>CM053170.1:53189517-53261100 GCA_012977825.3 Pteromalus puparum
CCTGTACTGGTTTCGGCTTAATAGTTGTATCAGCAGAAGTGCATGCTTGATCATGATCTGGAACGTCCTTTTGGGTTTTGCGTTTACTTGTGCCTGATGTGCTTGGTTCTAAAATCAAAAGCCAAGCAATAATTTGTAAAATAGATTACAATAAAAAACCAAAAAGCAATACAAAAAAATATAATTACCAACAAATGTTTCTTCTGAGTTTTCCTGACTTTCAGATTTTTTTGGTCGACAAAAAGTTTTTTTCAAGGATTCAGCTTGTTCTTTTAATCTCATTTTTTTCACTGCGGATTGAATTTTGTTTTGCTGCTCAGAAAAGCTGTCATCAGATTCTGCTGTCAAAACAATCTCCTCTTTCTCCAACCTTTTCAGCTTGTTAAGAGCTTCGTCGTATGTTGCTGTAAATGTCAGTATCACAATTAGATAAGTTAATATTATAATTTCAATGATAAGGATATATTTTTTTATTCTTACTTGCTCGTCCAAACACAACTACTGGAAACGTTGGCCAGTCAGCTGGTGCATGTACATTTTTTTTTGACTAAATAATGCAACATTTTTAAATCTTCTGGGTTGTATGGTGCAGGCATAAATTTAGTTATCATCCGTTTCTGATTCAAGTCAAGCCACTTTGTGGGAACTATATCAATGGACTCAACTTTCTTCTTTCGTCCTCTGTGAATAAATCTCACTAGTGCGTACTTTTGTCGATTATAAGCAGATAATGAATCCAATTCATCAGTGACACCTGAATCACTTTCAGCACTTCCATCAGCATCACTCATTCTGCAAGATAAGCAGGTTACGTTAATTAGGTTATGTGTCAGTGTTTATGTGCAATTTTATCAATGCTCTCAAACTGCATTGATTTATCATATAACATAATATTTAGTATTAATTTACTTGTGAAATTATGAAAAATTGAGCAAGTAAAACAATTACAAATGGAAAATTAGTATTTTGGAAAACTAAATTTAATGTATACTTTACTGTGAGTATGGTACACTACAGTATGTAAGTATATACTTTCTTACAAACTATTGAAAAGGGCGGGAACTCTTGAATTGAAAATTTTACAGGTTAAGATAAAATTTGAAACTAACATTTTTGTGATTGAAAATTATTTTTTTAGATTAATGAAAAAAGTGCAAAAAAATTGTATTTTTACTTACCAAGGCAGTAAACGGCTGATCATCCTTGAGCTTGTAACTCCTTATAACTGTATGTATAGGTGCACATGTACTAGAAAATACAGATATCTAATGGAGCAGCGGTATAACAAAAACTTTTGTCTCCTCTTCTCTCCAGTAATTTAATTCTAATTTAATAAGTTTTTGCTTAATTGAACTGAGAGGTATGTCTATTTCTGTAGAAGAAAGTCGACTAACTTGCCACATATTTAATTCACTAGAATCACATGGATAACTGAAAATACTGTCTTTCGTCAAGTATCTTTTGATTTTCAATCGAATACTATCTTCAATTTTATAAATTTGTCCAATCTCAGCTACACTTTTATCTAGAGTAAGCACTGCGTTATTTGGTTCACTACATGACAGTATCATTCCACGGTACTGCACTTTTGTGATAAGTTTTTTGTTTTCTTGAAGAATTAAAATATCTGGCGTTTTAGTTGGCTTTTCTTTAGTACACATGTCTTTTTCCATAAGTAGTCTGCAATACTGTGCTACTACATGAGTTGGAGAGCGTAAAGAACTACTAATTTTTCCTAAATACGACTCAAAAGCAAATGCACTTATTTCGTTGAAATTACAATTCATATTTTCAACATCATCGGAGATGTGAACCAAATTATGAACATTCAACGACATGAATGTTGGTCCAAAGAGTTCTGGAGCTTGCTCAACAAAACACTTGAAATATTGCCTTGCTGCTGTAATGTTAAGAAGTGCGTTGTCACTTGACATTAACCTGCATGCTACACTAAACAACATCAGATGTTTGTATAGTGCATCTGATCCCAATTCTTTGAAAATCACTGGTGCTGCATATAGTGTCAAAAACCTGTGTTCCACTGCTTTATATTTAGACCAATCTTTTGACGGCCTTAGCTTTCTAGGGAACTCATCTGGAATGTTAGAATAAATTAGAACAGTTCTGCGCTCTAATTCATTTTTCTCAGCTGCACTGAATCGAATCTTGTGTTTTGACGGACTCAGCAAATATTTTAAAATTCTCTTGGTACATCCCAGGTAGAGCAGATGCATTGGGTCCAGAACAAACTGTGACACCATGTCAATTGGCGGATCTAACAGAGTGAGTAAGGAAACACCAGTATGACATTCGGAATCCTCATAATTTCTAAAACTTTCTCCTGTTCTTTTGGGGTAGTCAACGCCCAAGAACACAGTCACACCATTTACTCTTTCACCAACTACCTTACACCGCTCACAACCATTTTTAGCTGTATGACCAAGTATATGCTTTACATAAGACCTTGCTGGACAGTCACAGCAAAAGAATTTGATTCTCACTTGGAAATGGCGATTCTGTATTTTAACTCCATCAGACATCAATTCTTGAATTTCTTCAAAGAAATTTTTCAAATACTGATGTTGATTTTTAGGTTTACCATGTCCAGCATAGACAGAAGCAGTAAACGGTTCATAGTACACATCATCTTTCTTGAATATTTTCACAAGGATTGGCCAAACACAAAGAGTACTTGATTTGAATGGAGAAAATCCATCAATGTTCACACTCAATTGTAGTAGATTAGACTCGTGCAATTCAACTTTCACTATTTCTTGCAATTTCTGCTTTATGCCAAAATGATAAAATTCACCCATTGTGCCGTCACTGACTTCCATTTCTTGAATGATAATTTTTAAATCACTGTTTAAAAATGTTTTAGTACACTTTGGTATTATCTTTGAATATCTATCTTCCTTCAAAATGTTCAAGAGTTTATCCGAATGTATTTGGGGTGTTTGTGATTCTACAATCCAATTTCGCAGTTTTTGAATAAACGTTGACTCTGAGCTCTCTTTATTCGAGGTTGTATCATTATTTGAAGAGGGATTATTTTCTTCTGGAGCAACAACATCAACAGCTTGACCATCTGATTCACTTGGAAAAGTATTGCTAACACAAGATCTTGAAGCACTTTGTTCAATAATTTCTTCATATTCCTTCAATAATCCATCCATTTTTTTTTGTTTTTTATTCTGTCGATACGTTTTGCAATTTAAACTGCGTTTTGTACTCATGTTTAAACACTTTAACTAACAAACATTGACTGCAATTAACACTCAAAATATTTTAGGAGCAGAACGCCTACAGAGGTTATACACGGAAAACGGTTAGCTTGAGTTTTGCGTGTAACTACGAAGTACGCGACCGCACTTCCACGTGGAAAAATACTTTTTGAAAATAACTTATTTTCAAGTTACTTTAACTTGAAAAATGCCATTCATTACTCATTCGTTTCACTAATTTTATTGATAGTATTATAGACGAAAGAGATAGGTTATGATCGCATTTTACGCGCACATTAACTTATGATAAGTTTAAAATTGGTTAAAAATAACCTTATTTTTAACGTAAGAAATAAGGTTATTGTTATTAAGCAAGCCAACACCTAAGCTTATTCTTCTACCAGGGTTGTAGATGATGCTGCGTCGACCTAGGGGACATCCTGACACCTGGACATTGTCTACAGGAAGCCAGAAGTATTTTTCGGTATATTTCATGTATAATTGATGTTCTTCCTTGTAGACGATGTCGCGTCGACCTGGGGGTCATCCTGACACCTGGACATCGTCTACAAGTAGTCAGAAGTATTTTTCGGTATATTTCATGCATCAGTGATGCTCTTCCTTGTAGACGATGTCGCGTCGTCCTAGGGGTCATCCTGACACTACTGACTGACTGGTATTTATTATTAATGCGCAAAAAAATAATAAGTTGTATAATTTAAATATATATAGTCAAGATATAAATGGTAAGTAGTTGTCAAATATAATAATTTATATAATATCCGAATTATAGTAGTAATAAAAATTGCTCTCTGCGTTCAACAGGGTCATGATTATTAGATATATAGAATCTAATAAAAACGCCTGCATTACAATATTTTATACTTTTGTAAAGACCGTATTTAGTATGAATACAGGCTGCGCGAGTTTTACAAATAATTATTTAATTCGCGGAAACTAGCATAGGCTCGAGAGCCTTATTGTTACTGAATTCGCGTGACTCGATAATATTCGTGACGCGAGTAATTACTTCTAGACACAAGTGTGTCCGTTCGCGCGTGTGGACGATAATTTGTGTCCGCACTCACTCTCATTCGACACTTGTCTGTCCGAGCTGGAACTTGTCCGGGCTGTGATGGCTGAACGGACTTTGTTGCCTGTCTGTGGCTACGATTTGATGTTTTATAGTCCTTACCTTTACGAAGTTTTTGGCTGAAGGGTTTCGTAGGGATTTAGTATTCTATAGCCATTTATTATTATTTATGTATAAATAAACTCAAGATTCATATAAATTGTTATGTTTGGTTTTATTGGGAATTAGGGGGCAAGCTTTGATACTGCTCTCTAGTTACCTTAGTAACAGATATCAAAATGTAAAAATTGATGGTTGTGTTAGCGATAACCTATTAATAAACACCGGGGTTCCACAAGGTACGATACTTGGTCCACTGTTGTTTATCTTATACATAAATGATTTGCTACAGGAGATACCTATGGAGGCTATTCTGTCGTATGCAGATGATACTGCTATAATTGCTACAGGAGAATGCTGGGAGAAAGCCTAAGATAACATGAATAATTATTTGTTACAAATATACAAATGGCTTGCGGTATATAAGCTGTCATTGAATGTTGATAAGTCGGTTTGTATGACTTTCAGTAGCTATGTCGGCAGTGTTCCTAACCAAATAGATGTAAAAATACAGGATAAAAAATTAACTAGAGTTGAGAACTACAAGTACCTGGGCATAGTTATAGATTATAAACTAAAATGGGATATGCATATGTTATATATTGTTAAGAAAACTAAGTATTTAGTATACATTTTTTACAAAATTGCGAAATCAATGTCAACCGAGACTTTGATGTTAATATATTATGCGTTCTTTCATAGTATTATGAGCTATGGTATCATTGCTTGGGGTGGAGCTTATAAGAATAATAGAGATTTAGTACCAAAAATACAGAAAAAAATTCTTAAGATAATAAATAAGAATAAGTTTGTCACGCAATTGTTTACCCTGGAATCACTGAAGATATATACTATAATGATCTCAAAGAGCAATACCTCAACTCATCTAGTATTACTAGAAATAAAAGTATTATAGTACCGATAAATAAAAAGAGAATTAGTAATAAGAACTGTTATATTAAAGCGATCTCAACATTTAATGCTTTGCCGAATAACCTAAAAGTGCTAGAAATTAGCAAATCGAGTCAACAGGAGCTAGTTAAAGAATGGATAAAATCCAACTGTTGATATCTGAAATGTTCATCTCTTGTTAAAATTGTTAATCATGAAATAATTTATGTATACATATAATGTGTAAAGTAGTGAGGAGGCCACTACTAGTCATGCGTAAATATAGCATAAGTTTTAGTTTTAAGTGTTTTTTATATTTATATCTTTATGAGTTTGTAACTAAATGCCAGGCCTGCGGTCAGATAACTTTGTTTATCTTTGCAGGAATGCAGAGTATGTATTTTATTCTGTATTTTATTTCTGGTCAATAAATATCTATCTATTGGCTTAGGACCTGGGCACTTCACTTCACAGACAGTTTGATGTTACAGAGTTTTGTTGTTCACTTGACTTATTCTATTGTTTATTCGCTAAGATGTTGTTAGAATAATTTTAGATGATTATACTAAAGCGACTTACAATTATAATCGTGTCAACTAGCGCACTGGATGACGTAGTCTCCTTCTTGGTGCGACAGATGCTGATTGGTCTAATCTACAAGATTACTCGTGGCAATAATGAGTAAGGTTGATCAACTGCACAGATGAAGGTTACTTTACTTGCTTTTGCCGGAGATGCCGCTCGGCGATCCTTCTTTATCACTGTACTACGTTCAACTTACGTCTAGTAACGAAGAGTTATACTATACTCTACCCACAGAGTTTGAGTGGGTTCTAAGCACTCAATAAGCAATGCGAGCAGGAATACAGCACTCGTATTCAATCACCAGGTCCAGTTGCCGGCAGGAAGAGTATACGTGAAAAGGCACTGCGTGGATCGGCTCCGTGGTTTTTAACGCCTCGGTGCCGATGCAAGCAGTTGTGCAATTAAGATAGGAAAGATCGTGGTAATCCAATCAGCATTCGCCACACTAAGGATTGACGCGTACGCTTTACAGTTCTGGTTCGCGCGCGAGGAGTGCTGACGCAGAGATCAAGACACTCGCTTTGATTTTCGGCGCTTGGTATACTATGTAGCAATCAGATGCACGGTTTCGATCGGTTGAATATATGTTATCTGCGTATCGGATTGAAGTAACGCAGGCGTTATTCATAACCATTTATAATCATTTATTCATACATGCATATATCCGCTCATGTGTACTCCTACATATCAGCATGCACACTTACTAAACATGGAACATTACACTTTAACTTTAATTTCTGATTATAATATTACATAAATACTATATTTTAATTAAACAAACACACGGCTAATTTTAAAAATGTTGTATAAAATACATTTTTTATTATATTAGTAACCAATTGCTATGATATATAAGAAGAACAATGGCGATGACTCAGCCAAATAATTCGAAATTTATTTAACATTTATTGATATTGTATTGTAACGGTTCGACTTTCCCCGTATGTTGACTAGTCGGCCGGACACCAGGATTTGGTTAGGGGAAAGGTTAATTGAAGAGACTGTTTATGTAAATTATTAACAAAATAGATATATTTTAGTAAATAAGATAACAAGTTGTTGGTTCAATTATTAGTCTCCATCTGTAACAGAAATCGAGATCGCGGTTTGTTTAGAATATTTCGCCTTTACAATCGGTCTGGCTTAAACTGTGAGCGCACGACCTGGGGAATCGTCGGTCGGGGCTTTAGTTGTTTCGACAGCCCCGTGTGCTCACGGTGGCAGGGAAAACAACAAGTCCCTTGGAACGGGGTTCAGGAGCAGGTGGCGACGTCGGGTAACGGCTACGTGTGCTCACGTAGACGAGACTCGGTGCGGTTCGGTTGTTCCTGGTGACAAGTCGTCGTGAGCACATGAGACATCATGTGCTCACGACGACAACTCGGAGTTCCGGGTTCGCTAACTCTGTCGTCACGTGTGCTCCCGAGGCGACGTCGTCGGCGACAGTCTATCTCTTGCCGTTCCTTGCGGTAACGTGTGCTCACGATACCGCCCGGAGTTAAGCTCGAGTAGAACTGTTCGCTGCGCCGCGCGGCCCACTTTATATAAGTGTGCTCGCGGCGCGCCGCTTGCGCCGCCTGGCGCGTCGCTGCTGAGTTGCTTGTTGACTCTCGCGCTCGTGCGGACTAGCCTTTCGGTTGGTGCGCGCGCGCACCACTTCGCGTCGTGCGGACTCGCTTTTGTTCACTGCGCGCGCGCGCTCGCTGGCGTCAGCTGATTGACTCGGTGCCGCATTTGCTTGTTTTATGTGCGAGACTTGCGTCTCGTCACAGTATATATATTTTGGTTAAATAATGGCGATAACTCAGCCAAACAACTACTTAATTATTATATAATAATATATGAAGTCATTATAATGGCGCTAACTCATCCAAAAACTATTATTTCCATTTATAAATAAATGATAATGAATGACAATGATTTGATTGCGACGAATGGCGATGACTGAGCCAAATAAATAGAATAAATATTTATACAACATTTGTTGGTATTGTATGTATTTAAATTGAATGATGGCGATAAACTCAACCAAACAATTATTTTACTAATATATATATGTGTGTGTGTGTGTGTGTGTGTGTNGTGTGTGTGTGTGTGTGTGTGTGTGTGTGTGTGTGTGTGTGTGTGTGTGTGTGTGTGTGTGTGTGTGTGTGTGTGTATATGAAGACATGATAATGGCGATAACTCGGCCAAAAACTATTATAGATATTTATATAAAAATGATAACGACTAATGACAATGATTCAATTGTATAAGTATTGATAAATATATAGAAATTTATTTGATATATATTTCTATTTTGTTTTCAATATTTGAAATATTTATAGCCGAAAATAATAGCTTAATTAATTAACCGTGTACATTTGTATATTATTTTAATAATTCAAAATCTATATTGATTTAGACATTTTATACTAATGGGTATCTACATCTACATTATATTAAAATTCTTTAATTTCGAAAACTATGTCTTCTGTAAATACCATATCTTATGTATATATATCTTGTAAGAATAATTTTTTTTATAATTATTGTAATCTTTGTATATCAATACGTGGATTCATCACAAAAATTAAATTTTTAAAGGATTAGTTTTTATAAACATTAACGATAAATATTAGCTAAAAAGTGTACGTACGTACGTACAAACATGAAAAACTTTTAATTGATGTAAAAAAATATAATATTTTTTCCTATACACTTATCGAACAAGATTATATGTATAAAAATGCTAAATAAAAATTGTCAGATGTGGTCCAGATTACATGATGCTGGGGATAATGATAATAAATACAAAAGAGATATGATATACATTTTCTCATTGAATCGAGTTTTATAAACATGATTATCAGAAGTATTATTTATTCTTTTATATTGTGGATAACCATTTTTTTGTATTGTAGTTATATCAGCAAAAGGTTTCGGAAATTTTTTTGTGCATTTTTTGTTTTTATTATTCAAACATAGACTTTTATTATTATGAGGTACGCGCAGCATATGTTTAATAATTAATTTCTTAAGTTTGTCATTATTGGAAATTATTTCAGCAGATATATATTTATCAATATGTTCAGATGTGATTATTCAGGATGTAATGTTATTAAAATGTGTGCATGTGATGGACCTTGTTTTTAAAACTCAACTGTATATACATAAGCTAATACTTTACCAAAAATATTTTTCATGTATTATATCATTCAATATTGATTGTAATTTTGTGTGAAATAATCTAACGGCGATGTGAGGTATATCATTTGGAGTTGTAGTTTTTGGAAATCGTTTTAAAATTAATTTTAATTCTTTCCATTTCGGATTACATGTTACAGTTATGAATAAATCTGGTCTACCACATTTTCTTATAATAGCCGTTGCATCTTGATAATGTTGTTGCATATATTTAGGACTTCCAATATATGTTAATGGTAGTATAATAAAAAGATTCCCGATTTTTTCTTTTGTTTCAAAATTATTAGAAATATTTGAAGCACTATTAACTACTGCATCTAATAAGCCTTGATAACATTCTATTATAAAATTTGTTTGATTCGGTCGATATGCAAGTCTTTATGAATAATATTGCAAAAGAGTGAGCTTTTTTTCTCCTTTGGCTGATAATTTTGAAAATAATTAGTACTCCATCCTTAATCACCTTGTGGAAACAGTAATGAAAACTATCGGATCAACAAATTGCGATAATTTATTTAAATATGTATCTTGTGAATGATTTTCTGGTAATTCTTTAGGATATACGCAAAGATCAAAATTTTCTGGTAAACCTGAGTCTGAAACTATAATAGCACCAATTCAGGGGTTAGTGGTTTGTTATATAAATATTTTTGTTGTCCGTCTTTTCGTGAAAAAATCATTTTATAATTTGGAAGATTTTGAATGTTAGCTACTTGATGCAAGTGTTTATAATTTTTAGCTGTAGGATTTTTTTTAAACTCTAGTCAAAGTCTCAATATGGGATTGGATTAAATTGTTATTATTATATGCATTTAATCTCTGTTCAACAGCCGTTTGATCATCATATGTATATATATATATATATATATATATATATATAATTGACTTAACTAATCATAAAAATAGATTTTGAAAACAAAAATCTAAAATGGGGGGTTGGCGAGCGGAGCGAGCAGGGGGCCGAAGCCCCACTAGTATACATACATACATATATATATATATATAATAATAACGAGTTGCCTTGTGTGCACTCGTTACGTCCCTCTCTCCCCTATACTATATCATCATATTATAATAAACATATTCTATCTGTAAACATTCTTGTAAAACATCCCTTTCAGCAGCAGGTAAGTGAGAGGAGCAGACAGCCGTAACACACACAGAGAGAGGGCCGCGCGTAGTGTGTATATGCGTATGGCGCCGTCTGCGAGAATGAGAGAGAGAGGGAGAGAGATTGCAATGACCACGCGGTCGCGCCTCGCGCCGCGACACTTAGGAGTATAGCGCCGAACTGTAAAGTCGTGCTTATACCGCTACCTTTGTTTCCGCGACTACTCGTATCCAAAGATATATTCGTGCGTGCGTTCGTGTCCCGGAGGACTGTTGCTGCAACCGTGACCTGATTCTTCGTCTGTCACTGGATGAAATCGTACAGGTCCTGTCCAGCACCACGTATCAGACTCGAGCCGTGCATTTGCTTGCCGCTCGACTTCTCGCTGCACCCGGCCACACACGAGGCTTTGAGGCGTCCGTCCTGCTGTGAACCCACGTGGAAAAGATATATCCAGTCTGTATAAAGATTGTATGCAGGAGCCTGTATACAGACTTTATACAAAAATGATTGTATGCAGCCTGTATACAGACTATATACAATTTTTGTAAAAAATCATTTTGGGACAGTCTATATACGTACTGTATACAGCCTGTATACAGTTTTTACAAAAAGCAAGAAATTCTTCACTTTTGGATAACCTGTAAAATTTCTTTAAAAATCTATCATGCATATACGATTTAATCAATATTGTTAAGAGAAACTTTATTTTTATTCGACTTTAACAAAGATTTATGCAATTTGATTAAAGATAACAAATAAAAACCATGTTATAACATATATCTTTCACATTTTTTTCGGAAACACTCTTTCTCTTATTTCGAGCAGTCTGGCAGACATACTCCTGGTTACAATTCGGTCATCAACGGTTTTCCAATTTTCTCGTTTTCCATGTAACTGCACATACGCTATAAATAATCAAATTAATGTTTTTAGCTTATTTTTTATAATCAGAAATAAAACCATCAACTCTCTACCAAGGAAGTGCTAAATATTTACATAAGATAGTGTCGACTCCTTCTTGATGTAACCCACGCCTCCGTTCTTCTGTACTTCCTAAACCATTAGCAGGTTTGCCTCTCAGCGAACACGTAGACAATGCTGATTGCGTAAAAATCAATTCTAGAAGACTTCTAGCCAAACTTGTTTGCGTAGCACAAGTTTTCTTTGCATTGTTTAAAGCTGAAGATTTAATAAATATGTTTGATCCTTTTAGAAGTTCTCGCAGCTGTAAAAAAGTAAACCATTACCCAAGAAAAACATAAATTATGTATTAGAGAATTAAAATATTACGTTATTTTCTTGAGCGACATTTGTGTATTTCAACGTCCAAACGCCGTCCTCATCCATATGTTGGTCTTTTTTAACTGCCTTGACAAGTGGATTCGTTTTTTTTTCTTTCTTCGTCGACGTATTTGCAGCATTCAAATTGTTTTCAGAGTTAAATAGATCATCGAATATTGACTCCTTCTCTGACTTTACTTCATTATTTTGACGTTCTTGTTTCAGATCACCAACAGTAGTCAATTTGCGAGTACCGTCAAATTTTTGCGAGTTGTCTTCTAAGTCACTTTCTCCCTCAGAATATTCGTAATTCACGAGTGCTAATGATTTTATATTTTTGCTGTGAGATTTCTGTAATTATCAATAAACTCATTTACGTGAGATGTTATAGTTGAGTCATGTGCACATCGTAGCATCGCATATCGACGCCTGAGTGAAAGAAGAAAGCTCCTTCTCGGCGACTGTTTAAGACGAACCCAACTCGTCAGCCGATTCAAACAGGCTTTAACTTGGCGGCAGTTCAAGAAAACTCTTTCTGTGCGAACTCGTATTTTTCTATATAATCTCTATCATAGACGCGATTTATTTTCTAAAATTTCAGCACTCAGTAAGAGATCTTTTTTGAACCGGCCGCCGAGAATTTATCCACTTCGGCGACGATATAGTATAAAAGTATATATCTATATTACCTTTTGTGATGTTTTTTTATGAAACTCATCATTATCCGAAAGAATTTCGATAAAGCTTTCACTTTTATTACCAATTTCAAAACTAGGTTCCTGAAAAAAAACTGTATTAATAAGTAATGAAAATTTGTATACCGCAGTAATTTACATTTTGTTTTAATTCCTGTGATGCTTCACTGTCACTTAAAGGGGGATCTAGATTGAAACTTGCATTCGCAGTCGATATATTGCTTGACGTATCTTCAAGCATGTTTATTGATCGTCTCATTTGTTTATTTTGAACTTTCATTTTAGGGGACAATATTTTTTCATTTGACAAAGTTGATGTAGTTGGTGGATCAACCGGCATGGCAGTCATTGGTGAATCATCTGGCATATTTATTGATCGTCTGCTTTGCTTACGAACGTCAATTTTATCAACCGATTCCTTTTGAAATGTCACAGGCGGAGCAATACTTTTTAAAAACTCGAGTTTCTGAAAAATAGTCATTTAAAAATTAAATCTTATAATTCTACAAAAGTTATGTTTATTATCTTTATATGTGTTGATAACTTACTGAATTAAGCGACTGTAAACCCTGCTGAGTGGCCATAACGTTTGCCATGCAACTGTCAACTTCGGTCTGTATAATATTGATCTGATCACTTATCCAACAAAGATCGCTTGCACCGCGTTGCGTTTCTGTTGAAGTTGATGGAAGACTCATTGCTGTTTCCGAGGTGTTTTTCGGAACAATTTGGGGTTGCATTTGAACTCCTAACTCGTTGAATATTGAAGTTTCCATTATATTTTTTATACGCTTTTTGATACTTTTTTCTTTGTTCGATTCCTGTTGGTTAGAAAAAATCAACTTATAAACAAACTATTTGCTTATTACGAATTTTTATTGAATAGTTTTGAAAAAAAAGATAAAATATGGAACAATGTATAAAGAAAAACGTTAGGTTACGTCGTAATGCAATGCGGTTCATGTATAACTCACTTCGATAATCTTTGGACGTCTTTTTTTGGACCTGAACTCGTTCTCATCATCGCTGTCGCTTGATGAAAAATTAACCTCTGCTGAACGACTGGAGTTTTTAGTGCCCCGTTTTGTTGCTTTTCTTTTCGGTGGTGCTTTCTTAAACTTGGCAAACATCTCATGCATTGCATCAATAAGCTTCTCTTCATCAGCTGTGAAAAAGCGATTGTTATAAAAACGAATTATTAAAAGCACAACATGACGCCAGATTGGAATAACGTGCTCACCTCAGACGAGACTTTGCTTTAAAATTTAAAATAATGTATATAGATACGGTATTTATGCATAGAACATGCTTCTTTGTAGTTGCCGTATTAAACAAAATTGCGCGTTTTTTAAACCGCTGGCGACTTATCGCGTATATAAAGCGCTCGCCGAGTGAGCGCGCTTACGAAGGTGCCGCGCCGCCGAGTAAGCGCGCTTTCGGAGCTGCCGCGCCGCCGAGTAAGCGCGCTTTCAGAGCCGCCGCGCCACACGCCACATGCTGTACCGGCGCAATAAGTGTTTGCGTGCGAGCAGTTCTCCAAAAATCATTAAAATTGAATCGGCCTTATTGGCTGCTACGGCAGGAATATNGCTGCCGCGCCGCCGAGTAAGCGCGCTTTCAGAGCCGCCGCGCCACACGCCACATGCTGTACCGGCGCAATAAGTGTTTGCGCGCGAGCAGTTCTCCAAAAATCATTAAAATTGAATCGGCCTTATTGGCTGCTACGGCACTACTCGCTACTCGCCCGGCACTTCCTGCTCTGCGCTTTCGAAGCTGCCGTGCCGCCGAGTAAGTGCGCTTTCAAAGCCGCCGAGATAGCACGTTATTCTACTCAGTCGTTGAACGCTAGTTTCGAAAAATCATACATTAAAACTTACTAGACTTTTGAAGTACAATTCCTTTGTATGGTATGCCATTTTTCGAATCTTCCGGGTAGAGGAAGGTTATCTCATCACCTTCTCTTAGTACACTGCTTGAATCGTCCAACAAAATTGAATGTTTGTATATCACGCAAAAAGAATCATCTTCGCAACGAATTAGAAATTGTTCCTCGTCCATTCTCGTTCTGTCCAAAAGAATCTTGATCGTTTTCAGGTTACTTAAGTCGCACGTCTATACACAACGTAAAACAACGAGCGAGTGACAATCACTCTGATAATAAAAAAGTGACTACCATAGCAACGCTTAACGTTGGCTATTTTTAAGGCTAAGAATCTGAATCTTTCGAACTCGTATGGAATGTCAACATCGCAAACCGAGTTAGAATAATTATTCGTTGTATTTTAAAATAATGTCGCACTATCGGAGACGTTTGGATTGTGAGGTACATAGATTAAATTTTTCTACATAAAGCATTGGGGATTTCGATTTCTATGACCAACGGATTTTTTGAAATTCGAAAGCATGTCGACGTCTCCATTGCAACGCTTCGCCGTAGAAGAAAACAATTCAGAGACTCGCAGCGAAGCCTTACTGAAGAACAGTCGATTTACTTGAGTGATTCGGATGATGCTGAAATGAAACAGGATTGTGGGGTAATTCTTACATATATTGAACAACGCTCTCTATTATGTCTGTCGATAACAGATTGCATACGTAAACACGGAAATCGCGGACCGAACGTTGGCACTTAATCAAATTGACGCATACCTATATAATATTTGACTCTATGATCTGTTCTATAGGATTTTATAATTGCTGCGAAAACTACAAAAATAAGAAACTAGAGATTTATAACATACGTGAACAAATATCTTATAACCTATACTTCGTAATCATTAGGAGTTGTCTGCAGCAGATGCGATGGATAATGAGGAGAGTTTAAGCGATCAATGCTCTGAATCTTCTTTTGCGGATACGGCAGGCTCTTACGACGATTATCAAAATTGTTTGGATGACTCTGACGAGGAATTTTTACACGGCCATGAAGAAGATGATTGGATGCAACAAAAAATTTATGAGAACGCCGACATGTCTCTGGGACAAGCTATATTTTTGATATTAGATTTTTTCGTACAGAATGCATTGACTAAAAAAGGTTTGAGCGATCTATTACAACTTCTCTTTATGTTTTTGCCAAAAACATCGTGTCTTCCAAGAACAAAATATTTTCTATATAAAATTTTTGATAAAATAACTACTTCTGATTTTCAAGTCATAAAAAAACATCGAATTTGCGAAGAATGTTCCAATTATTTAGGAGAATTTAAAGCTCAGACGAGAATTACTAACTGTGCAAATTGTCAAAGTAAAAATATAAATGGCACTTTCGTTGAATACAATCTAAAATCATTATTGAAAGATGCATTTGAGACACGAAATCTCAAATCTTTAATTGACGAACACAAAATTCATAAAAATAACGATATAAATTTTATTACCGATATAACTTCTTCTCAAAAATATCGAACAATTGAGCAAACGTATCGCATAAGAGATTATGATATAATTCTATTGTGGAACACAGACGGACTGCCTGTAGCCAATAATTCTAATGGTCAGGTGTGGCTTGTGCAAGTCCAAATTTTAAACATTCCACCGGAAAATCGCCGTAATTTCCAGTTTGTATGTGGCGTTTACTATTCTAGACTTAAAAAGCCATGCATGACTTCGTTTTTAAAACCTTTTGTAGACTTGATGAATGATTTATTTACAAATGGTTTTAATTGGTTTGACAAAACGAACAATTCAATGCGAAACAGCATTGTAATTGCTCCTATTGCCACTCTAGATGCTCCTGCCAGAGCAGACGTTCAAAATATCACTCGTTGTAACGGCGAATGCGGGTGTACGTTTTGCGAGCACCCTGGAGAAATTTGCCAAACTGGAAGAGGGTTTAATAGAGTGTATCCCTTTACTAATTATTATCCTTTACTGAGAACACATGAGCGAATGCTCACGCAAGCATTGCAAGCAGTAAATAACGACGTAGTCCAGGTAAACGGCGTAAAAGGACCGTCTGTTACTAGTCTCTTGCCTGCGTTCGATGTAGCTACGTCTTTCGTTCCAGATTACATGCACGCGATACTCCTTGGCGTTTTTCGGATGTTGACGAGTTTATGGTTCGATTCGAAAAATCATTCACATCCATTTTATATTCAAAAACCTGTTAAAGATCAAATTAATTCTGAGCTTCAAAAAATCTGTCCTCCTGATGCAGTAACTCGCACGCCAAGATCCTTGAAATACATTCATTACTGGAAAGCTTCAGAGCTTAGAGAAGCTCTTTTGCATCACTTTCCAGTTATTTTAGAAAATAAATTGCCCAAAAAGTACTATGAGCATTATTTACTGCTTGTATATGCGACCACTATTCTGCTCAAAAATAAAATTCACATCAACGAAATTGATTTAGCAGAATCTCTTTATGAGTTGTTTGTCATTAATTTAGAAAAATTGTATGGTTTGAAAAAGTGTTCTTTTAATGCGCATCAACTAATACATGTATCTCAAAATGTACGTTTGTGGGGACCGCTTTGGGCATGGTCAGCATTTCCATTTGAAGATGGAAACGGTTGCGTAAAAAGAAACATCCACGGTTCAAATAAAATTGATATGGAGATAGCAAATACAATGTTTATATTCAATGTGCATTCTGTTTTAAAACATAAATTGAAAATAAAAAATAACAATGGCAATGACGATTTACCCCGAACTCTTGGAAAATATAAGGGGAATAAATTTTCAGCCAACGAATTAGAAGCTATATCGAATGTATGTTTATCATTCCAAGTAGACATAGAAAATGTTGTTACGTATGCCCGTATCAAAATTGGGAAAACTATATTTACGTCAAAGTTGTATAATCGTCAAAAAGTTAGGAATAACTTTTATATTTATTGGAATAAGACTTTATTTGGTACAATATTATATTTCGTATCGATAGATTGCAAACTTTTTGCTATTGTTCAACAAATGGTCATTCATGCAAATAAAACTAATTGTATAGTTAATAATAATGTAAATATAGATTTATCACAGTTTATCATTCCGATTCGTGATACTTACTGTATATATGTTGTGCCTGTAGAACAAATTGAAGGAAAACTATGTCGAATGAAAAATTATATATGTTCTTCTCCAAATAATTTCGAAAAAAAGTAATATTCGTTAGATTAGTGCTACACTGTATTGATATTTATGCGAATAAAAATATCTGTACCTATTTATACGTAATGTACTTATGAACATGATAATAACATTATTTACGTTTATGTACGTACGTAAATTTTCGAATTGTGAAAACTGTGTGATTTATACAGACTGTATACAATCTATATTCAGAATGGCTCAGAACAAATTTTTGCGAAAATTGTATATAGGCTGTTTACAGGCTGTATACAATCATTTTTGTATAAAGTCTGTATACAGGCTCCTATATACAAACTATATAAAGACTGGATAAACTTTTTCTACGTGGGCAGCGTCGTGCCCTGGTCATCTGTCCTGCGCCGCTCCGGTCGAAGCCACGAGGCATCTATCGAGTTCTACGAAGCCCCTCTGTAAGTACCTGCCGATTGCAATACTCTCTCTCTCTCTCTCTCTCTCTCTCTCTCTCTCTCTCTCTCGGCATCATTCGCTCTGCTCCGTCTCTCTTACTCCGCGCTGCTTTTGTACTTATTTCGAGTCTTTACATAAAGAGAAACTTTGCTAATACTCGGCTTGTGTCACTTTGCTCCTGACTCTATCCATTCCCATGCGATTTTCTCTTAACTTAACTTGCGAACTAGCTACGTAGCCAAATCACTCACGACGCCTCCGCGGGCTCACGTGCACGAGGACGTGCATGTACAGCATACTGCGCTACGGGCCAGGCTTCGCATAGCCTTCAAGAAGCCTGCAACGAGCTGCTACATACTTTTCCTCTCGCTTGTTCAACGATCAGTGGATGCGCCACTGATCGCTTATACACGGGTGCGGACCCCGTCGTTCTCTAATATTCCGCTATGAATCCCCGTTATAATATATACATATATATATATATATATATATATGAGTTGGGGGGGGGGGGCATCATTGGAACGGCTCGTAGATGCGGAGACGGTCGATCATCCAAGTTAAGCACCGTTAGGTGCGGTGAGTACTTGGATGGGTGACCGCCCGAATGTTCTCGCTTTTCCAATGATGCAACAGATAGGGAATGATAACCTAGGTATTTCTCGTGGAAGTAGGAAGTACCTAAGTTTGACTTTCCTATTGGCTGACTCTGACGTGGGTTTTCTTGCTTAGCAAGTTTTCCCCACGTCACTGGGCAAGTCCCAGGGCGAATGCGGAGCAGTGGTAATGACTGTAGAAGCGAAATTTGACTATCTCTCATATATAGTCCGAAAGCTTCTCAGGGAAGTGGGGTATAGGATAAAAGCATCCTCACACAGAGGTGGTAAGGATGCTCCCATAAAAACCCGTACAGGGTATATGGGTTGGTACAACTGAATAAAAAAAAAACCGCTGCCAAGTCTTTGGCACTTAGCTTCCTCCTTTTCCGATTTTTGATATTGTTTTAAATGTAATATTACGCACGCACGCACACACACACACAGACAAAACCATCTGCACGGACATTTTATAAAACCATGAAAGCTCTCAAAATATACTAAGCTTTAATTATCAAATTATATGGTTTAACAAAAATAATAATGTTCAGTCACACAGAGTATACAGGGTGAGAGTTGAAGTATTTGAATCTTAGTATCTTTTAAACTAAAAGGTTTCATAAGCTACAAAAAGAACCTAGCCGAAGTGATCAAAAGATCAATCTTTTCCTAAAATTTCAACTCAATTTAAACCTTTTTACTCCCGTAATCGTACGACATAAAAAAACCATTTTTTTTAGTTTTTGATTTTTATCTCAAAAACTAGTCGCCAAAATTGCTTAAAATTTTTACAACTAGTAGATATCGTTGTTTTTTATTGTCATGAATTTTTTCAAAACATTTAACTATTTATTTTTTGAGTTATATATGTTTATCGAAAAATTACCTTTTATATCATAAAAAATGAACAGATCAGTCAATCTAGAAAATCTTGCGGGAAAAAGTAGACAAATTTATGTTCTTTTAGATACACTATTGTTGAATATATTGTATAAATCATATCATTATAAAAAAGCAAAAATATTTTTTCAAAAATAGAAAAATGGCTATAATATGGCCATAAAATGGTCAGAATCATAAAACAAAAAATGACCTAAATTCAGAATTAGAAAAAATATATGCATGTCAAATTTTATTACGATCCGTCGCATGGTTCCAAAATTATGGCGGTATACGTACATACACACACACACACACACACACACACACACACACACACACACACACACACACACACACACACACACACAGCCATCCGCACGGACATTTTCTAAAAACGTATGATTCGTACTCCAAACACCTCCAAATGCGTTTCCACGAAGTATTAGCAAAACTGAAAATTTTACTATTACAAAGCTTCCTCTTGAGGAGGAAGCAAAATAAAAAAAAAAATAAAAAAAAAAAATATATGAGTTGGGAGGTTATTCAAAGCTCTTCTTTAACCCAAAATTTCTGTGTATTTTATTCACGTTCTATAACCCTGGTAGAAAAGTGCCTATTTAAAATGGTCGTAAAGGCCTGACTAAAAAAAATGTGAAAAAACTAGACATTTTTAATTCCTCAAATGTAGCGATATCTTGTGCATTTTTTAAGGGTGAGAATTATATTTTATTAAAGTATCAATAAATCAATTAGTTTTTTGGATGCAAGATACACAATTATTAATATTTAGGCGTAAACTGAATAATTTGTATAATTGAAACATATGGCGTAGTTCGTAGGGCTCGTGTGGAAGAACGTATGCGTGGCTTAGTTGGTTAAGGAGGTTCTAACGTTAGGGCAAGTAGTCCAGAAACTTATGAAAAAATAAAAATATTGTTCTTTGCAAGTAGCAGAAGCCCCTAGTTAATTTTTCAGATAGGGTTGCCGACCTCAAATTCGAGAAAAATGCTTTTCAAAATTTTTACACGTGTCTTATGGAGGTTATGAAAAATCCATTAGTCATGTCTTTGTAAGACAGTGCAAAAGGTATTCAAAAGTGATGCACCCGGAATGGCACCGACGATGCGATGTGTGAGCAGCGTGAGTGTCAGTTCATGAAGGAGTGCTGCAGTATAAGAAGACATGTAGCTCCAACAAGAAACTTGAGTTTTTGCAGATCTACGACTGGTTTTCCTTTGTTCTATTTCCTGTGTGCATTATGTTTATAACAGATATCTATTGTGTTATGTGCAGTATAATCAGTGTAATTTTGTGATCTNTCTCTCTCTCTCTCTCTCTCTCTCTCTCTCTCTCTCTCTCTCTCTCTCTCTCTCTCTCTCTCTCTCTCTCTCCTCTCTCTCTCTCTCCTCTCTCTCTCTCTCTCTCTCTCTCTCTCTCTCTCTCTCTCTCAACATGGAAGGACTTCAGAGGATTTTAAAGATAGTTAACAGAAGATTCAAGATTTTATCAAGATTTGATTTAGTAATGGTAAAGTAATGGCAAGGTTTCATTTAGAAAATGTATTATAATAGCATAGTTTAGAGGGACATGTCAGGCTTCTCAGAGCAGGCTGAGACATCGAATCTTACACATTTTTCGCACTAGGTCAGATGGGGCATGTTGCAGCGAAGTTATTATTGAATTTATGTTACAAAAAATCGCTTCTAGGAATGTTGTATGTCAAAAAGTGTTAAAAAATATCTTTGCCACGGTAAAAAGTTGTATTTTAAAATTGTTTACAACTTTTACATTTAACATTTTTATATAAAACGTAAATCCGAAAAGTTTTATGGCAAATAATTGGTTTTTTAGCTGTAAAAAATCGATTTTGGGCTGTTAACTCGAGTTCGAAGCATTGTCATGATTTTATGTAAATGGAAAAAAGTTTTATTTTTCAAAGATCTACAACTTTTCCATTTAACTTTTTTTTGTAGCATGCTTAGAATTCGAGTTACAGCTAAAAAACCGTTTTTAGCGATTTTTTAAGGTGACCGCATTCTGCGTATATGTGCAGGATCAAGTCCAAAATAGGACCGGCGTATTACTATCATGAGAGGAGTTCCCAAAAAAATTTTTAGCGTGATTGACTAAAGTCTCTCAGCGATAATTGCATCACAACAAAATTTTTAATAAAAATTACATGAAATTACATGTAAAATCAAACAAATTGTGCCCGCATTTCAAAACAACGTAGAGGATCGGGATAAAAAAACATAGTTCTTTAGTTTGTGCGAGAGGAGACTCCTCCTAAAATTTCAGCCCGATCGGTCGAAAATTGCGTGAGATATCGCATCTCACACATTTTTCGCGCACGAAACTATAAGGCACTTTCGTGTCGCGGTCGTGCCTAAAAACTGACATATTGAAAGAATAGGATCTCGTTTATCATTTAATGCAAAAAAATTAATAGGTAGCGGGGCTTATAAAAAAGATATTCAGTAAAGAAGTTGTAAAAATATGTAGGTTAACACGCGCGAGAGTAGCCCATGGTCACGTGGTCAAAAGTGACGTAAATGTAGAATTCGCGCGTAAATTTTCGCTCTGAACTAGCACTTTCTTTTTAACAAATTGACCTCTACGCTTTCCACGGGTCCTTCTTAGAGTATGCCTTTCTTTTTTGGGATAAGACATCCCGACATATAAATGGAAACAAACACTAAAGTGCACGTAGAAATACAACAGGCGAAACGTTCGGGAGGCACATTTGCAGGTTATACACGTTGGGATACACGTTGGTGCAGACAACGGTCGACGCATCTACCCGCCTGCCGCGTCTGTCGTCGCGAGGTCATTCGCGCATGCGCTCCATCGGTAACAACTCTAATCAAAAAAGTTCCGGTATTTTTTTTTTTTCAACTTTACTTAATAAATAATTTATACCTCAAATTTATGAGTCTAATGATCGTCTTTAATAAAATTATGATTTTATAAATATTATTTATGAGTGTTGAAAGCACTTTTTTTCACTCTTTTTCATAGTTCTCATTTGACTTCGGAATACCGCTAGAACCTCCTTAAGGCGCACGACCGTATTTATTTGACCTCGTGCAGGGCGTGGGTTGAAATCCCCGGTCAGACATAATTTTTTCTAATGCAAATAATTATTCTATACTTTACTTTAAATAAAAAACTCGTATCCAAGCCTGCTAGCTACGATTTTCCAATTCCAACCTCGAACCGCAATGAGCCACGTGTAATTCAGTTGTGTTACTCGACCAACTTTAATGGGCTGTTTGTACTCAGAAACAAGGCAGAGTGAATTCAAGAACTATCCAATAAATAGGTTAAAAAGCCATTCAGCCTAAGAAATGGCAAAGAAAACAACCTAGTTCTTGGATTCGCAGTCTAAGAACTAGCCAATAATGGGATTCCGGTTTCTACCAGGGAAGCAATTTCGCGAATGAGAGAGCATTTCTATGCTCGTCGCCGTGTAGTCATACTCGCGTTCTTAAGTCGCTAACCCGGTCAAAATACGTGATATCACAGTAGGTTATGTAACAATATTCGCGTTTATCATTCGCGTTCCTAAATTCTTGTACCAGGACTGGACATCAATTAAATACTTCACATCACTTTTTTAAGACAGGATATGTTTTAATAAAATCTCTCAACCTGTGCAAACTACGCACCCCAAGCTCATATAAATTATTGAATTATACCTATCTTAGATAAGAATTATACCTATCTAGATAGAGGGTCAAATTATGCAATGGAGATTAGGGAGCTGCTGAGGGAACAAGGGGAAACACCAGAGTATTTGCTGGATATAGGAGGGCACAGGAGAGGATCACTGGGTATAACAGCAAGATTCAGACTGGGGAGCGAGACAAGAGGAAATAAATACTGGAAGAAAGAAGAAGAGAGAAAATGCAGAATATGCGGGAGAGAAGAGGAGACGCTGAGAAATGTAATAGAAGAGTGCGAGGAAACGAAGATGAATGGGTAAAAGTGGAAAGAAATATGCGGAGGAAGTAATCACAAGTAGGGAAGCTAAGCAGCATCATCTGGAAAAGAAAAGAAAGAGAGAAGAGACTAGAATAAAAGAAAAAGGTATAAGAAGCAAAACGATAGACAAAGAGGAGAGAAGGGAGATTTGAAAAGCGCGCGCAAAGTAAATAGGGACATTCGGAAATAAAAAATCCCTAGGAAGAGAGAGAAAAAGAAACCAGGCGCGTCGGAAAGGAAGAACAGCGGGAGCTGGAAGAACAGCGAGGAAGAGGAATGGGGAACGAGGAACACAGGAGTGACAACACGTGGAGTGTAAAGTCCAGATAGAGGTTAGAGCAGAGTGAATAGCAAGAAGAGAGAAAGAAGTGAAAAAACGAAGAATGTCGCAACACGAGAGAAGATTGGAGAGGAAGATGAGGGACGTTAAAGAAGAGATAAAGGAGTGGATAGTCAAGCTACAGCTAGAGAGGGGGAAGAGAGAAGCGGCAGAGAGAAAACTGACGGACTTAGAAGGGGATGTGGAGATAATGAAAGGCAAACTAAAGGAGGAGAGAAGAGAAAGAGAAAGGGTGCAAAGGTCAGTGGAGGAGATAAGGGAAAAAATGAAAAAAATGGAGGAAAAGGCAAGGAGAGAGAAGGAGAGAAAGGGCACGGAGGAGGCGAGAGTCAAGGTGAAAAGTGAGGTTAGGCTAGTGAGTGCTAGCAAGAGAAAGAGGAAGGATGAAGGCAGAAGCAAGGTATGGGAGAGAGGTGTGATAATGCATAAAGGAGCAAACTGGGACGAGAAGAAGGTTCTACAGGACTGTCTGGACGATTTCCTTTTATTTACTGGACGAGAATGTTATCGATTCCTATTGATTCCTATTAATTCTATCTATTTCAATCGAGTTCTAATGCAAAAAATGGGATTCAGATATAGCTTAGAATTCAATTAATAATTTAATCCATCTCTATTGACTATTTTTAACAGGGGGATGATTTGGGAGGAGATAAGGGAAAAAACTAGAGAAAGCAAAGAGGAGAGGAGAGCTGGTGAGGAAAAGTGATATCAAGGTGAGAGTGGACGGCGTGGATTCCATATGGATAGAAGAGGAGGGCAGAATAAGGAAGGTGGGAGAGGAGGAGAGGAGGAGCGAGGAGGAGAGAGAGAACAAATGTGTAAATATTGTAAAATACTAAAGTATACGCAATAAAGTTAATAATAATACCTATCTTATCTAATAATAATTAAAAATTATTTTTGACAATTTTTTTTATAAGAATATTTTTTTAATCAATACATATTCAAAATAAAACCTTTCCTAAAAGGTAAAAGTCAGAAAGTATACATTTTTTTCATGTATTGAATTTTTTTTATTTATAATGATAACATACGGAAATAATTTTTGTAATAGCGACAAATGATAGTAAAAAAAGTGAAATCAACAAATGGTAAATTGTCAATTATTTATTTCAAATGCATTATTATTAAATCATTTTTCAATGCAATTAGTAATTTTTTAATTTTTGCCTTTATTGCTGATTTAATGGTGATATTTTCAAATACTATGAACACAACTGACGGACTCGTCGCTGCAGTTTTACGGTGAGTAAACCAAAAGGGTTCACTGCACAACTCAAAACATTTTTTTTTGACTATTTTATTACTTTTTAACTAATTACACAATGAAAACATACACCAGGTACTGTAAACTGGCGAATCCGTCAAGTATGTTCATAGTAATTAAAAATATCACCATTAAATCAGCAATAAAGACAAAAATTAAAAAAATTACTAATTGCATTGAAAAATGATTTAATAATAATGCATTTGAAATAAATAATTGACAATTTACCATTTGTTCATTTCACTATTTTTTTACTATCATTTGTAGCTATTACAAACATTATTTCCGTTAGTTATCATGATAAATAAAAAAAAATTCAATATTCAATTTTTAAATAAGGCGTTTTAAGTAAAAATAAATAAGTAGTAGTGTAGATTGAGCCTTTCATTGGTATTTGAAAAGTATCAATTTTTGTTATTAGCATATACATTATTTGTACATTATCTTTAAACACAAACTTTGATCCTTGGAAATCTTTTGCACTTAATAATTAAAATAAACAACAATCTACGGTACAAAAATACGCCAAAAAGAACGCCAGAAGGACGCTCTTCGATATATATTTGAGATTATTATCCCTCTGATTTGCATTGAACTCTGAATTAAGTAGATCTAGCTCTTAAACTGGTAACAATGTACGAGAAAACTTGGCAACGTTTACCCTCGTTAAATGAGAGCCAAAACTAGATTTAATAATTACTTGCTTTACGATAACTTGGGTTTCACAACTTTGTTTTGGCTCTCATTTCAAAACTATCATAGCTAGTGAGTTGAAATTTAACATCTAATTTGTTTGACATGTTGAAACAATATATCAACTTGTTTTTACCTTAACTGATATATTTTTGATTTTCATATAAACATCTATGCGTAAATTTCCACGTTCGAGCCATGGGGTTCGATACGAACTGTCCAACCAAGGCAGATGAGTAAAAAGTGTCATTGTAGTCTGTTTCTAAACTATTTTTTGAGTTTCTGTGCATATAATTAGTTGTATAACTTTAATACAGTGCATATAATACCATGATATCAAGTGTATATGCCAAGATATTGTCTCTCACATTAGATCAGCTCATACGGCTAATACATTTCTTTGGTGATCCTGCACTTTTTGACTTTATCGCTGGCTAACATATACTATACCTGCTCTTTTATAATATTTTAGATAAGAAAAGTTATGTATATAAGAATATAGTAGTGTGAGTAAGAAGTCTTGATATTTATACATGTCTATGTAGGGTTAGGTGCCACTCTTAATACATACATTGAAAAACTTACTTTAACCAACAATTGAAATATTTCACGAAATAATTGCTTCATATTTTTTGTAATATTTTATGAAATATTTTTGCAATATTGCTGCAATATTACGTGTAACTAAAGCAAACAAAAATTTACAAACTTGCTCGCAATATTATTGAAATGTTTCAGTAATATTCGACAAAATATTTCAAAATAATATAAGATTATTATTTCGTGAAATATTTCATGAAATATTTATGTAATGTTACAAAAATATTGCACGTAAGATTTGGTGAACATTTTAAGAATTCTTGCAATATTTCTGAAATATTTCTGAAATATTAAGTATAATTATTACGAAAAAATGTACAAACATTCTCGCAATATTATTGGAATGTTTCAGTAATATTCGACAAAATAATATAAGATTTTTATTTCGTGAAATATCCCTGGTAGAATCGGTAACCCACTTAATGGCCAGTTCTTGGCATAGAATCTAAGAACTAGATAGTTTTATTTGCCATTTCTTAGGCAGAATGTAACGCTTTTTCTCCCACTTAATGGGCAGTTCTTGGATTCAATCTGCGTACCTTGTTTTTATGTACAAACAGCCCATTAATGTTGGTCCAGTTACACAGCTGAGTTACACGTGGCTTATCGCGGTTCGAGGTTAGAATTGAAAAGACGTGGCTAGCAGGCTTCGATTCGAGTTTTTGATGTGAAACATCTAATGCGCGGTTCAACCGAATCGTTTTGTCGTGACGCTTTCCCCTACAGTGCGCTCCCCTCTCCGCCTCTCTCTTGCCTCTACAGCGCGCTCACCTCTCCGCCTCTATAGCGCGCTCCTCTATACTGGAGAGAGAGAGAGAGAGAGAGAGAGAGAGAGAGAGAGAGAGAGAGAGAGAGAGAGAGAGTCTCGTGCTGTACATTTGGCGTTCGACGCTTACAATCGATGCAGTATTTATAAGATACCTTGATGATGTTATGTCTAACACTTTCGTCGCATATTTTAGTTATCGGCCAATCGTCACTGTAATACCATCACAAGCATTGACTGCTAGTATTACAGAAATAACTGATGATACATCTGACAATATTTAACAGTATTGCAGAAGTGTAAATATTTGTAATATATTTCTAAACAAAAATATTAATACTTGTTACTTTCATTTTACACTTCCTCCAATACAACATCCTTTCCATAACATACCTTCATAAAACTCAGTTTTTATGTTACTAAACAAAAAATATTTATTTACTTTATTTTATATAAACTTCTTTCAGTAACCATAAATTTCAATGTTTCACATCTGCCAGGCGTCATGTGACGGTTCACTTTTTTTATTTTGTAATAGGAAAGTATAGAATAATTATTTGCATCTGAAAACATTCTGCCTGATCGGGGATTTGACTGGGCCACGCAGACGTTCTTCCACACAAGGGCTCCGAGCTTCGCCATATGTTTAAATTATTAAAATTATTCAGTTTACGCCTAAATATCAATAATTTTGTATCTTTATTATAAAATGTCTATGTCTATCTTAATTATAAAATGTCTAGTTTTTTTACATTTTACTTAGTCAGTTTCTGCCTTTACCACCATTTTAAATAGGCGCTTTTCTACCAGGGTTGCTCGTGGTTTTCAATTTTCAAAGTGTCACGTACGCACACTAATGTGCATACGTGTGCATAGCTCAACGGCATGGCAACAGCCAAAGTGCACCGCGAGCTCGCCGACTCGAGCGGGTTCGACCCGATACCCTTCTTATCGCGGGCTCCCGGAACTTGGCGGAAAATATTAGGATACAACAATTTAAAAAATATGGGGAAACTGCGCATCGTCTGCAGAGTTTGCAAAACTATTTAGTTTACTCGCGCAATTTGTTATTTATCAGTAAAAATTAAATCAAATTTGATAACCCATTTTCGGATAAAAACGACTTGCGCTTGTGCTACAGAGATCGCATTGATACGTAATTAGGCTCAATCGTCTGCAAATTTTCTGCGCTATTTTATAACATTAATGGTTTTTATAGAAAATGTAAATTTTGTGAATAAATATGATTTTCCATATTCCGGCTATATCTGCATAATTACGTGTGACGTAGACGCCGTAGAGCAGACGACACAACAGTTGGCAACTCTAGAAATATTCATGCTCTAACCTCTGAGTGCGGAGCTCACTCCGCATTCCTCGCAACACACATACGCGGACGGCCAGCAGATAATAAATGGTGTCGACTAAGTACTCGAAAGAGAAAAAAAAGCCATCCGCAACGAGCGAGGTGAAAGCCGTGTGTGGATCGTATCGTCAGGTGCATCAGCTGGAGGTTACGCTGGTGAAGTGCGGCTCTGCAAATGGAGTAGTGAGTGTCGGAGAGCGAGGAGGATTCTTGGATAAGATTAGAGAAATNTCTAACCTCTGAGTGCGGAGCTCACCCCGCATTCCTCGCAACACACATACGCGGACGGCCAGCAGTATTTATAAGATACCAGCAGATTCTTGGATAAGATTAGAGAAATAAGTAAAGAGCAAGGAGGTCGGTATAATCGGCTACCCGGAGCCGGTGGTACATAGCAGGTGTGCGGAAGGTAGGCGACGAGGCCGATGGGCGATTGGGAAACGATGTCTTTGTCGAGCCTGCAGCTGACGACGCCCGAGTACAGGTACTACGGCGATATATTATAATATATTATAATATATTCATCTACTGCTGCGAGAACGCCGACACCGACCTCGTGCCCACGGCCAAAGTTGGCAAGCTCCTCAGGTCTGCTAATCTGCCCTCCAAGGTTACCCTCCAGGTACATAAACATCTATACCTTCTCTCTCACTCTTTCATTCTCTGTCTTGCTCTCCCTGTTCTGTTTACTTGCTGCTTGCTGAGTTCTGTTGCTCTTTTTTTACTATACGTGCTGTATTGTTGTTTTATCCTACTATTACAAAAAATGTATAATTATATTTGTACTCTTTGTAGATACTAGATATTTGCAGTGGTGCTAAAAGTAACACACTTAACAGAAAGTAGTTTTACGCTGCTTTAAACTGGTAGCAGCACATCAAGCTGGCCTCGAGGTTCTCAAGGATTTAATTTGCGCTTCTGTAGACAAACTTACTCTGCCAAAATTCACATGGCCTTCTTCAATGGGAGATAGAGAGGAGGTAAACAAAAAGCGCTGCTCTAAGAAAAGTTCTAAGTTCAGATCCAGCCGCATATGACTGAAAGTATACATCTGAAAGTAAAAGTGAAAGTACTGTATGGTCTAAGCACGCTCTTAGCTTTATTACCTCTCAACTTTTCAGAATGTTAATTTCTTCTCATGGGTAAATAAAGAAGCATCACGACATCTCCCTTACTTATTGGGAAGAACGCATCACATCTCTATGGACTACACAAAAGCTATTAGGTAATAATTATTGTCTCGTTCCTTATTTTAATTTATTTATTTTGCTGATGAGGCTATATTTTTTTACAGGATGACAACATTTAGAGTTCAAGTCTACTTAGAACAAAATGGGTGATTTTACTGATATTTTGCACAAGATATATGGAATTTACTTGAGGTATATTAAAATTATTAAATTATTGAAATTAGTAATACATTTGAAGTAATCTTATTACAAAAATTCATAATCTTATCAATTATTCAGACGTATATTTTTAGTTACTGGTGTAGTTTTTCTGCAAAAAATGGCAAGGTGCTGATAGGTAACAGGAGTAAAATAAATTATAACAATAAATAAAGAAATAAAATATAAATAAAATATAAATTTGATTAACTCTTCGATTTTATTAGTACTTTTTACATTTTATTTGAACAAGTAAATAAATGAATTTGAGATCATCAATATTCTTCTGGAGATAAATAATAAATATAGACGAAACTAAATCAAGCACTTAATCTAAACTATAAACAATCAAAGCAACTTTTATTTGTGGGTTACTCTGCACTAATTCAATATTATTATTCATATCATTGTATTTGAAAAATTTGTCGTTTGAATAGCAATAAGCAACGTAATGCAGTAATGTTCCATTTAATGGTTCCACAAATTCAACAATCCCACGTAAGTGATACATTTGCTTTTTAATAATCATTCCCTTAGGTATATCATTTAAATATGTAGTAGTATTCGTAACATTTTTCTGGATGAAAGTGGATATCATGGAAGTATTCTGTTTTTCATAGAAATACTCTAAATCGATTATCAACATTTCTCTAAGTTCATAAGTTGAATGTGCACTTTTTTTGTTACATTGACTACAATATATCAATGTATCAAGAAGATCATCGTTAATTATTTGTTCTAATAGATGAATACCTTTAAAAAAAAAATCTCTAGTTGAAATTGAATGACTAAATAATGATTTTTGTTCACTGTGACCGCAACAACAATTCAAATGTCTTATAGTACAAGTATTATATGATTCAAATAATGCTTTGAACAAGTTATTTACATTAACTCGACAGTTTACTACAGCAATTACTTCTTTGAAAAGTGGGAGTAATATTGTTGCTCTATCTTGATATAATTGATCTAAATCAAAATTTTTTATATAATTTAGTATGGCACTTGCAAAATTAATTGAAGACGTAGTATCTAGAAGTGTAAACATAGTTCTAATACTTGAACTTTCCCAGTACATATTAACAGAAATTTCAAAAAGAATATCAAATGCACATGTATTGATGAATTTTAATTCTTTTTCTTCTTCATTAATGATGTATATTTTTGTAGGTATTAATATTCCATTAAGTACAACACTTCGTTCCTCAAATGGATTTGGCGTGGAGTTTACTAAGTCATCAACGATAATCTCTAGTAAACTTGATTGATTGTGATTAGTCTTTATTGGTAAGTTTAGTAAATCAAGATCCTCAAAATGACTTGATTTATCCACTATAGAATCAATTTCATCAGGTACATCACTCCTAACTAAATTATCATGTTCTTCAGATTGACTTGATTTATCCAGTATAGAATTCTGTCCTTCATTCTGTTCAGACATTTCAATAGCTACTACATTTTCATATTCTTTGGATTGATTCAATGTATTTATAACATCTTGTCCTGTAATAATACTTTTTTCAAAAGTGACTAAATTTTCATTTTCTTTATTTTGATTAAACTCATTTAAATTTTGTTCTGCTATAGTCTTTTGTACATCCATTTTTTCAAGTGTATTAATATCAGTTAAATATTTTTCTTCTTTAATTTTAATTTCATTTTTCGATTCAATCAAAAAGCTTTTATTAAAAGAACGATGGTTATCATACACTTCACAGTTAGCTAAATCATCAATTTGCAATTTGTCTGATAAATCAAACAGGTCATCTTCTGATTTTTTGATCAACTTAGTTGCTGATAAATGATCATGTGTTCTGTATTTGCTAAACCCATACTTTATTAAAGAGTTAATTTTTTTTCCATCTTTTAGCATAAATTTTATTACTGTTAAAGGTTTTTGTACTTCTTCCTTTTTAATTTTGAAATATGTTTCTGATCTTGCAGATACACCAGATTTATTTGGAGACTTATAGAATGGAATCATGGTGTTCGTCCAAGAAGGAAATTTTTCGCAAAGACTTTGGAACATTAAGTAAAATTTTTCACAATGATAAAAGTTGGGCTTATCCGTAACTTTTTCATGAGGCAAACAAAGTGATTTTGCTTCTACCACAATGTCATTGATGTATGACAATAATGCATTTTTGCATTCTCTAATAGGTTCTTCATTGTTATAATATGTTATTGATGGTGAATTAATTAATTTTTCATGTGTTTCAGTTTCTGGCAGATTATACGTTCTCAAAGTTTGTGTTAGGAATCGTAAACTTTTATAACCTGGGGAATCATCCATTGTTACAGGGGACATTGATACAACAAAAACTGCTAAAGCTACTTTTCTAAATTCAACAATCGAATCCAATTGACTCATAAATCCTATACATCTTTTGTAAAACTGAATAATATCATTATCAAATCCATTAAAACATTTCCACTGATTCAACGTTTGTAACAGGTGAAAAATGTCAGAACGATAAAAGCACTTTGGCAAGTCACTCAATTCTTTTATCAAAATTTTATAACACTGTAAATTATATTCGACAAATGTTAATTTACTAGTGGCCAAAGTAATAGCATTCTGAAGTGTAGGTGATCCATCAGTGCACATTTCTTTTGGGATAGTTGCGTTACTTTCTTCAATCCATCTTTTTAAACCTTCTTCGATAACAGCAACATGGTGGATTGAAGAAATCATTTGCCAAAGGGGTATAATTTTGCCTTCAAACCCTACAACAATTACATAGTAAAATATTGTTTTGCTTTTCACAATTGATTTATATTTAACTCGTTTAACAACACTACCAGTTGAATCGAGAGATAAAGGTAAGTTCAAATGTGATATTCTATTCCAAAATTCAACTTGCTTATCAGTCCAATAAAAAAAAAAAAAAGGGTTCCAACTAACTTTTCGTACACCACATTTTTCTCTGACAAACTTACACATTACAGTTAAAGAAGGTGTGTACTGAATATCATCATTCCTTGCTTCTTGCCTAGCTTTTTCATAAACTCTTGAATCGTGTAAATTTGCTGGTTCATAAGAAGAGTTTAGCATTAACTCATTTCTTAAATCTTCTTTGTAACCAGTTGCATGTTTGTTTAACAAAATTTTTTTTGCTTCAACTCGATCATCAAATGCAAGCTTTCTTTTATTTGTGTGTAAAACTTTATGTGTTGCATAAGTTTTTATTTCAAACGTATATAGTGTAGTTGACATATCTTTCTGATCATGCATTTTTCCATAAATGCTAGTTTTACAATCAGTGCAGTATCCACTAAAAATTACACTTTGATCAATATCTACATAACAATTTTTTAAATTATAGGCGCATGGCAACTTTTCTTCTTCCCATATTTTTTTATACACAATATTAGTCCAACCTTTTTTTAATCTATTTTTTTTCACCTCAGAATGTTTAACTTTTGACCACTCTTCTTCATTTAACTTGATTTGAAAATTTAATGGTTTACAGTTCTTTGGATTACAGTCTTTATGAACAACAAATTCTTCTGTTTCTGCTGATTTTTTTTTCTTCTTTTTGAGTGGTTTCAAACCCTTGTATTTTAATAAGTTTGTTTTACAGTTATTCCTATCATTGTACACATACAAATATAATGACTTAGGTTTCATTTTAATATTTAAACTATCACAAATAGTGCTCCAAACCGGATCTGATTGTTTTTTCAGCAAACTTTTTTCACGAAAAATCTCAGCATCTTTGAGACCATCAAAAATAACTTCTGGTGAAATTTCTGGTTGTGGAGGCATTTTTTATACTGCTTAATTAAAATAATGTACACAAGAAAATATAGGTACATTAGAAAATTAAAAGATCTGAGGACTTGCGAGATCGAATAGATTAAAGTACATACAAGATGAAACATGTCTCCAAACTATTGAACTGTATGAGAGTGTTTTGTTTATATTCTTAGAATTTGAAATCGAAAAGCCTACAGCCGTCACCGCGGGCTTCGCAGCGCGAGGACCAGATAAAAAAAATGGCGATGCTACAGTGGCGCCATATACCTAACCTAAATATGCATACCTATAAACAAGGCGGAAATAAATATCTGCGGCACTTCGCAATCATTTCATGGCACTGCGAAAAAATACGTCGATTAAAAACAAAAAGCAGTAAATACAATTACAATAATTATACTTAGCACATGTTTGATCATATTAAAAAACAAACTTTATTTACAGGTGAAACATCTGACTTATTTATAGCTTTGCAAAATATATGATATAGAATGATAAAAGAAAACATATGATAGGTTAGCAAAAATCAATACATAATTGCAACGTACAAATTAATGATATAGTTTTTTATTATTGACTCGCTTGTAAATACAATTATTAAAATGTCGAGAGGTCCAAAACCAACAGTGACTATTGATGAACGTGTGGAAGAACTACAAAAACATGAAATATTTGATCAATATGGCAAAGTAAAAAAAGAATCAGATCCAATTTGGAAAATAATTTGTAAAAACCTTAAAAAACAATTAGGAAAAAATATAAAACCTCATAATTTGCAAAGTTATGTATCTCAAGATAGACAAGACATTCAAAGTAAAATAATGAAAGCACAATCCACACAAAGTGTTTGTAAACAATCTCCTAATAACAGTCTTTGTTTACAATCTGAGGGACCAAATTCATCAGAAATAGCGAACCAAAAGGATTTACTACTTACTATTCAAGAAAATGTTTTGTACAAATCAATTATACGAGAAGTGTGTGGATATCCATTTACTATATTTCATTGGCCAATCCAAGCACTTGAAGTATGTAAAAGTCTATCATCTTCTGAAACTTTGATCTTTGGAATTGTTGGAAGTTTTGTACAAAAATTTGAAACACCTAATGAGTATATCAGTGAAGATATATTTTTATACAGCTTAGGTGTTGAATCAAATAAAGAATTCATTCCTATATGTCAAGTATCAACAGAAGATACTACTATTGCACTATTCAAAAGATTTTTCACAGAATGCTTGAGAAGTGGATTGTTTATACCAAATAAAATATTAATTGATCATTATTTAACTCATTGTCATGCTGTAACACAGGTATTCAATGTTAATTTAACGTATGAAAAATACCTTGTCAAATGCTTTTTATATTTAAAACATGAAAATGGTGAATTGCCTAAATGTCAAATCAGAGTAGATATTCGAGAAGTACTTCATAAGGTTGAACAATGGGATTGTTTGGTCAAAGTTTCTCCACAGTTAAAAAAATTTTATGCTAATTGTATTTTTGTATTAAGTATGGCTGAAAATCTATCTACGTTTGAAAATGTGCTGTTATGGATATTTGTATTGACATCAAGCAAATTTGAGAACGACTACACCAAAAATTATTATAAATTTCTTGTTACAAAAATGCAAGAACTAAAAATTGATGGATTTATCACAGAAAAAGAAAATAACAATCATCGATACTCAAAGAACATATTAATAGCAAAAGACAAAGCTAAAGTTCAATATAAAGATTGCAAAGAGATCATTACGTTTCTAAAAAATATTTATTGTACAGCTTCTTCCTACTTAACATCTGAAAATAATTATGATCATTTTGACAGGAACCCGTATTATAATGATGCTATTGCAAAGAATATTATAATTCTCTGTGTAGAATTTATTACGTGGTCTAGAATTATGAATAATCAATATAAAAAGTTCAATAATATACACGAATTAAAAGTGACATCTAGTTTAGAAAAATATTGCGAAGATTTTTCACAGACTTTATCTTATACTCAAGAAAGTGTACCGTTGTTGCATGATAATTAATAATTAAAAAACATATCTTATGTGAATGGTAAATTAGAGAATGTTCAAGATGATCATAGCAAATTAAGCTTGGAGAATAAAGTTAAATCATGTAATGATGCAAACATCTCATATTTAAAACATGAAGAAAATTGGATGAGATTAGTACACGTTCAGGATGACATACTAGCTAGTCTATACGATAGTGAAAGTGACAGTGATAAAATATCTGAAATTTCAAATTCAAATAGTGAATTTGATAACAATGTTAGTATTCAAACTAATATTAGTATTGTAAGTAATGAAAATGAAGATAACAAAAACTGTGATAGAAGTGAAACTGCTAATGAGACAAAGTCTGAGTTTAGTGATGTAGATACTAGTATTGATATCAATAATGACAATGGAAGTAGTAAAAATGATTTTGAAAGTGAAAAAGAAGAATCGAGAGACTTTAAATCTACAATGAGCCAAGAATTAGATGTCGATAAAAAAAATATTGTTGAAACTAAGAAAAAAAGAGGAAAATTATTAGAACCTTGTCCTGAGTTGTGCCTTCGTCAACAACAACCAAAAAAAAGAAGTGGGAAACGTTCGGTTATCATAAATGCCAATCAAAATAAGTCGGTTAAAATCAATAAGAATATTATCAAATTAAAAACGACAAGTTCTTTTGATAGTTTGACAGAAGTATTGGTGTCATCGTATTATCTAGTAAATAAGTTTCAAGACTATATCAGTGAGATGTGAAACATCCATGTACAAAGCGGGCGACTATTTACAAACAGTTTATGAATATGCATCAAAATTTAACTTACAATCACTTTATAAACAAAGAGCCAATTTATTAAACAAGATTGGATATCATGATAAAAACAACGTATACTGGCAAAAAAGTATGGGAGAATTTTTCTCTACAGTAATGGGTACAAATATACATAAAAAGATTGTTTGTTCAAGTTGTGAATTTTCAGCAGATGAATATCTTGAGTGCATTAAACTTTCATATGAAATTATTTTATCAAAAGGAATACAAAATTTATTAGATATTTTTAATAGCATTTTAATCGATGAATCTCAATGTTCTTTCTGTGAAAAAGAAATAAAATTTATAAATAATTTTGAAAACTATCTCTGTATTGATATTGAACAGCAGCACAGTCAAATAAGTGAAAAAGAAAGCTTAATTAATTTAGATGATATACCTAAGTTGCTAATAATTGGTAATCAAAATTTTATTCTATCAGGTGTAATAGCATTTCAAGATCCACTTCAAACTAATGAATTAAGACACTACGTCAGTTATTGTAGAAATTTGTCTGATTCATGGATAAAACGAGACGATACTTCGAAAGAGGTTGAGGTTTTTAATAAAAGAAAGCCATGCGTTAAAGTAGCTCTTTTAATGTACATTGAATATGATGTTCCATTCAACATATAAAATATTGAAAAATGTCTAACTATTTAAAGTTGTAAAATATATAATATAAGACATTTATTAAATTGTAAATTCTGTATTCTCATAACTTTTCGTACCTATTTCCAACAAATTATTCCTAAAAAAATTTCATTTATCCTAAATTAAATTCATAAGCCTTTATACTTTAATTCTAATTTATTTAGTTGAATTTGCATTTCATGTATCTTGTTCTTACCTTGCAAAATAACTAGAAAAATCATCAATCGAGTTAGACTCAAGCTTTAAATGTTGTCATCCTGTAAAAAAATATAGCCTCATCAGCAAAATAAATAAATTAAAATAAGGAACGAGACAATAATTATTACCTAATAGCTTTTGTGTAGTCCATAGAGATGTGATGCGTTCTTCCCAATAAGTAAGGGAGATGTCGTGATGCTTCTTTATTTACCCATGAGAAGAAATTAACATTCTGAAAAGTTGAGAGGTAATAAAGCTAAGAGCGTGCTTAGACCATACAGTACTTTCACTTTTACTTTCAGATGTATACTTTCAGTCATATGCGGCTGGATCTGAACTTAGAACTTTTCTTAGAGCAGCGCTTTTTGTTTACCTCCTCTCTATCTCCCATTGAAGAAGGCCATGTGAATTTTGGCAGAGTAAGTTTGTCTACAGAAGCGCAAATTAAATCCTTGAGAACCTCGAGGCCAGCTTGATGTGCTGCTACCAGTTTAAAGCAGCGTAAAACTACTTTCTGTTAAGTGTGTTACTTTTAGCACCACTGCAAATATCTAGTATCTACAAAGAGTACAAATATAATTATACATTTTTTGTAATAGTAGGATAAAACAACAATACAGCACGTATAGTAAAAAAAGAGCAACAGAACTCAGCAAGCAGCAAGTAAACAGAACACGGAGAGCAAGACAGAGAATGAAAGAGTGAGAGAGAAGGTATAGATGTTTATGTACCTGGAGGGTAACCTTGGAGGGCAGATTAGCAGACCTGAGGAGCTTGCCAACTTTGGCCGTGGGCACGAGGTCGGTGTCGGCGTTCTCGCAGCAGTAGATGAATATATCGCCGTAGTACCTGTGCTCGGGCGTCGTCAGCTGCAGGCTCGACAAAGCCATCGTTTCCCAATCGCCCATCGGCCTCGTCGCCTACCTTCCGCACACCTGCTATGTACCACCGGCTCCGGGTAGCCGATTATACCGACCTCCCTGCTCTTTACTTTCTTCTCTAATCTTATCCAAGAATCTGCTGGTATCTTATAAATACTGCTGGCCGTCCGCGTATGTGTGTTGCGAGGAATGCGGGGTGAGCTCCGCACTCAGAGGTTAGAGCATGAATATTTCTAGAGTTGCCAACTGTTGTGTCGTCTGCTCTAAGGCTCTACGGCGTCTACGTCACACGTAATTATGCAGATATAGCCGGAATATGGAAAATCATATTTATTCACAAAATTTACATTTTCTATAAAAACCATTAATGTTATAAAATAGCGCAGAAAATTTGCAGACGATTGAGCCTAATTACGTATCAATGCGATCTCTGTAGCACAAGCGCAAGTCGTTTTTATCCGAAAATGGGTTATCAAATTTGATTTAATTTTTACTGATAAATAACAAATTGCGCGAGTAAACTAAATAGTTTTGCAAACTCTGCAGACGATGCGCAGTTTCCCCATATTTTTTAAATTGTTGTATCCTAATATTTTCCGCCAAGTTCCGGGAGCCCTTATCGCGAACAATGAGTCGTCGTGGGGCTTATTAGCCCGGGAGCGGTCAGTCCGGGGATCAGTCCGGTAGAAGTGGTCAAGAAGCGACAAGCTCGCGCATTGATACGACACACACCTCTCTCTCTTAGCTACGTTGAATAAACGTGAGAGATTACAACGCAACTCTGCCTTTTTGCTCATTCCCGCACACCTTTCTCCACGTCCCTGGGCTAGACCCTTGGACGGCACAACCCAGAACCTCACCACGACCTCACCCTCACCATCCAATTCCTCCCCCGTAACAAAAGATACAAATGTTCTAATAACTTCTGAACTATAAATCAATAATTATTGATATGTAATCTTTTTTAAAATGCCAAAACCTGATGAATAAGTTTAAATAATCTCTATTGTTTTATCACTTTAAATGACTGATTTGATATTTTGACTCTAATCACATATCGAGCAAAATGTGAAATTTTTATCTCATGTACTCTGTACTCGACAAGCCACAATGAATGTTCGAATGGGTTCATTTGAGGTTTAGTTTAATTTGGTAAATTAGACACTTAAACAATATCTGTTAATTTGTTTAATCAGATAGTATGACATGATGAAATAAAGGTTGACCCTAGTGGAAATGGAAATTGTGCCATACTGTGCCAGGACTGTGCCAAACTGTGCCAGGACTGTGTCAGTTCTCAAACCATACACAAAAAAATATTACAAAAAAATATTTTTATTTTAAAAAATTGGTATTGTGCCACACTGTGCCACACTGTGCCATAACTGTGCCAAGCTATGCCAAGCTATTGCCAAACCGTACTAAAAATATACACATGGTAAATCACATGCGTAATCACGTATTTTGTCACGTGTTTTGTCACGTGTTTTATCATGTATACAAACATATATTCTACAACATGTTAAATTGCAAATATAATTGAAAACAAAATTCTTACCGATTCCGATTACTTGTTTTACAATTTTGTTTTTGTTCTCATTTAAAAACTATCATACCTAGAGGTCTGAAATTTTGCCTTTTACTTTGTATTGGCATGTTGAAACAATATATTAAGTTGAAATCATTCTAGCTGATATGAATTTGAGTTTCACGTATAGACCTACCTGTATATTTTGACGCAAGAGCCATAAAGTTCAAGGTGAAAAGCCGAATCAAGACAGCTAAGTAAAAACTGTCATCGCAGTCTGTTTTAGAATAATTTAAGTCTCTACCGCAAAAGAAGGGACACCAAACTTCAATATCTTGGATTTAGCATGATCATGACAGATTTGGACGTGGACAGTAACTGACTCGCATACTGATGAGATGGAAATATCTATGAAAATCTTGGCGAACCTCATCATTGGTGAATTCGAGCAAACAAATGACACTTAATTTTTACACAGTAATTGCACTTGCACAACACAAAGTCAGTCAGTACAGCATGCTTGTACACTTTTATATGAGTGTGTACATGCATCTGTAGGGTTAGGTTGCTACTTTTTAAACGTACTACCTTTAAGAAAACATATCTAGATGCTTTAATACAATACCTAGATTTTATTTACCGACGCCGTAGTAATAATTTTTTGAATAATGTTTTAGTTATATTATATAACGAGGATGTGAAAAACAGGTGGAAAAGCAATTCCCTATCCTTTCACTTTTTTGATGTGCAGCTAACTTCACCGTCCTTTCACACTGGAGAAAAGATAATGATTTTAGCAAATCCTATATAAGATTGTTTATATTACATAAATGACAACGTATTTCTTGACAATTACTCTAGAAAATCGTTGTTTAGCACACAAATGTGATCCTCTCTAAAAAAAGTGATGGCCGGATGTTGTGAAGCCTATAAAAGATGGACGATGGCCGTGATTGGTCAAATGATTGTAAACTAGATTTTGAATTTAGATTAAAATACGATGAATAACAATTTGATTTTATAATTTTATCTTAATCTTATTATAGTAATAATTGAAGTTTTGAGTAAAGAAGTTTATAATTATTGTTTATTAAATAATAATTAATAAACTAAAACGTTTCTCTAATAAGCACTTCCGGGCGAATTCCAGTGTTCCCTGTTCCGTTCCGCCGTCCACTGTCCAGTTCGACACGCGACGACGCGACGCCATACTTGCCATAATCTTCGAAGCCGCTGATCGAGACGGACGTTTCTTCGCGAGAGCTGCTGCCGATCAGAAAGTGTTTATTATTAAGTGTAATTTATATAATAGTGTTTATTAATTTAAGTTGTGTCGGTAGTATTACGGTATTATATAAGTACGCGTCGTGTTTTTTGCAATCCGTGAAAGTAACGCAGCAGTGCAAAAGAAAAGTAACCGCCGTGCAACCTCCCGACCACGTGCTTCGACAGGCGCAACCTCGGGCGCAACGCCGACATCGCGCAAACCGTGCTTCCGCATCTGTAGTATTACGGTATTATATAAGTACGCGTCGTGTTTTTTTGCAATCCGTGCAAGTAACGTAGCAGTGCAAAAGTAACCGCAGTGCAACCTCCCGACCACGTGTTTCGACAGGCGTAACGCCGGCATCGCGCAAACCGTGCTCCCGCATACGTTCGGTGGCATCGACAGAATCCGGCTTTATCGCTGCAATCAGCACTGAGTAAGTTATTTAAACATAAATAATTTTGTTTAAAAGTGAGTTTACTTTCGACCCTAACCTATATATTTTTTAATATTTCGTTTTTCTTCATTTTTGTTTAATAAAGGTTATCTTAACCTCGTGACCACGTGCATCGATAAGCGCAATGGCTGACGCTCAGGTTGAAGACATTCCTTACTCTCTCGACTCGGCTTTCGAAGACTTGACTGATAAAGATAGAACAGTGTAAGTAATCATGATGTTTTTTCATGTATAATAATAATAATAATTATAATATATCTGTGAAAAATATTGAGAAAATCTTTTTTAAAATGGGTTTCGCAAGAGTTTAAAATGTGATTTTTCAAATTAATTTTATTTTTTCAGTGAGATATCAGGATACATTTGTTCTGTAGTTGCTGCTAAGACAGTAGGGAATGGCTTCAGGTTAATGAAATTTGCCGTAACCAACGGAAATAAGAAAGTTACATGTCTCTTATGGGGACAGGCGTTAATTGATCTTCATCAGGCCAGTATTATCATCAACAGGGTTTGTATCTATCAATAATTTAATATTATTATATTTATATTAAGTAAAATTCATATTATATTTATTTTTAATGATTTATTTGCAGAAGGTACACATCGATGGTGCGCATTGCAAAGTGTCGAAGCTTACAAATGCAATGGAGAATGACAATTACTGCCCTTTCGAACTAAATATTCAACCGAGCACTGTAATGACTTTTGGGAACATGCATGAACCAGAGGAAGCCGCAGCAATAGAGCCTGAAGCTCAAGAAGTAACTTTTGAAACAATCAGTCGAGCACAAGGACTGATAGGTCTAGTAAGTTTCTTTTATTAAAATTATTAAAATTGTAACTTAACTACAAAAAATAGCTCGCCAAGGTAACCTTGGAGGGTAAAGCAGAAATAAAATATGCTTCGTGGACCAAACAGGCCGCCGTGTTTGCCGTGCGGTGCGACCCGTGAGCTGCCAAAGGGAGATCCTGGATGGGGAGGCGATCCGAGGTTGCGCGCCGAAGTGACCTGAACCATCTTTGGCTTCTGCTGACGGTAAGACGGGAGGCTGGTTACCTAGCTAGTACCAGTCAAACGGCTTGAGCGAGTGTGTGATGTCGTGTGACGCCTGTTAGAAACTCTCCAGAGAGCCAATCACTTTTGTTCGGAGTGGGAGGTTCGAGAGAGCGGAGATGGGCTAGTGCGACAGCGCGCGCTATATTCTGGTATGATGTACCCAGTCTGGCACCGCTTTCAGTCATGTGTTGGGGCCATGTCAGCTGCCCCCATAGACGGGGGGATCCGGGTGGTCGGACACATACCGGGACGAAGAAAATCGATGTCAATGAATACTATAAACGAACCAAGAAAAGAGGTACAGGGAAACCTGACAGTTGACACCCTAAAGGTGCCAGCATCGCAAGACGGTGGATACCCAATCCACAAGTCAACCAGCAGCACTAGTATAGCCAGCGCGATGAGTGCCGCTGAATACGAAAATATGACAGGGATAGGGTTATGGCTAAAAGAACACGCCAGCCTCCGAGAAAAGATGCTGGAAATAAGACGAATGAACGGAGAGATGATAAAAACTCTGGATAAGCAGAAGAACGTGAATGCAACAATCAAAGAGGGACTACCGGTAATAGGAGCTATTATGATTGAAGTTTTCACGATGCTCGACAAGATGGAGGATGGTGCGAAAACGTTGTCAGCTCAACAACCTAGAGAAGACCATTCGAAGCCTCGCAAGTCGAAGAAGAGGGGACGGACATCATCCGACGGTGGCGGCGGTACCCCCGCTAAAAAAGATAAGAAGGAGGACAGATCTGCAACTACTACGAGCAAAACGCAAGAGGAAGCTGCAGATACACACACACAAGGGGCTTGGCAGCTAGCTGCAGGAAGAAAAGCAAAGAAGAAAGGACAGAACAAACAGGAGCAAAGCCAGCCTCAACAACTGAGGAAAAGCGCAGGGAAGACCTCGCGGCAGAGGGGAGACGCAATCCTCATAAGACCGGAATTGGGTAAGACTTATGCCGATATCTTGAGAGAGATCAAGGCAAAGGTTAAGCCAGAAGAATTAAATACAGAGGTTAAGTATCTTAGCAAAACAAAAGACGGTGGCGTTTTGGTTGTCGTGGGTAAGAGTGAAGACAAAATGGAATCACTCAAAACGGCCATACAAACCGCAATAGGGCATGCAGGCACAGTTAGGGGCAAGATTACCAGAACTACACTGGAGATCAGGGACATTGACAGCCTTACGACAAAGGAGGAAGTCTGCGGCGCCATCGCTGTGGCCACGGGGTGCGACGAACAAGATACCAAAGTGCACCTATTCGAACCAAACTCGAGAGAGCAGAGGGTGGCAGTGGTCGAAATGGACCAGACCAAGGCCACAGCCCTGCTCAATATAGGCAAGATCCGTATCGGGTGGGTCAACTGCCGGGTGCGGGTTCGAGCGATCGCCACGCGATGCTACCGGTGCCTCGGGTACGGTCACGTTAAAGCGCAATGTAAGGGTCCCGACAGAAGCACCAGCTGCTGGAAGTGTGGTGCGGCTGGGCACAAGGCCAAGCAATGCTCTGTGCCGGCTCAAGAAATGAAGTGTTTCTTGTGTACAGAAGCAAAGGTGCCTTGCGATAGGGCGGCGCATGCTCCAGGAACCGGAGCGTGCGCGGTCTTCCGCAACGCCCTAAACGCGGCTAGGACCCAAAAATAATGGCGCGAATACTGCAAGGTAATCTGCACAGGAGCAGGCTGGCTCACGATCTCCTACCGCAGTTCATCGCAGAGGAGAGTGTGGATATCCTCCTCATAAGTGAGCAGTATATGGACCGAGATGCACCTGGCTGGGTGTCCAACGGTGCAAAAACTGCCGCTGTCTGGGTGCCCAGGCGGGGAATCGCGGATGCGGTAACCGGAGACGATTACGTGCGGGTGAGGGTGGGTCGCGTCACTTACTTCAGCGTGTATCTGTCACCGAACCTAACTGCAGCCGACTTCGCGACAAGGTTAGGGGCCCTAGAAGATGCGATAAAAGACGTTCCTGGGGACCTAGTAGTCGGGGGCGACTTTAACGCGCGAGCGACAGAGTGGGGCATGCCACAGACGAATAGGAGAGGTAGGGCGATACTTGAGATGGCAGCAAGGATAGGACTGGTAGTTGCGAACGAGGGAAATACAGCTACCTACCGCAGACCAGGTTTCGGGGAGTCGATACCGGATGTAACTTTCGCTGGGGAAAGTACGATCCGCAAGATAAGGGGCTGGCACGTTACGGAAGAATTTACTGCTAGCGACCACCAGTACATTCTTTTTAATATCGAGGAAGAACGCGTGGAGAGGCGAAGTAGCGGAAACAGCCGGGAACCACGATGGAACACTCGACGTCTTAATCGGGAGGCGCTTGCGGAGGTGATTCGAAGCGCAGAATTACCTTCTAATGGGCTTCCGGACGAACTAGGCGGACGTGAGAAAGCCGAAATCCTAGTAGAACGCACTACTAGGCTAATCACCGAGATGTGCGACGCAACGATGCCCCGAGTATCCACCGGCCACCTCAGACGTCCGGTTTACTGGTGGACGGGCGAAATCGCTGAGCTTAGAAAGCAAAGCCTTCGAGCCAGAAGAAGAGCTCAAAGGGCCCATAACCGCCCAACGGCTCAAGAACTTGCTCGCGGGTACGACGAGGCGAAGAAGAGACTCCGGGACGCAATCAAAGAAAGTAAGCGCCGCTGCTGGTACAAGATCCTAGATGATGTAGAGAACGATCCGTTCGGCGAGGGATACGCGATCGTCACGCGAAAAATAGGAGAAATGGGGCGAATGGAACCGATGGCGGCAGAGGCGATCGAGAAGATAATTGACAAGCTGTTTCCCACCCATCCCACCCGACCTCAATTAGAAATGACGGACGAACTGACGGATGAGATACCCCTTTTTAGCGAGGGCGAACTTATCGCGGCAACTTCTTCCCTGAAGAGCGGTAAGGCTCCGGGACTGGATGGCATTCCCGCGGAAATACTTAAGGCCGTTGCCAAACAACGGCCTGAGCTGCTCCTGGAAATGTACAATCAGTGCCTGGTGCAGGGCGTGTTCAGTCCGCGGTGGAAAAGGGCTAGGCTAGTCTTAATTGAAAAAGCTAAAGGTCAGGCGGGCGCGAAGCCATCGTACAGGCCGTTGAGCCTGCTCGACACTATGGGAAAGACAGGCGAATCGCTAATAAAACCGCGAATATTAAGCGCCGTCAGGGAGGCGGGAGACCTTTCAGACAAGCAATACGGCTTCAGAAAGGGACGCTCAACAATCGGCGCGATCAGAGAAGTAACGGACACGGTCAAGAAAACGGATGAAGCGTGTCATGCGGCCAGGCCATTGGTCTTGCTCGTGACACTAGACGTGAAAAACGCGTTCAATTCGGCTAGATGGGTCGACATTTTGGATTCTCTGCGATCGTTTGGGGTGCCTTGGTACATCATGCGACTCGTAGAGGATTATCTGAGGGAGCGCACGATCGAATACGAAACCGCGGAGGGACGTAAGAGCAGGCCCATAACGGCAGGGGTGGCGCAGGGTTCAATCTTGGGACCGGACTTCTGGGGCATTCTGTACGATGGGTTACTCAGAGTAGAAGTACCGGAGGATGTTAAACTCGTCGGGTACGCGGACGACGTAGCGGCGGTTATAATAGCTAGAAATGTGGAGATCGCGCAGGGCAAATTGAACGCGGTAATGGCCCGGGTGCTAAAATGGATGACCGACCACGGACTACAGCTAGCACTCGAAAAGACGGAGATAGTTCTCTTGACTAGGAAGCGTGTCTCGACCATCATACCGATGCGCGTCGGAGACGTAACAATAACGACGAAGCCGACAGCCAAGTACCTGGGGGTAACCCTAGATACGAAGCTGAACTACGGGGCGCATTTAGACAGCGTATGCGAAAAGGCGGCGATTAGGGTGGCGCAGCTTAGTCGATTAATGGCCAACGTGCGCGGGCCTAGGCCGGCAGTCAGACGACTCTTAATGGCAACCACAAACTCTATTCTTTTATACGGAGCGGAGGTGTGGGCCGATGCCATGCAGAAGAAAAAGTATCGTAAGCAGATAACGGCGGTGCAACGAAGAGGGGCGCTTCGGATCGCGTGCTCGTACCGAACGGTATCCGGGGACGCGTCAATGGTTATCGCGGGGGTGATTCCCGTGGATCTGCTTGCAATTGAACGCAAGCGGATCTACGAGAGTCTCCGGGAATCGGCTAGGGTGGAAATCCGAACCGAGGAACGCGATAGGACGATGCGGAAATGGCAGGAGCGATGGAGTGAATGCCGCCATGCGAAATGGACGAAATCATTGATTAAGGAGGTAGGCCCGTGGGTAGGCAGAAGATGGGGGGAGGTCAATTTTTATCTCACCCAATTTCTTTCCGGACACGGCTACTTCAGGAGTTACCTGTTCGCGATGAACAAGGTAGCGACACCGGGTTGCAAATACTGCGGTGACGAACGGGACGACGTGAGACACACGTTTTTTGACTGCCCTCGGTGGGCTGATAGGCGTAGAATCTTAGAGGCGACGGTAGGGGCATTTACGCCCGACACGGTAGTGAAAACGATGCTTGCTAGAGAGCAGAATTGGGACGACATAACGGCGTTCGTGGAGACGGTTCTCCGCGCGAAAAATAGTGACGGGTGCTTAGCTGACTAGACGACGATAGATGACCTATAGGTCGTAACAAGACAGGCGACCCCCCGAAGGAATGCGCTACCGGGGTATGCGTGGGGATTCTCGCGGCCATATGAGAGGTGGAGTTTTAGTGGGTATGCCTGGCGTCTGTCCCCGGCGCCAGGAGAGTCCCCACACACGGGGAGTCCCGCCACGCGCGTCCTGCCATGGTGCCATTAAGTAATGCATTTCTCACTCTCCGGATAAAAAAAAAAAAAAAAAAAAAACCTACCTATAACGATAATTATCAATAAACCTACAATTACCAATTAACCTACAACTACAAATAAACCTACAACTACAAATAAACCTTCAACTACAAATAAACCTACAACTACGAATAAACCTTCAACTACCAATAAACCAAAAACTATTAATAAACCTACACGTAAATAATTAACCAACCTGTCTTATTATAATTACATTACTGAATGAATAAAAAATACGAATGCAGATAAAGTAAAACCGAAAATTTATTTACAAATAAAAACTTTACCACTCAGATATTTTATTCTTTATTATTATTATTATTATTATTATTATTATTATTATTATTATTAAAATCATTTCCTATAGACATTTTTTTACGATATTCGTATATATCATACAATAATAAATTTGCTTTATATCGACTACTCATTTCTATACACATACTTTTTAACTTCTCTTATTGATTGATTGGACAATACAACAATATGCCGCGAGGGCGACCAAGAATCGTCCGTACAGAAAATGAAGAAATAATACATCAAAACAACCTACGAGAAAAAAGAGCTGAATACCAAAGACGCAGACGACAGGCTGCACGTGATGCTGTTATTGAATCTAGAAATAATATAACACCTGCAGTTGAACAAAACATATTGAATAATCAACATGTCATTCAGGATTATTTAGGCTCAATGAATACTCTATGTATACACTGTAAAGCAAAACATTTTGTTTCGGAAACAGTTTCGAACAAAGGATTATCTTTTCAAGATTGTTGTAGTCACGGAGCAGTTGTTTTGGAACCTACAACTATATTTCCTAAAGATCTGCTTGATTTGTTTAATGGATCACATACTAAATCGAATGATTTTTTTCAACATATTCGCGTCTATAATAATTCATTGTCATTTGCTTCTTTCAATTCCAATTTAGTAAATTTCAATTCGGGACGCTCAGGACCGTATTGTTTCAAGATTCAAGGACAAATATATTATCACATTAATACAGCCCTATATCCACAAGGCAATGACTGTCCTTCTTATGGACAACGTTTCATTATTGATCCATTAGAAGCTATAAATTTCAGAATGCAACAAAATTCTGATCTTCAATTTGAAACGTTAGGAATATTAGATAAAATCATAAGAGAAAATAATATATTTGCCAAATCCTACGAAATGATGAAAGAAGAAATAAATAATCAACAAGCTTTATTGAATCCTAATGAAACAGTTCCAGAGTTGCAATTATTATTTACATTAAAGCCCGGTAGTGATAGACGAAGATACAATTTTCAGCGGACTAATGAAGTAGCTGCTATTTTCTCTACGACGGCTGATGGCGAAATTCCAGAGTCTTATGTAACTATTCGAAACAAAAATACTAAAACTTTGCAGTATGTCAGTACAATGGATCCTAATGTTGAACCATGGATTTATCCCCTTTTTTATCCTTATGGAACTCAAGGGTGGCATCAAAATTTACAACGTATTAATAGAAATAATGATGCTAATAATCGACGTGTAACACGTTTAGCTTATACGAGATACAAAATAGCTATTAGGCCCGATGAATTCAATCCTTTTATTATGGGACGTAGATTATTTCAACAATATGTTGTAGATGCTTATGTAAAAATAGAAAAAGATAGAATCATGTATTGCAAAACTCACCAAAATGAAATTAAGGCAGATACATATCAAGGTCTGCACGATTATATGCAACGATCTGCTAATGATATAAATGGACAAGTTGGTAAAACAATTATTCTTCCATCAACATTCATCGGATCACCCCGCCATATGCAACAATGTTATCAAGATGCAATGGCCATAATTAATCGCAAGGGTAAACCTGATATTTTTCTTACAATGACATGTAACCCCAAGTGGCCAGAGATAACTGAAAATCTTTTGCCCCATCAACAGGCTTCTGATAGACCTGATATAGTAGCCAGAGTATTTCACTTAAAAAAAGAACGTTTGCTTGAATTAATAATTAAAAAAAAATTTTTTGGACAAGTTGCAGCATATGTATACGTTATTGAATTTCAAAAAAGAGGTTTACCACATATGCACTTATTAATAACTTTAGCACACGGTTTTAAAATTACTACTCCTGAAATTGTTGATAAATTCATTTCTGCCGAAATTCCTGATGCTCAGAAACCAATATTGCAAGAAATTGTTTTAAAAAACATGGTGCATGGTCCATGTGGTAATTGGTGTCAGGTAGATGGAAAGTGTTCTAAAAAATTTCCTAAACGTTTTGTAAACGAGACAAACATGGATGAAAATGGTTATCCCAATTATTGCAGAAGAGATACGGGGATCTCATATGAGCAAACTAATGGCAATGTAGTTGATAATCAATGGGTTGTACCATATTGTCCAACTCTATTAGAGATATTTAACTGTCATATTAACGTAGAAGTAGTTACAAGTATCAGATCTGTTAAATATTTGTATAAATATATTTATAAAGGTCATGATGCTGCTAATGTAGTAATTGGCGAATCTAATGAAGAAAGACTAATTAATCATGATGAAATTCAAGATTTTCTAGAGGCTCGATATGTTGGACCTGTCGAAGCAATTTACCGCATACTTAGTAAAATATTACAAGACAAAAGTCATGCTATAATAAGATTAGCAGTACATTTACCCAATCAACATTGTGTTATTATTGTTGGTGATGAAAATGGTATTAGAGAAAATTTGAATTATTCGAGTAGCACGTTGCTAGATTATTTCAAGCTGAATTTAGAAAATCCAGAAGCAAGACAATATTTTTATGCAGATATTCCAACCTACTTTGTGCATAAAAAACAAAAAATTAATGATTCAACAGTTTCCAGTTGGCAAGTCCGTAAACAACATTTTAATTGCATTGGTCGTATGTATTCAATTAGTCCAACTCAAATAGAACTATTCCATTTACGACTATTATTATTACATGTAAAAGGTTCTACAAGTTTTGATGATTTAAAAACAGTTAATGGTATCATACAACCTACATTTACAGCAGCATGTTTAGCTTTAGGTCTTATAGAAGATGATGACGAATGGATTAGAGCTATGGAGGAAGCAACCGTATGGATGATGCCTGTACAACTTCGAAGATTGTTTGTTCGTATTTTGATCCATTGTCAATCTGTTCACCCTGAAGAATTATGGGAAAAATTCAAAGATGCAATGTCCGAAGATTTTTCACGAACAAATGAAATAACTATAAGTTATCAAAAAGCTTATGCTCATATTAATACCTTATTAAATATGGAAGGTAGAGCTTTAACTGATTTTCCTACAATGGAACAAAGAGTAGAACAACATACGTTAGATGATAATACTAATAACGCAACTTTGCCTCAAATGGCACAACTTGGTCAACAGCAATATTTACAATTAAATAATGAACAAAAGGAAATTGTAGATACAGTTCTTCGTGCAGTTGATATGGATAACCATGAAAGAAATAATTGCATATATATAGATGGCCCAGGAGGATCTGGAAAGACTTTTATTTATACAACTTTATATAATATATTAACGTCAAAAAATATGAAGGTATACTCAATGGCATTTACTGGAATTGCTGCGACGTTACTCCCACATGGAAAGACAGTACACAAAACGTTTGGTTTGCCAGTTCCAATGTATCACGATTCATCATCAAGTATCAAGGCGCAATCCAAAGAAAGTCAAGTTCTAAAAGAAGCTGACGTATTTATCTGGGATGAAGCTCCGATGGCTCCAAGATATGCTTTAGAAATAGCAAATCGATCATTGCAATATATCATGAACAATAATTTGCCATTTGGAGGAAAAATTATTATACTAGGAGGAGATTTTCGGCAACTACTGCCAATTAAAATTAATGGAACTCGAGGCGAAACTCTAAATCTTTGCATTAAATACAGTGAATTGTGGAAATATTTTAAAAAGTTTACACTTACTACAAATATGAGAGTAATGCCTAATGAAATCAATTTTGCTAAATTTTTATTAGAAGTTGGTAACGGAACATTAAATGATAGACATGACTATATTGATATTCCCGAACACTGCATTCTTAATGCAAATAATAACATAGCTTACCATTTATTTGGTAAATTAATTGAAGAAAAGCGATTTGAAGAAATGAGTAAATGTGCTATACTATCAGCTCGAAATGTTGATGTTGATGAAATCAATAAACAAGTTACAAATTTATTAGATGTATCAACTGAACGCATATATACTGGTATAGACAGCACTGAAAATTGCAATAACGGTGAATTACAAGAAATACTTTTGCCAGAATATTTAAATTCTTTAAATCCATCCAGTCTGCCTCCTTATGAATTACGCTTAAGAAAACATTGTATTGTAATGCTTATTAGAAATGTAACGGTTCGACTTTCCCCGTGAGTTGAGTAGTCGGCCGGACGCCAGGATTGGTTAGGGGAAAGGTTAATTGAAGAGACTTGTTTATGCAAAATAATAATAATAAAGATATATTCTAATATTTAAGTTAACAAGTTGATAAATCAATTATGAGTCTCCATCTGTAACAGAAATCGAAATCGCGGTGATTTAGAATATTTCGCCTACACAAGCAGTTTAGCTTAATCTACAGCGGTTTACGGTATATTAATACGTCGTTGCCGGAATTTCGTAGTTTCGGTGCGGTTATCGGTTTAACGGATGCGGTATCGGAGTTTCGTACGGTGAAACGGGTTCGGGTTAAATGACGGGTCTTTGGAGGTTAGGTTTCCCTCAACTCCATGGAGTCGTGTGCGCACGGCTCTACGAATCGAGGTCGCTCGTCTCGTTCTTCTCCTGGTCCTGTGTGCTCACAGTGACCAGGCGAATCTCAAGAGGTCGGCGGGTGGTCGGGTTTGAACGGACAGGAGTAGGCCGGTGCTTCACCAGGACGTGTGCTCACGACCTGGGGAATCGTCGGCGGGGCTTTAGCTATTCTCTCAGCCCCGTGTGCTCACGGTGGCTGGGAAAAACAACCAATCCCTTGGGACGGATATTCGGGAGCAGGTGGCAACGTCGAGTATCAACTACGTGTGCTCACGTAGAGGAGACTCGGCGTTGTTCGGCTATTCCTAGTTGTCTCGTGTGCGCACGACGGCAACTCGGAGTTTCGGGTTCGTCAACAGTGTCGTCACGTGTGCTCACGAGCCGACGTTGTTGGCGTCGATCCTCTCTAGCTGTTCCTCTCGGTAACGTGTGCGCACGATGCCGACAGGAGTTCAACTCGAGTAGAACTGCCCGCTATGCCGCGCGGGCCGCTTTATATAGGCGTGTTCGCGGCGCGCCGCTCGCGCCGCCTGGCGCGTCTCCGCTGAGTTGCTAGTAGAGTCTCGCGCTCGTGCGGACTGGCCTTTCGGTTGGTGCGCGCGCGCGCTCACTTCGCTTCGTGCGGACTCGCCTTTGTTCGCTGCGCGCGCGCGCTCGCTGGCGTCAGCTGATTTACTCGGCGCTGTGTTTGTTTACATCATGTGCGAGACTTACGTCTCGTCACAGAAATATAAGTATCAATGAAGGTTTATGTAACGGTACAAGATTAAGAATCATAGACTTTTCAAACCACTTACTTAAATGTAAAATTTTAACCGGTGATAACGCAGGCCGTATTATTTTCATAAACCGTATTACATTATACTGTGAAAATGAATATCCTTTTACATTTAAAAGAAGACAATTTCCAATCAAATTGGCTTTTGCAATGACTATTAATAAATCACAAGGCCAAACTTTTAATAATATCATTATTGATTTGCAATCGGATGTCTTTAATCATGGACAATTATATGTTGCAATGTCTAGAGTTAGATCGTGGGATTCTCTTAAAATTTATCTTGGTAATCAAAGGCAAGGTGTAAAAGTTAAAAATTATGTATATAAAGAATTATATTCATAACTTATTTCAAATTCGATCAAAATTACGCATTATAAGAAAAATTGAATAACAATGGTTAAATTTTGTATTATTTCTGTACATGTGTCTATATTTCAATCATTAGTAGATAAGCTAGGCCGGTACCAGGGCAAGCCGATACTGCGGCAAGCCGATACTGGGGCAGGCCGATACTGGGGCAGGCCGATACTGGGGCAGGCCGATACTGCGGCAGGCCGATACTGCGGCAGGCCGTTACTGCGGCAGGGGTGATAGTGCGACATGCCGATTCTGGGGCAGATAGTGCGGAATGCTGATTCTGGGGCACTTTAATTCTGCGGCAGAGTGACTCTGCGGCAGCGTTTTTAACTCATAAAATTTTTTTTTTCGTTTCTGCTTCACAGCAGAGAAAGAAAAAAATTTTTGGTATTGCGGAGATTCGAACCGGCAACCTTTCGGTTAGCGGTCGGTAATCTTACCGACTTATCCATTTCGAGTTCTTGAAAGGATGTTTCTTTTTTTCCGTCTTGCTTTACAGCAGAGAAAGAAAAAAATTTTGGTTTTGCGGAGGATCGAACCGAGAACCTTTCGGTTACCAGTCAGCCGTCTTACCGACCGACCCGTTATGAGTTCTTGAAACGATAGTTATTTTTTTACGTTGTTACAGCAGAGAAAGAAAAAAATTTTGGTTTTTCGGAGGATCGAACCGAGAACCTTTCGGTTACCAGTTAGCCGTCTTACCTACTTACCCGTTACGAGTTCTTGAGAGTTTAGGTTTGGATTATCATTATAAGCTTATCTACTACTTTTTTTTATGAAATAATTTTTTAATTTAAACTTTTAATTAATCGAAAAAATAATCGAGGTCAACGGGATTTGAACTCGGGATTTTTCGATCACGAGTCTGTCGTCTTAACGACTCACCCATTGTGATATCTACTTGAATCTTTTGTACTCATTTTGTTCAGGTAGAGAATTTGTATTCGTTGAATACTTTTGCGGGTATTCTTTCCATTTAGAAGAGGAGGAGGAGGATGCCGATGAATCCTTTTTCTTTTTATCGTCTTTTGGGAGCTGCGTGTAGCCGGAGCTGCTTTGGTTTGAACCCATTTTGATGTAATGACTCGAATGAGCGAAAGCACGAATATTTATGCTTCGTCGGAGGAGATGTCTTCCCACTCCATGTATAAGCAGGTGAAGTAAAACTGCCTCATGAGTCTAACGTTCTGACGTGCGCAGGTGGCTTTGTGCGCTCCATTATGATTAGTGCATATGGTGACTAATTTTGGATGATCAATAGATGGATAGCCGCTTTCCGTGATATCGGTAACTTTAAAGTTGAAACGTTCGAGCCACTTTTTATTCAAATCACCAATGACGAAAATCTTGCTGGCGTCTTTGAGTGCATCTCGAAGAAGGTTTCCTATTTCGGTATACTCGTGATCACCGGAGTTCCAGCTTAATCCGTGATGATACAGTTCAAGCCATAAATTTTCACGCTTGTACTTCTCAGATAACTTGCACCAAGGAAATGGTTCTTTGAATAAAAGTACAACAGGTTCAGCGTCTTCTTCGAGAGATAGTATGGCCAACTCCTTCAAGACGAAGTCTTTGCCGGGTTTTTTAAAGCCCTGCATGTCCACTGCGTACTCCATCTTATATGAGCGTCTTGATGTCACCGCTGACGGGATTATACTGAACGATGCGATCGTGTAAGATCAAGCAGTAAGCTGAGGTTCCAGCTGGAAAGTTGTCTCGAGATTCGAATTCGAGACGAACGTCGACTGGAGCACTTTTCAAGGACTCGTTCTGCTTCGAACAGTCGATTACTATGAGTGGTAAGCGCGAAATAAAGTTGCTCTTATTTACGACAGGCTCTGAAACTTTGTCATAGAGTAGATGTTCTGGAAATTTGCGAACATATCGTACAATATGGCGTATTGATAACGATTGATATCCAAATTTAAATTGCCGTATGGATAGTATTGCGAGTTCAGGAAAAGCTTCACGTTGCTTATATCACAATGGTCGAATTGACTGGTATCTCGGTGATTCTTACACACTAATACAATAGAAAAAACTTCTTTCAATATGTTTTACTAATTTATACCTTTTATTTATTTTTTTTTTTAACTTAACATTTTCTCATTGATTGCCGCTTAGTGTAATATATGAAAAAAAAACTGTTTTCTTGTATAATTTTTATTGTGAAAGATGGTAAAGAGCCCCTCCCCGCTCTTTACCTGTGAGGTACGTCCTGATACCACATATATTTACCTCTCCATGAATCTTTCATAGTTTGTTGAATTAATTGTACATGAAAGAATCCTGCATCTTCTTCTGTTGAAGCATCCACTCTCTCAGTGCAGTTGCATTTTGATATGCACAAGATGGTCGAGAACTGCACGCAACGTGATGAGTGCAGGAAAGATCTTCGATTGGCAATTTTTTGAGCGAAGGGCACTTCCAGTCTTCCAGGTTGTAGATTGTCGTAGTTGGAAGAATATCTTGAAGCCATTGAGATTTTTCCAATCCCTTTACATAAATCTCAGAGTCTTTGAGGAAGCTGTTGAGTACTCCTGGAAGGTGACAGTACAAGATGTGGCCTGACTTCCAAAGTATCCCGTGGTAGTTTAACTCAAGCCAACGGTTCTCGCTCTTGTACTTTGGCGGAAGTTGCTCCCAAGGATGTGGAGGCTTGAAGAGCATCACCGTAGGCAGGCAATCATCCTGGAGAGGTACCAGGGCCACCTCCTTGAAAACAAACTGGTTGTTGGGCATCTTGAATCCCTGGACGTCTACGATGTACTTCATCTTGGAGCAACTTCTTCTCAGTCGATGGAGAATGAAATAATGAGTTTCAAGGGCTTTGAGCTCTTTATATACCCAGCGGCTCCAACTGAAATTCAGAATTTCACGAGTTTCCCCTTCTATCAACTTTACGACCAATCAGTTATCAAGTTATACATATATTTGAACAGCGCCAAGCGAGCAATGGCAAAGGACAAGTTTGAAAAGATACTTTTTAAACTGTTCAATAAGGCTGTGTATGATAAAACCATGGAAAACGAGAGGAAGCACGTTGAGATCAAGTTGCTGACCAAGTGGGAAGGATGATACGAAGCTCCCATCGCGAAGCCCAATTTCCACAATTGTATGATCTTTGATCCGACTGGAGAAACGGCCAATCGCTGTTGTCCGACCGTTAAGGGGGCGCCAATAGCAATCGCCACCGCAGTCAAGCCGCCGATATTTGGAGAGGGGGATCTCGCGATCTGCTTATATGAATGGAACCCGTAGAGCCAGCAGCTCATACTGTCTCCTGATCAACCAAGTGAAGGATCTGCTGAACAATCACCACCTACGAAGAAGAGAAAGAGTAACGACGACGATCTTCACACTTGAAGAAAAAAAATATCAAAGGTAAGTAGCATAAAATGCACACTTATAAGATATATTTGATAATTATTATGACAAATGATTGTCAACTTTTCAGATGGATATGGAAAATCTCAACCGCATCGCTAGGGGAGGATTCCTTCCCACGAAGAAGCTGTGCGAGCTGGAGAAAGACCAAATGTACATGGTCACAGTCTTGAAGGAAGTCAAGACCAAGTTCGGGCCCAAAATCGTGGCGGAGCTGAACAGGGAGTTCGACATCTTCCTCCCGAAGAAGGTCTCCGACACCTTCCTGGCGAATGAAAGCTTCTTTGAGAACATGCAGGATGCTGCCAACAAGCTCGAACTCTTCGTGACGTACCGTGGCGGGTACATACTCGAGTTTTCCGGCAAATAGTGTTTGTGCGCGTTTGAACTCGTCTGAACTAGTCTAGTAAACTAGTCTAAACTGAGCTATGTTCTCGTTCTTAGTGTGTACGTTCCAATAGTTTTAAGTTAGTATATAAAACGTTGAGTTCTCTCTCTTTCTCTCTCTCTCTCTCTCCGACGTCGACGAGTAAATTGCTAGTCAGTGCTTGAGAATGTCTGATTGTAAAACAAAGTGTGCGTGTATATCTACCTGTGTCTGCGTATGCATATGTGCATGTGTATGCGTGTGTTTACTTATATATAATAAGATAGTTATAAGTATGTACCTAGGCGCGCGGCAGTTGTAAATAAGTTAATAAATTATTCTATTTACTTGAAAAAATTGATTTTTTTTTTATTTAAAATAAAAACAGTTATATTATACATTGTTAGCTTTATCAATCCAACTATTATGAGTGCTGTCAAAGCCCAACCATTTTACAAATATTTGATTTCCCTTTCTCTTTAAGACTTTTTCAACTAGGTATACATCTGGATATTTGGCTTTTAATATTTCTTGCTCGTAGAAGCATCCAGAGATTGGCTGATCTTGATAGTCCTTTAGATGATACGTCATTGGTTTAGTGGCAGCTACTTTGGTGATCGTGAAAATCTCACTTGACCAGTTTGGTGTATATCCCTTTTCAAATACTTGTTTCGCATTGCTCACTCGTACCTTGTCACCGACTTTGAACTTTGGCTTCTTCTTCTTCTTCACGGGTTTGTCAGCAAAACTTTTCAGCACAGCTGCTTCCTTAGTTCGCGTTACGTCTCTAGGCTTCATACCGATAGTTCGATGCTTTCTTCCATTATAAGTTGCTAATAAACCAGGCAAAATGTCCAACCATTTGTAGTTGCCGCGTAAACTAAATTTTTTCCACATTGCTGATTTCAGAGTGCGGTTAAAGCGTTCGCAAATGGAAGCTTTCATTTTGCTATACGTCGAGTACAGATTGATCTTATGCTTTTCCATAAGTTTTTTAAAATCGGCATTGTAGAATTCTTTGCCTCTGTCTGTGTGCAAGTTTTTTGGTACTCGACCTTGACTCAGCACTGACTTCATCGCAGCAGCAACTTCTTTTCCAGTTTTCTTTTTTACAGGGACACCCCAAGCATACTTTGAAAATACATCGATCACAGTGAGCAAGTAATTGTAGCCTTTATTCTCCTTGGAATAAGGTAGCATTTCTACCAAATCAGCCTGCCAAGTTTCATCCAATCCTCGCACGACAAACTTTCGACGAGGATAGTTACGTCGAGCAGGCTTGTGAAGTTCTTCTACAAGTCTTTCATGCTCCATTATCAGCAGTTTTTTCTGATGTTGGCGCTTTGAAGGCAGATATAGCATTAGCTTCGGCAATCTCTTTGAGTGCCTCTTTTATAGCTTTCACGTCTGCCTGCAGTTCTAAAACTTGCTTATCCATCTCATCTCTGTGTGCCTCAATTAGAGAATCCAAATCCTTCATTTCCTCTCTCAATCTATCCGAGACGTTTTGCGCTTTTTTATTTTCCATTAGGAGTATACTATGGAGCGTACCCATGTCAACAGCTTCATCGAGATTTCGAGGCGCTGCTACATTGCACAGTCTCTTGTTATCTAAGTCATACTGTCCATCTTTTGTCATTTTAAAGCCTACGCCAGGAGGGCCACGGCTCCCCTCATTATTGATCAAATTACGTCCGAACACGTCGACGCTCATTTTGATAATGCCGTTTATGGGCAATTATCAGCGTATATAACCACCTTCGCGAAGCTCTTCTATGATCGAGTGAATCTCGTTTACGTGACTGGGATTACCAGCTGATTGTTCAGCAATAAGCAAACGTAGACGGTCAACTAGTTCATTCGGATCGTCCCAATAGACGTAATCCATACGCGTGTTCATTCTAGCAATTTTATATCGAGGCAGTGCTCCACCTTCCTTCTTTCTGGAGAAAAGAGGGGCGATATAGTCTGTATATTTTTTACTATTTGAAGATCGAATATCTGCCTTAGGGTCGAGCTTCTTTTTGTGAACATTCGTGGCTTCTAAAATGCTGCGATAATTTTCCATATCATCAGCACTGACAATTTGTTTGTTAGGATTTTTGTACGCAATCAAGTCTATTAATCCATCAGTTTTTGGATAAGGAACATTGTCGACTACTATGTTCTTGTCTTCGAACTTTACTATTGAGTTACCGAGCACGTAGTTTTCGTTCTCTTTACGTAATCCATATATTTTGTCCAAATTCGCTTGATTAAGTGAAGGTAAACTGGGTTTAATAATCGATACGTCGTTCTCATCAGCTGTATCATAAACTGCCTCAGCTCCGTCATTCTCACTATCAGAAGTATCATAAGCTCCGTTATTTTGCATCGTAGAATTCTCCCAATGAGATTCATTATCCTCGTCAAATTTGTAAGTTTCATCATCATCAGCATAACTGTGTTGATCAGATTTAAACTTTTTTACACTTCGTTTGAGAGGATGCGAGTTACCTACTGGTAATGTAGTGGTGGATTTCTTATTTTCCGATTCCACCAGTTTTTGAAGTGGTTCAATGATTGGTCTGAAAGTTTCTCCAACGGCTTTCTCAAAATTATCCTTTCCAAATTTCAATAAGTTGTATTTACGCTTTACAGCGTTTCGTGCTTTGACCAACTGATGAAGTACGTTTTTCTCTTGATGAAAATCAGACATGTTAGCACTTTCACATTCAATGTCAGACTAAGTATACTGTACTAAGCCCGAGCTATATTTATAGCAAACTGATCGAACCCCTTTCGATATCTTCCTGCATTGATTGGACTATCTTTGTCAATCATGAGAAATCCATGATTTACGTCCGACCAACATTGTGCGCATAAATCCTTGAAGCGTGCATACGTCATGTCGGAATTTACATGATCGTCGTATAAGTGCTTTAAATTCACATCATCTTGCCGAAATACTACCAATAAATTGACATTATCTCTCACAAGATGTTTAGGCACTTGTGCATACGACTGGCAGAGGTAGAAACAGTCAATTTTTTTATGTCTACCCATGCAAAAGAATGCTCTTACGTTATTCTGCTTTTCACAAGCTATATCGTCGAATATCATAATTGAATTGGGAAGTGCACTATCTGGTGCTATAACTTCCTCGTGTTCACTGAACGGAAAATACTTTATACCTTTGAGAGGCTCCAATAGCTGTTTTAAAAACTTATACTTTGGCTGATTGAGCGACTTGGAGTATACGTATACATTTTCAAACCTAACACCGTTGGGATTCGTTATGAGCGCTAGCAAGCTGTTAGTCTTGCCGCAATTCGACGGTCCGCAAAACACCGCTCTTATACTATCAGGTAACAGATCACCATGTCGTTTAACCCTTTTATCTTGCTCAACGACTGAATCAAAGTTCGGCACCGGGAGCTTGATAGGCTGCTCCTTAAAATTCATGCTTTGAACTGTTTGGATGCTTGACATCTACTAGTCGCTCAGGTATAAATAGAGCGCTTATATACTCTCATCATCAGTTAATCATAAACCTTCAGAGGAGAATGATCGTACACAGACAACAACGACGTGGTCGTGGTTTCGTAAACAAAATTATTGACAAGCTTCCGGTAGAACTTCACTTGCCAGGATATCGATACTGCGGTCCAGGTACCAAATTAGCAAAACGTTTAGCACGAGGAGATCCAGGAATTAATTCTCTCGACGAAGCCTGCAAAGAGCACGATATGGCATATTCGCAGAATCACGATAACGATGAGGCTAGAACCGTAGCTGATAAAATTTTAGCTGATAAAGCTTCACAGAGAGCTTCATCGAAAGACTCGAGTATTGGTGAGAAAATAGCTGCTTTCACTGTTTCAAAAGCCATGAAGTTAAAGAGTAAACTCGGAATGGGTGCGAAGAGAAGAACTAAGAAAAGCTTAAGATTGAATAAAATTGTAAAAGCTGCTGCCAAGTCTATGATACAAAGCAATAACGCTCGCAAAGCCATTCTTTCAGCGCTGAAAGGAGCTCGCGATGCGGTTAAGAAAGCGGGGGGCAAGCATAAGGTGCTGGTTCCACGCGTTTTACCTGTACCCTCCAAGATAGGTGGATTCTTACCATTACTCATACCCATTTTTGCTGGATTGAGCGCTGCCGGCGCTATGGCAGGAGGAGCTGCAGGTATTGCAAAAGCGGTCAACGACGCCAAAGCAGCTAAGTTACAGTTGGAAGAAACGTCGAGACACAATAGAAAAATGGAGGAGCTGAGTATCGGTAAAGGACTTTATCTGAAACCTCACAAAACGGGAATGGGTCTTCGCATAGCACATGACAAGACATTGATTAAAAAAAAAAAACGTTGTTCAAACTAAGATTACCACAAAGACCGCTCACTGACTCCGATATCGTAAAGTATGCCAAAACATTAAAAATACCGCATTTTCGAGGCGTTTTCATGAGAAACGATTTACCTGCCGACGGTCCACGTTACAACGAATCAGCTGTCGTGAATTTGGATGATGCCAGTGGTCCTGGAACGCACTGGGTGGCATACCGTAAACGAGGAAAATCTGTCGTTTATTTCGATAGTTTTGGCAATCTTCAGCCGCCTACAGACTTGATGCTATATTTGAACGTTAACGAAGTCAAGTACAACCCGGACAGATATCAAGACTATAATTCATTTAACTGTGGTCATCTCTGTCTCAAATTTTTAAGCAACAAGCTCGATACTCCTATATAAAGATGCAAAAAGTTTGAGTTGATTCATTTTCAATTCAACAGTCATGGAGAATTCACTTACTCTGACTCTTTCGGGTACTTCATCGATACTCGAAGCTCAGTATTTTCCACCCATTGAATTATCACCACATAAACAATACGTTCTTGGAATGGTTGAACTTTTAACTTTTAATTCGATACCCAATATCGATAAAGGAAATAATAAATTTTACGTTGGCAATGAGACAATCGTTTTACCTACTGGAAGTTACGAGATTCAAGATATCGAGAGTTATCTTCATGAAATTTTGAGTAAAAAGGGGATTTCAATCAGCATACAACCTAACAATAATACGCTTCGCAGTATTATAAAGTGTGACCACAAGATTGATTTTCGACCGCCAGAAACGATTGGTACATTGCTCGGCTTTACTAGACGCGTTCTGCATGAAAACATCAAGCATTCTTCTGACTCGCCAGTTGCTATTCTCAAAGTTAATGCTCTGCGAATCGAATGCAACATCACCAGCGGCGCCTACATAAACGGACAACTAGCGCATACTATTCACGAATTTTTCCCCGCAGTGCCACCAGGATATAAGATCATCGAAGTCCCATCGCAAGTCATTTACCTTCCAGTCACCGTCAAGAGCATAGATCACTTACAAATTCGCATAGTTGATCAAGACGGACAACTTGTAAATTTTCGAGACGAAACTATTACGATTCGATTGCATCTAAAACCAACATAATGGGAATAGTTTATAATAGTAAAGTTGGTAGAGGCTATATAAGCAAACCGACATGTCGTTCAGTTATCAGTCGTCGGCGAAACGCCAAAGCGTTAACACGGCAAAACATTCAGTTCCTAAAAAGCCTAAATTTACGAGTCATCGCCCCTGGTGGAAAATAACTTGCTTACTATTCTGCTGTATAACAAAAAATGGACGAGATTCTAAGCATACAGTCGCCAGTAAACTTCGATGAATCGTTGGCAAACTATGAGCTGCACGCTCATCAACCCTACACGATTTCATCGTACAACAACAGCGATGAGATTCGCATCTCGATTCAACATCAAGATTTGAGCCTTTTGCCATCACGAAGTTCGCTGCACGTTTGCGGCAAATTAACGAAGCCAAATGGCACTGCTCTAGCACGTACTAAGCTAGTAAATAACGCTATCTGTCACATGTTCGAAGAGATCAGATATGAAATTAATGCTGTAGAAATCGACAAGTGTAAAAATGTCGGTTTGACCGCACTCATGAAAGGTTGGGTTTCACACAATCCCAGTGAAAGTTTAATTATGGAAAATGCAGGCTGGTTGGACATTGAAGAGACTAAGTCGCTGACCAATGCATCAGGCTACTTCGACGTCAACATACCACTGAGTATGATATTCGGGTTTGCCGAAGATTACAGAAAGATCGTAGTCAACGTAAAACATGAGCTCGTACTGACTAGGTCACGAAACGATTTAAATGCAATTATTCAGACGTCAGCTGTTGTGAACGGTGCCGCTACCTTCGAGGACTATAAGTTAGAATTGACAAAAATTGAATGGCTCATGCCGTACGTCATAGCATCAAACACTAATAAAATTCGACTTCTAAATTACATAGAAAAAAACCGACCGATCAGTATGAGCTTCCGCAGTTGGGAGTTATACGAGTATCCGGTTCTTCCCACCTCGACTAAAAATGTGTGGACTGTCAAGACTTCCAATCAATTGGAAAAACCACGTGTGGTAATCTTGGGATTTCAAACAAATCGTAAGAATCAGCAAGATAAGAATGCCAGTCAATTCGACCATTGTGATATAAGCAACGTGAAGCTTTTCCTGAACTCGCAATACTATCCATACGGCAATTTAAATTTGGATATCAATCGTTATCAATACGCCATATTGTACGATATGTTCGCAAATTTCCAGAACATCTACTATGACAAAGTTTCAGAGCCTGTCGTAAATAAGAGCAACTTTATTTCGCGCTTACCACTCATAGTAATCGACTGTTCGAAGCAGAACGAGTCCTTGAAAAGTGCTCCAGTCGACGTTCGTCTCGAATTCGAATCTCGAGACAACTTTCCAGCTGGAACCTCAGCTTACTGCTTGATCTTACACGATCGCATCGTTCAGTATAATCCCGTCAGCGGTGATATCAAGACGCTCATATAAGATGGAGTACGCAGTGGACATGCAGGGCTTTAAAAAACCCGGCAAAGACTTCGTCTTGAAGGAGTTGGCCATACTATCTCTCGAAGAAGACGCTGAACCTGTTGTACTTTTATTCAAAGAACCATTTCCTTGGTGCAAGTTATCTGAGAAGTACAAGCGTGAAAATTTATGGCTTGAACTGTATCATCACGGATTAAGCTGGAACTCCGGTGATCACGAGTATACCGAAATAGGAAACCTTCTTCGAGATGCACTCAAAGACGCCAGCAAGATTTTCGTCATTGGTGATTTGAATAAAAAGTGGCTCGAACGTTTCAACTTTAAAGTTACCGATATCACGGAAAGCGGCTATCCATCTATTGATCATCCAAAATTAGTCACCATATGCACTAATCATAATGGAGCGCACAAAGCCACCTGCGCACGTCAGAACGTTAGACTCATGAGGCAGTTTTACTTCACCTGCTTATACATGGAGTGGGAAGACATCTCCTCCGACGAAGCATAAATATTCGTGCTTTCGCTCATTCGAGTCATTACATCAAAATGGGTTCAAACCAAAGCAGCTCCGGCTACACGCAGCTCCCAAAAGACGATAAAAAGAAAAAGGATTCATCGGCATCCTCCTCCTCTTCTAAATGGAAAGAATACCCGCAAAAGTATTCAACGAATACAAATTCTCTACCTGAACAAAATGACTACAAAAGATTCAAGTAGATGTCACAATGGGTGAGTCGCTAAGACGACAGACTCGAGATCGAAAAATCCCGAGTTCAAATCCCGTTGACCTCGATTATTTTTTCGATTAATTAAAAGTTTAAATTAAAAAATTATTTCATAAAAAAAAAGTAGTAGATAAGCTTATAATGATAATCCAAACCTAAACTCTCAAGAACTCGTAACGGGTAAGTAGGTAAGACGGCTAACTGGTAACCGAAAGGTTCTCGGTTCGATCCTCCGAAAAACCAAAATTTTTTTCTTTCTCTGCTGTAACAACGTAAAAAAATAACTATCGTTTCAAGAACTCATAACGGGTCGGTCGGTAAGACGGCTGACTGGTAACCGAAAGGTTCTCGGTTCGATCCTCCGCAAAACCAAAATTTTTTTCTTTCTCTGCTGTAAAGCAAGACGGAAAAAAAGAAACATCCTTTCAAGAACTCGAAATGGATAATGGATAAGTCGGTAAGATTACTGACCGCTAACCGAAAGGTTGCCGGTTCGAATCTCCGCAATACCAAAAATTTTTTTCTTTCTCTGCTGTGAAGCAGAAACGAAAAAAAAATTTTATGAGTTAAAAACGCTGCCGCAGAATTGCAGTGCCCCAGAATCAGCATTCCGCACTATCTGCCCCAGAATTGGCATGTCGCACTATCACCCCTGCCGCAGTAACGGCCTGCCGCAGTATCGGCCTGCCGCAGTATCGGCCTGCCCCAGTATCGGCTTGCCGCAGTATCGGCTTGCCCTGGTACCGGCCTAGCTTATCTACTATCATTAAAAACATTCCAAGGGGCAAAAGCGAATTCTAGCTGGTTTTGGATGTGACTCGCCTCTAACAATTACATTATAAGACAATGAACGCATTAAAAATTTATAAAAAAAAACATTGGTGAAATAATGGTACATTTTTGCGCGCGCTTGCGCGCGCGAGATTTCTAGTAATATATAAAAATCACTTAGAAACATAATAATGAAAAGTATTTTTTTTCTTAAAAGTAAATTTACGGATACCAATATAGAAGTAAATAGTGTCGCGGGCGCACTTGATTCTCTAATCTGTAAATAGTGTAATAATAAGAGAATTTTTTAAATAAATAATTAATAATATTGAATATATATCCGATTACATTTATCATTATACATACGTAGAATAGAATTTTTTACATAAGAAAATAATTAATGAGTGTATTTTATTTTTAGATTTACCTTGGCGAAGGAAGAAGTGTAAGACCGGATGTCTGGAGAATGTTGCAGACAGAAAAACCTAATGTGTTTTTGAGAGAAATTGTAATGAAATTATGGACAGCAAGAGACTTAGCAAATAGAGCTTTGAATTTGAAAAAAGTACAAATACATATACCAAATAGGTCGCCAGTAAAACAAATTCAACTAAATTTGTTGAGGCTATTAATAAGTAACTAATAATTTTTATTTCACATTAGTGTTTTGGTTATGTAGTTTACTAATTTTTAATTTTTGTAGGTCTATTCAATGATTTCTTGGAACGCCAAAGACAATATTCACCCGAAGAGAAAGCTAAACTTTTAAAAGGTTCAACTCATATTTTATCCCAAAAGATAAGAGATTTACGAAGTCAAGAAAGAGGTAAAGGTGCAGCAAGAAAGCGTGTACGTTATAACTAATAATTTTAAGTTTCAAAACAAAAATAATTATAAGGTTTACTGTGATCCAATGTAAAATTGGTTAAATTAATGTAAGTTTAAAAATCAAAATGAAAGTGATACTTATGTTTACTGTTAAATACTTAAAAGATTCTGTCCTTTAATGTATTTTTATTGCAATGACGCGTTTAACGCGGTGCCAAAAAATATTTAGTACTAAGCTGAAGTACCTTATTATGGTATCTATTAATACCTGACTGAATTATAGAGAAATATTATTCTAATAATGATTAATAAATCGTTGATCGATATAAAGTTCAAAGTTGAAACATATTGAACAAAAATTCATATTTATTTTTGTGATACAACTTTTTGGAAGTTGAAAAAAAAATTTGGCTTTCATTCAAAATAAGATTCACAAATTTAAGTATAACTCTACTAAATAATCGCGCAAGAAGCAGCATAAAAAGTTGTGCAACAAAAATAAAACAAAAAGATACTATTTATGTTGACTATGCACTTTACATTTTTCCTAAGTTTCATACTATCTTATGTATGTTATATGTATAATGTAAACTTCAAATAAAATATTTTTCATGAAATTTTATAAAGGATTACTTTTTTTATGAAACATTTTAAACAAATAAAAACACAATCAATGTGACGTATTTACATTTAATAAAAATAAAAATATTATTAACAAACATGAATTGTTTCATAAGTGTAAAAAGTTTGCATGATTAAAAACACGTTTAATCATGTTTAATATTAAAAAATTTGTACATGAAATTTCGCATATCCACAGGTTGTATTACATGTTTTTTCGTGTGTTTTATCACATGTTTTTTCACGTGTTTTATCATACATCTAATCACGTGTTAAATTATATATCAAATCGGTTTGAAATAATCATATGATTCATCACATGATTATATTTGCAATTTAACATGTGGTAGAATATATGTTTGTATACGTGATAAAAACACGTGACAAAACACGTGACAAAATACGTGATTACGCATGTGATTTACCATGTGTATATTTTTAGTAGGGAATGTTCGAATTGGTATATATGTGGCACAGTCCTGGCACAGTTCGGCACAGTTTGGCACAGTTTGGCACAGTTTGGCACAGTCCCTGGCACTGTTTGGCACAGTCCCTGGCACTGTTTGGCACAGTTTGGCACATCAAATTATTTCCACTAGGGGATCACTTAGTATGGTCAAATGAAATGAAATGTAGTGCATGCGTATCATATAAACTTTGTACAGATAGTGGAGTAAGACTGTATTGAATTCAAAAAATTGAAGTATTAACAAAATCAAACTGATTTATTTAGGTGGTGATTATCCTAACCTCTTAACCTCAAATTAGCCTCCGGCAGACATCTTGGAAACTTAACTGTTCCTAAGCCACATATTTTTTAAAATTTCAGCTTAATAACCGTTAAAACAGTTAGCTTAGTCTAAAGGTCTTAGAAAATTCGAACCGTTAATTTTCTACCAGGGAAATGAATAGTATCTTTTTCTTAAGAGTTATCGGCATAAGACCATGTACTAAAAATTGATCGTGTTCTTGTATGCATGTACACGCTCAGTTCGCCTCTTATGCTGTATGTAAAAAATGCCCAATTTCCACTACATTTTCTATTCGCAATTCGGAAATGTAGTGGAAAAGAGACATAATTTTTCACGCCTGTTTCTAGTGGCACCCCTAGTGGCGTACGCTCAAAGCTTTTTGACTCTCTCAGGCCAGGACGTGGCAGCAGACGTTTTCCCTATCCTGTTCGTCCTCCTGTATCTAGTCTTCATGTTAGGTAATTTGAGTTAAAAGGTAAACATAGGACAACATAGGTAAACATATAGGTAAACATAGGTAAACAAAGGTAACAACTTGGAATCATTAACTTTTTAAGGAAGTTATTTTATCCAAAATTGGATGCCAATGAGTAAATGCCTTTGCTTTATGCTTTATGCTAAATTATTTTCATTCTAAAACCATCAGAAATCTATTGTAATGAGTCTATAGTTTATGATTTAAATTGAATGTTAAGGGGAGGTTAGAGCCATGATAACTGGTTTAAGTATTATCTAACCTCAAAAATTATTTAGGTCATAAATAATAAATAAATTAAATAAATACACTTGCTGAAAGCGTTGAAATACAGTATTCCGTGGTTGTTATTATAATAATTTATATTTTATTTAATATAAATAATTTATATTTATATTAGTTAAGTTTTATTATTGTGTATTTATGTATGATTTTTGCAAATAAAGAAAATTGTGATGCAAAGTGAAAGCGATAATATTAGTGTAAGATGACCGTCACTTTTATATACACATTATTGAATAAAATAAATATTTTTACTAATCTAAACAAAAACTTGGTGTTCCATAAAAGCAAACAATTATCAATTAGATTTTTGATAGTAAAAAGTATATTAAAAGCAAACAATCTAAACTTGGTAGTACATTTTTCTTGCGCAAAAGTCAGACTAAGATATGTAGTATAAAAAACTAGAGTTTGAACTGAGCATGTCAGGCACCTTAACCTATAACACATTTAAACTTCCTGACTTGAATGCATGCATATTATATGAGTCAATCACAAAAGTGAGTCAATTTTGGCTTCAATTCATCCAGTCATGAATTTTTTATAGGAGAGACTAGTTAAATTCAACGTGCGCTTCGCGCGCTTAATTTTCTATATGGTTAGAAGTTTGAAATCATAACTGTATTCAGACCAGATATTTGTTCCTTAACCAATCAAATCGCTTCATTAACGGCTTCAAAACATCTGGTCATCACTTTTTTAAGAGAGGATAGGGGGATTCATTGTTCCTAATGTAAAATAAAAATAAAAATATTTGAAGATTTGCTTTGAATTATTTTAATAATAAAGGAACATGTACCCAGAATATTATATTTAGATTAGTTTTAAAAATATTATAAACAAGAACTCATGTAAACTTGCACATGCTTACCTAATTTAAAATATAAAGCTTTACATAAAATAAGCTCTATATATTTTTGTAAAGAGGTGTATGGTAATTATAGCTGGTGTCTTGGTTTATTAGATAGCCAAGTACAAAGTCTAGGTAGGACAGATAGGATAATCCAAGCTACACAGAGAAACCTTATACTCTAAATATTCGATGTTTGAAAATTATACCTTTAAATATCTGGAGCAATCACCTACTTTTCCAGTAAAAGTAAAAGCTAATCATGTGTTTAAACAAAGGCAGTATGTAGATAACCTCAAAATTGAAATTTTTTTTGGTTGCAAAGTTGATTTCTTATTAGTTATATTGTTGAACAGTGATATTGTTAAACGCAGAGATTTGCAATTTTACTGGCAGTTTTATTATATATTCCAACCTGATAGTAATTACAAGTTATAAAAATTGTTCGAAAAGTTTGTTGTTTTCCAGTGGCAGCCATGCTATTCCATCCTAAACAGTTCGCTGAATTTTCGAGTGAATGTTCACCTGAAAGCGGGAGTAATGCATGCATTTACTCGAAGAACGCGGTATTAAGTACATACCATACACTTGATATTTCAAGTGAGAGGTCTCTCCGTGTATCTGTAGCTTTTTATGTTTTTAAGGAAGCTTAAGCATTAATAAAAAAAGAAATGCGTTGAAGACCTTAATTTCTAAAGAATCGCTACCAAAAAATTGCCACTTTAACACGTAGTCTTATGGAAGTAAAATAAAAATTGACAAATAATAGAAGTAATCGACTCTCCTTAAATCAAATGCAGACTAATACTTCCAATTTTGAGGAATCAATTAGTTTCATAAAAACATAAGGTTGATGACTTTTACAAGAGAAAAGTGTAAAAGTATATAAAATGTGAGGTTATGTTGTCACAGCTACCATTAATACGCATATCTCTTGCTATTTTCTAGAAATTTTTTTGTAACTTTTTAGCGTTTTGTTACTTTTCTACTTGTATATGACTTAAATAAGTAAAATTTTTTGAAAAATTAGCAGCAATGAGCATTTGTAAATTACGTGCACTCAAAGGGCTCCTCACTTGATAGGGCACCAAACAAGCCACCTTAACCAGTTTTCAGACATATACATAACTAATAAAAGAAGCATAATTCCTAGACCTTGTCATCATCAACTTAAGATACCTAAACATTCCTGTTAAGCCAATTGTACAGGAAAGAATATTAAGTGAAGATTTATATACCCTGTTAAAAATATTTGCATCAAATTTTACATCAAATTATATGTAAAGATTTTGAACTTTTACATGTAATGTTTCAGGGTTGTCAACAATATTGTAAAACTTTACATTAAATTTTCTATAAAATTGTATGTAAAATCAATATTTAAAATTTTATGTGAAAATTTACGTAGTTATACAATTTTATTCGTACATGTAAAATTTGACATATAACAGTTCAAAATATTTACTTAAAATTTTAATTTAAAATTTTAGATGAATATTTTTCACAGGGTACTTTAAATATGTACGTGTAAACTTCACATAAATAAGTATAATATCTTTATGCAAAATTTGATGTACAATTTTATGCAAATATTTTTAAAAGGATTACTCTACATTTTCGTATTACAAATAAAAACAAAGCATAGCTAGTATGTTTTTAATTATTTTATGACACTGTTTTACACAAAATTTTGCATTAAACAAATGTAAATGATAACTCTATTTCCAAAAAAGAGCAAGTATTTGTATATAAAAATCTTTGGATTAAAATAAAAATTAACAAAATACTAACCTTAATAGATAGGTATATTTCAAGTCTTTAAAATATCGCAAATGTTATGCATCTGCATAGCTTTTTTACAGGCTACACACTTTACAATTAAAAATTAAAGTCAAGCAAGTTTTATGTGTTCTAAATTATTTTATGATGATACTATTTTACAGTTACTAATAATGTACATATTTTTGGCTTTGTCATCAACTCCCTCTCTTTCTCATTTTAAAGAACATTTCTGTTTTATTTTTAGTTTTCTTTGAATCTGTAGAGTAGACACATAATTGTTATTGAAATTTCCAACTCTCGGTGCTTTATTCATTAATATTCATATCATACATGTTCATGTAATGCATGAATATACAACCAAATCAAAGAAATATAAACATGATGGAAATCAACAAAGGATAAGGCGAGATACGCCGAGTTATCCATACAATCCGGCCTGTTCCAGTTTTTCTAATCTGTATTGGAATTTGAATCGAGATTCGATTTCAATTTTATATAAAAAATAAGAACAAACCAAATTTTAAGTAATTATGGCTGATTATGGCTAAGGAATAAAAAACGCAAGGCTAAAAAATACTTATATTTAAAAGTAAACAACAGTTCAACACTCTTACTAGTACTTCATTAGTTTACAATACCATGTTAGGTTCATTTATTCCTCATTCCTATCTTATTATTCTTATTATCCATAATCGATTATAATATTCCATAATATACATCGAGCAAACAATTAATCTCGAATGTGTATCAATATCAAATCAAATCTCGAAATTCGAACGGCTTCTTTCCGACCGATTGTATGCTTTAATATTCAGATTCAGATTTAGACCTATACAATTACTATAAATTTGTTTGTTGCTTCTTTATTTGTTTTCTTTTATATATCGAT
>CM053170.1:53261200-53291989 GCA_012977825.3 Pteromalus puparum
GTTATAACCGCTGACAGGTATAATATTTCCATTCGGGGTTATTTATTGTTTAGCTTCACATCCTGTTTCATCATCATCATCGTCGTCGTCGTCGTTAACTAGAATCGGATAAAACTGATCGTAGTCTAAACATTCTGTTCATAAAAGTCAGTGAGATGTAACACTAGCTTGTGACCGTTGAGCTTTTGACCGTTGACGAATATGATACTTTATTTCCTGTTGCGTCAGGCTACTTTGATAAAACTGATCGTGGACTAAACAATACTGTTCTGAGAAGTCAGTAAGATGTAACCTTAGCTTTTGACCGTTGACCGTTAACCGTTGACGAATATGATACTTCCTTTCCTCTTGCGTCAGGCTTCTTTCTATTGTTTCGGGGATACACGTGTAGGAATGCATCCCCACTACTACTGAATTGAGCTAGTGGGGGGATTCACTCGACGAGAGGANGAGGGGGAATTCACTCGACGAGAGGATAAAAGAGCGAGCGCAGAGAGGAGACGGATCAGTACTGACTTGTGGAGCTCACAAAACGTTTCTCACGTGTAGTTCTCTCGTGCCGTTTTAAGTGTGAAAGTTTTATTGACCATGGCTCAATCAAGTAGTAGTGTCCAAGCTCGTCTGCAGAATATTCTGCCCAACATGCTGCTGTCTACGACCTACGCAGTTAATAAGTCAAATTCTAAAAGGATTTCTCTTGGATTGGAGTGTCATCGGGGTAGCTTCCGTCCAGTAGTGAAACTTTCCACGGCTACAGGGTGTTTCAAATCTATCAAATTCGATGTGAACAGCTGGAAAGTTTTCAAGAATTACTTTGATCTTATAAACACCTATTTCCAAGATGCGTACAGATTCCAAAGTGAATACGGTCGACCAACAAAAGTGTACATGGAGAACCATGATCTGATGTTTACAACTTCGTATAACACAAAGTCTATATTGATTGAGGAAAGACCCGTTGGTACACCTATCTTTCCAAATCTTTTCATAGACGAAGAAGACGAGGAGGAAGTGTATACTGCTGTTGACAGCGGTTCTGGCAATGTTGCTGATGCTGGCACTTCTGGTGGTGCTGCCGTAGAAAGACATCAACCTCCAAGAGCATCAAAGAAACAAAAAACATCGCATATTCAACCTGCTATCTGCATGCAAAAAGTTACTTTCGATGGATTGAGGGTTGTCGCGCCATGTGTCGATGAACGTCTCGATAAACTTGAAGCTTGTGTTGGTAAGGTAAATGAAATTGTGGCTTGTATCAAAGAATTTGTAATTGGTTGTATTAAAAATGATACAGAAAACTCGAATGAAAATGCCAAAGCCACTATGATGAGAACCTACGAAACATTTCAACAATACTACACGCTCTATAACGATAATATTAAAATTAATGTCGCCGATAAGTTTAAGGATGACTTTGATGAGTCATTGTTGAATATAATTGTTTGTGAAATCGCTGCTTTTAAATTGTTTGATATCTATAAAGATATATACACTACTATAATCATATTAAAAAAAAATTAAGATGTTATTTTTCGTGATTACACTTTGTACATACGTATTTTTTACTTGTAATAAACCAGAAAATTTAGATATATTTTATCTTGTTACGTCATTCGAACCCTGCTTATCCCCTCCATTCTCCTTGACCGTGGGTATAAATATCAAGCCACTACGTATACCTTGTCATTACGAGTAATCTAACCCTTGAAGCAACATCTCAGCACAATGGATAAAATAAAAAACGCATTCTCGTCAGGCAAGAAGGAGGGGGATAAAAAGCCGCTCATCGAAAAAGATAAATCGTCGAAATTTGACTTTAAAAAGTATTGTCCTCAATACTCTACAAACACCTCTTCGTTTCCAAAACAAGAAGGCTATAAAAGCTTTCAGGAATAAATCTTAAATTAATAAACTTTATCATATCAATCGGTCCTTTTAAGGACCACAATATTTTCAAAACGTAGTGCAAAATAATATATACATTCCTTATCCTAAATCCATAACATTACTATTATGAATCAGTAAAAATGTCATCGTTATCTTGTCAACAACTTATAAAGATACCTTATCTTTGTTAATTATTTGTTTATATGATAAGCTTGGGTCAGTGAGGTTTATATAAACATGATATTGTTTATTATGATGCTCTTATCTTAATTATCTGTTTATTACTTGTTTACGTGATACCTTATCTTATCTTTATTACTTGTATACATGATACCTTATCTTATCTTTATTACTTGTATACATGATACCTTATCTTATCTTAATGGTTTGTTTACATGATAAGATAAGAAGGCGCCGGTGATGACGTCATTTGTTGTGTCTCGCCATAACTGCCTATATACTACTCATGAGATAGTTGATGTAATTACAACCAGCTAATTATTAGTTGAATAACAATAAATTTAGTTGGTACTATTTATTTTCATATCAAATAGAAAGTTTATTTCAACTAGAAACAATATAAAAATAAAAATGAATATGTACATATATGAATTGCTTTAATATATTATCCGTAAAAGAAAGCAAATGGCTCAGTGGGTAACGCAATGGATTGTCACGCTGAGGTCCTGGGTTCAAACGTGGGTCGGAGAATTAAAAAAAAAATTTTTTTTTCAATTCCACCTTATATTTATTAAGAATTGTTCACTTTTGTAAATTATAGATATCATATTTAGTATTTTTAATAACATTTCAAAATTTTTTTTTAAATCTCGCGATAATCACGTGATGTTTAGTCCTGTTAATTAATTATAAAGAACCACGATAGCTAAAATAAATTAATATACAAATTGTATATAACCCGCTTTTCAGGCTCAAATAGTGCGGCCTTTCGGCCGAAAGTGGAATAAAATACTATATGCAACACGGGGCGAAAGTAGATTTTTCCTCGGGTGATTACTGCTGCGACGGGGTGACCGTCTAAGGAGTAAATAGTCCTCTCTCTCCCTCTCTCTCTTTCTCCATGCGGCTCTGTCCGAACTGCATTACCAGTAATACGTACTTATATTAGATGGTATGCATTGTAGAACCGAGAGCCGAGAACAGCCGAGTAGCCGTTAACTCACATGGAGAGAGAGAGAGAGAGACAGCAGTAGTAGCAGCCGAGAGATAAAGAGAGAGAGAAGTATATAGCAGCCCGCCGCACCACTACCAGCTCAAGCACACGCACGCACATCAAGCCAGAGCAGTGCAGGCATCACCGGAGCCGCGCGAGCCGAGAGAAGAGTAGGCAGCTGGGAGGGGGAAACTCCTCGCAGATGCGAGCGTTGGTGTATGTCGCGAGAATGTATGTGTGAGTCAGTGTGTCTGTAGTATTGAACTCGGCGTTGTAAAATAAAGCGTAAAATTATGAGAGTATGCTAACTATGCGATAGAGAAGTAAGGAAAAATGTAATCAATATTTATAAGAAGAATGTTCTGCCAGAAAGCGTGTAATCACGATGTAAAGTATGGATGTATGTAGTGCGCATGCGTGAGAATCTATGCGAGGCGACGCGACACGAGTCGAGAGGAAGACTCGTTCACTTTGTTCTGAGGAGCAGCCTGATCAACAGCCCTCCGGTTTTGGTGTAATTGAGTTATCGATAGTTGTTTTTCGCGCGTTTTCACAGAGAACGAGCCAGCATCCGAACGAGAGGAAGGAGGTTGAAGCTGAGTAAAAAGAAAAGGTAGTCGTGGAATTGAGAGTAATCTCGATTAATCGCGGGCGACAAAATAAGCCGGAAAAGGTTGATCGTCAGAGTTGCTGCCTCGTGGCATTTGTTTGTCGGTTATTAACCGTAGCCCGAAATTTGTAGTGCGAGAGTTGAGTGAGATTTTTAGTAGAGGTTTTGTAAATATCGACGCGGGGTTAATCGTGATTGTAAGCATAGCAGTCGGAATTCTTTCTCTCAGTCGAGTAAATTACTGCCGGATTTTAGTAACAAATTAAATTAAGAAAGTGTCGCTAATTGTGAGTGTTGTTATTTTCCCCTTTTCCTCGACCGAATCTCCTCAGAGAGAGGGAGTCTAGTCTAGCCGGAAACCCGAATAGAGCAGTTGTGCATAGGTGCGTATCTCCGACCTGGCGCCATTAACAAATTCGATCGGGATATAAAAAAGTGCCTTCAGCAATCGTGAATATTAACGTGAGTGGTGATGGGGTTTTCACCCCAAAATCCACATCGTTACACTGCCCTCGCGAGAATAATATTGTTCCCTCGGGTGATTACTGCCCTCGCTTTGCTCGGGCAGTAAACGCACCCTCGCGCAAAATCTACTCGCTCTGGCAGTAAACCCACCCGCGGGAAAAATCTGCTACTTTTGCCCCTTGTTGCATAATGTACTATTTTTACTCTTTGACTTAATTGATCATTTAATTCGTTGAGTCAATAAAAGGGGAAAGGAAAAAACATCAAGATCATAAGAAAAGATAAAACAAAAGCAACGTTAAGTAAGTTTAAAATAATCGAATTAATCCAATTTTTGAGGTACCGCTAGAAGTTCATCTACTCAGTTATTTGTTGCATCATTCATAAAAGTGGATTAATGTTATGATTAAGATGAAAGATCAATCTCGAGGCTCACGCTGCAGCAGAGTTCGTGGGACCTTGTGTAAACATAAAAAATAGCCTCAAACAGTAGTGTTTTAGAGCTTTTTGATTTTTATATAAAGTTTTACGAATAGGTATATAATTATTACGAATAGGTATATATTTACGAATATAAATATTTAAGTTCTGGTGCATAATTGATGTTGCATTCAAATTTCACGTATCAACGGCAGTCGAGATAGTAAATAATGAAGATACTCGTGCTACCGATAGTGCATCGCCCGTTAAGATTTTTGTGTCAAAGTGTCGAGTGCTCATCAGGACGACTCAAGCGCTATAGCGTGGATCGTCAGAGATCAAGAGCGAGATCGACAGCGTAATCGACAGCCATTGTAAGCTCGGCTTCAACGTCATCAAGCGCTCTAAACGCTTGAGCTCGGCGACGACCCCGTTTGCTGCAATACCTATATCTTAATCCTCTTTTTCCATAACCTCATTTTCACTTAAACTTCCGAAACGTGTCGAAGACTGCAAGGTTTAATTCCTTAATCTTCCGTTACAGCAACAGCTTTAATCTAAACCTGAGTGGCGCGACGCGGACGCCGCCTTGATCATAGCTAGTCAATCTGAACTCGGTCGTATGCCTCAACCGCTATACAGTGGCTGCTGGGCGACGCATTAGACAACGAGCCCGAGAATGAGTTCGAGGCGGGACGCGACTGCGGCAACTATTTCATGGTGGTTGAGCACATAGCGGAGGAGGTAGATGCAACGAGAGAACGATGAGCTTACGCTTCCACATTTGCTGCAATTCTATAACCTCAACGACCATTTTGGCTTGCACTAGAATACACAAAGGCAACACAAATTGATCTTCCACAGACTTATAGCGCTTGTTTCCTCGAAATTAGCAGAAGATTACGAGGCCTTCTTCTTCCACAGACCGAGAACGAGTTTGAGAGATGTAACTATGGTAACGATCTCACCGAGTCTGAGGACGATAAAGATGACGAGGACGTCGAGGACGATGAGCGTAGATGCGCCAACACAAGCGCCCTGAATCACGGACCTTTGAGGCTGCGGGTTTGAATTGTATACCAGAGGTTTCTAGCTTATTAACAATCCAGATACTTTAAATCCAAGCATTTAGTGCAACTAAATATTTTGCCGTTTTCCTTTAAAAAAATTCTTCTAGCACTTCCTGTATCACCTGTCGGAGTTCCGTTGCTTTCGCATCCGCCTTTCGCTGGAGTTCCAACAGCAGGTCTCCAGTCGCAGTTCTGCATACCCTGTTTACGCAATCGCCGAGTGTCTTCAACTTAGGATCCGCCTTCATCTTTTTCAAGATATCGGCGTAAGAATTCCGGTCGGCAGCCTTTATAATAAGAGCTTCCAGCCGGGTTGGTCTCGCCCGTGGTGGCTTACGTTTTTTACACGACCTTTCGGATCTTTATTTGTATTGCTGCCCTTTCCGGCTTCTTTTTCCAATTTCTTCTTGATCTTCCTCGTTTCCACCTTTTGCCAGGCCGTTGTTGTTTCTGACGGGGGTACTGGCACCTGTGGCGTGTCGGGAGTTGTCGTATCCTGTTGGTGCTGCAACCTCTTTTCCTCATCCTTCTTCTTTTTAGAGGAAATCTCTTGTTCAGGTGACCGCTCCTTTCTCTTCTTCGCGCTGCTGGGTGTCGGATGGACCTGTGGCTGGACTCTCGTCAGTCTCAGCCTGGGACTAGGATTGTTCTGCACCATCAATGCAAAGGTCTACATAATCTTCTTCGTCCCTTCTCTTGCGCTACCAAGGCGTTGCATGTTCAGCTGCACATTCCTCAGGTCTACCTTTACGCAGTTGTGGAAGTTGCGTGCGGTGAAAGCAACTTTGTACGCACTTTCGAGGTGTCCTTTTATCTTGTCCAGCAGCTTTTGTTCAGTATTCGCTGCTTCCCGGATTTTATTCCAGGTCTCAAGCATCCTCTTTTCCTCATCCACATCACCTGGCATGTTGCCATTTCCTGCAACCTGCTGTTTGCCTACCAGTGTATTGTTCACGTCCTGGTTATCATACATACATACACACATTTACATACATACTTAATATATACCGTTTTTACGAATTTATCAAAACTCTACAATAGTAAACATTAGATCATTAGCATAGTTATAACACAAACACACACACACACACACACACACACACACACACACACACACACACACACACACACACACACACACACACACACACACACCACACACATACACACACAAACAAAAACATGAGCGTTCAGAAGGACTACTAGTTAAAGTGGGGCAAAATAAGACGTATGCGGAAGTCCTGAGGAAAATCCGAAAGGAAGTAAACCCGGACACGACTGGAACGATGGGCGCTCGCTTCGCTCGTGCGGGAACGACCTACATTGCGCGCTCGTATCGTAATGTACTATTAACTTCAACGTGCGGGTACATGAATTGGCTGCCCTCCAGTACTTCAAGATATGTATAGAGGGTATAATCTTCGAATATACTGCGGATACACCGGGGGTATACCGGAAGTATACCAGAGCTATACCAGGGGTATACCGTACCGAGGGTATACTGAGGATACTCGAATGTTTGAAGTCCACGAATTTATTTTTTATAAATATTGTTAGGACTATGTTTGAAGTCCACGGATTTATTTTTGAAAAATAAATCCGTGGACTTCAAACATAGTCCTAACGATTCCGTTTTATTTGCAGTATTCGAAGTTATACCGCAATACAATAAATGTTTCGCATTCAAGACACTATATGTAAATAGATAAATATTGAGATATTAAAACTATTACATTTTCTTTAAAAAAAAACGCGCCGAGATATCTACCGCTCGGTGGTGAGGAAACGATAATATTTAAATGTAATTTATACAAAGATTACGTAAAATAAAATTATTTTAAATTGTTAGTAAATAAGATGTTAGGTAAAAAAGAAAGGGTGATGTCTCTTGGAGATCACCCTGTTAGAAATAGTTCATAGAAATCGATTGAATTTTTAATTTATTTTTTAATGAAGCTATTTCTTAATCCCACTTTTTGCATTAGAGCTCGATTAAAATCGATAGAATCGATAAAAGTCAATAGAATTATATACGAAAAATGACTATTAAAGTGAATAAAGGTCAATCATTGGTATGAAACATCGATTTCAATTGTTGTTTTCCGTATTGAAATTTATCGACTCCTATCGATTCTATCGGTTTCAATCGAGTTCTAATACATAAAGTGGGATTAAGATATAGCTTCAAAATCAATTCAGAATTTAATCGATCTCTATCGAGTATTTTTAGCAGGGCAGTTTAACAATTAGCTATGTGAGTTATGCGAAAGAAAGATAGGGGGAGAGGGAGAGAGAGAGAGAGAGAGGGAGATTTAATTATATACGTGTAATTGATTCGAAATAATGTTATCCATCAAACAAACAAAATAATACTTGATATAATTATAAATGACGCAAAAACAATTCTAATATTAAGCAATACATAATGTTGAAGGAAGCTACGTGCCAAAGAATTGGCAGCGGTTTTTACTTTGCGACAAAACCATTAATCTTATGATTTATTTAGTTCCAATTCGCATTTTATTTTACACATATATATAACCATTCGATTTATCTTGAACAACTTTATATACATCATAAATGTCATTGCTTAACCGCAATAAGCGAAAGAAAGAGTTGAGCGTATTTCAAGTGTCATATAAAGCTATAAATAATAGTCTGCTTACTACTGTTACAAAAATTATTTTTAATTAGAAATTATCACCAATGTTTAATCTTCTGGAAGCTCGATACTAAAATTTCAAAAAGGAATTTTAAACTTTCTTTTGGAAGAAGCTTTTTTGATTACACGTAATAAAGGAGTCTGCAATTTTACATATCGTGATTTGATGAGGTAAAATTTACATTATAAATAAATACTTAAACCTTTAAGCCTTTTTATACAAGATCTAATGCAGTCTTAGACCTAGATGGCCGTTCTGGACTTATATCAGATTCAGATTCATTAGAAGAATCTTTCAAAGCCTTCAAAATCTACTTTTTGGTTGTGAAATAATTTTAATAGCACTGTTTTCTTTACTCCTTTTGTTTGATACTTTGGTCTGATTAGCAGACTCTTTATGCGGTTTTACAGCCTTACTTTTAGATGTCACTTTGTGAGGTGATTTTGATTTTTCTGTAGATTATTCTCTTGAAGCCGATTACTTGTGACTACTGCTAGATCGATTTTTGGACTTATTCTTTCTTTTTTCCTTTTTGTCTTTACTCTTTTAATCATTCCTTCTACTTTCACGTTTCGGGCTTATATTTTCTTGCTCATTCATACTAGTTTTCTTGTAACGACTATGGACTTTCTCTGGAGATTTTTCTTCTTGATTGCTAGTGCTAGTGTCAACTTCTGAGGCATTGTTCAAAGGCTTCTTTCCATGTCTATACAGAGGACTAGTTATCGACTTCAGGCCTTCTCCATCCTAAACTTAGTTTGAAATAGGCAAGCTGATCCATATTGTCCGATTCCTCTAGGACAAAGCAAGCACTAGTCTCCAATATTCTGTGGCTCAGCATAACTGTTAGAAGAATGATTAATATGTATTATTACTCAAGTACTATTACTTAACCTATATTCTTCTACTTAACCTTTTCTATACTTAAAAAGCAGTATAATATATTTATATAAGTCATAGCAACTAAGAATGGCTGTTTCATAATTTTTAGAGGGAATCATACTTACATATTAACTAGCGCGCCACAACGCGCGAAGCGATGCAAGGCACGCAAAACGCTCGCGCTTCGCGTTTTGCGCATAAGTCACGACCGCCGACGCTCGCGCTTCGCGCTCGCTGTCTAACTTTACTACTTAATATAATTATTAGAAAAAAAATCAATGAAAAAACACTAATTAGCAACTAAATATTCCGCAATTTTTGTCCACCTACCAGAATTTTCTGATATTGTCATATTCTGGGGGTGGTCGGGGGGATGATCGGGATTTAAGGGTTGATAATGGAATATTATAAACAGTGCTATTTTGCAGCAACTAATTAGCAACAAAATACGCCACAGTTTATATTTTCTCATGACCTCTTTTTGACTTTATGGTATTTCGGGGGTAGTGTGGGGGTTCATGCTGCAGTTAGGGGATGATGAGGGGATAATATAAAAAACGCTATCCTTCAGCAACTAATTAGCAACTAAATATGCCGTTTGCAAAACTTCGATATCTTTACGAGAACTAAAGATATAGTATTGTGGACTGCTAGGTTAAGACTTAATCTAGCAGATCGCACGTATCTTCTGCAGGTATTGACCAACTAAATCGGGAATAGTGTAACTAATTAGCAACTAATTAGCAACTAAATACCCAGTAGATTAGATGTGTGCGTCGTGACCATGGTCTGCTAGCTTAATATACGTCCTCCGCGCTAATCCCACCATCCTGTCGCTCGAAAGCCTCGTTGTCCTTGGATCTGTTTTCGAACTCGAAGCGGCACTTGTTGAGCAGCAGACGCGTGAAAGAGCTGTCAGTGCAGCACTTTCCGGGCTCGCAGCCTCCTCTGACAGCCGTTTGCACAGCTGTGACATAGAACAATTTCAGTTCATCGAGAACCTTTTCAAAAATCTAAGAAGGGCAGAAAAAGGGGAGAGAAAAATTAGTTCTCGATCGATCAACTAAATACAAAGTCAGTTTTATAATAGATTTTATAATATATGTTCAAATTTTCAAACCTCTAGTTGTAAAATAATTAAAATATTATGATCAATATTCTTCTTAAGGGAATATGTTGACCATAACGTGTGAATTCTTTCATGGCTAGCTGTTTGAAAATTTGTACAGATATTTCAATATCTCGTACAAAACTAATTACCTTGAAATTTTTTGTTTATCTATATTCAGTTTTAGTGTTTATCTGTGGATCTGCTCGCGGTTTTGCAATTTGCAATCTAATTTATCAGTTCTATTACTGCAGATGATCCCATAGAAGCAGTGACTTGTATTACTATATTTTAGTACATTTTTAGGCACGACCGCAACACGGAAGTGAGTTATAGTTTTGTGCGCGAAAATGCTTATAACTCGAGTTTACAGCCCAAAATCGATTTTTTACAGCTAAAAAAACAATTATTTGCCATAAAACTTTGCGGATTTTCGTTTTACATAAAAATTTTAAACGTAAAAGTTGTAAACATTTTTAAAATACAACATTTAAACCGTGGCAAATATATTTTTTAACCCTTTTTGACATACAACATTCCTAGAAGCGATTTTTTGATACATAAATTCAATAATAACTTCGCTGCAACATACCTCATCTGACCTGGCGCGAAAAATGTGTAAGATTCGATATCTCAGCCTGCTTTGAGAAGCCTGACATGTCCCTCTAAACTATGCTATTACAATCCATTTTCTAAATGAACCTATTACTAAATCAAATCTTGATAAAATCTTGAATCTTCTGTTAACTATCTTTAAAATCCTCTTGAAAATCTTCTTGAGTCCTTCCATGTTAAATTGCTTTTTATTCACCTACAAGAAAAATAGAATTAAATTAATAAAACTAGAAAACAATGACTGTATAATTTAATTAACTTTTAAAGAAAAACCAGCCTCTAAAATGCATGATTATAGATACATATAGTAGTGCCAGAGTTTTGAATTAAGTTACGTTCCAACTCCAAGATTTTGATAGCTCAGTTATCAACACCATCAGTATCCTTAGGTTGACTCCGATAGATGCAGTAGACCGTATCCAATAAATACAGAAGTTTTTATACACCTAGACATACAGAAAAATATTACAAAATCAAACTCATAAATAATTATTGAGAGATTCAGACCACTGATCTCTGCATAAAAATTTGAAACAAGGCAGCTTTTAAGTATGAATACCGTCAAACTTTATGTTTCAGTCACAAGTTCACATTTACAAACAGAAGATTATCATCATGAACACTGAAAAGGTATCCGCAAGCCATTAGACATCTGTTTACTGAATTTATCATAGGGGACAAAGCGTTTCAAGTTCAAACTTATTAAAGATACAATATAAATTCCACATACAGTTCAAGTTTATTCTAATATTTCCAAAATTACCTTGTCAGATTGTATAAATCCATATCCAGATTCGTATTAAAATAGTTGAAGTATCCAAGAACGCCAACCAACACTCCAAGACTGCATCAATTCAGTTGCAAGATCGTCTCAAGGTGATTCAATCAGCTGGCAACGCCAAACATGTCTTCCTATACTGCAGCACTCCTTCATGAACTGACACTCACACTGCTCACACATCGCATCGTCGGTGCCATTCCGGGTGCATCACTTTTGAATACCTTTTGCACTGTCTTACAAAGCAACAACCGCGAGCAGCTGATCCGTTAGCGGGATCGCGGTGAGCAGATGTTGCTTGTAAATATATATAGGCACCATAGCAGCACTTCTGTTCTGATTTTAAAACTACATGTAACATTGCTGCATCGCGTCGTTGTTTCCGTTTTTTCACTACACACTCACTTATATCGCCGAAAAGTTAAACAGAGCAAAACATTGCGGTTAGCGGAGGCCGGGAGGCAGCTTCAAAACTTCAAAACACACACAATGTATGCGCAGTGGTCGAGCTCGCTACCTCGCTTCGACAAAGCCAAAGAACAGCTGTTCGGATTTGCTTAGCTGATAATAAAACTAATACTTTTTCTGTTCAAATTATGTAATAAACTATCTTTGCACAAAATGCACAACTTTAGGAACGGGATGGAATTCGGTTAGTTAAGCGTGATGTCACAGTCACAGCTTACATATAAATCAATGTATTTTCCACCAATACTCGCTTCGCTCGTGCACAAACCCACTCGCGCATGTGCGCACACTCGTTTGACTTCCCCACGCTCCGCTACTTCCCTGCACGCTCGGCTACCTTCACCCATGCTTTTCTTAGCGTCTGGGATAGTGATGCTTTTCACGCGTATGCGTCTGCAAAATTGAACATTGGGCACATCAGTAGGAAAAATAGTATACGACACTCGTGCGCGTGCAGGTCATTCGGCACTCGCTTCGCTCGTAAACGGCCTCCTTTGCGCACTCGTAACGTAATGTACTATTTCAGTAGGATGGTGTACCCCAAAAGCTAAGTGGTCTTTTGACCTTGCGTAGTTGCATTACAGTCATCTTGGGATCGCAAACGCTTCGTCTTTATGAAAATTACCTGCACACTAAACAACAGAATTTTGTACGAGCATTCTTATATCATAATAAATGTGTCAGATGATGTGCAAGATAATGTACATAAATGCTTGTAGGTAGACCAGTTAATAGTTTTCCACACAGAAAATGTCTGCGTAAAATCCTAAGGATCAACTGCATGCAGTGTGTACGTTAATTTGAAGTCAATCTGCGAATATTTCTGCAAATAATTGGCTGTATTTTCAACACCTTCTTACAAAAATAATGTGCAGAGATTTCTCCACAGATCTTTGCAGAAAATTTAGACGACAAATAGAACTCCTTCAAGATTGAGCGACCGAAACTTTTACCCTTATATTACGAGAAGGAAATGTGCAAAGATCTGTGCATAAATCTCTGAAGAGATTTCTACACAAATTTCTGCACACAATTTGGACCATCTCCTTTTAATTTCCAAAATATTCTTAAAATCGAGAAAATAATAATATAGGCACTCAGTATATATATTTTTTTTATCTTTTAAGAATATTCTGGAACTTAAACGGAGAAGGTCTAAATTTTGTGCAGCAAATTGTTCAGGCTGAGCATATCGAGTTGATGGGCCTTGGAAAGGATGTTGCTTCTAATCGAGGTGGAGCAAAGTCTCACTGCTATGGCAGAAGTGGGGGACTCAGCGAGCTCGACGGCAGAATCATCGACTGGCCCAATGGCTCTCTTCGTCCACTCACACACGTCGGAGATGAACCTGGCATGGGTGGGCAGGCCCATCGCCGAAAGCACCTGTCCGGCGACCCGGTGAGCGTCACAGTTCAGGGATCTGGGCAGCCCAGAGATTATGATTTCCGCCATATCGTCCAAGGTGGCTCTCGCGTCTGATGTTTTCACGTACGATGACAGGTCTTCGCGAAGCTCAGCTATTTCTTTTGATTTTTCGGCGGCGTCTTTGCTGAATTTTTTTTCTATCTTAGTCATGCGGGTTCCTAGATCAGTTAGAGTCTTGTTGGTTTCCACTTTGTTCTTTGTACTCGGCCCAGAATTCGAAAAACCAAGAGGGTGGTTGATCAGCCATGGTTGCTGAGGTTGTTGCTGAGGCCTACGGGAGAGAGGCTGGAGCTGAGCTGGACGGAGACGACTCGGCCGAGCTAGATAGCGGTAACCTCGCTTCTGGGCGATGTACTTTTGCGATGGGCAGATTTGAGGGCGATGGCGGATGGCGGTAGCGTTTGCCGAACGTCGACACGGTGTGAGTCTCGGCGGTGGTGGCTACAGTTTGCGATGATGTATCTCGTTGGGAATGGAGGCCCTGCCCTGACGGTACGGGTGCGTTTTGCGCGTAGCCCAACTCGCTCACCTCGAGGTTTGCCTCGTTAACGGATCTTAGACAGCAGTCATCAGGCGATTTGTTTGCGGTGTAACGACGTACACAACCGAGGTGGAACGTGCTTGTACATTCGGAGCAGGCGAAGGATGTCGTGGCTATTCTTTTTGTACAGGACAGCATTTAATTTGTCGCGGTATAGGGCGATGGATATACGGTATATAATTTGGTAATGTATTAAGCGCCGCGCAGGAGCCTAGGTGTCGAGGGTAGTAATTAAGTATGCAGATATGAGCGAGGACGAGAATGATTACAACACAACATTCATGCAAATATTCTGAGATAAGAATGGAATACGGAGTGACCTACCTTCAATCGGCTGTCTAAGCTGCTTGGTTGGGTGACAGCTGTATTACTCGTCCTCTCGTCTCGGGCTGCGGCGTTGACTCGTTCAAAGAGCGGGGAGATTGAATAAAGCGAGCAACTCAAGTTTGACAGTTATATATTCGAGGTTCGTTTATTCGAAGTTTTAGTTAAACTGGTGTAGATACAAATATAGTTATACAAATCTTAGTTTCGAATGCGGTTAAAGACCTCAGTTACCCGCGAGATTCTAAGTCAAGAAATGGAATCGAGATTGGAAATAGCTATCGGGCAGAGCTTCGCCCTATCAGTCAGAGCTCCTAAAACTGAAGGCCCCTCCTCATATTCACACATGGCTTATATAGGATTATAGAAGTCTAGGAAGGATAGGGCAAAGGGTGTGTCATCATGGTGATTTCCTATTACGGGCGCGCTGGTCATTCGCGTATCGAGCGGGATGGGCTGTTCCCCTTTTCCAGGAGTAATAGTTGTAGTTTAATGTATCAGGCTTATGTCGGTGCGTCAGTTGTTGTTAATGAGGTAAAGCAGAGGATTAATGTTGAATAACAATGTGGATTTATTCGTCTTCTTCTATGTACAGCTACTATGTGTGTGTGTATATATATATATATATGTGTGTGTGTATATATATATATGTGTGTGTATATATATATATATATATATACACGCCGCGTACACCATATGTACTGTACGACGGCTCGGAACCAAGAGAGCGATGTGCGAGACACGTATATATAGTCTCGGCACCGCAAGTAGTCATGTGACTCACACTCATACGCGAGAGGGGATACTTGCATGTGTGCGTCCCCTCACACACTCGTTAGCGCGCTCACTCATTCTAGCGCGCAGACTATAGTCTTATGTACAGGCAAATGTACTATACATACAACACGCCTCCTTACATTTGTCTGTACTTCATGTTTTTACATTTAATAACTTTCTGAATTTTTCAAATTTTTCTCTACAGAGAGCTTTTGTAAAAATGTCCGCAACATTTTCATTAGTATCAATTTTACAAACTTCAATCAATTTATCTTTCACGCTTTGATGTACAGTATGATAATGAATTTCAATATGCTTAGAATTTTTCTTAAAATTACCATTATTTGCAATGTTTATTGCACCTGAATGGTCTTCATAAATTTTAATCGGTTCTGCAATATTTATTTCGAATATCTTTACCAACTCTCTGATGTATTCTAGTTCGCTTACAGATTCGGATAGGGCTACATATTCTGCGTATGTCGACGCTTTAGTTACACATTTTTGTTTTCTTGACTTCCAGTCAATTACATTTTCGAACATTCTTATAACATAACCTGTCGTAGATTTTCTATCAATAATATCACCAGCCCAATCTGCATCCACATAGCAGTCGATTATATTATTACCATTTTCTTTCCTTTTATAATTTAAACATAAGTCTTTCGTTAAATACAAATATCTTAGTACTCTTAAAGCATACTTCCAATGAGTCTGGTCATAACAATTCTGATACCTACTTAAGTAATTTACGCTAAAACTTATATCTGGTCTCGTATTCGAACTTATATACAATAAAGCACCTATCAAGTTTCTATACTTAATATTTGACTCGCAATTTTCAGACTTCTCAAGTTTCAAGTTTGTCTCCATAGGAGTGCTATATAATTTACTATTTTCTATTTGATATTTACATGCTAGTGACTCTATGTATTTAGTTTGGCTTAGTTTCATTTTACAATCGTTATAATCATATTCTATATTTATCCCTAAATAATCTTTTATTTCTCCTAGGTCTTTCATTTTAAATTTATTCATTAGCACTTTCTTCAGACTTTGAATTTTTTTCTTGCTTTTACAACAGATCAATAAGTCATCTACATATAACAAAAGATATAAAACATCATCTCCTTTTCCATAGGTATACAAGCAATTATCAGCATTGCTTCTTTTAAATTTTAATTTCGCTAAGTATTCATCAAAGCATTCGTACCATTTTCTTGGACTTTCTCGTAGTCCATACAGCGCTTTAAACAATTTACAAACTTTGTTTGTTCCATCATTGTAACCTTTTGGTTGATTGACGTATACCTCTGAGCTTACTTTACCATTTAAGAATGCTGTTACAACGTCCATCTGTTCTATAATTAATCCGAATTGACAACAATAAGAAAGCAAAATTTTTAATGTTTGCGTTTTTGCTACTGGAGCGTATATGTCATCAATACCATTCGTTTGTTGAAAACCTCTTACTACTAACCTAGCTTTAAATATATCATCAGCCTTTTTTGTGTAAACCCATTTTACGTCTAGTACTTCTTTTCCTTTTTGTTTCTCAACTAATTTCCATGTTTCATTTTCATACAAGCTATTCATTTCTTTATCCATAGCATTTTTCCAACTATCGCATTCATCGCTATTCATCGCCTCCTCAAATGTACAAGGTGTATCTACTCTACAATAATATACGGATACTCTATTAGTACTATTTTCCGGATATCTTATCGGACTCTTTTTCACACGTGTTGATCGACGTGGAGTATTTGGTTTCAAACTATTTTTATCGATATTCTTTACATTTGTTTGATCTTTTTCGGTTACATTTTCATTTTCATCTGCGCTATCAAATACATCATCATCGATTTCGCTTTCGAACTCTTGTTCGCTTCTCTTACTCGACTCGAGAGTCGGAGTACGGGAAGAAATATTTTCGTCGTCATAATCAAGACCAATACATTTTTGATATGATTCTACAACATCAACATGTCTATGAACTGTTACTCTACCGTTCAACAAAACTCTATAACCTACTTCACTGTAACCTAGTAAAATTCCCATTTCAGCTTTTTTATCCCATTTGGATGATCTTTTTTGCTCTGGTTTTCTAACAAAGACTTTACTACCGTATAACTTTAGATTTTCAACATTTGGTCTTTTTCTAAAAAATATCTCATATGGAGTTTTCTTTTCAATCGTGTTGGCTAAAGTACGATTTTTCAAATATGTTGCAGCACTAATTATTTCTGGCCAATATTTTTTATCTACTTGTGCCTCATCTAATAAACAACGCGCCATATCCATTATTGTTCTATTAAATCTTTCAGCAGTACCATTTAACTCATGCACGTACGCTGGACAATTGTTTATATAAATACCATTTTCCTTTGCGAATTTATAAAATCGATTATTTATGTATTCTGTACCATTATCGCATCGTATTGTTTTTACTCTATTTCCTGTTAAGTTTTCTACTTCATTTACGTACTTTATCATACAATCATATACTTCATCCTTTGTTTTAATGCAGTAAATTTTGGCTATTTTGCTGTAATCGTCGATAAATGAAACAAAATATTTTTCACCGTTTGGACCCGGGGTCTTGAAGCTNGATACGACAAACATCAGTGTGTTTAACCTCTAAGATGTCTTTCGCTCTTGTTCTGTTATTTTTAAACGGTAAATTATGCATTTTATTCTCTATGCAAATTTTGCATTTTAATATTTCCGATTCAAACTTAGTTGGAATACCTATCAACAATTGTTTCCTACTTAAAAGATTTTGCTACTGCTACCAAATTTTCTTTTTCATCAATTATTTTCGATAAATTACCTTTCGAGACAATCGTGTTACTATCAGTTAATTTCCCGTAACTAATTAAATTTGTATTCATCTCTCTAACGTATAAAACATTTTTCATTACGACTTTATTTTCTTTATCAAAGGCTCTAAAGTAACTTACAACATTACCGATTTTAGTTGCTTCTAATTCACTACTATCTCCTAAATAGATTTTAATCGCAGATTCCCACAAAAGCTTCCTGTAAGAACTTTAAAATTAAAAAAAATCTTTCTGGAATCTTACTTAGAAGTCTTACTTCAAAATCTTCCTGCAAGATTAACAGAAGATAACAACGATAGATTCCATTTATCATTTTTTGAAACATGACATAGAATCTTAAAAGAAGCTTTTAAAAAGCTTTCTTTGAAAGATTCCGTGCAATATTTCGTGAACCTTTCTCGAAAGATTTTCGTTAGCATTTCTAATAGCTAACCGTAATACAACATCGAAGGTTTCAGGAAGAATCACCGCAACCTCTCTGTAAGCTTCATATAAGATTAAAAAAATGTTCGACTCTGAACGTGACAGTTAATCTACCAAAAGCTTCCAGTAACCATTCAGGAAAGATTCCGTACAATATTTCTTAAACCTCTCCAGAAAGATTTCCGTTAGCATTTCTAATAGCTATCCATAATATTACATGGAAGGTTCCAGGAAAAGTCACGGCAATCTTTCTGTAAGCTTCATATAAAATTAAAAAAATTTTCAACTCTGAACGTGATAGTGAATCTTTCAAAAGCTTCTAGTAACCTTTCAGGAAAGATTTCGTGCAATATTTCTTGAACCTTTTCACAAAGATTCCCGTTCGCATTTCATATGTAATTCAGATTATTTATCTTCATGAAAGTTAATTCAAGCAGTAATTAGAATTTTGGTTACTTTATATATCATTATACATTATTATTATTTTTTTATTAATGTTTTTTTATTATTTTTAGTTTTGGTTTACGCGTTGAGGTAGCTAATATATCAGATCAGAACTTTTAAACATATCAGTTCTGTTTAGGTAAACGGATAGCATGTTTGACTACCACGCTGATGATCCAGGTTCGAATCCCACCGCCGGTGAAAAATTTAATTTCATTTCTGTGTTACAGAATAATACAATATGAATAATAAATTAATAAAACTGAATAATAATAAGTATTAATAATAAGTTTAAAATGAATTAAATAAATAGAAAAATTAATTTTGATGCATCTGATACTACAAATTTTTTCTTAAACCTTCATAGAAGGTTACCTAAATTTTTCTAACAATACTGAAAGATATTGGAAGATTATTGGAATCTTCCAAAAGATTTCATTAATATTTCTAGAACCTTTCAGAAAACCTTCCAAAAAGTTTTTGAGTAATATTACAGTAATGTTATTAGCAACCTTCCTGGCAGTGATTTGAAGCGGACATTCTCAGCATCCAGGAAGATTCCATGGAATATTCTTGTGAGGTTCTTACACTTTTAAGGAAGCTTCCTGAAAGCTTTCAAAAAGCTTTCATGCTATGTGGGAATTATTATCTATTTAACTATTTTGCGCCGCATGGGCTGTTGCTACCCAGGCGCTGACGTCGGACCCACTCGGTTGACTCGTACTGGCGCCTTGCTGCTGCTGATGAAAGTTGTCGCGCCCTCTGCCGTAGTTGCTTCTTCTTCCTCTGCCGCGGGCTCGACCACGTGTCGGACCTCGCCATGTTCCACCGCTGTGCGCTGCTTGAGCGCCATCTGTGCACTCACTTGCGAAGTGACCGGTTTTTCCACACTTGTAACATCTTTCTTTGTTTGTCGCGAAGACGTTTAACTTTCTTTCAGAGTCTTCGTTTCCGTGCTTCATCTCGGAAAGCTTGATTTTATTTTTCACGTAATCAGCTGTCTGATCTTCTTCCTTCAACGTATCAATTAAATCACCTATGTAGCTGTACGATTCTGGCAACGTGTTCAGCATATAGTTTATTTTTTCTTTTTCAGTTATTTTGGCACCTGCGCCTTTCAAATCATTCGGATGCTTTCTCAAAATCACTAAAGAATGACGCCGTGACACTAGAATTATTTAATCTTATTTTTTCAAGTCTGTTCCTGCATACAATTTGCAGTGCTGTAGATTTTTTCAAATACATACTGTCTAGCTTCTTCATTATGCTAAACGCAGTAGTCTCTTCGCACACGAATTACAATTGTTTATTTGATATTGCACAATAAATAATGTTTATCGCTTTTAGATCATTATCATCCCATGTTTCGCTTGCTCCTGTTGAGGGCTTTTCTTTGTCTATTACTTCATGACACTTTTTTAATTTTAGAAACATCGTTATTCTCTTCTTCCACATGTTGTAATCCTCTCCATCAAACACCGGTATAACAAATTCTTTCTTCTCCATTTCGTCTCCTTGAAACTCAATTTTCTCTTCTACTTCAGAATTCTCTTCAATTTCTAGTTGATTCTCGAACGTTCCTTCGTGTTCGGAATCTTCCTCTTTAATTTTCTCAACTTTCTTCGTTTCCGGCGTCTCTCGGTTTTCCATGCACTCTGCCACGTGTTTCACATGTACTTTTTAATCCGCGTGCATCACACTGATTTTACGATTTTTCCAAAAAATCTTTCTACTAATCAATAGTCCTTTTGTTTAGCTATTTCTTCTCACTTGTTTTCTTCTTATATTATTCAAACACTTTGATTTTTAGGCACGACCGCGACACGGAAGTACCTTATAGTTTCGTGTGCGAAAAATGTATACCATACGATATCTCGCACAATTTTTGACCGATCAGGCTGAAATTTTAGGAGAAGCCTCCTTTTGCAAAAGCCAAAAAACTATTTTTTCTATCCCGATCCTCTACGTCGATTTGAAATGCGCGCACAATTTGTTTAGATTTTATGGATTTTTACGTGTATTTCCAATAAAAATTTTGATTTTACACGATTATCTCTGAGAGACTTTAGTCAATCGGGCTAAAAATTTGTGTGTGAACTCCTCTTACAATAGTCAGCTGATAGTTCTATTTTGGGCTTGATCCTGCATGTATACGCAGAATGCGGTCACCTCCAAAAATCGCTAAAAACGGTTTTTTGGCTCTAACTCGAATTCTAAGCATTCTACGAAAAAAAGTTAAATGGAAATGTTGTAGATCTTTCAAAAATTCTTTTTCCCATTAACATCAAATCATGAAACTGCTTATAATTCGAGTTTACAGCCCAAAATCGCCTTTTTACAGCTAAAAAAACAATTATTTGCCATAAAACTTTGCAGATATACGTTTTACATGAAAATGTCAAATATAAAAGTTGTAAACATTTTCAAAATACAACTTTTTACTGTGGTAAACATTTTTCAAATACTTTTTGACATACAATAATTCTAAAAACGATTTTTTAAACATCAAAATGCGCTATGTAAATCTTGGCTACGCTAATTAATAATATTCTTCTGTTTCAAAATAATAATATTCTCTTCAAAGTATAATTTCTTGCTGCAACTGCTTGGCATTGTTTCGTTTTATTTTGTACCTAAAAGAAAGAATAAAATTAAAACCAAAAAAAACCTCTGCACCTAAATAATATTTAAAGTAAAACTATTTATGATCTGCATCTTAGAAGCACGGCATCTGCAAAAATATAAATTACATCAATTACATTAAATCATTCAAATTATATAGAAAATATTGTACCTGAATGTTACACACTAACGAAGCTCCATTATTATCGATGATCAGGCATATGACCAATGCCCTTGATCCTACTGCTCCTCATCCAGCAAACCATGATATCTCCAGTTGCAGTATGATTTAAACAGTAAAAAACAAAAAGGAATCATATTAAAAACTCATATCAACAAACAATTATTCAACTCACTGATCTCACCCGATAAAAAAACTGATCCGTTAATAGTAGTAAGCAGTATCCCGGAGTCTTGATGAAGCTTTCTTCCAACTCCAACATTTTGATGGCTCAGATGCCAACACCAATATCTTCAGTCGTACTCCTGTGCATGCAGTAGTAGACTATGATGCCAAAAAATTCAGCATTACTCGTACACCTAGACATACAGGAAAATATGTTACAAACTTTTTTCGCATAGTTTATCTTTACAAATAAAAAACTTAGCAGTATATTGATAATAATCACTTTTAAGATACCCGTAAGCAATAAAAGATATCTATTTAGGAAACTTAGAACATGTATAAAGTATTTTAAATCAAAACCTATTAAAGATTCAATATTAATTAAACATACAGTACGAGTCATTGTAATTTTTGGATATTACCATGTAGAATAGTACAAACCCATCTCCAGAGCCGTATTAAAGTGGTTGAAGTATCCAAGAACATCAATCAATACTCCCAGCAAGCATGAATCCAGCTCCAAGATCATCTCGACATGGTTTAAGCAGCCAGCTACGCCAACCAGGACTGTCAGAAAGCAAGAATACGGGTCCATGGTCAATTTCAGGTGGTTCAAGCAAATAGCAACGTCTCAAGGACATCCAGAAAGTTCGAATATAGCTTGAAGATTGTTAGATCAGCCAGAAACACCAAGCAGCACGAGCAGATAATGTTGAAGTACCCAGAGACGCCAATCAGCACCACTGCAGACAGAGTAAATCTAGCTCCAAGGTCATCTTGATGTAGTGGCAGAAGTCAACAACCCAGCCTGCACTACTTAGATGGTATGAATCAGTTCCAGAGACACCTTGAGGGTTTTGAAGTAGCCAGCAACGCCAAGCTACACCACCCAGATAGTGCGAATCAGCACCATGGTAGTGCTTACATGGTCAAATTGGCAACGATAAATACTAAATTCTCTGTCCTCTGATACCAATGCCGTATAGCTATCAGTAGGAGACATCAGAATTACAACACAATGGTTCAACTCTAAAAACAGATCACACAATCACATAGTCACTGATTTCACTGCACATAACACAATAAATATCTGCTTTCAAAATAATCAACACAAGAACACAGCAATACTTTTTGTGGAACTGTGTGATGCTAAATTGTCACCTAGACAGCATTTGACAAGAAATATACATCAGCACAACAGTAGAATCAGCACGAGCATTAGCAGGAGTAGTCACAAAAACAAAAGATAACCTCCAAACAAAAATTCAAGTTTCTTGTTGGAGCTACATGTCTTTCTATACTGTAGCACTCCTTGATGAACTGACACTCACACATTGCATCGTCAGTGCCATTGTGGGTGCATCACTTTTGAATACTTTTTGCACCGTCTTACAAAGCAACAATCGCGAGCAGCTGATCCGCGAGCGGAATCGTGGTGAGCAGAGATTGCTTGTAAACACATACAGGCACCATAGTAGCACTTCTGTTCTGATTTTAAAACTACATATATCACTGCTGCATCGCATTGTCGTTTCCATTTTTCACTACGCACTAACTTATATCGCCGAAAAGTTCAACAGAGCAAAACATTGCGGTTAGCAGAGGCCGGGAGGCTATATCGAAACGTCAAAACACACGGCAGAAGGCTGCAGCAGCGTGTGCATGTCGCCGACCGGTCGCCAGATCGATGCGCACAATGTATGCGCAGTGGTCGACCTCGCCGCCTCGCTTCGACAGAGCCAACGAACAGCTGTTCGGCTTTGCTTAGCTGATAATAAAACTAATACTTTTTCTGCTTAAATTATGTAATAAACTATCTTTGCACAAAATTCATAACTTTAGGAACAGAATTTTGTGCTATCGTGTAGCTTGATAAATGTGAACCGGTATATTTGGTTCTGCGATTGCGGTTTATTGTGGTAGTTTGTTTGTTGTTGTTGTTTTTTGTTTGTTTGTTATTGTTGACCCTTCATCAGGGCTGTGTTGTGTGATGTAAAAAATTTTTTTTATGTGTGTTTTACCCTTATTAGGGTTGTGTGTTGGATTTTTTTTGTGTGTGTCTACAATATTAAGTGAATGTGTTCACCCTTCGTCAGGGTTGTGTGTTTCTTTTTTGTTATTCGAATATCCTATTCAATTCTTTTTTGTTACATCGAATATTTTAAAAAAATTTGCATTCATCATTTTTTTGTTGTTCTTTTTTTACTCGTCATCGGAGTCCTAACTCTCTTCCTCCATTGGTTCGGGTTCTGGCTGGTTCTCCTCATCTCGTCCACCGTATTGCACTCGCTCCAGCCTGTCTCCGTATGTCCTCCCTGCTCTTTCCTCTCTTCGCCTTCCTTACCATCTTCCGCGGAATGCGGATCTTCCGGCGCAGGTCACCTGCCACCCTGCGTACTTTAAAGTTGGTCTCACATACTATGTCTAGTACGTGGTGCAGCTTGCTATTCCGGTGGCAGTCCCTGACTTGGCTTCTGGATATCTCCAGGTCCTGATCATACTGAGCGATCGGACCTTGTTCAGAGTGCAGCTGCATCCCTTCTACTGTCTCCCCGAGTTTTTCTCTTCTTACTTGAAGTTGGCCTTTCCGTGATTCCGGATTGGCTTCTTACCTGATCCTCACTTTTCTCGTCTTTGCGACGTAACCGCTTTTCCTCTCCCTTTGTGCTTCTCCTTGCACAGATAGTTTTTTTTTTTTGTGAATCTCTGTTAGTCTCGTTTGTTCTTTCGCTCCGTCACCTTCACCATGCTATTCCTCGTGCTCGCAGCTCTATGTGTCTGTTCGATTCTTTTTGTATGCTGGTGGTGTGTTTGGTTTACCCGGCGGACATCACTTCCTCGCACCGAGAATATTGAATTCGGTGCGATTGCTCCTCCGCCAAGTCTTGCGTCAACTGCTCCCGCGGATGATCCCTCTGGCTCCTCTTCAGACTCAGAAAGTTCCGAGCCGCCTTCCTCTTCGGATACTTCGAGCGTGGTCGTCTTCCCTTGTCATCGTTTTGGTTCGGGTATTCGTATTCTTTACGGAACATGTTTGATCTGTGGTCAGGACGCCTCCGATCCTCCCTGCATTGACGTTTATGAAAGTGTTTTAACCTATACTATTTATTTATTTCTTAGGATCAAGTATGTTTATGTTCCTATTCCTTCCGGTTTCAGTTTGGTTATTATTTTGCTCACTCGCGCCCGGAACTTAGTGGCTTAGCCCCCGAGGTTCGAAATGTCACATGGCTTTACTGCCATTGTGCAGTCTTCTGGAATTTTCCCGAGGGCGCAGATGTGATATGTTCCGTCTGCCTAGCGCCAACTGAGGCTTCACCCCTTCGTTTTCAGCTCGCCGGCACTCGTGTAAGTACTGATTTCTTGTTTTCGTTCTTTATTTATTTAAACAGAAAAAAAAAAATCGTAACAATCTTGTTCTTTTTATTTTAGTGCTCAGCTGTAACGATCAAAATAGTTTTCACGAATTCGTAAAAATACACACACACATATATATATGGGTGATTCTCTGTCAAATCGAAGATGAAAAAATTTTTTTGGTTCAAACTTTATATATATGTTCTATAGGATGCCCGTGGCTCCCAAAAAATTTTCAGCGCGATCCCTTTACTTGGCTTCAAGTTATAGCTGGTCAAAGTTGGTGTTTTAAGCGATTTTTGCATTTTTTGCCTATTTTCAATGATTTGTAGCTCATAATGGATGCATTTTTAACTAAAACTACCCTGATACTTTTTTTTGTTAAATTTTCTAAATTTTTCAATAAATTTACTTTTAAAGTCATATATACATGTTTAGGCTACCTTATTTGCATTTTAAACCTTAAAATGTGATAATCGAAGGGTTTGATCCGGACTCCGACTACTATCGTACGGTGAAAAGATACCTTTTTATAGTACAAATGTACCTGTACAAGAGCCAGAATGGCAGAAGCCTTTGTTTTTTGTTTTCATGGTACACCAATAGTGAAAAACCCTCAGAATTGATTCAAATAACTCATAATAGCTGTGACAAAGGACGTCAGATTCCTTTTTACTAACATAAACAACCACTGTGATATTTTTATGATGGATACGTCCTTTGTCCACAGCTATTATGAGTTATTCGAATCAATTCTGAGGGTTTTTCACTACTAGTGTCCCATACAAACAAAAAACACAGGCCTCTGCCATTCTGGCTCTTATACAGGTACTTTTGTACTATAAAAAGGTATCTTTTCACCGTACGATAGTAGTCGGAGTCCGGATCGAACCCTCAGATTTTCACTTTTTAAGGTTTAAAATGCAAATAAGGTAGCCTAAACATGTATATATGACTTTAAAAGTAAATTTATTGAAAAATTCAGGAAATTTAACAAAAAAAAGTATCAGGGTAGTTTTAGTTAAAAATGCATCCATTATGAGCTACAAATCATTGAAAATAGGCAAAAAATGCAAAAATCGCTTAAAACACCAACTTTGACCAGCTATAACTTGAAGCCAAGTGAAGGGATCGCGCTGAAAATTTTTTTGGGAGCCACGGGCATCCTATAGAACATATATATAAAGTTTGAACCAAAAAAATTTTTTCATCTTCGATTTGACAGAGAATCACCCATATATATATATATTGTGACGTTGCGCTTTTTAAAGCTAATCCCGTAGCTTCGCAATCGTCGGAATCTCAATAATACTTCGGTCTATATTCTCGATAGGACTCTTACATAGAGTATAGAGTATAGAGTATGTTTTATTTTCTAGTAGTGAAAAAATATACAATAATATACAAATGTCATAGATAAGTCTTAAAACTGGTTATCACAGGTTCGTCGTATCACAGTTTGTACGTACCTACAGGTACGTACGCGATGCTCAGCGCGTCCTGGAAAAGGACGACTCGTTGCGCCCTCTATAACGACTTCCGTGACGCGAGCACTTCGTGCATCAAACACACGACGAGCGCGCCAATTACGAAAACGCGAGCGCGGCCGGTCGCGATGCCATTGTTACTGGGCGTTGCGCGGTGCACGGGACGGCCTCGCGCGCGGCGACATGTCGCTATCAGCGGTGTGGCTAGCGGTGTACGCGCGAGTCCCCCACTAGCCGGCTTCGCTCTCCCCGAGCTCTCTCTCTCTCTCCTGCGCGCGTCTCCCTCTCCGCGGCGCGGAGTCTCCTGCTCTCCTCGAGCGGCTCTCGCTATCTCTCTCTCTCCCGCTGCGGCCGTACGGCAGCTGATGCGCGGCTCCGGTGCGCGCGCGTCATTCGCGCCTCGTGTTCGTCCGCGCGTGCTCCAGGCCTCGCTCTCTACGTGTGTGTGCGACTCCTGGTGTCGGTGTTCCGCGATTCTCCTGGCTGTACCGGTACAGCAGCGCCTGCGAGGTCCAGCTGACTCACCTCGGCGCGGCGCGACGGCGTCGTCTGCTGCGTGGCCAGTGCAGAGTCGACGTCTCTCCTGTCCGCTGACAGGAGAGGTTAGGAGCTCCGCAGCTCTCGTGTGTTCCTGGTTCAGTGTCGTGCTTCCGCGTTATTTGTTGTTATGCTCTGCTGCAGTGCGGTTCACTGCAACAGAGCTGCTAATTGTTTATTTAACGGCGCCGAGAGTTGCACAGTATTCGCACTGTTGCCAACTCCTCGGGCCGAAATATGACGCGACTTCTCGTGTACGACGTGTAGCTACTCTACACGTCGCAATATAAAAGAATTTATTGTATCACGTGTTGAATTCCTTCGTTTTGGTCTTTAACCGTTCTGTACTTTCTAGTTCGTTTGTTCAAATAACGAGTCAGTTCCTTTTTCTTGTTTTTTTGTGGCAGTTATAATAGCCGATTTTATTCAATGATTTTACAACATCCAGAACACATTCAGTTTGATTACATTAGAGGTTACATTTGATTCGTTTTTTTTTTTAGATTTAGAACAGTTTGCTTACTTGTTTATCTTGTGCAATTCTGTTGTAAATCTTTACATAAGTTTTCTTATTCCTATTGATTACTTCTAACTACACCTTGAGACTTTCCTACTCTCCCGAACTTCTTTTGATTCCGACTTCGTACTAAAATATTATAACTTAATCCTACCTTTCCTGTCCGTCCTTCATTTTCTTAGCTTAAAAGAACTGCTTATCGCGTTACCTATCGGTTATGGACCGTCTAGCTTACGCGTTTTCAAATACTCAAAGCCCTGATTATTTGCCAATAATATAATTCACACAGATTATAGTTGCTTAACTCTAACGCTGATGCAAGGACTTACTTGTCCTTCTAGAATTCGGTAGGCTTAAATATTAACATGTAAATAGGCTTAGTTGACATTTCATACCCTGCTCGCTTACATTTTAATGCTAATTCGTAACTTGAGTTTTCCCCTCTCTTTTTTTGCCTTAAGTTTTTCCCCTTTTCTCTTATAACGTACATGATTATTATAATTACCATATCTAACTCGTGATGAGAAGTGTCGCGCGTACCATGTAGATTTGTTAGCTCATCTATGCCTAAGACAAGTTACCTTTAATTTCCTAAGTGTCTTAGTCACACGTACAATGTTTTTCTATTCCCTAATACATCGCTTCTTGGAGACCAAAAAAAAAATTTATTTTACCGACTATATTACCACTCGCTTATCGAATGTAGTACACGTAACTCGATTACATAATTGATTACTATATGTGCATCTTTTGAGATTATATGCAGTGCGTATACATTGATCCAATTCCTATTCTACCTTGCTTACTTATTTGATATTTGTCCTCACCCTTTTTTGTTCTTTTCTTATGATTTTTCTATATCAGTTTGTAGGAGTATATATTCTGTGCGTCCAGAGCGGACGGGTGGGTGCCTATCACCACTACACGGCGCGTCCTCAGGTTGCGGATAGAGGAACGGCCCCTGAGAAAGAGGTTAGCTGCGAATAAATCGAATAAGCAGCCGCGGACAGCCGATAGGCCCGGGCGTGGGTGTGATGAGCCCACACTGGCGATCGAACGCATTCATCTAGAAACGCTACGCAAGCACCACAACAACGAACACTCAACAATATTTCTTATTTCACTCTCTCTTCATACCTAACTATGTCTATAATCTATCTCTCTTAGCACACATTACAAAAATCCTGCTGCCGTGGAGAATGCGGGAGCGATGACAACTGCCCCGAAAGGGGATGTGTAGAATGATTCGCCACCTGGTCTTACACGGTAACGAAGCCACCGTAGGCGCGCTGCCTTGCAGGGGGGCGTTAGGATACGAGCGTGATTCCGTAGTGTGTCCGACGATGAGCTGACTCCGTCCTTATCAAAGTCGGAAAGCTCTCATACTTAGTTCTAGAGAGGTATGGGAGTTATCACCTCTAGAACGGATGATTCACTTGCGATCTGAAACAGGATCCAAAACGCGTGGGTTTCACTTACTACCATGGCTCAAAAAAACCAAAATCAAACCAAAATCAATAGGGACTTAAAGGTAGGAACGTGGAATGTGCGCAGTTTATACAGAGCAGGCGCGTACCGGGAAATCTTAAAAGAACGGAAAAACAATGAAACCTGGCTAAAGCTGGGATGGAGAGATCTTTGATAAGTTACTTGAAAGTACATGTAGTAACTGCAGATGGAAGGGGCAGAGAAATCACACTGCGGAACCCCATATGGAAGAACGCGCCTACAAAGACTAGAAAAGCCGGCGATCAAAAAAACTAAAAAACAATAAGGCCGCGGGAACGCGATTCTATACAGCCTGAACGTACTTAAATGACGGGGCAGCCGCGCTTACATTTCAAAATTTTTTGAATATGATATGTGCTATTTGGAAAATAGAAAACACCGGGAAAACTGGAACGAATCTACATCATATACCAATTTTCAAAAGGAGAAAAGACAGATTGGCAAATAGATACCGGGAATCTCACTTTTAGCTACCTGCTAAAAGTTTAATCAACGGTATTACAGGCCAACTCACGCCTTCGCAGGAAGATATATAGGAGATAATCATGTTGGATTCCGCGTGAACAGGGTCGAGTGCGATCAAATGTTTACTATATTAAGAGCAGTTGTTAGGAGAAAAATGGAACATTGCGTAACCAATACACCAAATATTTAAGACTGTAAAAAGCGTATGACTCTCTCAAATGGAAGCAAATGACCAATCATGTGCTCTCTCGGGAGTACCAAACAAAACTCGGTGAAATTAATTCAAGATATGTCCTGAAACGGAAAGCACGGAAAGGTCCGAGTGGCGTAACGGTATCGAGATTCATTCATGATACGCGACGGTTTGAACACAGGTGACGGTTCTCATTACGTACTCTTTAATTAACGCTAGCATATGTGTTAGAAAAATGCAGACATAGCGGGCTAGGTTGCGGAATCCTTTAACGGAAAACAGCATAATCATAGCGTATGCGGGATGACTTGGACCTACTAGGCGGATAACGGTGCAGCGTACGAGAGAACGCGAGTGAAATCTTCAATAAACGAACGGCTGAGGACACGGAGTTAGAGGTGAGGCGATCGAAAACGAAAATATGATATCATGTGATAAATGGGCATTGCGAAGGTGATGGGTGATCTTAGAGTCGGAAATTAACTTTTGAAAAGTTAGCGTAATTCAGATATCTTTAGGCACAACCCATAAATGATCAAACAAAATGATTAAAGCCGAGATTAACAAGAGACTTGCATTCGGGTAATGGACTTGTTACTACGCGTGAATAGATTACTAAATCAAAAACTGCTGTCTAGAGAAATTGTAAGAAGTAAGGATATATAGGACATAATAATGCCGTAATTCCATGTACGGGTGCGAAACTGTGGGCGCGTTACTAAAGCGCAAGAAAACCGTTTAGGTGTTCGAAATAAGGTTCTGCGAAAAATACTACGGCCAGAAGAAAGAGAGGAAACGGGGAGTGGAGGAAAATGCACAATCGCACGAGCTACATAACCTAT
>CM053170.1:53308294-53320013 GCA_012977825.3 Pteromalus puparum
AAAATGACTATATAATATAGGAAGATATATATACATACATAGTAGCTGTACATAGAAGAAGACGAATAAATCCACATTGTTATTCAACATTAATCCTCTGCTTTACCTCATTAACAACAACTGACGCACCGACATAAGCCCGATACATTAAACTACAACTATTACTCCTGGAAAAGGGGAACAGCCCATCCCGCTCGATACGCGAATGACCAGCGCGCCCGTAATAGGAAATCACCATGATGACACAGACACACCCTTTGCCCTATCCTTCCTAGACTTCTAGAATCCTATATAAGCCATGTCTGAATATGAGGAGGGACCTTCAGTTTTAGGAGCTCTGACTGATAGGGCGAAGCTCTGCCCGATAGCTATTTCCAATCTCGATTCCATTTCTTGACTTAGAATCTCGCGGGTAACTGAGGTTTTTAACCGCATTCGAAACTAAGATTTGTATAACTATATTTGTATCTACACCAGTTTAACTAAAACTTCGAATAAACGAACCTCGAATATATAACTGTCAAACTTGAGTTGCTCGCTTTATTAATGATAATCCTCTGCCTTACCTCATTTCTAAACACTAAGTCCTTCATGTAATCGTTGATGGTAGGTAATAAATCTTCAGCTTCGAATTCGTCCTCGGCTGGAGTGCCCGCTATTCTCCCGAATACAAGTTCGACCGGCGTGTGCCAGGTAGCTTCGCTTACGCTCGTATTAAAATTAAATGTTGCTAAGTCTATATAATCGTCCCAATATTTCTTATTCTTTTGCACAAAAAATTTAATATATTCCATGAGACTAGAATGTTTCCTATCCAATGATCCGTTTGACTGTGGGTGAAAAGCCGTCGTTTTTATCTGTTTGATTCGGAACCGCTTTGCCACTCTCTTCATTAATTTACTTAAAAAATTAATCCCTTGATCCGTCAATATGACTCTTGGAGCTCCATATACACAAATTACCTTTCTGATCAACACAGTTGCCACTGTGGTCGCCGTCGTGTCCATTAGCGGTTCGGCTATTGCGAACTTTGTTAGATTATCTTGAAATGTTAGTACATATTCATTTCCCTTATCAGTGATAGGTAGCGGTCCGACCACATCCATCGAGAGCTTATCTATACTTACAGTGGGTGTGTCCGTAATTATCATAGGTAACCTAGTTTTTACCCTCACTAATTTTTTTAGTTGACAGTCTAGACATTTACGAATAAAGTTTTGAATATCTACCTTCAGATTTTCCCATAGATAACTCTGCTTTATTCTCTTGTATGTCTTTGTTACGCCTCTATGTCCTCCGACTATTGATGCGTGTGCTGCCTTAATTATCTCCTCGCGATCTTCCGGGAGCGGACATTGAATTATCCCTAGACATAATTAACTTGGTGTAGAGTTGAGCGAAAACATCCTTTAACAATTTATTCACTTTACTCCAGTCAAGTCCCTCGATCAGATCTGTTTTTGCGACGCTTATTGACGTACTCTCAAATTTTCGCATATACGGTGTTAAGTTGGCGCACAAAACTTTGACCGTTTATAGCGCCTTTGTAGGTTCGACCATAGTTTCTCCTCTTAACGGGAGTGCAATGTGTACTTTGTTATTTACTTTTACCGAATTATGAATTCCTACCTAAAATTGCGTAAAAAGCGGTAGTTTTCCCTGGATTTTTAATTGCCGAGCACCATCGTCGCACGGTTCTCCCTTTGTTGTTATAAAGTACAAAAAACTGTCCTTTCGCATAAACATTTGTTCTCTACATATAATGGCGTCCCTTTTTATACTTGTGGCTTGGCTTTCATTCCATTGGGTTTCATCGGGCTCCTCCCCCTCTACGTCATTGCTCTTCATGCTCTCATCATTGTCCTGTGATGTCTCGCTTTCTACGATAACATCTTGCTTCGTTTCACGCCTATTCTCCGTTGATTTTTCTTGGATTTCGGTCTCATCACCCCCATCGTTGTCAAGTCGTAACTCGTCTTCCCGGGTTTCGTCTCCCTCAGTTTCACACTCGCCGCCTTTTGTTGGCACCTCTCCCTCGCTTTGTTCTACCTCCTCGTCATCTTTATTACCTTCTTGACGGCTTTCTTCTGACAATTGTTCTATACTCGGTGCCTTTTTCTCTCGCCTTTTCTTCGGCATGAGGGCTTTAATGGCTTCTTTATGTTTTTCACCTTGCTGCCTACCTGTCCGGGTACGCGTCATCATTGAGTGTGCCGGCGCCGCACTCTCTCTCCGTTCGGTCTCCTCCTGCACGTTCCCTTCTGCGTTCGCGTTTTCTACGCCTTCTTCTGTCGTGACGATATTTATTACCTCCTCCACGGGATTTCGTGAAAGTGCGTCCGCTATATTCGTTTTCCCCGGTTTGTACTGTATGTTAAACTCGAATTCTGCCAATAATAGCCGCCATTGGTTAGCTCTCGAGTTTGGATCTTTGTGCGACCTTAGCCATTGTAACGCGATATTATCCATAATCAACTCGAATTTTCTTCCGAATAAGTACGGTCTAAAATGCTTTATTGCTGAGACTAATGCGTTTGTTTCTTTATTATATGTGTCCCATTTCCTCTCTGCTTCTGTCAGCGTTCGCGACATGTATGCTACTGGATGCTCCTTCCCTGGTTCGCCATTCAACAGCACCGCTCCCAGCGCGTATCCTGAACTGTCAGTTACGAGCGTGAATGGTTTTGAAAAATCCGGGAATGCTAATATTGATTCTTCGCATAACTCATCTCTTAATATCTCAAAGGACTTTTGAGCTTCCTCCGACCATTTAAATTCTGCGTCATTTTTTAACATCTCCGTTAACGGTAGCGCGATATCGGCAAATCTGTCAATGAATCGACTGTAATACCCCACGAAGCCTAAGAATTGTTCAATATTCTTTTTACTTTTATGTGCCGGATATCGTTTCACTGCCTCGATTTTTCTAGGGTCCAGTTTTACCCCGGTCAATGATATCACATGCCCAAGATAAGAAACTTCCTCCTTCAAAAATTCGCATTTCTCTGCTTGTAATTTTAAAACATATTTTCTCAATCTCTCAAATAAATGTCTAATGCGTTCTAAATGTTCTTCGAACGAATTTGAATGTACTATAATATCATCTATATATATAAACAATTCTTTGCTTGAGAGTCCTGCTAACGCGATCGCAAGTGCACGTGAAAATGTCGCTGGCATTGTGCGCAGTCCGAAACTTTCGCGCGTAAAGTGATATAGCCCGCTTTGTGTCGCGAAAGCCGTTTTATGTCTATATTCTTCCGCAATTTCTATCTGGTGGTATCCCGATTTTAAATCAAAAACTGAAAAATATTTCGCACCTCCTAGCTGATCTAGAATGTCTAAAATATTTGCAACAGATATTGATCGTTTAATGTTTTTGCATTTAATTTGCCGTAGTCAATGACTAGTCTATATTTAATATTCCCCTTCAAGTCCGGCTTCTTCGGCACCAAGAAACAAGGACTACAAAAGGACGAGGTTGATCTTTCGATAATCCCCTCTTCTAGCATTTCTTTTATTTGACGCTCTTGCTCTTCCCGTTCCTCCGGTGACCTCCGATAAGGTTTCGTTGTCACCGGTACTTCGTCCGTAGTTGGTATTGTTAATTTTAAGAGCGGTGTCTTTGACAATCTATCGCCATCTATATGAACGCTTACTTTTCTTTGTTTATCGGCCGCGATATGCTCAAGTCGTAGTTGTTCCGTTACCTTTTCTACTCTTTCATTATTTATGAGTAGGACCGGGCGGCAGATTGCCGTTTCCACGTTTTCCCTTTTTGCGTCGCTCTCTACTTTCTCTAGCTTCTTCCGTGCCTCCACCAATAAAGCGAAGAAGTGCTTTCCTCGCCACTTCTTCTGTGTTATTGACTGCAATAACTCTCCCAATGCTCTGCGCGTCCCTTCCGAGTCATATACTTTTACTTCATGAACCGTAGCTAGTACGCTCATCGTGCGTATCTGCAGTGCAAAAATAATTCCCTCTATTTCCGCTTCGCCATTTATTATTTTGTCTAGTATTCTCCGTAAATCCTCTATTACTTTCAAGGCTTCCCAGCAATCTTCCGTTTTTACTAGGCTCGCGTAATTATCCTATTTTTCTATGTTCGGTTTTCTCGGCACTGCTTGTTCTAAACTTTTATTACACGACCGCTCTCCCGTCGTCGCTGTTTCTATTATCCCCGCTCGTTTGAGTACTCTTACCTCGGCTAAACTCTCGCTAAGACTCTCTTCTCTACCTGATTCCACGACTGGTTCGTGTTTGAACTCAATAGACAATTTTCCGCGTCTTTTTTGTTGTTCCCGAAGGCTCTCGCTTAACTTCTTCTTTCCATTCCGTCTCACTTCGAATCCGGACTCGATATCCCGCGTTTGCTCGATATTTATTCTTGATTGGTGAATCTGCGCTTGTTTCAGATCCAGACTTAGATTCCTGACTCGATTCGAGTTTAAATGTTTATTTTGCATTTTATTTTCATGCAATTCTGGATTTTCCTTATGATCTTGATTTTCTATTGGCTATTGGAATTCAACCAGTTTTTGATTCTTAATTGATTTCTTATCTACGAAATCAATTAATTTTTAGCCTTTGTCTGAGCCTTGATTTGATTTTCGTTTTTGGTTTGATTTAGCTTTAGAATCTGATTCTCGATTTGATTTAGATTTAGAATTTGATTTTGATTTTCGATTTGATTTAGATTTAGAATTTGATTTCGATTCTCGATTTGATTTAGATTTAGAATTTGATTTTGATTCTCGATTTGATTTAGAATTTGATTTCGATTTAGGATTTCGCTTTGATTTTTATTCGAATTCAGACGCAGCGTTTGATTTATTCGAATCTTGACTTTGCTTCGCCTCTTCTTTTTTATTTATCACGTGGATTATTCCCATGTCGTCGTCTTCTTGAGAGTCGCTCGCCCGAGTTTCTGTAGGTACCCCACCGACAGGTGGCGGCACGTCCGACCACAGAGAGAGAGAGAGAGAGAGAGAGAGAGAGAGGGAGAGAGCGGCTCACGCCGCGAGCGAGCGCCTCGCTCAGTTCCGCTTCGACTACGATCCAGACCAGTCAGGCTGGAGAGATAGAGACCAGAGAATAAAGAAGTTAGTCCAGGACCAGTCAGGCTGGAGAGATAGAGACCAGAGAATAAAGAAGTTAGTCCAGGATAGGCAGAGTACTTTCTCCTCCCGACCGCCTCATCCCGACATTTCTACCGTAAACAGTATCGTGTGATGTTCCACTGTAAGACAATTGTTCTTATAGTCGATACTCGCCCCTGATTGCGCAAAGAAATCACTCCCCAATAATCTGTCCTCTTTTATCGGAAAATCGTTATTTACAACAACATGAAACTCTATTTTGAATAATGTTAGATATAACGTAATTGTCCCGAGAGTCCGCGTCATTTCTGACGTGATTCCTTTCAGATTAATTATAGTTTTATCATTGATTCTAACGCCGATCCCACAATCCTTTTTCTTTAATAAGTTTGGTCCCGCGCCCGAATCTAATATCAAAAAGAATCCCTTATTTGTTAATGGATTTTCTAACTCGATTGCGGGTGATTTTATACACGAGCTTAATCTTACTTTGCGTATTTTTATTGTTGACTGGGTCGGTTTGAATTCTGTTCCGAGCGCGGCATTTGTTCGGCCGCTCGTCCCGCGCCCTGATACGACGAGTGGCCCGACGCATTTCCCTGTTCCTCGCGTCTTTTCTTATTCACGTACTCTCTTTTCAAGCAGTTTTCTATGGTATGACCTTCTTGCTTGCAATACTTGCATACATCCGCGCCTTGCTTTGCCATGGCGCTTGCCGTGAGCCCTGGTAGCCGTTCGTGGGCTCCGCCCCATTGTTCTCACGCGTCCTGTTCCCCATCTGTCGTCCCGTATCCTGCTGTTGCGGTTGATTTCTAAACCAACATTTTAGTGCCGTATGATTATTTCTCCTACAAATTTGACATTTCTCATCACTTTGTTGTGTTGCGATATTTACTCGCGCATTATTATCATTTTTTCCCGTATTTGTATGTTCCGAATCTTTAGTTTCTTGATAGCATGCAAAGTCGCGTTCGACTTGTATTGCTGCTATGATTGCATCATTAACATATAATTTCCTATTCGCGTACTTATTGGCCAATACAACCCTTTTTTGAAATAATAAACTAATTTTCTATTATGTTCTGCTTTGAATGTTGGCGTGCTCCTCTTCTCCATATTCGCGGCGGCTTTAATATTTACGTCTAAAATTCTTATTCTGTTTGAATATATTACTACTTTTTCGCCTTTGCCTTGTCTTATGCTTGGTAGTTCTCCTAATAATTCGTCTGATGATTTTCCTGACCCGAATGTTGATTCGAAATGCTTGCTTATTTCTTTCACGCTTGTAAACGTTTTATTTATTGTAGAATTATACGCGTCTCCATCTAATTTTGAGTAAATATTTTTTGCGAGTTCGGCTTCTCCTTCCGGAGTTAAAGCGTTTGCCGCTTGTTGTAGCCTCAAGACAAATACGTGCACCGGCATATTTTTCCCGTTGAATTTTGGTAAATCCCTCATGACTTTCTCCGCTGCTTTGCTGTGTAATATACTAACCGACGCATTATTATACAAGTCGGAAAAATTATCTCCCCCATTTTCGTCCTTATTAAAAGGTGTGCTTGTGAATTTAAAACTCCGCAGCGGTATATTAGTGAATGCCGGTTTCGGTATTATTCCACTTGACCCCGATTTCGGCGTGGTAAAATTACCTACCGAACTTCCATCTTTCGTTACTTCTAATTTTAATTCCAGTGGCTCTATATACTCTAATTTCTCTGTGTCGTCTCCTCCTAATGCTCTAATTATTCTTGCTGGATTAATTTTTGCTTCTATTAGATCTCCTATTATATTTATTATGACGTTACTGTTTGCGACCTTTTCGATTTCTTCGCGCTCTATTTCCTTTTCTTAATAGTTCGATTATTGTTTCGCGAGTTTCCAACATTCTTTGCTCCGGTTCTTCTTCCTCATTTCCTATTAAGACTTGGAAAAATTGAATATATTGTTCTATCTTCCAACCCGCGTCTTTTAAATGTGGATCTGCGACTTTTGCGTTGGTTCTTAATATTTTTGCCGCGACGAGCGCTTTGTTGTCCTGCTTACCGATACTCATTGTTGCTCGTCCTTTCTTCGCGTTCGTTTAAAAACCCAGACCGGAAAGGGGCCCTCAATTTCTCTTACGTCCGGGTAAGTCCGCACAGAGCGAATACTCGCGGTGAATAGAAATAATTATTTTATAAGGCAAAGTAACGAAACGCGTAGGTCAGTACGGCACAATGAGCAGATCAGTGTTCCAAACCCGATGTCGAGGGTAGTAATTAAGAATGCAGATATGAGCGAGGATGAGAATGATTACAACACTTAACATTCATGCAAATATTCTGAGATAAGAATGGAATACGGAGTGACCTACCTTTAATCGGCTGTCTAAGCTGCTTGGTTGGGTGACAGCTGTATTGCTCGTCCTCTCGTCTCGGGCTGCGGCGTTGACTCGTTCAAAGAGCGGGGAGTTTAAATAAAGCGAGCAACTCAAGTTTGACAGTTACATATTCGAGGTTCGTTTATTCGAAGTTTTAGTTAATCTGGTGTAGATACAAATATAGTTATACAAATCTTAGTTTCGAATGCGGTTAAAGAAATCAGTTACTCGCGAGATTCTGTCAAGAAATGGAATCGAGATTGGAAATGGCTATCGGGCAGAGCTTCGCCCTGTCAGTCAGAGCTCCAAAAACTGAGGGCCCCTCCTCATATTCACACATGGCTTATATAGGATTCTAGGAGTCTAGGAAGGATAGGGCAAAGGGTGTGTCATCATGGTGTTTTCCTATGGAAGGATGGGCTGTTCCCCTTTTCCAGGAGTAATAGTTGTAGTTTAATTTATTGGGCTTATGTCGGTGCGTCAGTTGTTCACCGGCTGGTCCGCCTCGAAACTCATAACTTAATACACCCTTCGTAGGTGTCCTTATGAGGTGACAGTTATAGCTTTGTTTCGCAGAAGGTGAACTTTCGTGTCAGCTTCGTGCTCCACTTTATGACCTCGCGATTAGTTCCGGTGTCATAACACGTGTCTCCGTTCAAGATGAGTTTCTGCCGTGTAGTTGTATGCTGCCGTACCGACTGCTGCTGCTCTCGACCGTTGTACCATTCGCTGCGTTGCATGTTCTCTTGGTAACTGAAAGTAGTACCCCGGCACCATGGAGAGTAAACAAAAACTGACCTTGACCCCCAGTGACATCACTCGGGGTCACTAGAGGTCAAGGTCGAGTTTGTTTACTCTCCATGGTGCCATTTGCACTTTGGAGAGAGCCCTCCCACCCCTTTCCTCTCTATCCAAAGTGCCTCTGGTTTTTAGAGACACTTTGGAGAGAGCCCCCCCGCCTCTCTCCTTTCTATCCAAAGTGTCTCCGAATTTTCGAGACACTTTGGAGAGAAACGAGTCCCCTCCCCTCCTCTCTATCCAAAGTGTCTCTGATTTTTAGAGACACTTTGGAGAAAACCCCCCCTCCATCTTACCCTCTTTCTATCCAAAGTGTCTCGGCGTTTTTCAAGGCACTTCGGAGAGAGCGTCGGAGCGGCATCCTGTGGTGTTGGCGATCCGACAGTTGGCTGACGACTGACTTGGATATCCCTGTCAGTGCAGACTTTATATACACACGTATGCACACACACACACACACACACACACACACACACACACACACACACACAAAATTATTAATTTTGTATACTCTTACCTTTTTTATGATGATGATGTGTTGATTTTTTTTTGTTGATGATATTGTTTGTTACTTAATACACTGCTTAACTTAACCTATTTTATACTAAAACTTACACACTTATCACTAATACTAAGCACTGTTTTTATTTATATATATATATATATATATAAGTTTATATTAGTGGGTTTCTTTGGCAGTGTAGCGGGTCTGTGTTGCAGTCCGGACACAGCCAGAATCCACATTCCTCGCACCTCCACCACCAACGCACACGTTGCATCAAATAAAACTTACCACACCCGTAACAAAAGTCCCGATTTCTACGCGGAAGTTCTCGTTGTGGTACGGGAAGGGCTTGTCGTTCAGCGCGACTCAAATTTTGCATAAATAGCACTCGACGATCTCGCACACGGCGTATTTTTTCCTGCATCCGCCTGACGTCTCGTCGACGTTTCAACCGGAGCAGATTGGCTCTCACCCGCCACAGGTGCCTTCGCATGCCAAGAAGCCGATGTAAGCGAGCTTCTCGCTCAGGATCCCTTGTGGGGTCGTATATATCATTATTATTATTATTGTCACTATCACTATCACTACTGGTGCTACTATCACTGCCACTGGCGGAAATATCCTGGTTATTCCCATTATCGCTGTCAATTGACTCTACGCCAGAGTCATCCATTTGATCCTCCTCCTCCTCCTCCACCTCTTCCTGCTCTACAACCCTGTCTTCTTCCTCCATTTGCTCCTCCTCATCATCATCATCTTCTTCAGCATCGCGTAGTAGCATAATTCTCGCAGCTTCCTCCTCCTCGTTCACAGCCCGAGCCTCGGCCTGTCCGGCAAAAATTCTCGCAGCATTCTCATCTGCCTCTTGGATCGCCCATACTCGATCCATCTCGTCGTCGCTATTGTTTTCGGCAGCTTCCAATTCCGGATATAGGAGTAGTGGCTGTGGCGAATTTATTACCGAATATGCGATAAGCGGTGCCACATTCACAGGACTGCTCGCCATTATAGCGGCAACCTCCTGGTCGAGTACCTCATCATCTAAAAATTGCGGCAGCATAGGGTCGCGCGGTGGTGGTGGTGGTGGTGGTGGTGACGGTGTAACGCGGTACCGGTATACTGCGCGCGCGTTAATCTCCACAACACTTAGAATACGCATTTTTAAAATTAGTATATATATCTTTAGTCTGCGAAAGTTGGCGAAGGACTGAAGAAGCTGCGCGAATTTTCGCCTCTCGCCACACACTTTTTCCACCACTTTTTACTTCGCAAAGCCCTTGCATAGACACTTTTTGATAAAACTGCGAGACGAAAGTCGTCAGTTATCGTCTTCATATCTAATATTTCGGCTTCTGTGCATCTCAGATTTATTAAAAAGTGTTAAACGCAAGGAAACTTGGTCTCTAGAATAATCAGATGGCCAAAAACCATCTCGAGTTTACGTGGGAATGGTATTTTTCATCCACAGCCACGACTCTCGGGTGTATTTTTTACGCAAAGTGAAGTAAAGTCAGCATATGCATCTCTCTCTCTCTCTCTCTCTCTCTCTCTCTCTCTCTCTCTCTCTCACTCACTTTAGAGAGAGAGAAGATGGGTGTGTTATCACTGCAGCTGCAGCGAGGCGGTCCTTATCATTGCTACTCTACACGCCCTAAGCGTTAAGTGGCTAGGTAATCTAATCTGATACATGTAAAAGACGCCTCCTGCTCAAGCGTTTTAATGGCTGTTTTTGACTCACCGCGACATAATGGCTTTTTGAAGCTCAAGCGTATTAATGGTTGTTTTACCCTCACTGCGACATAATGGTCTTTGAAAAAAAAAAAAAAAAAAATTAGTACACCTCCTCGTACTCCTAGTATTCTAATACGTGTGGGGCCAAATCTCCGAAACTACTGGTCCAATATTTACGCGGCATAACATTTTTTTCACATAAATCCCACCAGCTACGCAGCACACCCGGTTACAGGTCAAAAACAGCAAATTTTGAAAATCGATCGATTGGTAATATCGATAAATCACCTTGAACTATACACCGCTGGGTAGGCCCCCCGAAAGTAGAAACCCCCTTTAGGAAACCCCAAAAATTTTGTCCGTTTTTGCGTAGCTCTCACCGTTTCCGAGATATCGATGAAAAACGATATTTGAACCAATCGATCCCTCATATCGCTGAAACTATTGGTCCGATATTTTCGTGGTATAAGAACTTTTTTGTGTACACCCCAAGAGCTTCACAACACCGTAGGTTGCGAGTCGATACGACGATTATTGAAAATCGATTAATCAATCGATCGTCTATAACTCTGAAACTATCGGTCCAATAATTTCGCGGTATAAGAACTTTTTTATGTACACCGTAAGGGCTACACTAGGCAACATAGTTACGGCGTCATACACACACTTTACACATACACACGCACACAGATACATCTTACTTACATAAATATAAGACGAAGTAGCGATTACAAGGGGAGAAAACGATCATGTCTCACCAACCGACGGACGTAGACTGGCAATTTTTTATAAATATTCAGTATATAATGCTGATATTTTGCTACCACAGACGTTTATATATACTAAATTATGAAATTTCCCGCTTCTGTGTAATCTGAATATCATCGTCATCGAAACTTGGCTTTCTGACGATGGTTTTATTCTTATCATAAACGAAAAAACACAAGTACACATGATATACTGACGCAGGTATACACTGCATAGAGTCCTGAATAAAGTGAGAAAAAGTTGATATATTCTTGGAGAATTTCTTGCAAATACTCATATTTTGCAGAGTTTCTCGCTTCTACGCTATCTGATATGTAGCGTCGTCAAGAACCCAGCTTGCCGTTGCCGGGTTTTATTTGCGCTACGCAAAAAGCACCCTCTACTGTCGAGTTTCGTAGCTTAGTGGCACTATAAAAGAGGCCTGAGTTGAGCAGTTAGCCATCAAACAGTATCCAGCAG
>CM053170.1:53323293-53343829 GCA_012977825.3 Pteromalus puparum
GATATTGTATACCTTGCAATAAAAAAGTAACAAACGAAAAGAATCATAGGTGCCCGAACAAGTGTCGTAGTTGTCTGCAGAAACCGCCTTGTGAACGTGACCAAACTGATAGGCATGTAGTGTGTCCGCACTGTAATAGAATCTTTTTCAGTCAGATGTGTCTTTCGAATCATCTGAAACCGGGATCATTTGATAAGAATCATACAGTATGCGCGAGTTTAAAAATGTGCACGAGGTGCTGTAGAACGATTAGAGCTACCACCAGTAATGATACAGCCCCTCACATTTGCGATACAGCTTTTTGTAAAGTTTGTAAGCTGATGCAGCCAATCGGTCATCTTTGTTTTATGCGACCTATAGCTGAAACGCGTCAGCAGCCGACTACTAGTAACAGTACGAAAAAACAGACTTTATACTTATTTTACGATTTCGAGACACAACAGTCGGAAGCTGTATTGGGTGATGATAAGACACATATACATGTTGTCAATCTGTGTGTAGTATAGCAGGTATGTAGTGGCTGTCTAGATAACGAAAATATTTCTGAGTCATGTAATTTTTGTTGGGGTGCGAGAGCATGTGTTCAAGGACGATCCGGTAAAAGAGTTAGTAGACTTAGCCTTGAATCGTAGAAAAAATATTGCAGACGTGATCTGTATCGCACACAATGCTCAAGGATTTGACGCGCAGTTCGTGCTGAAATATTTGGTGGGACGCAAAGATTTCCGTGAAATGCCTTCCGTAATTCTAAACGGGTCAAAAATAATTATGATGAAGTTTGCACACATAAAGTTTCTCGATAGTTTAAATTATTTACATATGGCTTTGAGTGCTTTACCGAAAGCTTACGGACTTGGCGGTGGTATTGAGAAGGGAACGTTTCCCCACTTATTCAACAGACCGGAGAATCAGAACTATGTGGGCGAGATGCCACCTGTAGAGAGCTACTCACCCGACTCGATGGGTGTCGAGGAGCGAAAAACATTCTTAGAGTGGTACGCCGGTAGAAAATAACAAAATTACATTTTTGATTTTCAAAACGAGATCATCAAGTATTGCAAGCAGTGGCTGTCGGTAAGCAACAGCGATACCACGGTCACAGTCGGTGACGGGTTCAGATTTCGGTCCTCGTCATTATTGCCAACTAACGTGAGGACTTCATCGTCGGCCGGTAGGTATAGAGTTACACTTATTGGCGGGCTCGTTAGCTAGCTCGAACAATCTGTTGTGGGTCTCGACTTAACATTCTCAGATTTTTGTCATGTGTTTCGCGTTGCCAAACTTGCCCACACGTGTTGATGACATAGCCTTTGCCCACAGCAGAGCGTAGACCCGACATGAATTTTATCCGAGTTTGGTCAGCTTTATGCCTCCTCTTGCTCAAGTTCGAACTATACCGATCTATTGCTTGCTCACTCATCATTTCTACACTCTGGTGCGGTATCCGATTCATAGGTCTTCTTCGCGAAGAATTTATCGATGTACTCGTCGCAAAGGGAGGACACCTTTACGCGACCGTTTTCGGAATTGGTAATTTCTATACGACCATATTTCAAATACCTTAGGTAATCACGTAACAATTCCACGGCGTTTTAATGTTCGTCGGCCCACCAGCGGTACCGCACAAAACCACGCACCAGAGCCGCACACACATCGTGCGCCTGCTGCATAAGTAGTTACCCTTTTTTTTTCCTCTTCCGGCTTTACATTGCTCGTCGCTAACCACCCTAGCTTCTTCTCGGCCGAATAGGACAACAGTCTAACAGTAGAATATTGATTCCGCTGACTGCTATATCATTTGCGGGTCGCTCTGATGAGGCCACAGATCATGATGCGTTCCTGCTCGCCATAAGTAGCTTATGTCATCATTGCTAGACACCTAGTTCTTCTTCGGGCCGACGAACATTAATAGTGACAAACAAGTACTGACAGGCCACTGAATATGATGCGCTGGACTGACCTAATATTCATATTTGCTGTCTGTCTGTTTAGTGCAACGGTTGATCTAGCAAGTGCAATTAAGTCTGCGCAACAAAACATCCTACCTATTTGTTCGTATTTGTATCGGCGCTCCTAATGTTCCGATTTTACTGGTTGCAGCTCTTCGGGGGCGGTCGCTTCTAGCGAGGTGCTTCCCTGGCACGACCGCGCGGGGCCATGCGACTAACTGTTGTATGTGAACAAATAACAACACAATTCCCAACTACTCACTTGAGGACGATATAAAAGATTTATTTCATATATATCGCGTTATACTGCCAGACAAAGAACCTGGAATAACAGATAATGCCAACGAATGTTTATTAACTTACCAATAATGCATGTGAAGGCTAACCAAGCAGCTGCGTGCGACTGCTCAACGAGAAATGCACCACATATCGTAAATTTACTCTATACCAAATGCGGCCCTAGGGGTCATTGGTGAGCTAGCCCAGTTCATAGAAGCCATTATTCCTCAGATGGGTCAGGGCCGCCAAGTCGATCTAACCCGGTGGACTCGCTAGCGCGTCACACACGATAGCTTAGGTCCTCGCCCAATCTGTCATCAGTACCAGACATGATGCCCCAGTTAGTTGATGAATAGATGTGGCTAATAAGCCACAGATATTCATTTACTGTATCTGACCTTACCTAAGAACAAGCCTAACACTCACTACCCTCACCCACATTAAATATAGTTGTATTTGGATCGGAGCATCGAGAACGCGTGGCCAGACGGTCTGCAGCCGATGCCTAAAACCCTATGCTACCAATTTATCTAGGCCCTACAGTACCTCTCAACAAGCACGCCATCCAGCTCTCATACAGTTAACAATACAAAACCATTCATTCGCATGCGATTTCCTCTTATACGCACGTTGCGACGTCAGGCCTATTCTTTCCGAGATAATGCACTATTACGGATTACGACTTACGATATAGCCAACCGACCTTTATCGTCAGTCGCCGAATGAGACACATATTTCACACGCAGCACTAATTCTAATTAACTTCGCCTAATGATCGTCGCCCTTCGTGAATTACACTCACTCACCGGGTTACGAAATCACCCACTACACGTCCAGTAGACTATCGGCCGCTCGGACCGAACACCACACACAACACTGCCGACAACTTTGCTGACCTTGTGCTGAGGTCTCAAATCCAGGCGACTCACTGGTCGTCCGTCGTCGCCATATTCGCTTGGCCTCCACCGTGGCTCGAAATACTCAAGATCAGCGCCGATCGCGTCGCGGAATCGAATTCCTCGAACGACGCCAAACTCCGAGTCGCGGAATTTTTTTTTTACTTGCGCATGATTCTTAGGGACGGAGGAAGGCGTCAGAACGTTAACTTTCAGTACCGCTACGTAATTTTTGCTCAGAAAATATACGAACAATTCGGGACGCGCAGACACCGTCTTAGCGTCACGGGAGGCAGACACAGATGGCGACATATGGCCGGCGCGCGTTTTCAACGACCCCCAACACGTCGATGACGAACATCCGTTCGGCATATCGCTCGGCCAGGCCACTCGGCTATCAGCGTTTTCCGCCGTTGGCTCCGCTGTTGACCAGCCCCCGCGCGCGCGCCGCGCACTTTTCGCCCGCGCAGCCGGAAATCGCAGGTTTTCAATACGCTGCGTCACATGGATTGAGTGCGGGAGTACGCGGACGGCTTATCCCTCCCGGCGGCGGACTCTCCCTCTCCTCTCTCCTCTCTCTCTCTCTCTCTCTTCTCTTCTCTCTCTCTCTTTCCGTTTACAGCATGGACGGCCCCTTTCTACCTTATACTTTAATTATATCTTTGTTACAATGCCAAATAGTATCAGTAACGGTATAGTATAGACGGTCAGAATTACATCGAAACTTCTCTCTACTCTCTTTCATACTTCTTCTCCGTCTTTCTCTTCTCTCTCTCTCTCTCTCATCTTCTCTGCCTCTCGTCACTGGAGCTTGGGCGCGATTGTTTCACGTCTCTCGCTTGCTCCTTTTGGTGGGAGCGCGTGGCGACATGTAGTGCCGGCGCGATCACCATCTCTTTCTAGCCATTGCTCTCTGGTGCCGATTTGACTCGGTTGCGGCGTTGTGTCTGCCTCAGGTTTTGGCCAGGTGATGCGCCGTTGTAATCTTCCGTTTTTTCTCCTCGCTGCCTTAGAGTCTTTTAATTATAAATGACCAATCTATATGTTATCACTCCGCGAGTCACATTTGCTTCGTTTCATCTGACATTGTTATTACGCCCTGCTCTATCATCACGGTGACAACAATGCACATCTCACCTTACCATACCCACCCTTCTCAATACTCAGATTCCAATGAGGCATCAGCCACACGGACCATGTCCAGTCCTTGTCTCACTCATTCTTTCGACATTTTTTTAACCCGAATCAGCCTCGTAGACATACATCTTCGGCTTCTGTCATGAACGGCCTGACATGCTAATCCCTTATCATACCTCGCATTGTTCGGATGAACTCTGGCAATATTTGTCTCACAAATCGCCAATGCTTCCTAGAGAGCTGATTCTTTTCTGCCTACGGATCCGTGCAGGCTAATGGTCTGTAGCTAATGCGCGTGAGCTAAAAGAAGATCCACGTTAACGAAACGCTCAATGTTTCGCCACACGACTAGTCCGCATATGGCTGGCTGTCGGTAAGCAACAGCCATAACCACGTTCACAGTCGGTGACGGGTTCAGATTTCGAGCCTCCTCGTCCATTATTTGCCAATGACGTAGAGGACTTCATCGCCGGCCGGTAGGTATAGAAGTTTACACTTTATTGGCGGGCCTCGTAGCTAGCTCGAAGCAATCTCGTGTGTGGGTCTCGATTAACGTTCTCAGATTTTTGTCATTGTTTCGCGTTGCCAAACTTGCCCAAGCGTGTTGATGACATAGCTTTGCCCAGCAAGCGTAGACCGACTTAATTTTATCCGAGTTTGGTCAGCTTTATGCCCTCCTCTTGCCTCAAAGTTCGAATATACCGCATCTATTGCCTTGCTCACTTCATCATTTCTACACTCTGTTGGGTATCCGATTCATTAGGCTTCTTCGCGGAAGATTTATCGATGTACTCGTCGCAAAGGGAGGACACCTTTACGCGACCGTTTTCGGAATTGGTAATTTCTATACGACCATATTTCAAATACCTTAGGTAATCACGTAACAATTCCACGGCGTTTTAATGTTCGTCGGCCCACCAGCGGTACCGCACAAAACCACGCACCAGAGCCGCACACACATCGTGCGCCTGCTGCATAAGTAGTTACCCTTTTTTTTTCCTCTTCCGGCTTTACATTGCTCGTCGCTAACCACCCTAGCTTCTTCTCGGCCGAATAGGACAACAGTCTAACAGTAGAATATTGATTCCGCTGACTGCTATATCATTTGCGGGTCGCTCTGATGAGGCCACAGATCATGATGCGTTCCTGCTCGCCATAAGTAGCTTATGTCATCATTGCTAGACACCTAGTTCTTCTTCGGGCCGACGAACATTAATAGTGACAAACAAGTACTGACAGGCCACTGAATATGATGCGCTGGACTGACCTAATATTCATATTTGCTGTCTGTCTGTTTAGTGCAACGGTTGATCTAGCAAGTGCAATTAAGTCTGCGCAACAAAACATCCTACCTATTTGTTCGTATTTGTATCGGCGCTCCTAATGTTCCGATTTTACTGGTTGCAGCTCTTCGGGGGCGGTCGCTTCTAGCGCTCTGCGCGACTCAAACTTTTCTGCGAGCTTGAGCTACTGAGAGAACGCGTGCTGTACTATGACTACAGATTCCATAGTGTATGTGAGCGCAGAGAACGGATGCGAGTATGAGCCGTCGACGAGGCCATTTTAGGGCAACTCACTGATGAGTTGGCGGGTTATGGGCTATGGCACATACATAACATCCTTTGTCTCCGGCGGACCAAAATTTTATGCTTATAAGTATCTAACACCTGAAGGCTGTGAATCGTGTTGTATCTAAGATCAAAGGCATCCGAATTGAATGCATCAGCATCCGAAAAGATTAATTTTTGAATGTGTGCGTAAACTTGTGAGTGGTGAATACCACCGACATTTGTTTGCTTTGACGCTATTAGACGTACAGCGTTGCATGACGTGGTCACGCGCTCGAATTTAAAGTCTGTGAACCTGTCTACTCTAAACGTCGCTTTGTTGCCAACTAAAAGTTATCGTACCGAGTATGTAACTCTAAAATGACTAATAAAAAGTTTAAACTTAATACACTCTTTCTTATATTTAACTAATAACTTACCCAACTCTCTCTCTCTCCTCTCTCCTCTCTCTCTCTCTCTCTCTCCTCTCTCTCTCGCATACATCCTGTCGCGACGACTACCCATACAAAACTGTCTTGCGCGTCCGGCACCATGGAGAGTAAACAAAACTGACCTTGACCCCCCACCCGAGCCAGTGAGAGGTCAAGGTCAAGATTGTTTACTCTCCATGGTGCCATTTGTACTTTGGAGAGAGAACCCCTACACTCTCTGTCTATCCAAAGTGCCTCTGATGGTTCAAGGCACTTTGGAGAGATTCCCCCCACCTTACCCTGTTTTTATCCAAAGTGTCTCGGAGTTATCAAGACACTTTGGAGAGCGTCGGAGTGACTTCTTGAGGTGTTGCTTCCCCGACGGTTGACTGACGACTGGTGTACGATGTGGGAGGGGTGGTTTCCGTTACTACTATGCCTCCTTCGCACATACTCAGCATATTACCGTTTCCATTTCGGGTAGAGTCCTCCCTTCCCTTCTCCACTCCTTAACGCACTTTTGTGTGTGTGTGTGTGTGTGTATGTGTGTGTGTGTGTGTCATATGTGTGTGTATGTGTGTTTTAAAACTAGAATGAATATGAAGGATTACTGGATAGGTGGTGTTGGTTAGAGTAACACGGTAAGTGAGTACAAGTATTATATATTTAACAATTATATTTATTCATGAAAACTTAAACTAAATACAATTATGATCATTTATCCTTATATACGGTTGTATTTAAGTACGCAACTAGATTATATAAATGTAGATTAATAAATTCATAAATAATAATATAAATATCTTCTATAGCTAAGTGTATATTTTTATCTTTTAACAATTTATCTATCTTATCTACAAGCGATTGATCAAAATTTCTCATTGCACACTCAACATTATATGCGGTGAAGTATGTGTACTGAGAATTTTCGCTATTCATCAATTTTTCTTTGCTATAGTCACCCACCTCTCTCACAATAATCTCTATAGCTTCTTTAACCTTCAATAAATACTTAATTCTATGATCTATTATTTTAGACAATGCCTTCAATCTGTCAAAGGTCACTCTTTTAAATACAAGTGAAGGCTTACGTTGTCGTTTTGCTTTAGGCTCCTTACTGTCCTCGGCCTCCTCCATCACCAATTCAAACGCCCGATCCGAGTAGCTGATCATGAATCTTATGGTAAACCCAGTAATGGTGATTCGTTGATCCAGCATTTCTTCCTCACTGTATGCCTGGAAGTATCGGTCAATCTCGTCAAACTGCTCCCGGAACTGTATCCAGGTGACGAGCGGCAAGGATAGACTGTAAAACTCCTGATTACTCAGTCGGACAACAGGGTTAAAGTCGCCCGAGCCGACGGAGGTATTTTCAAGTCCTACGTGAATAATTTTCCCGTAGGAGTTGTTCAAGCCAAACACCATTGGTAGGATTTGATGGCAGCGATACTTGCTGACCTGAGTCTCCTGGGCCTGACTATCAGCGTGCTGTCTCTTCTGTCCAGCCATCTTCTTCCTCTGAGAGCAAACTTCCTTACTAGTTTCTTACGGGCGAGAGAGAACTGTGGTCTCTGTGCTGCAACGCATTCAGCTTATATTCAAAATTGGTGGTTTTGGTGGGGTTAGTGAGACCAATTAAAACCAGCCTATCTGGTGGTGGGGGACCAATAGAATCACTGATTCTGTAGTGGGGAGCCAATAGAAATCTGCTGTGGTGACATTTTTGAAAACCAATGCTAACTAAAATATCTTGTTACACCGTCGTTTCACATAACATTTTCACAATATTACATTACAACCTGTCAGCAAATTTTTCAGCTATCTGATCATTTTTTCTCAAGTTTGATGAGAAATTTTGGAGGAATCGTTGCATACCCAAGCCATTAATCATATAATACAGAAACATGATGCAATATTTACCACAAGTATCAGAAAAACTGCTTTGTAATCGAATATTATTCCACCGTATACTCTTACAATTTCTCTGGATTCGACTTATGTGATCGGGAATGTATGGCGATCTGCCAAAACTATCAAAATACCATCCAACGCCACTCTCCGACACATATATTGCCACCCAATGCGAACCACGCCTCTTGTGACTCTCCGTATTAAACACAAAGCCACTTGGTTTTACCCACGTTATCGGAATTCGATCTGCCGGATACACTCCAACCGCATGAAAGCTCATTTTTCGCAACTTCTGAAGAATATCCAGCGAATTCATTTTTACAGAGGTAGAAGGGTGGTGAGAAGGGGCGTTCTACTTATGTAACAATATCACTTCCACTACCACGGGTGTTTAACCAAAGTTTTAACTTATAGGCGTTGTTGAGTACACAGGTATACTTGAGTGAGCAGTGTTTAATAGAGTGCTGCATACAATACCTCTCACTGTAAGGTAATCTATGAAAAGTCGGACACTCGTGCTCACGCTCCAAATTGATGATTTCTCGTGTGGTGATCTTATTCAGCAGTTCTGCCTTCTCCTCTCCTCGCACGTAAATTTTATTCGCTCTCTTGCAAATATCGTGTAAACTTTTATAAAATTTTTTCAGCGATACATCCCCATCATACCAATCCAGACCATGATGATGCAGAGTCAGCCAATTATTCTCTCTTAAAATATCTTTCTTTAAGAATCTCGTATTACAAGTAGGTGCGATAATCCAATGTGCTGTAATATCTTTATCTAACACTACCAAGCCCGCTTCTTTCGGTACAACACGGCCTTTGTTGTCCTTGAAAAATTGCAAATCAATAACTAGATCCATTTTCACTTGTCTGCACAGCTCGAGAAACAAGTATCGACTGACACGAGCCCCGTGTTCAGGAAGACTATAGATAAGGAGTGTCAACGAGATACGGCAAATGAGCAAAATACCGCTGAAAACTTTTTTCGCCGCATGACGGCGCTGCGAACAGTGAGTTTCTAATATGGCCGCCATCTTGCCACCAGCTGACTGAGCTGACTCAAATGTGCTTCAGTGAAAGATGTTTTATTGATATTCCTTTTTTGTAGTAGCATCTACTCAACAACTTTAGTCTTATGTAAAATTATCCCCTGAATACGAATTTCAATATCCCAGATCTGTAAATTTGAAGGATATTTTACTATAAGCATTTTAAATGCAAAATGTTTGGTATTTTTTATACGTTTTTTTTCACTTTTTGGCATATAGCTCGGTTAAATTTCACCGTAGACAAAAATTTTTTATTGTATGTTGTTCCATAATAAATTACCTACAAAAAAGTCACGGGTGGCTACTCTCTAAATTCAATACTTTACTTACAGTATGGCCTTGAAGAAAGTAGTATGTTTGCATGAGTATACTTTAAGCCCTTACTGTAAACAAACTATTGAACTTAGAGAGTCGCCACCCGGGACTTTTTTATAGGCAATTTAATAACGAACAACTTACAACAAATTTTTTTTTGTCTACGGTGAAATTTAACCGATCTACACGCCAAAAAGTGAAATAGCGTACAAAAAATACCAAACATTTTTCCATTTAAAATGCTTATACTAAAACATCCTTCAAATTTACAGATCTGGGATATTGAAATTCGTATTCAGGGGATAATTTTACATGACGATAATGTTATTGCTACTATAAAAAGGAGTGTCAATAAACAATATCTTAAATTATTTCACTGAAGCACATTTGAGTCAGCTCAGTCAGCTGGCGGCAAGACGGCGGCCATCTTTGAAACTTACTGCTTGTAGCGCTGCCTACTGGCGATTTACTCTCTAATAGTTTTCAGTATTTCTTAAGCATTGCGTTGACACTCCTTTTCTATAGTCTTCCTGCCCGTGTTGGTGAGCGGTTTTATTTGGTTTTTCAAGGAGCGCCATCTAACCTCAACCACTGTAGTCGACCAAAACTTGTCGAGACGAGTCAATTTCCAACAGATCGTCGTACTCAGCATAAATTATGCAATTCACAACACTGTCTAATGCGTCATCAAATCTCACATCAATCTTCACACTACCTCTTCTAATTAAATTCCAATGGGTATCGTTGTTGGCTGATAAGTCAGGCGTCAAATCGAATGCAAAAAGGCAGTACCCATTTGGGTATGCATCGCGTGATATCGAATTGCCGGCATTTGAAAAATGTACACCCGTACCCGAGAAGAGTGTGTGATACGCATCAACCTATAAGTTCATACTTATGTTTTAAAGTCAGGCGCGTGACGTGTTTCCAGCGAGGAGGCACTGTACCCGTCTCCAACACTAACGGACGCAGGCTTTCGTCAGGATCGGCGACTAAATTTTGCTAAATACGCACTCGACGATCTGCACCCAGGAACGTATCATTGTGCATGCGCCGGGATGGCGAGCGCGGCGAGACGGCGGCTGTCGGCGGCCGATATTTTTCGCCATTGCATCCGCCTGACGTCTCGTCGACGTTTCAGATTGCCGGAGCGAATTGGCGCTCACCCAAGCCGACGAGTGCTTTCGCATGCCAGAGAGCCGATGTAAGAGCTTCTCGCTCCAGCACCTGGTGGCGGGTGAGAGCCATCTGCTCGCGCTGAACGTCGACGAGACGTCAGGCGGATGCAGGAAAAAATACGCCGTGTGCGAGATCGTCGATGTGCTATTTGCAAAATTTGAGTCGCGCTGAACGACAAGCCTTCCCGTACCACAACGAGACTTCCGCTAGAAATCGGGCTTTTGATTACGGTGTGGTATTTTATTTGATGCAATGTGTGCGTTGGTGGTAGAGGTGCCGCGGAATGTGAGTTCTGGCTGTGTCCGGACTCAACACAGACCCGCTACATGCCAAAGGAAACCCACTAGATATAAACTATAATATATAAATATATATATATATATATATATAAATAAAAACGGTGCTAGTATTAGTGATAAGTGTGTAAGTTTTAGTATAAAATAAGTTAAGTTAAGCAGTGTATTAAGTAACAAAACAATATCATCAACAAAAAAATCACACAATCATCATCATAAAAAAGGTAAGAGTATACAAAATTAATAATTTTGTGTGTGTGTGTGTGTGTGTGTGTTGTGTGTGTGTGTGCATACGTGTGTATATAAAGGCTGCACTGACAGGGATATCCAAGTCAGTCGTCACCCAACTGTCGGTCGCCAACACCACAAGATGCCGCTCCGACGCTCTCTCCGAAGTGCCTTGAAAAACGCCGAGACACTTTGGATAGAGAGGAGGGGAGGGGACTCGTTTCTCTCCAAAGTGTCTCGAAAATTCGGAGACACTTTGGATAGAAAGGAGAGAGGCGGGGGGCTCTCTCCAAAGTGTCTCTAAAAACCAGAGGCACTTTGGATAGAGAGGAAAGGAGTGGGAGGGCTCTCTCCAAAGTGCAAATGGCACCATGGAGAGTAAACAAACTCGACCTTGACCTCTAGTGACCCCGAGTGATGTCACTGGGGGTCAAGGTCAGTTTTTGTTTACTCTCCATGGTGCTGGGGTACTACGACTGAAGTATGTTGTAATACCGACGGATGTGACAGTACTTTAAAAATCGTGCAAAAATATCTGCAGGAATTGTTGCTGACATTTCTTGCGCACAACGTGCATACATCTTGCAACAATTACGGGCAATAAATATTTTTTACGTTGTATAATAAAAATAGTTTGATATGTTATGGGATAATAGTAAAAGTATTTATTATTATGCTGGAGCAGCAACCAAGGGGGTTGATCTCTGTTTATAAACACGTACATATAGGATATCAAAAATCAATTGTGATTTGCGAATCGGCCATAATTTTACTTTATCAGATAATTCCAACGCACGCTTCGTCCGCTCAATTTTCTTGAAGTTAGAAGTTCGAAACCATATCTAATTATCCAAACCAGAAATTTGTTTCTCAACTAGAATCAAATCGCTTTATTAACGGCTTCAAAACATCTGGTCATAACTTTTTTAATGAGAGAATATAGATATAGAAACTCACAGCAATAAATTCATGATGTACAATACCTGATAAAGGCATTTATCGTTCATCAACATAGAGCAACACCCCTGGATGATACTACGAAAACGGTGGATTTTCTACTTGGAATTTACATCATCATGAAAAAGTATACATATTTTGATGCACACATTTGTGCATAGATTTGTGCATATATTTGTGCATAAATATATACATGAATCTGACAAAAATGTTGGAGCTTGGTCCCACAGTATTGGTGTTTATTAGCTGAATGATAGTACTTCTACAGATGCCTAATATTATTTTTAAGAGGTCACTGTACCTTTTATATAGATATAATACAAACGTTGAAGTCAGCTATTCTTTGCTTCCAACTTCCAGAAAATCAGCTTCTTTTCTGAATTTAAAAAAATGACAATTAGTAGATTTTATCACTACCTGTGCACGGAAGCGAGCTTGATATCATCCATTAACAGGATCTTGGTGAAAAAATAATTAAAAGTGCACTATTTTGATCTTTGTCTGTTAAAGGTTACTGGTGAAATCATTCTTTTTACAGAATTTAAGTAGTATATATTTCTATAAACGGTACAGCACGGTAGTAAGTTGTAATTTCGTTTTTATGAACTTTTACGGAATCCAAAATTTTTATTTTATTCACGTAAGTGTGCAGATGTAATCTGTGTACAATTTTCTAGGTATGGATGATTTTGCTGTTACTTGTGCATTTTTGCGTGCCTTCTTCTATCATTGTGCATTGTCCATAGTATAAACTACAGATCTATTAAAATAGATTTCAAATGGCTTTAGAATTAAAATAATTTATTTAATATTAAAGCAGGGTGATTACTCTTTGACGCTCAATTTTGAGATAAAAAGTTACCTTCTATATTATCTTAGTACATTACAATACAAGTAGCATGAGTTGTCCTTTACGGTACAGCGTGTATGAGCGCCCAAATATAGAGAGTGTGCTTAACACTGCACCATGAAGAACAGCTTATGCCACTTGTGAATATTTATAACCTTTATAAGTAGATCGTAATATATTTGAATATATGTGTGAAGAATATTTGTTCATATTAATTTCTTTGGGTTATGCAAGTTTATAAACACTTAAATCAGTTTCATAACTATAAAAATATGGTCTGTAATACTACTACATGTAAAGTTATTATCAATTGACTACACTGAGAAGAAAATAAAGTTAGGATTATTGGAGAGTTCTCTATCTATTACCGGAGTTGCTTAAGTAAGCCTTTTCAGTAGCCCTGACCGGAGAAAGTCCGGTAGCCAATACGGGACAAAATCCATAGGCCAAAGTAGAGGAATTTTAGAACCCATGCTACTGCATTTACATTGTTCGTAAACTAGAAATTTATCGTTCGTAAACTAGAAATTTATAAGTATTGATAATATCATTGACTAATGTAATATGTAACACATTTATACAGCAAGGCAGCAGTTGATGCTAATTTGTGCTATCAAGTAATCCTAACTTTATTTTTTTCACAGTGAAGGGCACTAAGTTTTCACACAATAATTTTTTTGTGGTTGCATAGTTAATATAGCAGCCCTGGAAGTTAATAGTTGATTTTACTATAGAACATTTTGAGCTGTTTTATGTATGTTACGGTTGATTCTCAGGAGTATTTGAAAATATGCAGAAAGTCTGCACAAGTAGCTGCAAAACTATATGTACAAAATATAAAGCAAGTCCGTAGAATGTTTGCGAAATTGGCAGCATAAGACTATGCACAAAATATGTGCAGGGAAAATCCTCTGCAGCATCTCCTATTTTTCACAAATTTAAGTCTGAGTGCGTGGATTGTTTGATTGTATTTGATGTATTTAGTAGTTAACTATATCTAATGCATAATGTGCGTGTATTTTTTTGCTATATTTTTAATCTATGGAGATTTTATTTTGGATGTTTATACATATATAAGAAATAAAAGGTTCTAAAAGCTTTGAAAAAGTCACCTAGAAAAAATCTTTTCTAACAGGAAAAAGGTCATTTTGGGGGAAAGTTGCGGCAGAATCCTGCACGCACTCTTTTACTGCATGCTTTAATAGAGACATGCATATAATCTGCAGGCTGTCCTGCATCTAATTGTGCAGACTGTATATGCTGACTGTAAATTCGTCACGCCTCTTGAAACAAATTTTAGTTTCTAATATTCATTCTCTCAAATACATTAATTTATTTTTAATTTTACTATTAACAATTTTTTATTTAGTAAAATCTAACATTTCAATAAAAAAGATTCAAAATTAATGCAAGACAATAACAGCTTTAATTAAATTATTTTCTTAACCAAACAATTGTTATAGCATTAGTTTTCTTTTTGTAAAAAATATAACATTTAATTTAGTATTAAAATATTTATCTGATTATGTAATGGCACACCTTCATCATAACTTAATGGAGATTCATTGTAAAAACACTCGTTTTCATCATCAGTACTAATTTTATCATCAATTTCATCATAATCATTTCCATTATCATTTTCATCAACATTATTTTCTTCAATATCATTGTATTCATGATCACTAAATGAGTCGCCAATTAAATTGAGTTCCCAATTACTTAATAAACTGCATGTTGATTCAGAGTCATTTTGCTCGATTGTACATATGCTACTTGAATCGACAATTGATTCACTTTGATTATTGTCTGGAATGTTTTCATTTCTAATATCGTTATCACTTTCTGTTAAAAAGCTAATATCACTGGAATTGTTTGTCATATTTTTATTGGATGAACTTTGGTTAAATGTTTCAGTGTGATCATTCGTTAGAGATAGATTGGAACTACTAATACTATAAAGAGATTCTTGATAATCTTCATCATCACTATTGTATAAGTCCGACTAGAATAAGACAATCAAAATGTAAAATTACATTCAGCAATTCTAAAATATTAAGTGTAAATAAATTTCTGCAGCAAAATATATACAAATTTGAACTGTGAGTAGGTAAACAAGGGCGGTACTGGCTCTGGGCGGTACTGGCTCACAGTGGTACTGGCTTGCAGTGGTACTGACGCAAGGTGACTCACTCAAGCACGCTGGCTCACCCAACACCTTTGAGGTTATGTAACGCAGCGCCATCTATAGACCGCGAGAGGAGCGCCATCTGTGATCGAGCGCTATATTCGTACAATTAAAAAAAAATTGTTTTGCTATGCGGGAATTTGAACCGGGAACTTTGCGGTCGCCAGCCGGGAGTCTTACCGACTTACCCGTTACGGGGATACATGTAGCATATATCACGTCATGATATATCTCGCCACTGCGCGCGTAGCGCCATCTAAGTGTCGAGGAATGCACCGAGCGGCGCTTTGTGAGAACACATCAAAATACTGGACTAGCCAGGGATGGCAACCGGAAGTGCAGAAAGTAGCCCCGAATAGCTAACTTCAGACCGCCCCGCGTAGAAAGTAAATTTCTATAGTTTGTAGCGCGAGAGTTGCTCTTCTGCAGTGCGTTCTGCTCGGGGGCCTCGGCGCATGTAAACAGCTGTGCATAATTCCTCGCAGTGTACGTGCTCGTTGCTTTAACCCCTTCTCGTGCTGCTAATAATTGTAATACGAAATAAGTGCAAACAGTCTATTAAATAAGTGTAAAGTGTTGTAAAATGTGCGAACAAAAGCAGGGATTTCAGCAGTTGTGGGGGTACGGGAGATGCTGTTATTGCTATTTTGAAGATCACAGTTTTGTGAAATGTGCTGCAGCAGTCAAGCTCATTGCTTCAGGTGTTCTGGACCATCGCTGTCCTTATTCTCTTCTTCAGAAGCTATTGCAGACTTCAAGAAAACTGGCGAGTGAACAGTCTGCCTTTCACGCAGAGCTCCAAAGTAGCATATTCGAGAAGACTTGATCAATTATCTTGTGACTGCCAGTTTTATTAGACACTGGTGCAACCTGATGCCATCCCTGGTGTCACAGAGGCTTCGTGCGAGACAAATTGATTTGAAAAAAGTGTGAATCCATGATGGCAAGTGATTGATAATAATTTGATTATCAGCAAATAATTTGATTGAAATTTATTAAGTATGCTCCTTTTTGTAGGTTAGATAGACATGTAAAAAAAGCAGAATTGATCATTGAAATATATAGCTCAAATACAATATTATACATCGGTCAAATTCACTTAGCCAAATTGAAGGATAGTTTATCAAAATAGAAAGGCCTGATTAAAAAATTGACGAACTATGCCTCCCAAAACTGCTCCAACGCAAATGCTTCCTCAAAAGAGTAAGCAAAAATACTTTCTTAATAAGATTTTGTTAATGAAAATATTAATAGATGTACAATGTAAAGAAATAAATAATTTTTTTTTCAGGGATTGGTTATATTAAATACAAGCAATGGAAGTACAGAAAGCCATTTCCAGATAAATATAAGCTACCTGCAACTGCTTTAATCCTATTAAAGCAAGATGGAATACCTTTGACTGAATCACTTGATGGAAAAAAAGGGGTGGTGAGTTTTACCGTCTGTTCTTGAAGCTGGTTAATAATTTGTTATCCTTATACTTTTCATTTGTATGTACAATCTATTTTCCATCGTTATACTTACCACGAATTTAAAATTTTTAATTTTGATAACTGTTATTGCAGGCATTAAGGAATATGTGCCAGTTAGTGGAATTAGCTCAACAACACGATGAAGAGCTAAATTTTCTCTTAGCTGAATTAGAAATACTTAAAAAACAAAAAACTTTAAAGCCATATGAAGCAAAAGTAATGATTATTGAACTCTTATGGGGTAGCCAGTATTCGATATCAAATCATGCAAAAGTTGAGGCTATCAAGTTTTATGATGATTTACGAGAAGCCTATATACAAGCCAGAGACATTTGTAATCCCATTGAAGGTAGTAATTGTAAGTACCTAAACCATTTCATCTTATACCATTAAATCTTGTTCTAAAAATTTTTTATTTATAAGCAAAGTATTAATTACAGCTAATTTACCAGTGTGCATTCGTATTAACACTTTAACCATCTCGATCAAAGATACACTTAATGCTTTCTGTAAAGAAGGTTGGAATCTTTTACCACGCTGTAATTCATAATCAGAGTATTTATCAGTGTTACAACGTTTAGGTGAAAGGGATTTCATTAGAGATTATCATATTTCTGAACTCTTGGCATTTGCACCAGGAACAGTATTCTACAATCATCCTGATGTCAAGGGAAAGTTTCTTTACCAAGACAAGGTACTTGTAAAGTAAATTAAAATAGATATATATGTGCAAGCATCACTGCATATTATTTGATTGATTATTTTTACAGGGAAGCTGTCTTTCTAGTTTTTTTATTAAATCCAAAACCAGATTCAGCTGTATCGGATGCATGTGCTGCATCTGGAATAAAGACAAATCATCTTGCCAATATCATAAATAACACAGGGTAGGCGACTGAAACATTTTTTTAAATTTTTAACAGCTTTATTGAACTCATAACATTCTTTTACCTTTCCAGATTAATCTACGCAAACGATATTCATCCTGAAAGAGTTAAAAAAATGATGGATCTATTGCGTTTAACAGAAACAAATGCAAAAATTCTAACAAATGACTTTCTTAGTCTGGATTATTCTGCTTATGCAGATGTGAAATATATTTTAGTTGATCCTAGTTCTACTTATTCTGGTATATTCTATGCTGTTGGTTCCAGAATGAAAAAAGTTGGTCTTATGCGTAGGCAGTTTCTTATGAACACAATATTAAGATCTGCACTTCAAAAATTTCCAAATGTCAAACGAGTTGTTTATACAGTGTGTTCATTATACGCAGAAGAAGGTGAAGAAATCATACAACAAGTACTGAAAGAAATTGGTGATTCATTCACACTACTAAATTTTAAGGAAATTCTATGGAATGAATGAGAAAGTGTGAGTCAACCAGGAGATTTTTGTGGAGGAAAATGCTTACGTATTGTACCAGAATAGGATCTTTCTCATGTCATTGTCATATGATCAAAAGTATTGTTTGTACAACAGTTTCATATTATTAGTGTCAGGACTAAAAACTGCCATTTCAATATTATTCGTTTTTAAAAACTCACGTTTTCATTACTTGTATGATGAGTAATTTAGTCAGAAAAATAGATAATATGTATGACTTGCAGACTTTTAAGATTATGCAATCAAGTTGTAAATACTTAGAAAAGCAATGAATAAAGTAAGTTTTTTTCCTCTAATTATAATATTGTTCATTATTTTTCCAAAAATAATCTAAACACTATTAAATATCTGTTACTTGAATAAATTGATACAAAGTAATGAAAATTAGTATAAAAATTATCTCACATCTGTTTATCTTATCTGATAATGTTCAAACTCATCAAGTTCATTACTCACTTGAAGAAAAGTTTTATACCAGCAGTTAGTAGCTAACATGTGAGTTGTGTGGATACAGCTGGAATGTTTTCAAAAGATTTGTAATTATTCCTACATTTTTAACTGATTAAATTTAAAGTTTAACGCGTTTTAAAATGACTTTTGAGTGTATAAATTGTGTAACAAATGTGGCATCGTTATTTGTGTTTATTGTTACTATTTTATATTTACATTTAAAAAACCTCCGGGTCAGGTTATCCAAGAAATCTATGAAAAGACAGCTTCCAATGAATATACGAATTATATGCCAAGTTAATCAGGTCCTAGGTAAATTAATTTACTTTATTAAGTATATATTCGAAAATTATTTCAAACCACTGCTAATTTCCCGCCATAATTTTTTTCGCCAATGCTGGTTACTGATTGGCCAATCAGGAAACGCGAATCGCGATCGCTAAAAATCTCGGTGCATTGTGCCTCAGTTGTCATTTGGACTACGTCGCAAGCACATCGCCAAAAATTTTTATTTCGCTGGATAAGCTTATAGATTAGGACAGTCAGGACTTGGAGGATACATCACACCCAGACGATACATCACACCCGGACTGCAGTCAGGACTTCCAGCATTTGTAGCTCGTAAGCTGTCACATCCGAAGCTCAAGGATTTGGAGCCTGTAGGATACGTTTGCTCGAGCTGTTGAGGGTTGACTGCGTGCAAAGTAAGACATTCGTTTACAATTATACATACATATATTTAGTCATGTATAATGGATATTCGCTGCGTGCTTCTGTACTGCCCTTTGAACATGCTTCGTTCATAGCACGTATAATACGCGTTCTGCAGTGGGGCTCTATTGAGGTTCGGAATTATTTTACCCGACGTTCTTTCTGACCAATAGTACGTCGTTACTTAGCATGAAAATTGTGTTGTAGTTGTCTGATAAACAGAGAAAAGTGATTTCTGCCGGCAGAAATAATGTCGGATGAAATAATTCCGAAACCTCAATGGAGCCCAAGCTATGGCATCATTTTTCAAGCACCTGCATTTGTTCTCGTTTCCGAACCGTCGACATGCTCAGTTCTCCGAACTGCGCGATCAGCGCGATCGGGAAAAAACGAATCGGTGATTTTCCCCTGCGAGCCCCTCCCCTCCTCTCGCCGCGTATCTTCTGTCAGGCGTGCTTGCATTTCGGCGTGTGTATGCGTGCGTGCGTACGTGCGTGCGTGTGCGTGTGCGTGTGCGTGTTTTGCTGTCACAAAAAGAAAGCTTCGTAACGGTGCAAATTTTCGAATTAAAGATTTTAATGGATTTCGATATTTTAGAGGTTCTTGAGTCCGAAAAATACGTTTAAAAAAATGGATGTATGTATGTATGTACGTATCCGTTTACTAAATTTTGTTCTCATTATAACTCTGGAACGGATTAATATAATAAGCTGAAATTTAGCATGCAATTGAAGTATGCTGTTACTTAAAACTTAGTAAATTTTGAGGGTGATTGTCCGACACATTCGGAATTTTTGACATGTTTAATTTAAAAAGAAAATTACGTATTTTTTTCTGGAATTGTATATCCACCATAACTCCCGGACGAATCTATATGATGAGCTAAAATTTTGTATGCAACTCGTCTATATCATAACTTAGAACTGATAAAACTTTGGAGCCTGATGACCGACTCTTTTTTCATTTTTTTGATGTCTGATTTTTAAAAAACACGTTTTTTCTTTTTAAATTTTGTCCCCAACAGAGCTGTGGAACGGATCTACATGATGAGCTACAATTTTGCATGCTATTTGATTATGTCTAAACTCAGAACTGATAAAATTTTGGAGTCAAATGACTGACTTGTTTCAATTTCATTGATATGTCTATTTTGAAAAAACACATTTTGCTTTTTCAAAAAACAACTAGCTTTAGGAATATGAGCTTTTCTTATGTGAGCTTACAAAGTAATCTCGAGGATTTACCAGCGCGAGAGCTTGGGTGTGGAGCTAAAGTTACGACGGCCTCTGACTGAGCTACTTTTTT
>CM053170.1:53343929-53365326 GCA_012977825.3 Pteromalus puparum
ATATGATGCACTTCAATAAAATTACATTTTAACACTTTTGAAATAATTTAAAGATTTAGTATTTTTATCGTTGTATCGGAGTGTTGTATATTGTCGGACAGAGCCNGAGGTATAAAGAAAAACAATTTTTTATAGCACTGCGTGACCTAAACCCGCACTTAAATCACGCTTATCCGTGACTTAAATAGCCCGTTATTTCACCGTGAAATAATGAATTTGCTTAAGTTACAGACCCGTATAGCCCTGGTAGAAAAGTGCCTATTTAAAATGGTCGTAAAGGCAGAAACTGGCTAAGTAAAATGTGAAAAAACTAGACATTTTAAATTCCTCAAATGTAGCGATATCTTGTGCATTTTTTATGCGTGAGAATTATATTTTATGAAAGTATCAATAAATCAATTAGTTTTTTGGATTCAAGATACATAATTATTAATATTTAGGCGTAAACTGAATAATTTTTATAATTTAAACATATGGCGAAGTTCGTAGGGCTCGCGTGGAAGAACGTCTGCGTGGCTTAGTTGGTTAAGGCGCACGACCGTATTTATTTGACCTCGTGCAGGGCGTGGGTTCAAATCCCCGGTCAGACAGAATTTTTTCTGATGCAAATAATTATTCTATACTTTACTTTAAACAAAAAACTCGAATCCAAACCTGCTAGCAACTATTTTCCAATTCCAACCTCGAACCGCGATGAGCCACGTGTAATTCAGTTGTGTTACTCGACCAACTTTAATGGGCTATTTGTACTCAGAAACAAGGTAGGCAGAGTGAATTCAAGAACTATCCAATAAATAGGTTAAAAAGCGTTTCATTCAGCCTAAGAAATGGCAAAGAAAACAACCTAGTTCTTGGATTCGCAGTCTAAGAACTAGCCAATAATGGGATTCCGGTTTCTACCAGGGCTATTATCGAACACTTTGGCTATTCTAGTATTGCCTCCACGTTCTAATAGGAAGCATTCAACTATCAAAAAATCAATAATTTTTTTAAATATTTATAATTTTATAAATATTATTGTTATTCCTCTCCATTATAAACTTGAAAAATATCTTTACTTCAAAAATAAGAAGGCAACCCTTAATGCAAAATTAATTCCAAAACACAAAACAACAATATTGCTGGCATTTAATGCTAGACATTTAATGCTATAGACAGAGAGAGGACTGACGACGTATGAGAGACATAATTGTCTCTCTTACATTTATATTATTATTTACGGCCTGATGAGGTCCCCACCAGGGACGAAACGTTGCCAGCAATATTGTTGTTTTGTGTTTTGGAATTAATTTTCCATTAAGGGTTGCCCTCTTATTTTTGGAGTAAAGATATTTTTCAAATTTATAATTTTAACTACAACTAACGAACTTTAATTAAAGCCCTATTTGTTAAATTATTCAGTAAAAAATTATAAGGATTTTGAAAACATAAAAAATTGCTGTTTTTAAAAGAACAACGTTTTAACGAAGCATCCATTTTTAAGGAACCAGAGCTCCAATGTTTTTCTTGTACTTTGGTCCTATTGATAATCATTTTTCGCTTTAACGTTCATTTTTCCCTTTGCGTTCAGTCCACGCCGTTGGACAATATCAACTTTTTCCTTGTTTGTACCTATGAATTGCCTAAAACTGTATTATTTACTCTATTAATATCAAATAACTAAAACTATTTATTTAGTCTAAGCATCTAATTTTAATTACGCCTGTCCGACACTAGGTATCTGATAATCGGCATATTTCCATGTTTTTCACGATTTATTGCAATTTTGGGTGCTTCCTGTGAAAAAGTAGATTTTCCATTTGTTTTTTATGTACATAGATGTTAAAAATGAAAAATGTGTATATTTTGGCGGATTTTTGTCTAGACAATGGCATATGCATACTATTACTGAAAGGTTGTAGAGTAAAAGTAGAATTGCTCACAAGCACACGCACAATTGGATCTTGCATGCCTTGTCTAGACCATTTAATTTAGTTCATATTATTGTAATAGGAAACACGCGTTAAGGTAGTACCGTCGATCGATAATTAAATACCGTACATATATCAATGAAAATAAATACATCGAATCCAATGAGATTTTCCCTTGAATTGTATAAAAAGGTTTTATTAAGAATTTTCGTTATAAATAATGTATTCAAATATTATATACATTCCTTAATGTATATAATATTTGAATACTATGGTTAGGTAGATAAGAGTATTGAGAAGAATTGATTGAAAAAAATCACATTCAAAAAAATCATTATTTGGTGTACATTAATTTATGCAGCTTCTTTATAGTAAAGTTAATATCGTAAATAAACAAGAAATCGATAGCGCGCTCATTTTGAGTAGGGACGCAGCGACGGTATTACCTGAAATAGAAAACATCGGTTTTTCCTTCCTAAGAAAATGACTTTGTAATAGTAATTTTTGAAGTTGGAGTAAATACATCTTAGAATTTTTGTGTTTTAATGGATTTTTGCCAAAAATTGCTTATAATATTGTTTTTTGAACATGTAATTTGTGATGTATGTATCTGTGTTCATTCATATACCCATGTATCTCAGCTTCTATACTCAGTAGATTTTAATCCACGAAGTCTCATGCTTGTAAAATGTAGGGATTTCATTTTTTTGTGATAATGTTATCGCACTACTGGATAAAAGTAAATCAATGAAAAATACATCTGAAAGAAAGTGAAATTACTTATCTTTTTACCGCGGATAATTAATTAAATTTATGAACTTTGTCGTTGGTTGGTTATACACCAAAAAGATCAATTTCTTGAAACCGTTATAATTCGATAAGTAAACTGTCAAAATTATGTAGAAAAAAAAACCTGAAGATTGAGAATGTATAAATATTAAGTTAATGCATTGAAAAATTCATTGATTTGCTTATAAGAAAGTTTAATGCAGTTGTACACGTAGAAATTAGATACTTAACTTGATTAGAGACATAAAGACTGAAGAAAGCGGCATGCCAAAGAATTGACAGCAATTTCTTTATTAGGCTACAAGTAAATTATATAAGAATTACTGTATTCTATGCATTAAATTAAAAGTTATGCGATAACTATGTTGCAACTAGCTTATTATTCAAGTTGAATCTGGTGAAAATGTATTAACCTATTATTGGCAACGTTGTAATCCAAAATCGGCATAAAATCATAATTATTATCTCCAAAAATAACAGTTTATACATAGCACGTATCATATAAAATTTAAATTAAAAACATTGTTACCGGGCTAATCGAAGGATAATCTAAAGGTATTATACGTTTAAGGTATTTATTATTGTAAAAAGTGGCAGACTCTAGCGCGAACTTGCAACTTTGACACTATTTTTTAAGATATGATCTATATATGGTCGTTCTTTTTTGTAATATAATACCCTCATGACATTGTTACACTTAATTGTTACACATACGATTAAAATCATGCGTTTATGTATAAATAATGAGCTGATATTGTTTGTTTTTTTTTAAGTGGCATTGTCGAACTCGAAAGTTCTTGCTCATCTACGCAAGCTTCCAGCGATCCCTATTTTGTGCTGCCTATCCATTTCGCGCTCCGTACGATTTCAGTTAAGTCCGCTTTTACATTGTCCTCCCACTGCAGTTAGGTAGTTCTACCTAACGGTGCGATGTATTTGGTTTCTTCATTATACGCGCTGGCCGTGCGATCATTTCCCATTCTTGCAACGTGCCTGCCCATCTTAGTCTCGCGATTTAATTATCTGCTTTATATTCGGTGACGCGGATAGGTTATGTAGCTCGTCGTGGCTGCAGGTTTCCTCACTCCCCGTTCCTCATCTTTCTTTGGCCCGATATTTTTTCGCAGAACCTTATTTTCGAACACCCTAGAACGGTTTCTTCGCTTTAGTAAGCCCCAAGTTCGCACCGCCGTACGTTACCGCATTCTTATAGTCCTATATATCCTTACTTATTACATTTCTTGACAGCAGTTTGTGATTTTATAATCTATTCAGGGTAGTAAGCAAGCTCCCGATGAAGTCTCTTGGTAATCTCGTTTTAATTTCGTTTTCGATTCATTTATGGTTGTGCCTAAATATCTGAATTCTGCTAACCTCTTTCAAGTAGAATTTCCGACTCAAGATCACCCTCACCTTCGCAAATGCGCCAGTTACTGATCATATATTTCGTTTTCGATTCGCTCACCTCTAACCACGTTTCCTCAGCCGCCTTTATGAGAATTCGCGTTTCTCGCTACCGCTGCCGCACCGTTCATCCCCTCGTATGTCCAACGTCATCCGCACTACCCTAGAGGAATTTGTGTTTTTCCGTAAGGTTGCACCTAGCCCGCTAGTCTGCATTTTTCTAACAACATATTCTAGCGTTAAGTTAAAGAGTACTGTAGAGAGACCGTCACCTTGTTCAAACCGTCGCGTATCATGAATGATTCGGATACGTTACCGCCTACTCGGACCTTTCCGTGCTTCCGTTCAGACATATTTGAATTAATTTCACGGATTTTTTTGGTACTCGAGGAGCACCGGATTTGATACATTTTGCTTCGTTTGATAGAGTCATACGCTTTTTAAAGTCTATAAATAGTTGGTGTATTGTTTCGCAATGTTCCCATTTTTTCTCTAACAACTGTCTTATAGTAAACATTTGATCGCACGTCGACCTGTTACGCCGGAATCCACACTGATAGTCTCCTATTATATCTTCGCGAAGGGCGTGAGTCTGGCCTGTATTACGTTTGATAGAACTTTGTAGCAGGTAGCTAAAAGTGAGATTCCCGGTAGTTATTGCAATCTGTCTTATCTCCCCTTTTTGAAAATCGGTATAATGATAGATTCTTTCCAGTTTCCGGACGTTTCATTTTTCCAAATAGCACATACTAGTTCAAAATTTTGAATGTAAGCGCGGTGCCCCGCGGATTTAAGTAGTTCAGCTGGTATGAATCGTTTCCCGCGGCCTTATTGTTTTTAGTTTTTGATCGCGGCTTCTACTTCTTTGTAGGTCGGTTCTTCCATATGGAGTTCCGCAGTGTGGATTTCGTCTCCCGTTTCGGCGCAGTTTTCATGTACGTTTAGTAACTTATCAAAATATCCTTTCCACAGTTTAGCAGTTCATTTTCGCTTGTAACGAGATTCCGCCCTCATCTTCATTAATTGCGATCTACTCTGGAAAACCTTCCTAATAGCGTTAATTCCTTGTGTACATCTCGCGCGGTTATTTTCCTTACAGTAGTTTCTATTTTTCTAATCTGAATTCTTTTGATACTCGCGCTTTTGCTTCCTGTAAATCGCCCCACTTGCCTCTTATTTCGTGTACTCTTCTGACGGCCTATCGCCCTCATTGTGTATGCTGTCTAATTTGGCCTTTTTGCGCCTTTCAAGCCAGAGTTCGCACTCTTCGTTCAAACCCATGGTTTGCTCTTTCGCTTTTTCTTCTACCTAGCACTAATAATGAGCTTGTATACTAAATAAAATGTATGAGGTTATAGCAATTGATGCGTATATAACAGCGATATCGCGGCACCTCAGATAAATTATGATTTTAAAATGTAGTAGTTACATGCGAAATGTAAATTTTATAATGCAATTATGCAACATCTAGTCATAATAGAAGTCAATATGACAAATATTTATTAATTACTAAAATACAAAGATTTATTTAATATAAAACTACGTCGAAGCCCGAATCGCGCAATAATACAAAATGTTTCATAGACGAATATTAGTTGATAAAAAGTTGAAGTCTCTAATATGGAATAGGATTCATTACATTCGAGAGCAAGCGAAATAAATGGTTTCTTATATCCCTGACGTAATTAAGCGTGCTTAAAAAATAACAAATTAATAAAATAGCATTTATAAAATGTTAATATTTGAATATGTTTCGTAGAAAATGGGAAGTTCATCTTGATGAGACTAAGAAGAAATTGAGGAGCTGGAAAAACAGTTAGCTGAGGCATCGAAACATCAAAGAATTGAAAGGATTAATATATTACGGTTATTATTATATGCTGGTCCGAAAGTCATCAATTGAAATCGATTTCACGCCACGCAATAGCAAACGATAAAGGAAACTAATTTACATATAATAAATAATAGAAACAAAATTAGAATGAACCACGGCCTAGTTGCCTCCGTAATGCAATTATCTATCATTTTACAAAGTTTGAAACGAATATATAAATATGTTCCGAACGGAATTTGCATAATATTTCAGAATCATGTAATTAAATGCATTCAAATTAATATTTATAGATTAACTTCAAACTTTGTAGAATAATAGATAATTGCATTACGGAGAGCAACTATGTCGTCACTACAAAAAGGAAATCTCAATTTTAAGATCACCTGATCTGAAATTTGTTGCATTTAGAAATCAATTTTTTTCGTTTCACAACTACATTTTATTGACGTGTGCTGAATGAAAATAACACGTTTAAAAATATTTTGTACCAGAACATAAAACAATCTTCGAAAATGCAACAAATTCAGATGAGGTGATCTTAAATTAAGATTCCTTTCTCTAGTGGTGGTTTCGCCCCCCCCCCCCCTATACTAATCATGAGCTTCTGCTAGTATTCCCTGGTAGAAAATTCACTATTTTCGTTGATAAATATCTTAAATAAATGGAATTTTTTATCCAAATATCTTCTCACATTTCTACCAGGGTTTTTGGTATGCAACTGACTTATTATGAAGCATCCATAAGAACACTGAAATCTATACAAAATAACACGATTGAAAGTTTTCAAAAATATTCTAAAATGTATTATTCATTCGTTCAATGAATTTATATGTATAACAATTATTATCTAGTATAATAATGTTAATGTTATGCAAGTATTTGTTAATAATTAATACTAATATTTCAGGGCATTCTACAGGCAAACCTGAAGACGAACGTGCAAAGAACAAGTCTACTGAATGTAAATATGATTATATCTTAATTTTTTTATTGAAAGTAACGTACTATGTAAAAATGTTTTTGTTGTAATTAATATTCATTTATTATTTCAGCAGATGGCAAAGAAGCCGATCTCCCTGAAAAGCGTGCTGGACATCAAGGTATGATTGAATATTACACTCCTTTCTTCTGAAGTCCTTCATGCAGACTGTATATTTCAATATGCGTAAATGACCTTTAGAATAATTATTTGTATAAAAAAACCGCTGCTGATTTTGTCGTCCCTCGACGGAGGGACTTTAACGACGTGCAACGACACCCCTACACGAGGAAGAAAAATTTTTGAGAAAAATCGGTTTTTACATTTCCGTCATTACTTGAGATCCGCTCAACAAAATCGTTTCAAATTTTAACAGCAGATTCCTTTTTTTATCGTGAATCACCAAATAAAATTTTAAAGCATTTGACTACATCGTTTTAGAGATATAAGAAATATAAGGAATCAAAAAATTTTCGTTTGAAAGCTGCGCAATGAACTTAGCCAAACCACATAAAATATCTACCTTTTCCTAAAATCTCAAGTGCAATAAGGCCTTTTTACGTCCGTTATCGAAGCACAAAAAAACTCATTTTTTTAAGTTTTCGATTTATTACTGAGAAAATAAAGTAGTCAAATCCCTTGAAATTTTGTGTGTGCCGATCGCTTCGCAATAAGTCTTGCAATACGCGTTTGGCGGAAGTCTATTAAACTTTTCGGAGTAGCACCATAATCTCAATACTTTTGCTCCCACAAAGCAAAAAACATAATCTGATTATAGCGTGGAACATAATCTGATTATAAGTGGAAATGAATTGACCTGTAACGTATCGTGCCCCACCTCGTTTGCTCCAATCTTAAATATAAGTCTGAATATTGAAACCGAAAAGCGGACTTATGCCATTTTGCCGATCAGCCACAGAATTGATAAAAGAATTGTCAAAAAATAAAGTAATGAACAAATATATTTATTACAGAACGAGGTGGAAAGTGGGTCAAGCGCAGGCAATATAATGCTGCCAAAAGGCGTGAGCGATGGCTGAACAAGGAGGCATCAAGAAGGCTTCATGAAACTGAGAAGGAACGCATTCGCCAAGAAGAAAGAGGTATATATATATAGGAAGCAAAATATGCGCACGCCTGACATACGAATCTTAATATCTTAATTAATGAAATTTATTTTTTAATGCTGCGCAGCAGATGGCAAGAAACCGACGTAAACGTTATTTACAAACACTGAGTATACAGACTAAAGCTTTTATATTATGTGTAACAATAAATTATATTCATGAGAAACAAGTATTATTTAATAAGAACCTTTTTCAGCTGCATGCAATGGTGAATAATCACATTTTGCTTCCTTCCTAAGGAAGCCTATAATAGTAATTTTTGGAGTTTGTGTAAAACATGTGGGGTTGTTTGATGAATTTAGTCGAAAAATGGTGTTTTTAGAAATGTCCGTACGGATGTATGTGTGGTGTGTCCCCTTGCTATTGTATACGCCTGTTTCTCAGCTTCTACTTGGTGGATTTTAACCCACCAAGTCTCATTTTCTTTGTTTTTGCTAGAAGATAGCGGGACGAAAGTCCGTTTTTATAATTTATATACGCGTTTTTCTTTTTATAGTGATTTTTTTAGTTTTGAGATTTCAGTTTTTGCCAACAAATTATCGGAAAAGTTAATAAAAGTAAATTGCTTAATATGTACCTGAAAGAGAATAAAATTGCCTATGTTTTACCGTGAAAATTTATATATCGTTCATCGTTCTTTTATTACACCATACAGTGCAATTTTTTAAATCGTTATAACTCAAAACTAAATAGCGAATCATTCTAAAAAAATATATGATTATTTGAAGGTTAATTAGAACTAATACCACTTAAATTTTAAGGGGGAACTCCACTGATTTTTGGTCAAAAACTCGAAAAAATTTTTATTATATATTTTAGTTGCTTATAGTTTTATAAACATTTTGAAACCACCCAATGTAAAACTTAAAGTTATACCATGTTATGGGCAGTTGAGTAAAATTTTACATTAGATAGCATACAAAATAAAACTTTAAACGCGTATTTCTCGTAACTTGTTTCGTTTGACTTTAAAAAGTTTCTTGCGCAAGCATTTCTATTAATCCTTTTGAAAATTTTTACGCTATTCTTTAGAACATTTTTGGAACAAAACTTAACATTTTAAGTTAAGGTATCTGTTTTAAAAAAATTTGTTTATTTAAATATTAGTAAATTATAGGGTTTTTTCATAGATTTAGTTGTTTAATAAATTCTTGATTTATTACAGATGAACTATGAGAGTTCCCGTAATAAAAATATTAACTTGTTAAGTACGAGTCAAAATGTATGTCCAAATTTTTTGAATTAATTTAGTCGAAGCCCTGTGCGCAAGCAACTTTTTCAAAAACCTTTAATTTATGATTATTTTTGGTTTTTATATCATAACTTGAGTATATGTGTATAAAAATGGTCCAAAATTGCTATAACCTTCTTTATCACCACAATCAAACCCCTAAAATCTGACAATGGATGCGGCAAAAGGTAAGAAAAATTAAAAATCGTGGAGTTTCCACTTAAGTCATTGCATGGGGCAGATTCCTGAGAAAACATCAAAACTGAAAAAAAATCGTTTTTCTACGTGACGCGATACTGGAGTAAAAAGGCAATAATCAAGTTCAAAATTTTGGATTTAGTTAGAATTATATAGCACAATGATCCCTTTCTTTGGATTTTTATAAAACCAGTTAGTTTCAAAATATTGAGCTTCAAACTTTTGTTTTTTCACCCTGTATACTATGAGTCGTTTTTCTACGTGATGCGATAACTGGAGTAAAAAGGCCAATAATCAATTTAAAATTTTGGATTAGTTAGCTTATATAGCACCTTTATCTCTTTCTTTGGTTGTTTATGATACCAGTTAGTTTTAAAGATATTAAGCTTTCAAAATTTTGTTTTCTTACCCTGTATACTCTATATAATGAAAACTGGTTTCGCTTTCGATCTCAGTTCCATTAATGGATTTTAATCTATACTTAGACTCGTTTTTGCTGTTTTTGTTTATTAATTCGCTTAAAATAAGATTTTCAGTTACGCATATGCGTAAGTCATGCAATTTTTCGATCACTGGTGATTTTAGATACGTTCGCGAACTATACCATTATCATTATATCTCGGAAACTAAATTTTGAACTTTCGTTAGAAACATCATGATTATCGTGCTAGTTTTTTTCTGTTTTTTGTTTTATGATTAAATCGTTAAAAAACAATATTTCCGTTACGCATTGATTATGTAATATAATTATTTCGAAAATAACTTTTATCCATTCAAACGAAAAAGCATAAAACTTTTATAGAATTATATATGAAGTAAAAACATTTAGATATTAAAGCGATACATAAGTTGAAGGAAGCTACGTGTCAAAGAATGGCAGCGGTTTTAAATATTATGCTGAAATTTTTACAAAAAGTCGAACATGAAATTAAAATAATGACATAAGGATGCTTTGAATGGAATTAAGTAAAAGATATAGTAACAACAAACACGGAACAAGTTTATTATCATTGGTGTCGAGATGGATGACAAATAATGGCTCCAGTTTTAAAGATTAAATATAAGCAACCAATATTATGGACCTTCAATTCCTTGTGCATTATTTATAATTATAAATACTGAAAAATGTACAATGTACATAATAAGTAGTTTTAGAAAAAGACAGGGATTTATGTTTATTGTGCCACTGTAACTTATTTACGAGCGACAAATTTAAGTATTACATTACATTGGACATTAGTAAAATGATGAGCTTATAAATGAGATTATTTTTAAGCCAAAATATTGTAGAGTATACAGAGTTTGATTTAATTCAACGCGTATTGCCAGAACTTGATAAAGAGTGTAAAATTGAAGAGTGTAAAATAATCTGCCAATCAATTTGTTTTTAGGCTCCATTTTCAATAGTCACAAGGTTGTAGTGTAGTTATCCAGAGGGGCAAGAATTTATATTTTATCTTTATCACGCACTTGTATGTCATGCTAATTAAAATTTGTGAAGTAGTAATTTTCAGTCACGGAATTTCTTGAGGGATTTCTTTGGATGCTGCAATAACATAATGAACATAATTTGTCGTGCATCTGTTCATATAGTACAAAAAATCACATATCGTATGATGCATGGCAAATGGCTTTTTTTCAAAATCCATTAACAAAGTTTAGTTCTGTAATGTATCCCTGCAAGGTGAATTGACTGTTATTGCTTCAGTAATGCTGTCCACAATGATGTCCTCCGTCAGTCTCAATGGTCGTTAAAGTACAATCAAGCGTAAAGATCAGGTAAAGTGCTGATAATTTGACTAGCTTCTGTATAATAGTCAGTTGATAAGTTTTCAAAAATCCTATAAGCAATCCTTCATAGAATCATGATGTTGTGTTTATCACTTCCAAGTAATCTAGAAAAGAAAAAAGTTAATAAAATTTGATGTGACCTAATTAGAATATTGCCGATTCAAATATATAATTTTGTAAGACATACTCTTCTTTCCATGGACTTTTGCCATAAGCACGTCTTAAATTTTGAGACTCTGATGAATAACTCATGCAAATCATTTTGCAAACTTCACAAGATACTTTAAATTTCTAGCTAATAACCAGTGCTTAAAATTAACATAAGTAGACATTTCCAATATTGAAAGTGTCATAAGTGTTGCGGCAATGACTTTTTTTCTACCAACTTATAAACTGATGTCAGCTATTGCTTTAAAGCTTTTAAAAGAGGCCTTTTGTATACATGCTAGTCTTCATTTGGGCAGCAAAATAATATAATATACGTACTCTCTTACTTCTAATGTCGAGTTGTCCTGCCAATTTTCTCAGAAAATATAAGCTATTGTTAGGTGTACTGGTTCAATGGTTTTAAATGGGTCTGGGTTATACTAACTGTTAGAATAAACTCGATACAATAACTTGTGTTCCAGTTTGGACGCTGCCAATCCATTCTGCACTATCGCTTTTTATTACTAGCACACTAAATAAACATTATGAGGATATTAAAATCAATTTATGATGAGATTTAAGATTATAAGATGGATATTTAATTGGCATTTATAATTATATACAAATATTTGTTTACCTTTTGATCCACACGATTGATTTTCCGTTGAGAATATCAGGTGTTTTATGTAAGCAACCGCAAATCAGTCTGTCTTCTTTTGCAGCCAAGACCGGTATTTCAATCCTTCATGAAAGATTGATACTCCACCGATATATATGTACAAACTTCATCATTAGATGGCTGGACCTTGATAAGTTCCTCTTGCCAAGAGTGTATTTTTTACAATTGTTGTGGTCCGAATACTACTATTTACATTTTTTCTTGTGCTGGCCAATACGTTAGTCCCTTAATTTGTTCGAATAAAGTGGAGAAACTGTAGGGCTTTAATGTACTTTGGAGACTCAATTGTGGAGGCCGTTCTAGGAGCGGGTGCGCTGTACTATTCAGAGGCTTGACGGCAGACTTGTATTAACCTCATCTGCCTTGTTAATCTACTACTGGCTTTGGTGGCTCTCTGGTGGTTTAACGTTTGAATGTTTTGATTTTGTGCAGACTTTGATACCTAAGAACTCAGTAAAGTCTGTACATTGGCTCCTCTCTCAATTTGTTTTCCTATAAAAATATTAACATCATTGTTTCTGTTTTATCACTATTATAAATTATAGATCAATCGGTATGAATACAATACCTGTAACACATATGAGCAGACCGTATATACTTTGTCATAGAAACTTTGATTGATGGATTGTTGTTAACGTTTGAGCCAACAATGTACGGAAACCCTGAAATACAATTTATTCTTATTCAATTCAATCCTATAAAAAGTTTTGATTAGCGTTTAAGAATCTAATACATACTTGTGGATATTCCATATGGGGCAAGCAGTGGGCTTTTTGTTTCACATGCAAGACACAGCTAGCGTTCAGGATTTCTTTGAGTAGATCAAAAGTAGGATCTTTATCAAATGTATAATTTTCCAATAACTATTATCAGCCAATTCTCTTTTATCCAGTCTCGTTCACTTTGACTGTCAGACTGAAAAGTCCAATGAGCTCGACTGCTGCAGCACATTTCAAAACAGCAACAGCATCTCCCGTACACCCACAACTGCTGGAATCCCTGCTTTCGTTCGCACATTTTACAACACTTTACACTATTACAACTATTAGCACCACTAGAAGGGGCTTTAGCAACAAGCACGTACACTGCGAGGAATTATGCACAGCTGTTTACATGCGCCGAGCAGAACGCACTGCGGAAGTGCAACTCTCGCGCTACAGACTATAGAAATTTACTTTCTACGCGGAGCGGTCTGAAGTTAGCTATTCGGGGCTACTTTCTGCACTTCCGGTTGCCATCCCTGAGACTAGCCAAATGTATGAACATGCGAAAGAGAGAGCGAGAGAGAGAGAGAGAGAGAGAGAGAGAGAGAGAGATTTAGATTTAGATTTAGATTTAGATTTAAGTGTTTTATTGCTGTACATTATGTTGTACAAATAGTATTATATAAAATATTTACAGATTAATTACAAGTTTGAGCGATAGATGATTTGAAGTATGTTAAGTAATGGAGGTGAGATGAGATAGCGAAAAGTTATGAATGAGGTGTTTTTGTGATAGTTACTATTGTTTGTGAAGGTGTTTACTATTGGTTGTGAGGGAGAGAGAAAGAGAGAGAGAGAGAGCCGGGAACTGCCACCGCCTGGTGACCTCCGGACTTCGATGCTGTGGTTGTTCTTGAAGCCCCAATCCTCTTGATTGACGTTGATGCTGCTTCTGTTGTCCTCCGATGATGTGTGTTCGTCGCTCTGCAAAAAATTGCCGGGAACTGCCACCGCCTGGTGACCTCCGGACTTCGATGCTGTGGTTAAATTGTTCTTGAAGCCTCAATTCTCTTGATTGACGTTGATGCTGCTGCTGTTGTCCTCCGCTGATGTGTCGCCGCCGCTTCCCGCTAAGAACTAATTTACGAAACAGCGCGAGCGTCTACCTTTATGTCGAACGCGAAGCTGCGCCGAACCAATCAAAGCGCGAGCTATTTTATTTATAGAGTAGCGCCGACCCAATAAGAGCGCGAAGCTGCGCCGAACCAATGAGAGCGCCAGTGTTGTGGCGGTGGGGGTAACTTGAATGTTAGTTGGAAAGTTACTATAAATATAAGTCTTTCGAATTTAAAAGCATCAGTTTCACACTATGGAGCACCAAGGAAGAGTGGTTTTTTCACCAAGGCCTGCCTGCGAAAAGAAGACTGCTGTCATGAAGATGGGTCGTAGAATTTACGAGCAGAATCTCGAAAAATTTCTCAAAGCGATGCAGGACGAGTCGACGATGAATTCTCCCTCTCAATTAATGGATTTGGGGATCCAAGCTTATGGATCAAGAGAGGAGTTTATCATGGCCATCCGCTTCGAAAGAATCCGAGACGAGATGAGGCTGGCCTTGGCGTATATTTACGGCAGAGTAATTGACCTCGGAATTGAGCAGATGGCAAAAATCATCAGTGATGCCAAAATATAAAATCAGTCTTTTTCAAGACTTAATCAATCGGCCCTTTTCAGGGCCACCAATTCATTTCAACGTAGAACAAAATGCTTTTTTTATATCCTCTATCCTTAATCCTAATCTTAATGATCATAATAAATTTTTTGTTATTGAGTCTACACAAAAAAAATTTAATTTACAAGGTTAGGATTTTTTGCAAAAATTTTGTTCAATACCAACATTTAATGCTTTTTTGCTTTTCTTAATGCATAACAAATTCAGACACAAAATTTTAGGTTAATAGCTGTGATAGAAACTGAGATATAGCTTGTTGAAGAAATAGGCTCCGTATAGCTTGATTTTGATTAAAATGAATTTATAGGTTTGAAACTAAACTTACTGTTATAAACATTAGATTGTCAATAAATTCAACTAAAAATGATGTTCTTAACTTATTAGAAAGCTATGATAAGGTTTGAAACTTATTAGTTTGCTGGAACATGAAATTCTGAAAAAACCTCATTACCCGTATCGGAGCCAATTTCTTCGACAAGCCATATCTCAGTTTCTATCAAAGCTATTAATCTAAAATTTTGTGTCCAAATTTGTTATGCATCAAGAAAAGCAAGAAAGCTCTGAAAAGTAATATTAATTAAGTTTTTCAACAAGTTGATAGAAAATTGTTATTGAAAAATATCTGATTAGCTTTGATTGGCAAAAAAATGTTAATAAATCTCAACTTTAAATGTTTCTTTGCACTTCTTTATGTATATTAGAGTGGTATACAAAGTTTCAGATTGATATCTCAAATAGAAGTTGAATTATGACATTTCAAAGAAATAGGCTTCGATACGATGAATGATGTTTTGTATATAAGTTGTTATAGCCTAACTTCTATTTGAGATATCAATCTGAAACTTTGTATATTACTTTAATATACATAAAGAATTCTAAAGGAACTTAGTAAAGTGATAGTGAATAAGAATTCTCTCTCTTTTTGAATTAGAGTTGGATAATTTTTTAGGAATGAAGGTTTATATATTTGTTTTATTATTAAAAAGCAGTTTTGCTCTACATTGGAATTAATTGGTGGCCCTGAAAAGGGCCGATTGTTTATGCTATGATGGTCCTCAAAAGGGCCGATTGTTTTAGTCTTGAAAAAAGACTGATTATTTCGGTAAATTAGCCCTTAGCCAGCGAGCACCTGACTTCTTCGTGCTCTTCAGAATGGGTACGATATACCCATCCTTATAGGCTTCTTTCAGAACTTCTTCCACGGCAGCAGGTGTGTTATCGGCCGACAAAGAAGGATTCCTCTCCTGGGCAATCCTTACAGCGCTAAAGACGTTCATCGACGAGGGTTATTTTAGCATCGCGGGTCGTCGTCCTTTTGGCTTGCTCCATGATGATAAAATAATTTTTAGTTTTAATGAGCTTTCCTTTATACAACTCGCGAGAGCTGTGCCAAGCCAATCATCTCGCGAGCCTTCTCCCACCACTTTACTACTGATGAGAGCGCCATCTGGCTATTATAACATCTACATTCAATAGTATGTTTTACGTTTTAATATATACGGTGGCCCTGAAAAGGGCCGATTGTTTTTAGCTCTAATAAGAGCTCATGTCTTTTTTATCCATCCACTTTATTGGACGATGTTTTTCCAGTTACAATCTTGGGGCGAGTAGGTTTCCTAATCCAAGGAAAATCATCTTCCTTCTTTTTCTCGGGTTTAGATGGTCTTGCAGCATCTGCGGAAGGAGACTTTCCTTGTTGATGATTCTTGTTTGACTCCATGATGATGAATGTTTAATTTGCAAGGTATGCTGCTTATTTTTATAGCATTTCCCCTACTCAATCATTGCTCCCCCACCACCACTCGTGAGCAGTCGAACAAGCTCGGACTAGTTTAGCATCTCAAGAGTTAGAATCTCTTATAACCCTCTTTCTCAGGCATAGAGTGAGCGTTTGTGGAAAACTTTTGCGTGTACTGTTTCCAAGAATTCTCCTTTTTTTCATANTATCCTGCACTACTAGGTGGTGAACCCATGATGTACAAAATATAAATAAGCAATATGTGGAAGTTTTCTCATATTTATAGGTGATGGGAGCCCCAACCATCGCTCCCATCCATGAGGTTCATCCATATAACCTAACCTCTCCGTGAAAATATTTTTTCAACCTATGCGTGTTCTCGAGTAAGTTTGCCATGTATAAGTTTGTCTCGTTGATTTAAAAAAGTTGTATTTACGAATGAATATATGCTGTTTGGAATCATTCTTTTTAGATTTTGTTGTACTATGAGACTGTCCCATCTTGTCAGCAGAATTAGAATATCTATGGTGTACATACAAAGCATAAATGATGTAAGAAACAAAAGGTGTCCGGTATTTATAGGACCTTACTCCCACTCCATTTCCTTTTCTAAGGGAATACATTGCTCTTGCATATATTTCTTCATAAGCCGTACGTTGTGAAGAGCACAGCTGGCTCTATACGCGCCATTATGATGAGTGTAAACGGTTACAAGTTTGATCTTGTCTAGAGGTGGATTGCCCATTTCAGCAATATCGGCAACATTGAACTTGAAGCGTTCCAACCATTTTTTCTTCAGAGATTCCATGACTAGCACGGTGCTAGAATCGTGCAAGGCTTCTCGAAGTATTTTTCCAATTTCTGTATATTCGATTTCTCCAGATGTCCAGGGTATACCGTGATGATGATGTTCCAGCCAGGTGTTTTCTCGTTTATATTTATCTGTGAGACGACGCCAGCAAAAAGGTTCTTTGAAAAGCAGTACAAGAGGCTCGCTTTGGTCTCTCAGAGAAACTATAGACAACTATCCTTATGGATGAAGTCATTGCCCTGTTGCTTGAAGCTTTGCATATCTACCAAGTACTCCATCTCGAAATGATTTATTGACTAGTAGTGTGGGGTTCTTTTATACCCTCAAACAAGTTTGTGGAAAACGCCATTTGCGGAATTATACAGAACTATACGATCATGAATGATTAAACAATAAGCAGATGTTCCAGCGGGAAAATTATCTTTGGATTCAAATTCTAGCCGAACATCAACTGAGGCGTTTTTCAAAGCTTCGTTCTGCTTTGAACAGTCGATGACTATGAGAGGTAGGTAAGTGATGAAGTGTTGCTTTTTCAGCATAGGCTCAATACTCTTGTCATAATATGCCTGTTGAAAGTTGGCAAACATATCGTAGAGCATAGCATACTGATTGCGTTCAATATCCAAATTCAGTTTTCCATAAGGATAGTATTGCGAATTTAAGAAAAGTTTAACATTACTGATATTGCAGTGATCGAAACGACTAGAATTTACTTCTCTCATCCCTTTTCGATTGGTCTGGAAGCCTAGAATGACAAAGCGTGGCTTTTCCAACTGACTGGCCGTTTTGACTGTCCACACATGTCTTGATGTAGAGGGAAGCAGTGGATATTCGTACAACTCCCAACTACGAAAACACATATCAATCGATTTGCTCTTCTGAATATAATTGAGCAGTCGGATTTTATGCTGATTGGATAACACTACATATGGCATGAGCCATTCAACTTTCATCAATTCAATCTGGAAAGCTTCATATTCCGCCGGGTCAGTTCCGGTTGCAGCCTTCGTAGGTGTTTGTATAACAGCATTCAAATCGTTTCTCGATCTAGTGAGAATGAGTTCATGCTTTACGTTAACAACTATCTTACGATAGACTTCAGTAAAGCCTAAAATCATACTCAGAGGTATGGATATGTCAAAGTAGCCATCACTATTTATCAAATTCTGTTTCTCCTCAACGTCGAGCCAACCGTCATTTTGTATGATCAGACTTTGACTGGGATTAATCGACACCCACCCTTTCATGAGAGTAGTTAATCCAACATTTTTACATGTATCAATCTCTATAGAATTCNCAAATAGCATTATTTACTAATTTAGTATTTGTCACGAGAGCACCATTAGCTTTGGTTAGTCTACCACATACATGAAGCGAACTAGCCGATGGCAAAAGACACAAGTCTTGATGTTGCACTGAAATACGAATTTCATCACTATTATTGTAAGATGAAGCGTTGTAAGGCTGATGAGAGTGAATCTCATAATGAGATATCGACTCATCGAATGTCACGGGTANCGAACTAGCCGATGGCAAAAGACACAAGTCTTGATGTTGCACTGAAATACGAATTTCATCACTATTATTGTAAGATGAAGAGTTGTAAGGCTGATGAGCGTGAATCTCATAATGAGATATCGACTCATCGAATGTCACGGGTGACTGTATATTTAGAATCTCTTCCATTATGACAGCAGAAAAATACACACGTTACTTTCCACCAACTTTTAAACCTATGCTTTTTAGAAACTGAATGTTTTGTCGTGTTAGCGTTCTTGACGTTCGCGGACGACTGATTACTTTTCGGCATTTTTGATTCTTTATATACCCTCGACCGTAAACGATACCCATCACGCTTGCTTCAAATGTAATCTGATTGTTATTACTTCACCGCGAAAATTAACTAAGTGTCCGTCTTGATCAACTATACGAAGTTGAATTTGATCTATGCTTTTCACAGTGATTGGAAGGTAAATAACTTGAGAAGGAACTTCAATAATCTTATAGCCTGGTGGCACTGCAGGGAAGAATTCGTGTATTGTATGCACTTTCTTACCGTTTATATAGGCACCGGTAGTGATGTTACACTCGACTCATAGAGCGTTGACTTTGAGAATGGATACGGGTAGATCAGAGCTATGAGAGACGTTTGGCGAAAGAAGTCGTTGTGTGAAGCCTAACAATTGACCTATCGAATCTTTTGGACGAAAATCAATCGTATGACTGCACTCTATTACACTGCGAAGAGTATTGTTATTAGGCTTAAGACTGAAAAGTATGTTTTTTGCAGCTAATGTTTCACGAAGATAAGTGTCTCTATCTTCGATCTCGTAACTTCCAGTAAGAAGGTAGATTACTTCATTATCAACGTAGAACTTGTTGTTATCTATGTTTGGAATTGAATTAAAGGTTAATAGTTCAACTAATCCAAGAGCATAGTCCTTATGCGTAGAGAGTTCAATTGGTGAGAAGAATTGAGCGTCAAGTGTAGAAGATGGTCCTGAAAGACTCAATGTCAATGTATCACTCATGATAGTTAAAGTGGTAATGTAGCGATAATCATTTCTCTACTCCTTTATATAGCCTAGAGCTCAAGAAATCAAGACAAAGATGACCACAATTGAATGTATCATAGTCTTGATATCGTTTAGGATTGTACTTTATTTGATTAACGCCCAAATACAACATCAAATCTAGAGGTGGTTGAAGATCACCAAAACTATCAAAATACACCACATCACTGCCTCTCTTTCGATAGGCTACCCAATGTGTACCAGGACCAGTAGCATCATCCAAATTTACAATAGCAGATTCACGATAATGAGGTCCATTAATAGAAAGAGCATTACGCATAAATACCCCGCGGAAATATGGTATTTTTAAGATTTTAGCATACTTTATGAGATCAATATTGGTGAGGGCTCTCTGAGGTAATCTTACTTCGTCGAACTTTTTTTTTTCCTCAATCCATTTCCAGACTTAAGTCGAAGGCCGAGCCCTGTTTTATGTGGTTTCAAATAGAGACCCTTACCAAGAGCTATATCTTCCATTTTTCTATTATGTCTATGACTTTCTTCGAGAGCGAGTTTAGCTGATTTCGCATCGTTAACTGCTTTCGCTATTCCAGCTGCTCCTCCTGCAATAGCACCAGTCCCACTCAAACCAGCGAATATAGGTATAAGGAATGGTAAGAAACCTCCTACTTTAGTTGGGACTGGCAGAATACGAGGAATACCAATGTTTCGTTTACCACCAGCCTCTTTAACAGCTTTTCGAGCTCCTTTCAATGATGAAAGAATGACTTTACGAGCACATTTGCTGGGAACGATTGACTTTGATGCAGCTTTGACTATCTTCTTGAATGGAACTTTCATTCCAAATTTAGATTTTAACTTCATAGCGCTTGTTACAGCAAAAGCAGCTGCTTTTCTTTTACACCAGAGTCTTTTGAGACAACTCTTTGCCAAGCTTTATGAGCGAGGACTTTATCAGCAGCGTTCCTAGCTTCAATGTTTTCTCGATTCTGAGAATAAACTATATCGTGCTCCTTGCAGGCAACGTCGAGAGGATTGATACCTGGATCACCACGAGCTAATCGTTTAGTAAGTTTAGTGCCTGGTCCACAGTATTGATATCCTGGCAAATGAAGTTCAACTGGGAGATTATTGAGCAATCGATTAACAAGACCTCGTGCACGACATTTGTAAACGATCATTTCACTTTAAAGGTTAAGTGACAACTAATACCTAGAGTATAAATACCACCTCTATTTATAGTCTCACAACAGTTGTCCAGTTAATCTCTCTACGTAAACATGTTCAAGAAACATCCTGTTAAGCTTCCGGTAGTAAACTTTGACACTATTGCAGAGCCAGAGAAAAAAGATAAGCGACACGGTGATTTACTTCCAGATAGTATTCGAGCAGTATTTTGTGGACCCTCTAACTGCGGTAAAACCAACAGTTTGCTAGCTCTCATAACGCATCCAAATGGAGTTAGGTTTGAAAATGTTTACGTCTACTCCAAATCGCTCAATCAGTCTAAGTACAAATTTCTAAAAGATCTTCTTGAACCGTTGCCCAGTATACAATATTTTTCGTTCAGTGTGAATGATGACGTTATAGCACCTGATGACGCACTTCCAAACTCTATCATGATCTTCGATGATGTAGCCTGCGAGAAGCAAAACAATGTTAGAGCATATTACTGTATGGGAAGACATAAGAAAGTCGATTGTTTCTATTTATGTCAGTCTTATGCACAAGTTCCAAAACATCTTGTAAGAGATAACGTCAATCTGTTGGTGGTTTTCCGACAAGATGA
>CM053170.1:53369011-53381185 GCA_012977825.3 Pteromalus puparum
GTGTCCGTCTGGAACCAGATCAGATATCGCTTATCGTCAGTGACTCAGAGCGTATCGTTGCTATTTCTCCGTCTTATGACTGAAGACGCTGCGGATGTTCTTCTGCTCTCGAAACGATCGTGCCTCTATTCTCGCAGCAATGAATGCTATTCGGTCAACAACTCGATGGATTGGACTACGAACTGGACGACTTACACCCTTTGCTTCTTGATCAGCTGTGACCTTTGTATCTTCACTAGGTCCAAAAAAGGCAAATTTTCGATAAGCAACGGATATTGATGCCACCCCCATTATACCTGATAGCAGAAAGTTCGTCTCCATTTTTTTAGAATGTTTTAAAATATTTTTAGGCGGCGCTCAAAGCTCCTTTAGTTTGTCAAAAATTTGTGCACTTGAGCCCTCAGCTAAGCAAGTGTTTTGAGGTCGACCGATAATCACTCTCTCCTAATCCTTACCCTGGAACGAGTTCCCGGCTCAACCCTACAAACTTTATGCCGCCTCTCCCTTTCCAGGCTCCGCTCTCGACAAGCTAGCGTCGACAAGCTACGCTAGAATTTTGCGATTACATATTTTATTTATTGTTATACTGAATAACGACAATATTTCAACTGGTTTTTCTGGACACCAACCTTTTTTTTGCCATATTTGTATTTGTATCTCATATAATAAGTTTAATTTCAGGTATAATAATTGCATTTATATTTCGTTAATATATATGCCATTATTTATTATTAGCTCCCCATACCTTCAGAAATATTTTCGATATGTATTCTTTGTCTATTAAATTGATTCTCCTATGTTCATTAGCCTAATGTCCAGGATTTTCTACGAAATATTGCATCCAAATGAGAATCGCCGATCTAGCCTTTAGCACCGAACAAACTCACGCCCAAATTTTATCGGATAATTCGTCGTACGCGGTGCTTTCCGGGAACGGTTACTTGCGTAATCTATTAGTGGTTTCCTGCTTCGAGACCCATGATTTTTCAAGCTGCACTTCAAATTTCATACCCAAGTCAATAAAGACATCACACATGTCATACTAAAATTTTAAAGCATTTCACCGTTTTGTTCCTGAGTAATCGTTGTTTAAAGTTTGACAAATTACACAGCAGCTATACCTATATATATCGAAATTGCTACGTTTTGTAGCTGCCGATAGCAATATCTCGCGAATGAAAATCAAATCGATTTTGAAATTTTATATATATAAAAGATATAATAAGGAATATTTTTGTGCAAGGTCACTTGAATTTTATTATTAAAATACGGTGTTTTGATAATATTTCTTTGAGAGAAAGAATGTGTATTGCAGGAGATGTGGCAACGTCGCACACTTGCACACTTGCAAACCTTCTGCACAATTGTTTTTCCTGTCTAACTGATTTTGCTTTATAAACTTTCCCTTGTACCTTAGTTCATTAGACTTTATTAAAAATAATCTCGAGACTGCAGATGTTGTTTGGTCAGAGTATCTGGAGGTTATGTTGCGGTGCGCATATGGGTCGATGTAGTGATCGATGGGTGCGACGTTGCCACGATTTCTTTGCTCAGAAGCATGCACTCTTCATCTCTCTCACATAAATCTAGCCATGGCGCCCTCTGGCTCGAGCTTGCTCGAACTAGCTCCGCCATATTGGCGTTTAAGCCAATCACAGTTGAGACAGATCACAGCAACGCTGTCCTAATAAATGCTGCAACCACAGCAAAGCTTCAGTTTCCAGGAGGACGTCAGTGCATCTGGACGAATTTAACACATNAAAATTAATTGATTTAGTAGATATGAACCGTTTAAATATGTTAATTGAATTTGTAACGTTTTTATTTTTACAGGAAAAATATTCACGAGATGATTACAAAGAATTAATTGAACTGATTATTATTTTTCTTGGTGGCGTACCTAATGGACAAAAAATATCCTTCAAAAAGCCAGGAGCATTTCATCATGCAAGATGGATGGCAAAGGCTTTATACTCAATTAAAATTTATTTATTCAGAAATCAATTTAAATTAACAAACGAAGAACTACATGGAGTAAGACAAATTAGTCAATTTATTGTACTTTTCTATCAAAAGGTTTGGTTCACAGCTGGTATAATTGAGCAAGCGCCTTTAAATGACTTAACATTTTTACAAGACCTTGCTAACTGCAAGGCTATTAGCGCAAATATACGGAAAGTAGCTTTGCATAAATTCATTAACCACTTATGGTACTTGAATCAAGACTTAGTCGGATTAGCATTTTTTGACAATCGTCTTTCACTAGAATGCAAAAAGAAAATGGTGCATGCGATAAAATGCAATGCAAGCTATTTACAGCCAAATAATCGAGCAGTAATTGATCCAAAGAAACGAACCGTACATTTTCTGACAAATTTGACTCTTGACAAATTTGTTACCATTGATACAATGCAATTTTTCACCAAGCTAGGAATTGAAACTAATTTTCTTGATACCGATCCACAACTTTGGAATGAAAGAGACGATTTTGTTGGATTTCGTGGATCAATAAACAACAACTTGTGAGGTTTTAATATAATAATATATTGAAAGGCTTGAGAGCCCAGTCGGCAGTACGTCCGCTCAGCTCGGAGTCTTACAGGCAAGAGGGAGTGTGGAGCACAGTACAGCATAGTCTTACTCCACGAAGTATAGTATACAGTATAGTATGCTCTTAGAGTATATACGCGAGACATGCGCACTATGCTCGCGTTTGCTAGAGCTTGACTCGTTCAACGATTACGACTATATAAATTCATATATTACAACAGATTTCAATAATGGTATGAAAATTATAAAATCTTTGCCATGCACGAACGATAATGCTGAGCGTGCTGTGCAGTTAGCTAGCATATTCAATAGCTTAATAACAAAAGATGAAAAGCAGAAACAACATTTATACAAAGTTGTGAGACACCATAGGAAAATTTATCCTGACAGCAATAAAAGAACGCTTGATGCATGCATCCCAAAAAAATGTAAATGAAATGTATAATTAATAAAATATGTAAACCGATTTTATGTTCTTTTTTACATAGCCTGATACTATAATCTCCTAATAATATGATAATTTATTCAACTTGAACACACAAAAGACAATTTGTATAAATGTATCTTATATGTAAAGTCGATCGTTATAAGCGACAAATAAAGATTTACTTATAGTAAAGTGTGCCAGGCCAAGACAAAAGTCGTTCGGAAACATTTTTTTTTTGCAATTTATAAAAGTTTTTGTTCAAAAATTAAATTTTTTATGTTCATGCTAAAAATACCAACAATGTTTTTAATTTTTTTTTAAATTATAATGTTTAATAAAATTTGTTACTTATAAAACTATATTATTGTTCAAATATAATTTAATAACAAAATAATAGAATAACAAAATTTTCAAAAAATTGCTTTTTTAAATTTCNAATTGCTTTTTTTTATTTTACAATAAATAACATTATTTAAACAATATTTACAAATGATGTTATTTTACACAAGATTGTGTTAAACTAGTATACTAATAGAAAATATTTATACATTTTTTTAGATTTGCTGACAAAAAAAGAATGAAAAAATATATAAATAAATATTTTTAGACGATGCTATTTTTTTATTTGATTGACTAATTTTTATAAAAAATATATTTAAAGATAGATTCGTAAAGTTAAAAATCCTATAGCAAAAGCATCATCTTAAAAATTTTGACCTGAGTGACCGCCCTCAACCCGGACTCGAACCCGACCCAAACCCAGGCGATAAAGTTTTTGCCTCTGTATCCATTTCAGCCGTTTATTGCCCTGGGCAAGGTGCTGGTTCAGAATGTCGGTCAAAAGAAAATATTTTTGAAACGAAAAAAGTAGTCTATGGAAAAGTTTTAGGCGAATGATGCTTTAGGCAATTGTTTGTAAAGAGTTAGACTTCAATTGAAAGAAAATTCTAGTTCCCTAAGTTGATATTTGTGGCATGTACGAGGCTCTAAATATAGAGAAAATGGCTGTTTTTGTCATCGAATATCTCAGCTTTAAACAAACATATTTTGATGGAATTCCGTTCTATAATGTCCTGAGTTTATAGACAACGCGTACGCAAAAAATAATTGACCTCACTACATTGCATCATGCTTAAAAAAAAATCGAAGGTTCAGACCGTTGTTTTTGAATAGGATTTACATTTAAAATCTAAAAGTGGCTTGAGCGGTGGGAAAAAATAATTTTACAAATCTGAAAAATTAGGAGATGAGTTTTCTGCCATCAAGGAATATGAGGATGCATCAAGATTTTTAATACCCAATAAGTTATCTTTTTGAGACACCCTAATCTTCACAGAGTACATCTTACTCCTTAGACCCACGAATTCGGTCATGATGTTGCCATTGCACTCATCCTTCATGAGTCCGACTATCTTCTTGTTGACCAGAGGGATGATGAATTGATTATCTGGTGGATAATCAGAAGTGTCAAACTCATGAAGGTCAGTCTTTATCACAGCGTACATGGCTACGTCGCTGACTTCATAGATGAGACTGTCTGTGTCTGTGTACAGGAGCTTGGCGTTGTCCCCCACTCGTTCCTGCATTTACTCGTAGTGGAAGCGGTAAACAAGACTCTTCGACAAGTCCAGCACTGCCAATCCGCTATAGATAGGCTTGCGATCTATATATATTATAGAACATCGCACAGCTGTGGAAGTTGGGCTGAGCAATGTATGCCTCACAGCCGTAGCGACCTTCCCACTTGTTTACCAGCTTGACGTCGACTCTCTTGCGCTCATTCTCCATCGTCTTTCCATACACTGCGTTGTTGAAGAGTTTGAAGAGCATCTTCTCGAACTCATTCTTCGCGTTCTTCCTCATCTCGCTGTTCAGGTCAATGTATGGTTTCAACCATGGTTTCTGGTTGAACTGGAGGGCACGATGGATATGCTTCAGTCGTAGACCGTACTTCAGAGCTTGCTTGAGAGCGACGTAGTGCAGGACATAGCGCTCCTTGTTGTTCAGAGTGGTTAGCAGCTTTTCTTGGTTGGATCCTGGTGGTGTTGCATGCTCTGGACAGAGTGGAAGGTCCTTATGAGTATCATGAAGACACTCTGGATACTCGAGGTCTACCTCCAGGATGTATCCCACTGGAGCATCGTCGGGAACATTGAAGAAGTCATTGTTCAAGTCTTCCACCCACTTAAAGCCATCACAAGGCAGGGATTGAGTCATTGCCCTAGAAATATAGGAATTTATTAGTATATTTTTTTATTTATTTATTTATTTATCCAGAAAAGAAATCTTACCATCCGTATAGGTTGTTTACATTATAATACATCAAGTACTTTGACTCTTCATCCTCGTTGTATCCAGACTCCATATATCTATTATTAGCCTTGGCATACCTATTGCAGCATTGACTAATACCACCCCTGATGCCTCGCTCGACGAAGAGCAGCATATCTATATCAGTTAGAAGTTGAAGCTTGATGCCAGTATACTTCAACATAGCATCCCATGTAAATCCGGGGGTGGTATAGTAATGTGCAGGATCTAACTCGTGGGTATGAAGACATTTGGATCTGAAGTCTTCAAACACGTTCAAACAGTCTTCAGATAGAGGTCCGAGTATTGGCCGAGAGTTCTGATGTTGAAGGCATTCCAGACAATTTGAGCATGGTTGTAGTCCTCGTCTGAGATATTGCTGTCATAGAGGCTACTGTAGAAACTCTCTTTGTCTGGAAGCGAGGTTTCGTTCAGGTTGTCGAGAGATTTGATGTGATCGTAGGNGCATACCTATTGCAGCATTGACTAATACCACCCCTGATGCCTCGCTCGACGAAGAGCAGCATATCTATATCAGTTAGAAGTTGAAGCTTGATGCCAGTATACTTCAACATAGCATCCCATGTAAATCCGGGGGTGGTATAGTAATGTGCAGGATCTAACTCGTAGGTATGAAGACATTTGGATCTGAAGTCTTCAAACACGTTGGCGAGGAGAAGTACGTCAGTCTTCAGATAGAGGTCCGAGTATTGGCCGAGAGTTCTGATGTTGAAGGCATTCCAGACAATTTGAGCATGGTTGTAGTCCTCGTCTGAGATATTGCTGTCATAGAGGCTACTGTAGAAACTCTCTTTGTCTGGAAGCGAGGTTTCGTTCAGGTTGTCGAGAGATTTGATGTGATCGTAGGGGAACACACCTTTCCTTCTGAGCAGTTCAATCTGAACATCGCTGAAATCCTTCTTGAACTCTTTGTCGACTATTTCCAACTTGTCCAAGTATGAAGCAAGTTTGTCGAGAGATGATGGCATGAATCGGAAGGAATCAATAAACTTGAAGTTGATATCGCTTCCGTCTATGTGCTTCGTGAACGAGATGTACTTCTCTTTATTTTGCGGTATGATAGAGACTCGACCCTTGAAATTGTTGGCAAGTTCTTTTATAAATAGATGGGAGTCATATCCGCTCAAGTTGTGGAATACGGCTGGGATACTTCTCGAGTCCTTGTAGTTAAGGTTACAACTGTTGATGTTAATAATCAGTTTGATAATGAACAACTTACTGTCCCGTAAGGTGGCAATGATCTCGGACTTTGGCATCCGTCGCGTTGAACGGTCCTCCACAGATGTGACAAGTCTTAGCCAGATTAAACGATTTCTGGTCCACATTCTTCATTGGCAAGGGGTCCTTGTACATGCTAGCAAGTTCTTCAGCTAGCATATGAAGTTGTGAAATGAACCATTTCGCAGGATCTTCGTCCTGTTCTATTTCTCTTCTGTAGCTGATGTACTTGCATTTGGCTGCATCGTGACTGTATTGAACATAGCAGCCAATGCTGAAGGATTCATGCTCTTGGTAAGCTCGATTATTGTCAACGGGCTTGAGGACACATTCAAAGTCTGCATAAACAACTATTGGAACTCGTTCTTTGCTGTTAACGTTTTTGAATTCCAACATGCTGTCTTTCTCTTGAGGTAACAAGACTTTGCACTTATTCACTTGTAAACAGTCAAGTACGTGAGCGTTCAATTTAGCCTCATCGTAAAAATAATGAAGACATCGATCACAGAGATGCTTTCGATTTTGTTTCTTCGACAATTGTGAATAGACAAGGCGAGATAGATCTTTGATCCATACATAGTGGAAACGTGGAACTCTCAAATTTCCTTGTTGTTCCTCTTCACTCTCGTCTATATAAGTGTCTTGTACAAGCAGCAGATTGACATGTTTATCTTTCTTTGAAGCAGTCAAATGACACGGTGACACATCAAATACACTGCCCTTCTTCTTGAGTATGAAGAGATTCACAGATACGTCGTTCTGCTTCTCGAACTTGGGTATCTGCTTCACAGACACTGGGAATTCAATATCTTTGAAGTTTAATTCGTTCGCATAAGCTTGATATTTTGAAACACGTGTTGAATTCTTATCTACAGGATGTAAAGCTGAGAGAATAGCCCATTTAAAGCATTCGTTGTCTTGATTTTGTACGTTGACACAAGCTTTCTTGCTTTGTATATACTTTGGCAGCTCAATGTATGAAGCAGCTTTCATGGGACTAAATTTTTTCATATTCACCGTTAAGTTGAGAATGCTTCTTAAAGTCCATCCAGAGTCTCGTTCCTAAAACTCTTCCATGTCACGTTCAATCGGCTTTTTGACGTTAGCTGCAAACCACTCTTTTAAGTCACTAATCGCGTAGACTGAAGCACACTTTGTATTGAAGTATTTTACTTCCACAATTTCTTCATTGTCTTTGACGATCGAGTACTCTGCAGCAAGAATTGTGTCAACTTTCAAAGACTTATGCACTAGTAAAGCCTCTTCGATTTTCAACACAAATAGAGCACACGTGTCTTCCATAAACGAGGTTGTGTCTAGATGATTCACTTTTTTAACAATACTGTAGGAACTTGCTTCGCGAGTCGATGAACAATAATGATTTTTTAAGATGCCCACTCTTCCCTAAATATGGTTCCCCTCATCAGGCGTGAAGCTGATTAGTAGAGGGGGAGCTATAGCGCTGATTGTTCCGAAGATAGGTGGAGGGGGAAGCTACAGCGTTGATTGGTTCGAAGGCGAGTGGAGGGGGAAGCGGCTCGCGAGTGCTATAAAGAGAGAGCCCACCGAGTTCTACAAATCATTTCACCATGGAGTATGTAGTAGACATCCAAGGCTTCAAGAACACCTGCAACGAGTTCATCTTCAAGGAGGTGGCCATTATCGCTGTCGAAGAAGATGCTTCACCATCAGTGTTGCTATTTCAACCACCATACTCTTGGAACATCCTACCCAGATGGAGAAAATACGAGAATCGATGGTTGGAGCACAACTATCTAGGAATATCCTGGAATGATGGGGAGATTCCTTACGAGGATCTAGAGGATACCCTTCGTAATCTTCTACGAGGAGCAAGCAACATCCTTGTCAAAGGTCCAGAGAAAAAAAGATGGTTGGAGAAAATAGTACCTCATGTCTTTATATATAAAGATGGCGCTCCTGTAGTGTAAGAATAGAACAACTTTCGCACTAGGGAGCTCACTCGATGAGTCGAGTATGCAGAGAGAGGAACACCTAACCTTAAAATTTGATATACTCAATTTTCAATAAGCGCTTGACGATAGATAGCGCTTCAATCGAAGTGGTGGGGATAAACGTATTAAACAAACTCTCGCACTAGGGAGCTCACTCGTGTATGCAGAGGGAGGATCACCTAACCTCAAAGTTCAAGACGGTAAATCGAACAAAACCTCTATATGGACATAGATGGTGCGCGCGACGTCAGCGGCGGGATCTGACGGCGAGATACCTGCGTTACATAACCTCAAAGGTGTTGGGTGAGCCAGCGTGCTTGAGTGAGTCACCTTGCGTCACTGTGAGCCAGTACCACAGTGAGCCAGTACCACCCTGAGCCAGTACCGCCCTTGTTTACCTACTACTGTGTAAAAGTTTCTGCATGGATTCATGTATGAACAACTGTAGAAAGATCTATACTGCAGGAATTCCTTCAATAATCATTGACTACTTTCTTTGTATGCATTTTTGTAAATATAGTTGTACTTGCCTCGATCAAATACTGATTGATAGAATCGTTCAACATTCTATTTGCGCGAGACCTTATTGTCGATTCAGAGATGGTGCAGTTATGATCCCTTACGTACTTTTTGTATGGACCTCTTTTTGCTTCCTCCTGAAGAGGAAGCTTTGTGATAGTAAAATTTTCAGTTTTGCTAATACTTCGTGGAAACACATTTGGAGGTGTTTGGAGTACGTATCACACGTTTTTAGAAAATGTCCGTGCGGATGGCTGTGTGTGTGTGTGTGTGTGTGTGTGTGTGTGTTGCGGTGGTGTGTGTTGTGCTGTGTGTGTGTGTGTGTGTATGTACGTATACGCCAATATTTTGGACTGCGACGGTCGATCATAAATTTGAATGCGTTATATTGTTTCTAATTCTGTTTAGGTCATTTTTTGTTTTAATGATTCTTAACCCTTTTATGGACTCTATAGCCATTTTTCTATTTTTGAAAAAATATTTTTGCTTTTTCATAATGATATATATTAGCATTTATTCAACAATAGCTGGTATCTAAAAGAACATACTTTGTGCTCTTTTGACAGCGCAAGATTTTCTTAGATTGACTTGATTGTTCTTTTTTATGATATACAAAGAATTTTTCTGAAAACTATCGATCTCAAAAAAATGTTGAATGTTTTTTAAAATTCCTAACATAAAAACACGTACGTACTGTGTGTAACTTTTTAAGAATTTTGGGCGCTTAGTTTTGAGTAAGATCAAAAACTAAAAGATGGTTGTTTTTGTGTGCGATTTGCAGTAAGGTTAATTGGTTTGAAATCTTTAGGAAAAATATTTTGTTGTCATTCGGCTAGTTTCTTTGCTTTGCTAGTTATGAACCTTTGTGTTTAAGATGATGAGATTCAATTCTTACTTACTGTATACTTGTGTGATGACTTTTATGTATTTTCGTTAAACATCGATTTCTATTAGCTTAGTATGTTTTGAGTAGTTTTCATAGGTTTTTATAATGTCGTGCAGGATGGTTTTGTTCTGTGTGTGTGCGCTATAGCGTGCGTGCGTGCGTGCGATGCGGTTCGTACGTATATTGTTATATTCTGGCTCGTGATCGCATCGTATAGAGTTGGAACGTGCATATTGGTTTTTCTGAGTTCTGAATTCGGTAAATTTTACTTTTCAGAGTTTTATATTTTATGCCTGTTCATTGCTTTTTCGATTGTTGAAAAATATTCTTTGTTTTTTTATTATGATATGATTTATACAATATATTCAACAATAGTGTACCTAAAAGACTGCTACCGTCTTAAGAGAGCTCGGGGATTTAGTCCCGAGCGGATCTCCGGCGAGACCTCTCTCCCAGGAGCTATGGAATACAGAAAACTATTACGAGGGTCTAAAAGGCGACTGCGGGAGTACTGAAATGAGCTTTTAAATTTTAATAGGCGATTATGGGAATATAGAAAACAACGTCAAGGGTCTGAAAGGCGGCTGTGGGTATGTAGAAATCGTGAAAAATAATTAATCAAAAAAATGAAGCCACCCGCAATTTTGTAATTTGCAGCTGTTAATGTTATTAACGATTCCGCAATTACTGGTATTTTTTTTATTACGATATATGTAAGTTATTTTAGGAGTTCACGGAGCTCTATCCTTTTGATATCCACCTTAACCCCCACTCCCCTAATACCCCTCCCCTACAAGTGTCTTCCTAACCTATCCTTTTAGTATCGAATAGTAGCGAATATTTAAATCAAAGTATGAGTTGATTGTCCCATGTAATTATCTTCCACTAGCAGAATAGAAGGAAGCTAAGTGCCAATGACTTGGCAGCGGTTTTTTCTTGGTGCTTCTTGATCATCTGGATATTCCATATTTTGTGTAATGTAATTACTTTCAAAAACCCTTGTAAGTCTTGTACGTATAGTCTTATAAACTCAATTTTTGCAGGACAATTAATGTCACTTTTTACCATAGGTTAATAGGTTAGCAGCACAATAATTAACAATATGAAATAAGCTCTTCGTTATTCCGGCATATATATATGTTACATAATACACCATTCCGCATTCGTCATGTTCAGCGAGCGAAGCTCCCCTAGCGGGCAATCAGAGAAGCCGTCTATAATACTCTAAATCAAGGCGGTTTTAAAAAATAGAAAAATATTGTTATTTTTTTTTCTTAATAAAGGATAACGATAAACGTCTTTATTATTATGCTGGTCTAGCTATTAAGGAGGTTGATCGTTGATCTCCGTATGTACAGAAACGCGTTTATATAAGATATCGAAAATCCATCACATTTTGCGAATCGGTCCTAATTTTACTATACTATAGCTAATTCCAATTGCTTAAAATACAGATATCGTCACGCATATTATAATTATATTCAAATATTAAAAATTCTTAAGTATTTTTTTTAACAGGGGCATGAAAAAGGCCTCTTTTGCGCATTAGAAATGTAAATGGAAAATCGAGCTCTTCTCGCAACGGGAGAAAAAGAACTTCTGTTTATAGTTTGGTAATATTAAACATTTTTTATATCCTGCTGAAAAAAGTCAATAAATGCTAGTTAATAGAAATCAAAAAGATTTTTTAGCGCACTGTTAAAAATATTTACATCAAATTTTTCATCAAATTTTATGTGAAGATTTTGTACTTTTACATGTAAAGTTTAACGGGCATCAACAAAATTGTAAAACTTTACGTAAAATTTTACATCAAATTGTATGTACGTCATGATCAATATGTAAAATTTTACGTGAAATTTTACGTAAAGTCTTACAATTCTATTCGTGCATATAAAATTTAACATGTAAAAGTTCAAAATATATGCATTAAATTTGATGTAAATATTTTTTACAAGGCAGTTGCCAACTGTCAATACTATTTTTTAGATTAGAACTTGATAAAATGATAAGGTCGATATAAGTCGATAAAATTCTATATAAAAAATGACAATTAAAAGCTATAAACTCAATCTTCTTAAACTTCCATCGATTTCTATTGAATTTTGCTTCCTCCTCAAGAGGAAGCTTGTAATAGTAAAATTTTCAGTTTTGCTAATACTTCGTGGAAACACATTTGGAGGTGTTTGGAGTACGTATCACACGTTTTTAGAAAATGTCCGTGCGGATGGCTGTGTGTGTGTGTGTGTGTGTGTGTGTGTGTGTGTGTG
>CM053170.1:53381850-53481444 GCA_012977825.3 Pteromalus puparum
AGGAAAAGATTGATCTTTTGATCACTTCGGCTAGGTTCTTTTTGTAGCTTATGAAACCTTTTAGTTTAAAAGATATTAAGATTCAAATTCTTCAACTCTCACCCTGTATACTCTGTGTGACTGAACATTATTATTTTTGTTAAACCATATAATTTGATAATTAAAGCTTAGTATGTTTTGAGAGTTTTCATGGTTTTATAAAATGTCCGTGCAGATGGTTTTGTCTGTGTGTGTGCGTGCGTGCGTGCGTGCATGCGTGCGTACGTATACTGTCATAATTCTGGAACTACGTGATCAATCGTAATAAGATTGGACGTGCATATATGTTTTCTGATTCAATGAATGAGTTGATTGTCCCATGTAATTATCTTCCACTACCAGAATAGGAGGAAGCTAAGTGCCAATGACTTGGCAGCGGTTTTTAACATAGAATTTTATTGACTTATATCGATTTTATCGCGTTTTATCAAGTTCTAATGTCAAAACTATTATTAGAAGTTAGACTCAAATTTGATAAAAAGTGTTATTGATTTTTATTAACTTATATCAACTTTTTTAGCAGAGTAGTTAATAAAATTTTCAATTTTCCATTACTTTGCATATGCTTATTCTTAATGTTAAGTCTACAACGTCTTCTCAGTAAGAAAGTATCAAGGAAGCTTCTTATGGCGGGTCCACTATTGGTTACTGAGGGGTCGCTGTAGACTTAACACGACAAATAAAAATGCCTTGTGTATTTTACACCCTTTTAAAATATTAAAAAAGCACGATGTGCAACAGGGAGGAAAGCTTTTTCAGACTACCCTTACGAAAATAATGTGCAGAGATCTGTGCAGAAAACTCTGCAGACATCTATGCACAGATCTCTGCCACATTATTTTCGTAAGGGTACACTAATAGGTAAATATCTAGGCGAAACGCTCGCGCCACCTGGATGGCTTTTTTAAACTTTGAGATCGTGCGCATATAGTGACTCGCTTGTAAGGATCCGATATGTAAAGTTGAAATTATTTTTACGACAACTGAATCATTCATGTTATTCAATCGTTATACAATCAAAGCTGGATGTTAGCTAACCAATGTAAACACTTTTATACTAGCAAACTTTATTTCGCGTTAACGCATATAGTGTCTACACTATCTACTCTAGCGAATACAATTTTTTTTTGCTCGTTTTTCGAGTAGCGCGCGTTTTTCAATTGTTTTTGCCCGCCGGTCTGAAAAAAGATAGTCCCGCCTGAGAAGTCGGAAAAACGCAAATCTTGCTTGTGTGACAATAGTACATTATGTAACAAGGGAGTAAAGTTGATGATTATTCCAGCGGGTGAAAGTTTATCAGTAATATCAACCGAAGGAATAATCGACTTTACTCTCATGTTGCATTTAGTGCTTTATTCACGACTGTAGCCAATTTATTTCCTGAGAAATGAGACTTATAAACTTATACGCTAGGTAAGTTACCTCTTATGGCGCGAAATGCGAGCGCTGCCTACCGGATTCTTTTTTTAATTTTATTATGTTGCGTGAGTGATCTTGCATGTAATCAGATGGGGATTTAATTCGTTTTTTTAAACACTTTTAGCGATGTTTCAGGCTATTTTGTGGTTTTAATATTGAAAGTTAGAGAAAAAACACATCCTATGTTTTAAACAAGAGCGTGGTTGCCGGATCAAAAAATAGTCACGTGTCAGCCCCTCCTTCCCGCTTAACACGTACGTTATAATTATGCTATTCATAGATATTAAATTATAGGATTTTTGTTTTGGTGTAATTTAACTCAGCTTCTGCAACCGCAAAGTGGGACACTTTCAAATTTTGGATCCCATCGTTCGAATTTATTAGTTTAATTAATTAAGGTGGGAAATTGAAAAACTTATTTATAATATAATGATCTATATACAAATCGGCTGGCAAGTAGCAATCCTTATATAAATATAAAGATCTTATAAATATATAGCCGACGGCAATTTGCCGTTCCTAACTAACACCTTTCTGAAGATGACAAAAATTGGTCGACAGGCGGCGCTTCTCGCAAAAATTACCTAGCAGAAAGTTATATTCTAGAATTCCGGACGGATATATATGAGCACTGCTGCGTACTTCACAATGCTGGTGCTACCTACTATGTCTGCTACGAGCAACACCGCTCCGAAACAGCTCAGCCGTCACACAGTATCTCGCAGACAATCTTCTTCTTGTTCCAAATCGCCAATCCCAATCCGCTGAGGCCACTAGACCACTCACTGACGCCAATTCTGCAATTAAAAGGAAGCAAATCATCTAAGGGTACGTGCATCGTTGAATGATTTGAATGCCCGCTTCATTTTTTTTCCTCTGCTTACGCGTTTAAATAAATATTTCAATAACGGTCAACACGTTCAGTAAACACTTAGACCAGAATAGTAGCACTTTTACTAGATTAACTTAACTTGGTTTACGTGGGTTCCATGTTCATTAAAAATTATAAACAAAAATCGTCTATATTAGCGGTCAGGGACCAAGGAAATCCTACCAAAATATCCAATCCCATCCTTCCAGAATTACAATTGAACAGGTACACTTCCCCTTATCAAGCCCCATTCATCGTTCACATCGAATCGAAATTACCTTCTCGAACCTTGCAGAAGCTAACGAAACCGCGAAAGGTAATTCAGAACTCCATAAAGACTGGGTACCGTATATCCCCAATTACAAGGTACTGAAAATGGGACAAGTGCATGGCATTAACCCTGCATACTCATTCGAAAAACTTAAACTAGCTATCGAAAACCCTTACAAAGACATAAAAATAGAGAGAATTTTAAAGAAAGACGAGGATGTGCTAATCCCTACAAACACGATCAAAATTTATTTTAAATGCGACAAATTACCCGAAAAAGTTAAATTCTTCGGTGTCTCTATAAAAGTATACCCATATGTTCTTAATGTATTGCAATGCAAAACATGCTATCGGTTCGGACACGCGGCTTCTAATTGCGGTAGAAAACCTATTTGTTCTCAATGCTCCATGGAACTCGAACCTTCCGTTCAGAGATGCACTCTGTCAGAAAGATGCATCAATTGCAAAGGCAATCATTCTGCACTTGACAGAACGTGCCTTAGATATCTAGAACAGAAAGAAATTAAGTACGCGATGGCTACAAAAAATATTTCCCTAGAACACGCAAAAATCCTTTTCAAATCGGGTTGCTTAAGGTATGTGTATTTCAAACATGTTTGTACAGTTTTAGTGCTCTTCGATGCCTAGAACTGAAGTAAGTCTGCGGTGAGTGAAAAAATGGAAATTGTGAATTTTGGCCTTTGGAGACATGTTGCACCTCGTATTTAGTACATATAAAAATTGTTTCTTGTTCTCTATATTTTTTTTAAGTTTATATGTTTGTTTAATACATTTTTTATACAATTTAATGTTAATATAAAAATAAAATCCGATTTTTCATTTTTTGACAATTTAAGGTGGTTAGGTCCCCTTAACAGCGGATTTCAGCCACACTGTGCTATAAATAGACTTTTAATACGAAAACTGTGTAAACTCGTTTATCAAATTATAACACTATAATATCATCATATAGACCTGCCAACACTGGGATATTGTCCAGTCAAATTAATCCTGCAAAGAAATCTATATTTGCATCGCATACATAAGTTAAGTTATAAACGTTTATTGTTTTGAAATACTGCCCTGTTGGAGTTAGGTTAAAACCGGTGTATATTTAAGGAACCTTTATTTAAACATAACACACAGAATTTACACAAAAAACAGAGTTTACAGAGACTAGTGGTAAAATATGAATGTGACACGTTTGTAAATATAGAAAGAATGCTTGAATGAACTAGATGTGAATAAGAATAAAGAGAACTTGCAGACTGTGCTGTGTTGCCGTTGAAGTGTTCTGGTCGGCGGTCCGTTACGAAGTGAGGCCCTGTGCTACGACGTCTCTGCTGGGGAGCGTCGTGTAGATCGGGTGCAATAAAACTCAGGTAGCAACCCTTAGTCCTCTGCTCCGCTCTCGGTCAGGTGTACGCTATGCGTGTGTGCATCGTTGTATTTGTGTGAGTATTTCACAACATGCCCCCCCCCCCTTGCCTTGCTTACACAACTTTATAGCTTCATCTTGAAGTGATGGAATATGATGCGCCTGATCACTGATTCCTCTTTGTCTCATATTTATTAATTTTTAAGAAAATACTACAGCACGCGTATTATTAAATTATACCGCAATAGAATACGTAATTTCATCAAACCATTGTGCACGTAGTGAATATCTCTTATTAGTATAAATTTTTACTTAAAAACTCCAGGGTTCATTTTTATTGAGGAAGGACGGACGTTTACACCTATATTTATTTTTAAAATTTCCCATAGATAAATTAAATTATTGATTGACAATATTTTTTGCTCATCTTAAAATCGAGTCGTAATTCTCCAACCTTTGATATCTGAATTTTAAGTTCATTTGTTTAAAAGGAATTTGCATACAATTTTAACAACCGAGAATAATTCATCAAAATGCCAAAACAAAAGAAACAAACAACTAACTCTATATCTCTGAAGGAAAAAGAAAAGCGGAAAAAAAATTGGCATAGTGAAAAAAAAATATAGTCAAGCTTTGCAATAAACTGTAAAGAAACTAGTTCGCCACGCGCGGCCTTGCGGTCGCGGTGGCTTGCCGCCTTGCATCGCTTCGCGATGCAAGGCACGAAAAACGCTCGCGCTTCGCGTTTTGCGCATAAGGCACGGCCGCTGACGCTCGCTGTCTGACCTTTGTTATCTAATTATTAGTGAAAAAAAAAATTGATTTTTCATCTTTTTCATATACTAAAATGTGTTGGCTATGCATAGCTTAAAAGTTTTTTAATCATTTTATTTTTCGACTCATGATTTTTAATATTGTTGATTCTGGAACAGACATTCATATAAATTTTAACATGTATTCTTTTATCGCAGACCGGCGATGGCTCCGTGGTAAACCACCTGCCTCCCGGTCAAGGGGTCGTGGGTTCGAGCCCCCATCAGGGCGATCAGTTTTTTCAGATCCGATGGAAATCTTACTCACGACACCGGGTTTGAGAAAGGCGTAGGTGTGATGAGCCTACCCTGGAAACTTTCCAACGCTAAAATTCATCTAGAAACACAACACGATACGTTGTGAGGCCATGAACTTTCGAGTTCGAAAAAGCCACCCATTTATTTTATTTATTTCTTTTATCGCAATGAAAATTTTAAATATGATTAAAAACCCATTATTATTTTGTAGGATTAAAAAAAATTATCTTTTGATAGTACTTTAATTCAAATTATACCTGGGAAATTCCATAATATTCGGAACTACCCTATTGGTAGAAAATACATTGGTTTATATGTAAGCTGTGACGTCACGCTTAATAAACTGAATTCCATCCCATTTCTAATGTCTTGAATTTCGTGCAAAGATAATTTAAACAGAAAATGTATTAGTTTCATTATATCAGCTAAGCAAAGCCGAACAGCTGTTCGTTGGCTCAGTCGAAGCGAGCTCGACCACTGCGCATACATTGTGCGCATCGATCTGGCGACCGGTTAGCGACATACCCACGCAGCCGTCTGCCGTGTATGTTTTGATGTTTTGATGCAGCCTCCCGGCCTCCGCTAATCTCAATGTTTTGCTCTGTTTAACTTTTCAAAGATATAAGTGAGTGCGTAGTGAAAAAGGAAACAACGACGCGATGCAGCAGTGTTATATTTAGTTTTGAAAACAGAACAGAAGTGCTGCTATGGTGCCTATATTATGTGCTTACAATCAACCTCTGCTCACCGCGATCCCACTCGCGGATCAGCTGCTCCCGGTTGTAAGACAGTGCAAAAAGTATTCAAAAGCGATGCACCCGGAATGCACCAACGATGCGATGTGTGAGTGTCAGTTCATCAAGAAGTACTGCTGTATAGGAAGACATGTAGCTCCAACAAGAAACTTGAGTTTTTGCTGGGAGGTTATCCTCCTGTTTTTTGGACTACTTCTGCGGCTGCTGCTACTGCTCATTCTATTGATGTGCTGATACATTCTTCTTGCAAGATGCTGTCTGGATGAAGATTCACTATCGCATAAGATCTACAACTGGTTTAACTTTGTTCTTGTGTTCATTGTGTTTACAACAAATATTTTTTGTGTTATGTGCAGTACAATCAGTGTAATTTTTTATCTGTTTTTCAGAGGTAAATCAGTGTTGTGATTTCGATGCCTCCCAAAATCACCCCGGACTTGATTCACTTTCTCTCTGGTGGTGCTGGTTGGCATTTCTAGGTACTTCAACAGCCTCGATACAACCCTGGAGCTGGATTTATGGTATCTGGTTGTGCTGCTTGGCGTCTTTGGCTGATGTCATCACCCGGAGACAACCTTGGAACTATATTTGAGCTTTCTGGCAGTGCTGGTTGGCGTTTCTAGCTGCCTCAACCACCTGCGAATGATCCTCGAGCTCTATTTTCACTATCCGGCAATCCTGTTTGGCGTTGCCAGCTGCTTGGACCATCTTGAGAGGATTTCGCAATTGAATTGATGCCGTCTTAGAGTGCTGGTTGGCGTTCCTGGATACTTAAACTATTTTAATACAAATCTGGATATGGATTTATAGAATCCGACAAGGTAATTTTGGAAATATTGGACTTGAACTGTATGTTGAATTCATATTGTATCTTCAATAAGTTTTAACTTGAAACGTTTTGTCCCATATGATAAACTCAGTAAACAGATTTCTTATTGCTTGCGGATACCTTTTCAGTGTTCATGATGATAATCTTCTGTTTGTAGAGTAAACTATGTGAGTAAAAAATATTGTTTGACGGTATTCATACTTAAAAGCTGCCTTGTTTTAAATTTGTATGCAGAGATCAGTGGTCTGAATCTCTCAATAACTATTTATGAGTATAATTTTGTAATATTTTTCTGTATGTCTAGGTGTATAAACAATTCTGCATTTATTGGATCATGGTCTACTGCGTCTACCGGAGTCAAACTAAGGATACTGATGGTATTGATAACTGAGCTATCAAAATTTTGGAGTTGGAACGTAACTTCAAGACTCAAGACTCGGGCACTACTATACTACTACTGTTATATGTATTTATAATCATGCATTTTGTAGAAGCTTGTTTTTCTTTAACAGACAATTACTTTGTACAGTCGTTTTTTTCTCGTTTTAATAATTTAATTCTTTTTTTTTTTCTAGATGGAAAAAAACAATTAAAGTGGAAGGAAGGACTCAAGAGGATTTTCAAGAGGATTTTAAAAACAATTAACAGAAGATTTATATAAGTCAAGATTTAATTTAGCAACAGGGATTAATTTAGAAAATTGATTGTAATAGCATAATTTAGAGAGATGTTTCTCAGAGCAGGCTGAGATACAGCATCTCACACATTTTTTACACGAGTTCAAGACATGTTGCATCGCAGTTATTATTGAATTTATGTATCAAAACATCGCTTCTAGGGTATGTCAAATGTATGTATGTTGTATGTCAAAAAGTGTTAAAAAAATCTTGTCTACGGTAAAAAGTTGTATTTTGAAAATGTTTACAACTTTTACATTCAATATTTTTATGTGAAACGTAAATCCGCAAAGTTTTATGGCAAATAATTGGTTTTTTAGCTGTAAATAATCGATTATGAGCTGTAAACTCGAGTTATAAGCATTTTCATGATTTGATGTTAATGCAAAAAAGCTGTATTGTTCAAAGATATACACCTTTTCCATTTAACTTTTTTTTGTAGAATGCTTAGAACTCTAGTTGGAGCCAAAAAACCGTTTTTAGCCATTTTTGGAGGTAACCGCATTCTGCGTATACATGCAGGATCAAGCCCAAAATAGAACTGCCAGCTTACTATTATAAGAGGAGTTCACACACAAATTTTTTGCCCAATTGACTAAAATATCTTAGAGATAATCGAGTAACACCAAAATTTTTATTGGAAATACACGTAAAAATCTATAAAATCTAAACAAATTGTGCCCGCAATTCAAAACGACGTAGAGGATCGGGATAAAAAAAATTGTTTTTTAGCTTTTGCGAAAGGAGACTCCTCCTAAAATTTCAGCCCGATCGGTCGAAAATTGTGTGAGATATCGCATGGTACACATTTTTCGCTCACTAAACTATAAGGCACTTCCGTGTCGTGGTCTGCCTAAAAACAAACGAATAATAATCACAGGTCCACAAAATGATAAACTCAATTTACATAGACTCCGTGGGTGTATCTATATGTTTTCTGGGTCGCTGAATCCGAATCCGGGGTGTATTTGTCTCCATAACGTCAGTTTTTCTTCGCATTATCGACATCACGTCTTTATTTGCATTACATCATATTCGAGATGATTTCATCAAATTAAGAAAAGTTTGAGGCTACTGTGAGCCAAAATGTGAAATGAGTGTAATTTATAGTGAATTATTTTCTTCACTCTGCTTTTAAATAAGTCTGATTCTCAAATAATACAGACAATGCAGACGGATTTCGAAACACCCTCCTCTTTTGATTCACGGGCTTGGGACCGGCTTTGGCAGAGTTATGTTTCCTTTGTTTTTATTTATTTTTATTTTTCTTATATTTTTTTTATTATTTTATATTTTGTGTCTTTTTTTAAATTCCAATTTATGTATATTCAACTCAAAATTAATTCACTCCTTTTTTTTAGTATCGTGTCTTCTTTGATTCAAATGATCGACGAATAGATTTTCTTTTATTTCTTATTGCAGTGTCTCGTTGTAATCCCCAGTAGTAGTCAGCTAGCATACTTATATCCCATACACCTTGATATCTTTTTTCAATATCTTTAAGGTCCTGGTAAAACCTCTCACCCTGTTCCTCGCTAACAGCACCAGATTATTAGGAAAGTAGTATAAATGTGAATCTAAGAAATGCAATTTCAAATTCATTATGCATCCCAGTTTTTCTAAATTGTTTACCATTTGTGAAACAATAGTTTTGTAGTTTGGATCCCTTGTATTTCCTAGAAAGTTAGTAGACATATTCTGAAGCTTTGCCATGCTGCTTTTTCTCTACCAGTCATAGTGTTTTAGAAATCCTTATCTTTCAAAAGATATCTTACTTGCGGACCATCAAATACGCCTTCATTTATTTTTGCTTCTGAAAGCTGAAGAAACTTTTTAAACAAGTACTTAAAGCTAGCCCTGTCATTTTTTAAAGAACTCTAACCATTTGTTTTATTATGCCTAATTTGATATGAAGCGGTGGTAGTAATACATTTTTCGGTGGTACTAAGTTTTGTAACAAAACAGTTTTTTCGCCTGGTACCAAAGTATTTCTGGAGGCCAGATTTTTTTTATAGTGCTTATCTCGTGCATGACTGTCCCACTCGCACAAAAAACACGGGAATTTAGTAAAACCACTTTGAAGTCCCGACTGAATGGTTGTGATTTTCAAATCACCGCAAATTAACCACTTATGTTGGTTGTACTGCATTTTATTCAGCACATATTGCAGATTAACATATTCTTCTCTTAATACTGTAGAATGTGCTAGTGGATGGGGGGCGTACACATTACCATTATGTAACAGCACTGCCTTCAAGCTTCTTTTAGAAGAATCGATAAAAAGTCGCCAATCATCTGCATTATACTCGATGGATTTGAATTCAGAAATGAGATTACGCACATTCTTACAAAACACTAAGTTATTTTCTTTAGTAAAAAAACATCTAAAAGGTTCATCTCTGTTACGAAAAAAAGTTACTCTGGCCACTTCAGTTAAACATTTTATCTCTTGCAACCTTGAGGCTAAACGCTCCGCATTTTTTTTTGAGAGTCCCAAGTCTGGAACTGAATCACTTAATTCATCCTCACTAAATTTTCCTTCCACAGGCTTATTGTAAAGCGATTAATCATTGGGAACTATCGCCAGTTCTTGTACATGTTGTTCGTCAGCAATGAGTCCCGCTATTTCCTCATCTATTTCACAACTGGAATCGATATTGCTACTATCTCCTGTATCTCTTCTATTTAAAACAGGAAAAGTAACAGATTGTACTTTAGGGTACACAATATTTTTTTTATCAAGAGGCGCGACAGCGCCGCGCTGGCGAGTAAAAGTATACGAAGTATGTATACGACACGATGACGGCGCGGGTCGCAGCCCTTATATACTTTGATATTGAGTTCTCTAACCTCAAAATAATTTTCCAAAAGCATTTATAGCATTACTATTGCACCTATGCCCGTTGTATCGCTATCGACTGGACATCTATTTACCTAATCTTTCTCTAGGAAAAAGATTTATTCGAAAAGATTACTTTATTGGCGAAATATTACATGCTGCAATTTAGCTCAGTAATTTCCTTTTCGTTGGGACGGTCTTCCTCTCCTGAGATTTTTTAGCCTTCCGGTCACGTGGCGCCCGGTCATTTGAATAGTCGAGAAAATAAAGCAATGAACCATCGATGTTTTAAGCAGCACCTAATGTTAATTCGGTTATTTTCGTTCAATTCGTGAGAGCATTTACAAACATTGTAAACTAAATTCATCAATTATTTAAAAAATTGCATTCTTGCATAAACTACAACTCGCTAAATATTGATGGAAATGAGTCCAGTATTGTCACTCGGGGGTTTTCGGAGTCGCTGAAGACGAATATCGCAACAGCAACGGTCTTTAAGGTACCTGGTGCCCAGGGTGGACAGTACCAACGTCGTTTTCTAGAGTTTTATGGAAATTTTTAACATAATTAGTCGAAAGTCGTTACTCGGGGGTGTTACGTGTCGCCGAACGCGAATATTGCGCTGGCAACGGTCTCCGTGGTACCTGGTGCCAAGGGTGGACGGTATCAACGTCATCTCCGAGAATTATCTCGAGTATTACATATTTTTACTGTTGATAATACCGTATAATGTAATACATGTATAGTCTCTATAAAAGTGATGAAATCTTCTATAAAAAAAATTTTTTAAAAGGTAAAATATTGGCAAGTAAAAGTTTCTTTACAAAAGTCGTGATATCCCAAAAGCAAACATAACTGATGTCAAGTAATTGTTTTTCATATTTTTCAGGTATACGCATGCAGATACATTATTTTATATAATAAAATATTTTTTACTTAAATTCCTACTTGATACATTAGTTTGGATTCATAAGTAAAATTTCAAATTACTCTTCTTCCTTCGCATTTCCAAAAGTATATTTAATCATATACTTTTAATCCATAGTTCAGAAGCTATTTAAATAATTAAAACCAATATAATATTGGAAATACGACTCAAAATTTTAATATTTTTAAAATTTTTCTAATAACTTCTGAACTATGGATTAAAAGTATATATGATTAAATATACTTTTGGAAATGCGAAGGAAGAAGAGTAATTTGAAATTTTACTTATGAATCCAAACTAATGTATCAAGTAGGAATTTAAGTAAAAAATATTTTATTATATAAAATAATGTATCTGCATGCGTATACCTGAAAAATATGAAAAACAATTACTTGACTTCAGTTATGTTTGTTTTTGGGATATCACGACTTTTGTAAAGAAACTTTTACTTGCCAATATTTTACCTTTTAAAAAGGTTTTTTTATAGAAGATTTTTTTTATTCTTCGCATTATAACCCTGGGTATTACACATACAAAAATAGCAGTCAGTGTCATGGTTGAGTGGTTCGTGCCAAAACATAGGAGAAGTAAACTTTTTTGCAGTTGCATCAATTTCATTTTAATTTCATTTTCTGAATACTTAGATAAATTTAAGTGATACTGAATGCAAATCACTTGTGATGTCCAGGGCTTATTAAAAATATTGCTTGATATGTTAAAAGACTTCTCATAAATTCTTTTACTACTGTAAGTACAATTCCTGCTTTGATTTTGTACAATGAATATGCCAGATACAACACAAAAAGTGTCTCGGCCTTCACATGTACTTGACATTGTTAGAGTTGATAAACCATATAAAAACGTCCGAGAACAAGTAAATTAAAAAGTAAATTAAAATAAAACCTAAAAATTCCTGAGATAAAAAACTGAGAAATATCTTGAAAAAAATCTAGTTATCGTTGCTTATTTCGACGATGATACAATCTGCAGTAAATTTTAATTCTATGAAATGCTCACTTAATCTCCGCAAAATATGAACTGCTGAATATCTCTAGCAATAAAAAAACCGCTGCCAATTCATTGGCACGTAGCTTCCTCCAACGAAATTTATTGTTCCAATAAATAAAATATTGTTTTAAAATACAGTGTATGAATGCTATTTTAAATATTTCCAAGTTTAATTATTTTGTTGTAGAAGCACTAGACATCCATATAAGAGGAAGCCAAATTTTTGAGAAAAATCGGTCATTACATTTCAGCTCTTTACTGGAGAACTGCTTAACGAAATTGTTTAAAATTTTAACAGCAGATAGCTTTGTTTATGGTAAATCACCAAATAAAATTTTGAAGCATTTGACTACACTGTTTTAGAGATATTAGGAATCAAAAAAAAAAAATTCAACTGATATCTCAAACCTTTAGTCTATACACATATTGTGTACTTCAGAATAAGTGGGAAATAAACGAGAAGCATTTATTAATAAAACTTTACAGGATAATAGAAAAAAAACATAATCAGATTAAGTATAACTTATCGCTGAATTGTCAGCGACTCTCACAGCTTTTCAGATTATTTTATATGTTAAAAGACCATTTATAAGAATATAAGGTAAACTCTAGCGTCGCGATCGTACTTTATACTTCAATGACGTTGCGTATTTTTTGTGACAGCCGGTGTGATCAAATAACCTGATTATGATTTTAAAGATTCATTTATGATTGAGCATAGCAACCTTAGCACTTGACAACGAAATCAACGATATCGTGCATGTTATTGTTTTATCAGTCAGAGTCTGACACACTACCTAATTCCTCCCCGTAGCAATAAATATATATATATATCTATATATTATCATACATTACATATCAGTATAACATAAATTCATAGGAGGGACTTTTAAACGTGCACCACACCTTAGAAGAAAAGCCAAATTTTGAAAAAATCGGTTTTTACTTTTAGCTCTTTATTTGAGAACTGCTCAACAAAATCGTTTAAATTTTAACAGCGGATAGCTTTGTTTATGATGAATCGCCACATAAAATTTTGAGGCATTTGACTCATTGTTTAAAGATATAAGAATCAAAAATTTAAAAAAAAATTCAAACCTTGATATCTTGAAGACATAGGGTTTAAAAGTGCCGCCAATGAATTACCCCAAGAAATAAAATATCTACCTTTCCAAATTCAAGTGCAATTAGGCTTTTTTACGCCGTAATCGAGGCCAAAAAACTCATTTTTTTCAGTTTTCGATTTATTAATGAAAATCGTAGACAAATCACTTGAATTTTAATGAAATATAGTTTGACATTGACCATCACATTGATTTTTTTCGTGAGGTTATGATGTTTCTTTCAGAGATATGAATTTTTTAAAAATCACTTTTCATTTTATTGGCCGAAGAGCTGTTCGATCCGAGGCCAACGGTGGAATTATGTTAAATTTTATTATCTTTCAAAATGATTTTAGCTGAATTGTTCTGTAACACGGTGATTGAATAACGAAAAAAATTTTTTAAATCAAAAATGCCATAAAAAAGAATAATTACAATTAAAAAAATGTTTTTCCGAATTCTAGATCAATAAATTATGCTATGTTAATTTGTTTATAGGACGAGTGTTCAGGAATATGGGTTAATAAATCACACACATCCAACACAAACACCCACACAACAACACACAACAACCAACACCCAACACACACATCCATACAGACATTTCCTAAAATCACGTAATTCGAACTTCTAACATCTCAAAACATGTTTCTATAAAGATTTAGCGAAACCGAAAATTTTACTATTACAAAGCTTCCTCTAGGAGGAAGCAAAATAATGTCTGTCACTACACTTCAGTATTTAAGAAATTACCGATGCTACGCGAGAACAGTGGCGTTTCTGTATAGGAAATATTATACGAAGTAAAGTGTCTTTAACATTTTCTGTTATCAAATTATACCACCCTTGAAGTTACCTCTTGGCGCGCAACACGAGTGCAGCCTACCGGATTCTTTTTTAAGTTTTGGGGTGTTGCCTGCAGTTACTTGTATGTAATCAGATGAGGATTCAACTCATTTTTTTAAAGCTTTTGGTGATGATTTAGACAATTTGGTGGTTCTATTAATAAAAGTTAGAGATCAAGAAACGTTCTATGTACTTTTCATCCTTCGTCAACTGTTTTTCTCTTTCAAACGTAATGTATATCTATATCAATAATGTATATAGTGAAACGCTAGGAGAAGCCTAGGTTTCTTTTCGACCGTGCAACCGAACAAGCTTCAATTCATACGTGGTGGCGAGCCGCCGCGGCTCAATGCGCCAGGCATCGAAATGCCAGGGACCTAAGATCCCCTTTCCTTGAGAGGCCACCACGTGTCAAAGACTGTCGATGCGAGAAATTTAAGCTCGGCTAGCTTATCGTTGGGAAAGGTCGGGAGTCAGGGTCGTGGGATAATAACGCTTGACTTGGCTGTTGCTGACTTTGCTTTTACGTACTCATTTATTTTCTCAATTTATTTCTCTCACTCACTTTATTTTGACTCAATTCTCTGAATTTTATTACACTACGGCATCCTGCCGATAATCACTTTGTCTCTCACATGGCCCGCTGGCCGAGACTTCACACATCACACTCTGCGGCTCGCATACCGCTCGCTCGTTCACGGCCCACGNGCTCGCATACCGCTCGCTTGTTCACGGCCCACGACAAGGTCGCCGCGATTTCCCCATCCGAGTGCAAGAAACGGCCCCACGTAAAATTCGCCGACGGATCCGCCCGTGCCCATCGCGCAATCGACGCCGTGCTCGCGCTCGTCAGCGCGAACACCGCCGACTTGCCGATGCTGCCGAAACACTCGCCTCGCCTCTCCGAAACGTCCGCCGGCCAGGACGATCGGCGTGTCCGTCACGAGGTGCTCTCACGGGCTTGCGACTCCCCGGCCGAATCTTCAACACATTATTACCGCCCGCGCGCCAACTCTTTTCCTAGCCGCTTGCCGGCAACCTTGCCGCGACCGTGACGCGCGCACACACACACTACACAGGGACTCGCTGTCCCGACACACGTCTCACTACTAACCTACTCCATCCCAATGCATCCGTGCATTATCGGCTCATAATAATTATCTAAACTATCGGATATCAGACAGCCATCTCGCATGAGGCTGTCTGCGCAAACCTTATGATCTAGCGAGAGCGGAAGCGAGAGCGATTAATCTATACCAGGACGGAAGCGATAGCTGAGGACTATACGATAGCTTGGGAACAAGGAGTTAAGTACGATACTAAATTAACAAGGGATTCGATAGCTGAGTGACGGAAATGGATACGATAGCTGGATTAAACGATAGCTGGTTAGAAAACGTTAGCTGGGCGCACGAGAACGATAGCTGGACCGGGATTTACGATAGCTGATTGTTGCACGCGAGCAACAATCACGAGAGCGAAATATTCGAGAGCGATAAAACACGACAGCGGCATAAGGCACGAATCCTGGCACGTGGTCGCGAGACGGCGCCATTTTCCTTTGTCGCAACCTGCGAGATTGCGCCGCGATAAGCACGTGTTCGCGACGATTTTATGCACTCGCGCACTTTACGATTCGCGAATATTAAAACGACCGCACTGACACCACTAATTTTTTTATTGCGAATCGTCGACTCCAATCCGCTCCTTGGGCTGCTGAGTTTGACGCCAACAGGAAGAACGGTGTCAGGCGGAGCGAAGAGAGAGCAACCTAGCTCGGCCGAGGCTGATAAGCAAAAGGGACGAGAATCTCCCCACCGGTCGGCACACGAGGCCTGCGAGTCAGCGCCACGCGCGTTCGCCGAGTGTACTCTCTCCTCCCGCACTCGCTCGCATGGACGCTCCGCCGCGGGAGCCGGGCGCTCTCTTACCGATGCGGCGTCTCTCGCGCGCTTTGTAACGTGCGGTTGGACTGCCACGTTACAATAGATATACAATGTACTGTTTGCAACACCCCAATTATGCCAAGAAGGCGGTGCTGTTGGTCGTACTTACCTAGCGTATAAGCTAATGCTGTTATGAATCGATGAAAAACTCTGAAAGCAAATAAAAATAAAATATATTGAAAAACACATATATTTACAAGTTATATAAATTTAAGTCAGTATAGACTTGCTTTATTTTTTTGTAATCTATTGTAAAAAAATTATTATTTTATTGTAGTTGAACAAATTTACCAATTTTTTTACGTCATGTGTAAATTTTACTAAAAATAGAATTTAATGAAGTTTATTTTTAAACTTTTATATATTACATAAATCAGTGGCAGAAGAGAGGTGCTTTCTTTAAAATTTAACATGCACTTTCAGATTCTTTTTGCGCGAAGCCACCGACACCGGCGCCTTTGTGATTATGTGACCAAAGGTTTTATCTTCCGTGACGTGATAGAATAGTTAATAAGTAATAAGATAAAATGTACATTATACAGCAACGCTGTGACATTCCTAAACTAATGTGATATTTCGAGATATTATGTATTTTTGACTTGTGCAAAATAAATTCTATATCTATCTATCTATCTATCTTTCATCATCATCACTTAGGTCAACGGCGCTTCCTCGTCAATTCAGCACTTCTCCTCAGCAGCGTCAACGAATTCTTCACGTCGTTTTGCGCAGCAATTCACGCGGGAATCGCCATTTTCGCTCTAAGGTAACAAATTAGTGCGCGCGCGAATCTCGACCGTTAGGTCGCCATTTTGCTTCGGCGAGTCTTCAAATTCTCAGAATAGCTCACGCGTGCAACAACGATTCTACGAATCATCACGCATACGTTGCGTTGTCGAGATCGCGACTCAGTCTAAAAGTTTTTTTTCTTTTCTTTTTATTTCTTTTTAATTAATTTCTTTTCTTTTATTAATTTGCGAAATACGAGGTGAGACGCGTTAGCAATCTCGATAATTCTTTCTAATTTCTCTTTCATGCGTTTGACTCTCTTTTCTCGCTCGACGATCAGTGTTCTCACCCGAGTCAACGGTTACCACTTCCGGACGGCGCTCCTCGCAAGTGGTACCTCACAGACTTCCAGGGCAACGCATCGAACTTCAGTCACAGCAGCCTCGACAACTAGCGGGCGTGCTGGGAATCGCGACAACAATCCCTCGTTCTTGTCGTCTCCCGGACTGAGCTCCTCGCGAGCGACACAACAGGGAAGTCTAGTGAAACTCACACGGTCCTGCTCGTCTCTAATCCAAGGTTGACGAACGATTAAGGTAGAAAATCTCTTTTTTTTCTCTCGCTACCTACAATCAACCTCCGGTTAGCTCAGTGCGCGAGACGGATAGACATTGCCTTGCAGCCGCTTGTACCTGCGAGTACACTGCAACCATTGTAATAATTTTGTACGTCTGCTCCGAACTCAAGGTCAGGTTAGGCACTGCATTCCACGTACATGAGCAATCGTGAATTGGGCTTTACTCTCAGATCGGGCAAGCAAATCTTTCAACCTCCCCTTCTTAACCGCAATGCAAGAGACGCTAGGAAGCCGAAAATGACACTCACGCACTCCCCAATCAAATAAAAAAATGCGAGTGTAGTCGATGAAACGATTCCAGTAACCACAACGAGCCAGGGTCAATCAAGCCCAACCTTCTCGTTTACGCCAGCAAATTCAGAGACATCGCAGCGCACTCCAGCTCTCACGACTGTCTCTTCGTTGAACACTCCTCTTACGACGTCTCAAGTCAATCAACAGCTGACCACTAGTTTAACTACAGCTGGCGCTTCAGATTTTGAAAAATCGGCCGACATGGCATCAGGATTCAATCAGCCGTCCAACGGCACCCAAAACGCCTTCCATTTCGGCACATGTCAGCACCAGTCGTTCAACGACACCGAGAGCGCCTTCCATTTCGGCACAGGCCATCCGCCCAGCACAGCGAACAGCGGTTTCAACTTTGGAACAGACAAAAGGGAATCTCATGTCCCAACAACGGCGTCGAAAAGCAACAGATATTTCCTGGGAACGCCTAAAAACAAAACCATCCATTCCTAAATCTAGGAACGCGGCGCAAAGACAATAACCTGCTGAACAAGCAACAGCTGCCAGCAGACAACTTTGCCACTACGGACGACCTGACACAGCTGACAGAACAGCTCAACCAGCAACTGGACCTTAAACTAAACGCGTTATTGGATCGCCTGGCTCCGGTCCAACAACAGCGAGAGTACGACTGCAAGGGGCCAACCGAACCCACAGATACACACCTGTCACAAGCTGCCAACCCACAAAATTCGGGAAGCAGGTTACCCCCATCAAACCTCTCGCAGGAAAGCGCTCATCTCGACCAGCAGCACAATGCATCTACCTTTGCAAGTACCAGGCATTTGCTATTCTGGAATTTTTACAAGCACAATCCACAGGGTTGGTTCAGCCAATTAGAAGATCTATTCTTGGCACACAACGTCAGCGAAGACGAGGCCAGATTCAACTTCGTCATGAGATATCTTACACAAGACATCCATGTCGACATCCAATTCAAGCTGAACACCCTCACAAGAGGGCAGAAATATCAACAGATCAAGAAGATCTTAACGGACCGTTATGCTGAAACTCAAGAGCAACAATTAGACCGACTATTTAAAGGTCTAGAAATTGGTTCCCAAAGACCATCAGACTTCCTTGCTGAACTAAACAGCCTCGCACAGGACAAGGTACCGAGAGACACAGTGATATCTCTCTGGAAAAACCGTCTTCCAGCTCAGATCCGGCTAATGATCTGGAATTACAAGTAGTCCAGGCGGTAGAGCAATCGAAATGGATGTTGTTTGATAACGCAAATTTTTTTTCGCAGAAAGTTGCCAAATATTGTGTATAGCAATAATCTATGTTTGCATTCTCCGAAAAACGCTTAAATCAAACAAATTTACTCTTTCTTTTTTGTTTATTTGACGATTTCCTATAAGAGTATAAGAATCGCGAATCGAAAAAGTTTAATTTTCCATTAGTTATATGCGAAAATTAGTAAAAAATCATACGTGAACTTTAAGAAATGTTTTCGGTAAATAAAAATTGATAAATATTTATCAAATTTTCAGAAAAGATAGTTCAACATATGACAATTACGTATAACAATTTTTGTAACGATCGACTGCGTAGTTTTTCAGTGCCAGAATTGTTAATTAACAAAATCTAAAAAAGTTGATCGCGCGTATCTCGTTTAAATAACGGTGAAATAGAAGCACGTAATTTTTACAGTTAGTTAGTGTCATAACAAACAATAAGCAATTATAAAAATACCCATTTTTATGCTTTAAACATTTTTTTACCAGGTTTTTAAAATTTCGGCAAATTCTTTCCATTATAAATAATTTCTCGTTTACAGCATCGGTTCGATGGAATTTAAAAATTATTTCAGATCTAAATACTGCTTTGCAAGCACTTTCATTTTAGCCCAATACGACAAAATTTGACCGTGTAGATTCGGAGATAGAGGCTTACAAAGTTAATAATCACTTATGGCTTACTTAATGGTTAAATCGAAATGTAAAAAATATACGCTTATAGCGGATTGCAAATACTTTCTATATCCGTCTTGTGCATTTTCGACAGATGAAAGCCTAATGAATGAAAAATCGATAAAAATACCGTATCACAGGAATTCGTCGGCCGAGCGGCGTGGGAGCAGGAGTGGGGATGGCGGAGAGTAGCTGTGCTCTCGCGCGGTTCGGGTGTTTCAAAATGCGAATGCGCGGTATAACATGAGTTATCTCGGCAACGGTAGCACTTATTGAGACGATTTTTTTTTAATTCGATGTAGCGAAATGAGAGGAATCAGAATATGCCATCAAAAAACAATATTACAAAGAAATTTGGCACGAATTTCAAGATCAAAAAAGTATGCTATTTTCATTTGCATTAAAAAAATAGTTGCATGATTGAAAAATTATTTTGTTGCTTAATGTTCATCAAATCATGCAATTAATGAAACGTTTCAATAATAAAAATTGATATCATGCAACTAATTAAATGTTTCAATAATAAAAATTTTAAAAGAAAACTGTTTACGCTTTTTAATACTCTAATAATCTATTTATGTAGAATAACTGATTAAATTTACTAATTATTATTTTACAGAATGTTTGTTGTACTGTAATAATAAGTCATTTTATGGAAAAAAAGCGCTACCATATTTATACAATTTATTATAAACAAGGACAGTTAGTTATGATTAACAAAGGCCATTAACGAAAGAAAATATACTTTTTATCAATTTTTATTATTGAAATGTTTCATTAATTGCATGATTTGATGAACATTAAGCAACAAAATAATTTTTCAATCATGCAACTATTTTTTTAATGCAAATCAAAATAGCATACTTTTTTGATCTTGAAATTCGTGCAAAATTTCTTTGTAATATTGTTTTTTGATGGCATATTCTGATTCCTCTCATTTCGCTACATCGAATTAAAAAAAGAAATCGTCTCAATAAGTGCTACCGTTACCGAGATAACTCATTTTATACCGCGCATTCGCATTTTGAAATACCCAAACCGCGCGAGAGAACAGCTGCTCTCCGCCATCCCCACTCCTGCTCCCACGCCGCTCGGCCGACGAATTCTTGTGATTACGGTATTTTTATCGATTTTTCATTCATTAGGCTTTCATCTGTCGAAAATGCACGAGACGGATATAGAAAGTATTTGCAATCCGCTATAAGCGTATATTTTTTACATTTCGATTTAACGATTAAGTAAGCCATAAATGATTATTAACTTTGTAAGCCTCTATCTCCGAATCTACACGGTCAAATTTCGTCGTTTTGGGCTAAAATGAAAGTGCTTGCAAAGCAGTATTTAGATCTGAAATAATTTTTAAATTCCATCGAACCGATGCTGTAAACGAGAAATTAGTTATAATGGAAAGAATTTGCCGAAATTTTAAAAACCTGGTAAAAAAATGTTTAAAGCATAAAAATGGGTATTTTTATAATTGCTTATTGTTTGTTATGACACTAACTAACTGTAAAAATTACGTGCTTCTATTTCACCGTTATTTAAACGAGATACGCGCGATCAACTTTTTTAGATTTTGTTAATTAACAATTCTGGCACTGAAAAACTACGCGGTCGATCGTTACAAAAATTGTTATACGTAATTGTCATATGTTGAACTATCTTTTCTGAAAATTTGATAAATATTTATCAATTTTTATTTACCGAAAACATTTCTCAAAGTTTACGTATGATTTTTTACTAATTTTCGCATATAACTAATGGAAAATTAAACTTTTTCGATTCGCGATTCTTATACCTTTATAGGAAATCGTCAAATAAACAAAAAAGAAAGAGTAAATTTTTTTGATTTAAGGCTTTGTTTCAAAGTTACAGACACAAATGTATCGAAAAATGGGCCAATTTTCGCGATTTTGGCACATTTGTTGTTATACAGCGTGAAGCAAGCGTTTTTCGAAGGATGCAAACATAGATTATTGCTATACACAATATTTGGCAACTTTCTGCGAAAAAGAATTTGCGTTATCAAACAACATCCATTACACCCTACTTTTACTGCTCTACCGCCTGGACTAAAGGAAGAATCTGAACTCATTAAGAGTGCAGACATGGCCTTTGATGTGCTTCAACAATCGCACATCAATGCGCTGAAGTCAGACAGCCAGCCCGCCATCGCTCCCGATGATAAGATCGATCAACTGATAGCTGCTGTCCAAAACTCGCACAACAGCGATCACGCCAGCTGCTCAAAAACTGAGAACTGGCGCAACCAGTCTCGTTCTAAGTCCAAAAATCAACGAGACTCCACTANACTCCACTCCAGCGAGATCAAAATCTAGGTCGAGCTTCTCAAACAACAAAAGCCTTTGCTTCTTCCACCGCAAATTCGGCACTGAGGCAAAGAACTGCCAACTTCCCTGCACCTGGAAGCGCGCTCCGGGTCAGGACTACAGGGTAAAAAACCCTAAGAATTCCAAGGACCAGGAAAACTAAATAATCCTGCTGTTGCGGAGACTGACAGCCAGTAATTCCAAAACCCAGCAACTGGCAAGGCAAGGCAGCTGACTTCCAACTCTATGCTGTCAACGACTCGACCATAGATGTCTATGGCGTCAAACGTCTCGAATTAGACGTAGGTTTGCCTTACAAGCTTGCGTGGAATTTCACGATCGCAGATGTCCCGCCCTCTATCATAGGAGCCGATCTTCTAAAACATTACCATTTACTACCAGATCTCAAGCTCAAGAGACTGGTAGATGGCAATCAATTCGCGCACGCGCCTGCTTTCGTCAAGATAGTGCAGCCCGTGCAAATTTCTTTTGTGGCACCAAGCCACAAATACGCCCACATTGGGCATCTGTCGCCCTTTGCACATGCCGATGAAGAAAAATGGGGAATGGCGTCCTTGCGGTGATTATCGCAAACTTAATCTGGAGACGATCCCAGATCGTTACCCAATTCCACACATGCACGATTGCATGACCTTTTGCCATGGCAAAAAAATCTTCTCGGCGCTAGATTAACGCCAGGCCTACCACCAAATACCGGTAGCCCCCGAAGACGTTCCCAAAACGGCAATTGGAATTCGCAACGCTTCACAAACGTTCCAGCACTACATTAACTCAGCGCTTGGAGATCTCGACTTTGTCTTCGTCTACTTAAACGACATTCTGCGTTACCGAACTAATTTTTCTGGGCCATCTTATCACTCTAGATGGTTTCAAACCCAGCCCAGAAAAAGTCAAGGCGATACAGGAATTCCCGCTACCACGGACCATCGAGGAACTATACGTAGATTTCTAGGCCTCGTGAACAGTTACAGACGTTTGCTGGCGCACGCTGCAGACACGTAACGTCCTCTCATCGAATTCCTAAAAGGAGCTAAAAAAAGGACAAACGTCCAGTTCCGTGGACTCCAGAAGCCGAGGCGGCCTTCCAAAAGTGCAAGGACGACCTCGTGAACCTCTCCTTTACCGCTTTTCGAAGCGAAAACGCAAAGCTACGTCTGATCACAGACGCATCAGATACAGCTATGGGAGCAGCCCTCAAGTAACGCTCAGGCAATTCTTGGCTTTCTCTTGCCTCCTTCTCCCAAAAGTTCTTCCCTGCGCAGACCAAATACGCCACCTCCGACCGGGAGCTAACAGCCATCTATGAAGCCATCCGACACTTCCACCACTATCTCGAAGGTGTGGAGTTCAAAATTTACACGATCATATACCTTTGATCTATGCTTTACAGCAGGTGAAGAGAATGACGTTGCAGACGCCCTGTCTCGAATCAACGCTTTCACTTCTCCTGCATTTTTCGACTGGAGCGATCCAGAACTTCTCGCTGATCCACAGGTCAGAAAAGTTCTAGCGAATATCAACGCATTTAAGCTTCCAACGCTGTTCGACGCGAAACAGCTGAGCGAAGAACAAGAGAAGGACGATCAACTCAAGGAGATTCTCAACAATGCGGACCATCCGCTCAAGCTTCGGAAGCTTACTTGGGGCTCTACAGTCGCAGCGTTTTACTGCGACATCCACGAAGATGTCATTCGCCCTTACCTCCCGAAGAAACTGAGGAATGAAGTCTTCGACAACTTCCACTCATAATCGCATCCTGGAGTTAAAGTCACAGCTCGACTCATACACCAACAGTACGTGTGGCCTAACATGAGTCGCGACATAGCCACTTGGTGCAAAACGTGCTTAGCTTGTCAACAATCCAAAGTGACAAAGTACAATAAGTTTTTGCCCAAGCATTTTATCACTCCAGATGCAAGATTCGATCACGTCCACTTGGACCTCGTAGGACCTTTCGCCTACAGCCACGGCTACACATATCTCCTCACCATCATCGATCGCTATACGAGATGGCCTGAGGCAATTCCAATTGCTGACACCACTCCAGCAACGGTAGCTCGTGCCTTTTATGACAACTGGATCTGCCGTTATGGCGCACCGACTACGATCACCACTGATCAAGGTGCACAGTTCGAATCCAGATTGTTCACCGTACTTCTGTCAATCCTCGAAATAAACAGGATTCGCACCACATCATACCATCCTGCCTCCAACGGCATGGTGGAGCGCCTCCACCGAGACATCAAGACAAGTCGTATGTGCCATGGAAACAGCCAGGAGTGGTTTCGACTACTTCCAACAGTCATGCTGGGACTGCGCACGCGCATTCGTCTAGACACAGACGCTAGTCCAGCTGACCTAGTATTCAGAAAATCAATGAGAATTCCCGGTGATTTCTCACCTCTCACCAATGAAGAACCAAACGTTCGCACATTCTACAACGAATTTCGCGACTTCATGCATCAACTGAGACCAGTTCCAGTTAATCACAAGACGGCAACCAAGCCATTCCTACATCAGGACATGAAAACCTGCTCTCATGTTTGGCTACAAGAGAAACCAATCAAGCCTGCATTGACTCGGCCTTACACTGGCCCTCACAAGGTCATCTCTCGCAACATGGAGAACCAGACCTTGGTAATCGAAGTCAACGGCACACGGAAAACAGTGTCTTAGCAACGCGTGAAGCCTGCGTTCATTCTACAAGAGGATCCTGGCGGCTCTAAGGAAAATACAACATTTGAACCGATCAAGATTCCTCAGCCAACGGAAGTCAATCGTGCTCAACCAACAGCCGGCACTTCCAAAGCCTCGCAGTTTCCCGCAGATAACCTTCCACCTGCACCTCCCAGATCACCTACGATCTTTCCTACAAATCAACCTATTCGTCCCACACAGTGTCCCGTTCCCAAACGTACAAAGTTTGTACCCAACATTCTGAAACGGAATAGAAACACCGACTCGATTCAGTCGCATAGTGAGGCACCTAAAAAATGAGTCTCTTTCGCAGCGCAACCCACTGTTAAAATGTTCACGCCTGATTATACCGAATCATCACCCAAGGTCAACGTAATCGACATTGTAAACGCGCTAAAATATCAAGTTTCTAGTCAAAGCTTAACGAAATTACTGAGTCTCATGTGCAGTGGGGTGTAGGGCTACTTGCAGCACACTATCAAATTATTCGTGTTTAATTTCTTTCAAGCATGGATAAATTAAGAGAACTTGATCTAAATCTATAAACATTAAGATTCCTTAGCAATTATCACTCTATTGTAAATAGTCCTTACTGAAAAAATCACGTGATAATCACATGATAATCGCGTGATAATCACATGATAATCGCGTGATAATCACATGATAATCGCGTGATAATCACATGATAATCGCGTGATAATCACGCGATAATCGCGTGATATTTTCAACCGATTTATCATGCGATTATCACGTGATAATCACGTGATTATCGGATGATATTTTCAACCGATTTATCATGCGATTATCACGTGATACATTACAATCCATTACATTACCCACTGAGCCATTTGCTTTCTTGTACGCATAGTGTAAAAACACAATTCATATATGTAGACATTTATTATTATCTTTACATTCGTTTTAATACAAATACATTTTTTATTTGAAACGAAAATAATAAATACAAAATTTATTGTTATAAAATAATAATTGGTTGTATGATTAATTTAAAAATTATAAATATTCAAGTCATGAGATTAGTTGATGTAATTACAACCAACTAATTATTAGTTGAATAACAATAAATTTAGTTGTTACTATTTATTTTCGTATCGAATAGACAATTTATTTCAACTAGAAACAATATAAAAATAAAAATGAATATGTACATATATGAATTGCTTTAATACATTATCCGTAAAAGAAAGCAAATGGCTCAGTGGGTAACCTAATGGATTGTCACGCTGAGGTCCTGGGTTCAAACCTGGGTCGGAGAATTTAACTTTTGTAAATTATAGGTATCATATTTAGTATTTTTAATAACATTTCAGAATTTTGTTTAAATCTCGTGATAATCACGTGATTATCACGTGATAATCGCGTGATAAATCGGTTGAAAATATCACCTGATAATCACGCAATTATCAAGTGATTATCGCGCGATTATCACGTGATTATCACGTGATTTTTTTCCAGTAGGGTTTTAACCTATTTATGCCACATTTTTTCATAAAAGATTTTCTAAGCATTCAAATCAAAATCCCTTCATTCATACCAAAAGCATAAGTGTACAAAGCATGCTCCTAAAATTTTAGCCCAATCAAACCATGTGGTCACATGGAATCCTACGGGCTATGCCAAAATGCTCTTAACAGTATACGGAGAGTCACCATGGGTAAGTAGGTGCTAATATGGATTTACCATGGTAAAAATACAGGTAATATAACCTTATATTAGTATAAAAATTATATAACAATTATAATTTATTTTTGTAATGAATTATAAGAAGTTTATTTTTCAGAGTTTAAAGGCGGTGTGCCCCCTTAAGGTAATTGTCTCTGACTTCTTTCTACTGGATATTAGAATTACCTCGATTTTATGCCTGGAAGTTCTAGATTCGCGTTATTAAGCCACTTCTGTATTTTGAGGATAGATTCACTAGCAATTTCAGCTACTTTATCCTTCTCTTTTGCTACCACTCTAAGGCTATGTCGTCTGCGAATCCTAAGATCATTGCCCCTTGTTGTAGTTCTAGCCTAAGCACGCCATCGTACATGATGTTTCACAACGGTAAGCCAAGTACTGATCCCTGGGGTGAGTGACCTTATAGTTCATTATGCCCTTTTCAGTCTCGTATAAGAGGGTTAGGTCCTGTCCTTAATCTTGTCCTTAAGGTAATTGGACATTATTCTTCTTATATACACAGGCACTCCTAGTCTCGACAGTGCTTAGTGTATTTTGCTCCAGTTTGCCGAGTTAAAAACATTTTTAACGTCGAGTGTAACAACTGTGCAGTTTTTTTTTTGTACCACCTTCACACCTTTTAACGCTTATGGTTGCCCGTGCTGTATTCACCACTAGGCCGATCGCGTCTAATGTTGAGCAGTACTTCTGAAAACCTTTTGAATTTTTTTTTCAATTTCACCCGTATTTATTAAGAATTGTCCACTTTTGTAAATTATAGATATCATATTTAGTATTTTTAATAACATTTCAGAATTTTTTGTAATTATCGCGTGATAAATCGGTTGAAAATATCACGTGATAATCACGCAATTATCACATGATTATCACGTGATTCTCACGTGATTTTTTCCAGTAGGGGTAGCTCTAAGCAGACCTTTTGTTTGTGTTTTGTTCTCATAGCATTTCAGCTAGCAAAGCATGGAGTTAGATGAAGCAAACCATCAACACAAACATTGTATTACACTACAAGAAAACACTTCTACAATCATCAGACTACGATCCTAATCCTAGCATATTGTAATCTCTCTATATTATAAAAAAAGTTTCGCCGCCGCCGCCGTTTCAGAAATTTTCCCCCTCAATTCTCCCCCTCAATTCTCCCCCCTCAGTTTTCCCCTTAATTTTCTCCCTCAATTTTCCCCCTCAATTTTCCCCCTTAATTTTCCCTCTCAATGCATATCGTCTCAAATGTAGATTTTAGAATTCTTTACTATAGATTCTGTAGTCTCTCTATATTATCAAAAAAGCTTCGCCGCTGCCGATTCAAAAATTGTGCTCCTTAATTAGTGCCCCTCAATTACTGCCCCTTAATTCTTGCTCCTTAATTACCCTCCAATATTGCCATTAAGCTATTACCTCTAAACCACTGTTAATACTTATTCTGTAATCAGTTCTAATATTACACACACGGTTAATTCAAACTTTGTATTCCGGAAATTTTTGCCAGTGCCGGCCGCTTGTTAACTGGGGCCGACGCGCATGCGTTCTATATCAAAACGCGGTCACTTGCGTCCAGCGCATGCTTGTCGGCTCTGGAATATCCCCAATGCGGAACTTGCATGAAAAAATTCATTAGGTCCGTCAGATAGAATATCGAAAAATAATCGACACGTTTTTTTTCTTTTTTCAATTAAACGATTATTAACAAAGATGTAGAGAGTTGAAATGTATGACGTCACTGATTCGGACTGTGTATGGTATATCTATATTGTCCGATTCAGTGACGTCACACGATATTTCAACCCGCTGTACCTTTGTCAATAATCGTTTGATTGAAAGAAGAAAGAATACATGTCGATTATTTTTCGATATTCTACACGACGGACCTAACAGATTTTTTCATGCAAGTTTCCCACTAACCTATGACCAGCACTGGCGGGAGTTTCCCGAATTAAAAATTTCAATTAACGGTATGTGTACTTTTGCATTGGGTAATGGGTTTGTTTCCTTCTTACACAATAATGAACATCCATTTCTATTCGAAGATTTCATACAAATACATGAAACAGAATATAATAATCCCTTTAAATTTTAAAGATACAAATCACATTCATATTTATACAGAACAACATTGGTAGAAACGTAAGCCAACCATTTACCATTAGAAAGCCAATTGGACAATGTTGGTCAATGATTTACAAACGCTTGGATACAAAATCGTCACGCAATGAATGGAAGCCTTGGCTTATGGATAGCCTATCAAGGTCTTAAAGAAGAGGAGCACTCTGTTATTTACTAGCATTCCAGCTTTTAATACACAGATGTAAGTTGTGCTTGAAGATTATAAGCCTGTCACCTGGGACTCCGGTAGACGATGTTCAGGTGTCTGGCAGAGAAAAAAACATAATCTCGGTAACGCGCTTCATGGCGTTCGATGTAAAGATAGATGTAAGTTGTGCTTGAAGATGATGAACTCTCGACAAAATATGCCCTGTGCTTGCAAAATTTTAACCTAAAAGTCTATAATTATAAAACTAAAGGACATAAGGCAATTTTTTTAAGCGTATTTACTGAAGTCACATAAATAATTTATTGTTTTTCCGATCACATAACCTCCCAAATGCTTGAAAATGCTTTTAAAAGCAATATTGAAAATAAACAAAACCACGTCCCAGAATAGTCACGAGCACGTGAAATTCAAGCTGCAGATAAGAATAAGTATATAAAGATACAGTTCACAATTTAAGGAAAAATAAGAATAGTTTTTCTTCGTCGTAGCTTGATCAAACGAAATATTTAAAAGATTATTACAAATCAGTATGACCAGAGGGTAGGCAAAAAATTCGTTGTTTATAATACAGCTATTAGCCGTGTATGTAGCAAAGACAAATAAGTTGATATTCAATGAGCAGACGCTGTTTTGCGCATTAACGGTCAATTCAATACCCGACGATAAAATATCACAAAAGTCTTTCCTTATCTATATTTTTTCATCAGCTTGTTCTCGCAGACAGGCAGACGATTTTTAAGATCGTGAAACTCAAGATGTTCAAGGAAATGGAATTTACTTCTAAGTGGTTTGACAAGGGTTAGCAAGATTGGGATTATACTGAATACCTTTTATAAGAAGAAGTCAAGGGATTTGCGTGTTGTAATAAAACTCCTTTCGACAAGAAAGCGATCTTATTAATACAAAGAGAACAACCGATTTTGAATTATTATGAAAGGGCTGTGCCAATTCATGAGATCGAAGGTACTTCGTATTACAATCTATTAAACAAGCCGATAGACGTAATGACTTCTGACGTAAGTTATCCTAAAATTATCGAAGAGTTTAGGATCAAAACGTACAAGCTTCTTTACCCGCTGTATCACAAGTGGTTGCGGATCAGATTTGATCACGACATGATAGAAAAATGGTCACGATCGATGACGTCGTTCAAAGAGTTGTGAAGATTCGTCTACACTGAAAGATCTATAATGTATTTAAATTTATTAGGAGACGCATTGGTTTGATCTTGAAATATTCCCTTAAGACGTTTTTTAAGTAGTTTTAAGGTTTAGTTTTTAACGTGGGTAACAGTTCTGCCTCTTAAATTACCTATCGGTAGACTCGCAAACTATACGACAATAGGTGCGTGCACACACGTTGTTGTAAAATTCGAAACGGCGTAACTTTTTCAACGACCGATTTATTGCGACAAATCAATACTGAACAATTATAACGTATTTGAGCTCTTATAGGTAAAATGTTTTCTCCACATACACAGAAAGAAAGAAATGTATTGTTTACACGTGCCCTATCATTTTAACTCCTTGGAAAGGAAAATCCAAAACACATGCGCCGAAACAATCATATATCAACTAAAAATCTCGACATTATACAAGCGTTTAGAATACACTAAAATCAGCAGTAGCTTGTAATCAATATAGAGTAATAATTTTTCTTTTCTTGTACCGGTAAGTTCAACAAATGCGATATACAAGCCCGTATACGTTTAGCGCGTTAGCTCAGCTACAGCAAATAGCTGGCGCCTATGATTCGTTAGAAAAAGCTGATGCATACACAGCAATGGGTGCGTTTTCCAACGACCTTAATACCGTCAATTTGTAAATGATTATGCGCGTGAGTAAAGCGAAAAAAACTGCTCGGGCTGGCGTTGCGTATCGAGCGTATCGAGCAAAATTATCAATGTGTAATCGGCGGTGGCGGCTGCAATATAAAATCTAAAATGCGTTAAAAAGCGGTTATCTTCTTCAAAAAGGAAAATCCAAAACACATGCGCACGCGGGGTTAATTTTTAGCAGTAGCTTCGAGCTATGATATATAATTCAGGCGTGAATAAGCGAGGAAAGAGAGGTTAGGAAGTGATTTTACAGAATTCGCACTTCGAAAATTTTTGTTTTATTTTTTGAAATACGCTTTTACGTATATTACGAGCTTTAAAGTTTTTACTACGACGAACGTGGGGTTGGCGAGCGAAGCGAGCAGGGGGGGGGGACCCCCCTAGTACTTATAAAATTTTTAACATGTTCGAACAACTAGTTTTAAGCAAACAATTGTAAACAATCTCCAGTCCCTGACAACCTTTTTTTTGTAAAGCTTGCTGATTTTCTTGTAAACTTCTCTCTCGCAACTTTACTTTACTTAAATTTCTCAATTAACAAACATGCTTCTCAATTTTTTTTCCTTCGGGGGAGTACTGTAGGTACCCCACCGACAGGTGGCGGCACGTCCGACCACAGAGAGAGAGAGAGAGAGAGAGAGAGAGAGAGAGAGAGCGGCTTACGTCGCGAGCGAGCGTTTCACTCAGTTTCGCACTGACCATGACCCAGACCAGTCGGGCTTCAGGGAGTGAGATCAGAGAATTTTTTTTTTTTTTTTTTCATTATATTATAGCCTTTTCAAGTCTTCTCGAAGAGTCTTATACGACTCTTCCCTCTGCCCGATACCATACAATGGTACCGGCCAGAGAGGCTCCCTATAGTCGCGGTGCATGTGCATCACATCGGAATGTAGTGCGCATGCATCTCGACTGGCCCTACAGTTTAATTACACAGTGCGAAACTGTATACAGTGGGATCCGAACCACTGGAGCTTTGATGTTATAAGACACTTATGTATATAACATACAAACGTATGTAAACATAGAGGTGTCCCGATGTCAGAAAGTGCCGAGAGCCAGGCTTGAACCCAGAACCTCTGGATTACTAGCCCGACACTCTGCCCACTGAGCCATCGCCGCTCATGTGAGATCAGAGAATAAAGACGATAGTTCAGGATAGGCAAAGAGTACTTTCTCCTCCCGACCGCCATATCCCGACATTGATTTGAAAGATATCAAACTTATTTTTCACGTCAAAAAAGAATTTTCACAAATCATCATTTCTTTAATGTAATAAAGTAGATTGAAATTCGGCCTCTTTTTTTTCATCATCTCGCACCTTTAATCAGCTAAAACGACTTCCGGTTGACGGTGTAATAGGTGTAATAGGTGTAATATAATACGTACAAGAAAATATTACCCGAAACTCGGTACTCCGGGATTTTTGGGTCGCTGTACACGAATATAACTATTGTGACGGTCTCCGAGGTACCTGGTACCCAGGATGGACAGTATTAACGTCATCTCCTCGAGTTTTACGGAAATTTGTAACATAATTGGTCGAAACTCGTTACTCGGGGGTTTTTGGGGTTGCTGAACACAATTATCGCGACGGCAACGGTCACCGAGGGACCTGGTGCCTAGGGTGGACAGTATTATATATTTTTACTGTTGATACTGTATAATGTAATACATGTATTATAGTCTCTATATAAGTAATGAAATCTCCTAAAAAAATCTTTCTTAAAGGTAAAATATTGGCAAGTGAATGTTTCTTTACAAAAGTTGTGAAATCCACAAAACAAACATAACTGATGTCGTCAAGTTATTGTTTTTGATATTTTTCAGGTATACTCATGCAGGTACATTATTTTATGAAATAAAATATTTTTTACTACAATTCTTAGTTGATACAATAGTTTAGATTCATAAGTAAAATTCTAAATATACTCATCTTCCTAATTATATGATTTTGAGACATTATTCGAATGCCATTCGGCGAGATATTTATTTACAAGTGTGAAACCTTGTAAAATGGTAGATAATTACATAACGGAGGGCAGTGATGTCCTAGTTTTTCATAATTTCGCTTTTATTGTTTGTGATAAGCAAATTAGTTACTTTTGTCGTCTGCTATTTTGTGGCGCGAAATCTAGATTTGAATTGACTTTCGGACCCCCTTAAGTGAACAATAAAAGTGAGACAGTTATGATATGGACGGAGAGATAATGAGATGATGATCATTGTGTAAAATATACATAATCATATTATTTTTGCGTGACTGTGTCTGATGAGGACATCGGATGAAAGGATTATGATATCGAGTTATATGGATTTGGGATGATTGATACTTGAAGCCTTACATGTGTCAGGACGTGGCTTCTCCTCGGCCACCATCAAGGCTGCACTCTCGGGCGGTGGAATGTGTCCCTCTAACACATTCACACAGTTTAGCATGCTCCTGGAAAATATCACGCCACGTTTTTTCTTTCTTTTCTGTTTCTTTTGTTTTCTTTATTTTCTTGGTTTTTGATTGAAAAATCTTTTGAAGTTAGGATTTACCACTTCCGTTGTAAACATATTCAATCATGTACTTTTAATCCATAGTCCAGAAACTATTTAAATAATTAAAACCATATAATATTGAAATACACGACTAAAGATTTTAAAATTTAAAAATGTTTCTAATAACTTCTGAACTATGGATTAAAAGTATATGATTGAATTTTGAAATGTCAAGGTAGATGAGTAATTTAGAATTTTACGTATGAATCTAAACTCTTGTATCAACTACGAATTGAAGTAAAAAATATTTTATTTTATAAAATAATGTACCTGCATGCGTATACCTGAAAAATATCAAAAACAATAACTTGACGACATCAGTTATGTTTGTTTTGGGGATTTCACAACTTTTGTAAAGAAACTTTCACTTGCCAATATTTTACCTTTAAGAAAGGTTTTTTTAGGATATATATAGTTTTCTTATTTCAATATATTGTATATTACTAAACTTTAACACATGCAAAATTTTAATAAATGCAAAATTAATCAAGCACTTCCATACATAGATATATACATTCCTATAACATGCATATATTAAAATTTAGTAATATACAATATATTGAAACTTTGATAAATGCAAGTTATAGGTACGTTTATATGCATATCTGAAAGTACATGTTAAATTTTAACGTACCTCTCTTTTGCCACTGATTCATGTAATATAAAAGTTTAAAAAGAAACTTCATTAAATTCTATTTTTATTATAATTTACACTTGATGTAAAAAAAAATGAGTAAATTTGTTTAACTAAAATAAAATAATAATTTTTTTCAAAATAGATTACAAAAAAATAAAGCAAGGCTACACTGAATTAAATTTATATATATAACTTGTAAATATATGTGTTTTTCAATATATTTTATTTCCATTTGCTTTCCGAGATTGGCATCGATTCATAAGAAGTCATCTATGGTACATTATGCACCGAGAGGCAAAAGTATCAGATTTTTTCCGTGGGTGAGTTTACTACCCGAACGAGATTATTTTTTCTGAGACCCTTGCGGAAAATACCCCAATATTTGGGTGTAAACTCTCGATTTTCAGTGTTTACTCCAAAAATTGAGAGTAAACTCTCGAAGTTGAGAGTAAACTCCCAAATGGTCCAGTGTTAACTCCAAAAATTGTGAGTGATCTCTCAAGGTTGAGAGTAAACTCCCAAATGGTCCAGTGTTAACTCCGAAAGTTAAGAGCAGAGATTAGTAGAGAGATCGACGATGCCGTGTTAAAAAAGCGTGCCGAATTCGATCATGACGCCACTTGCGGCGAACGACCGAACCATACGCATCTAGAAGGAGCGGAGGAGAGGTAAAGTAGGGGGGGTTGTACGCATGTAGCTTCCCCGCCAGCGGCAGCGGCGGTGAGGAAAGGAGGAGAGAGTTCGCATGTCGCGGCGGAGCAGAAGAGCGGAGAAATGACAAGCGCGGCGACGCCGCGACTGGCGACGGTTCGCACTTCCACAGCGGTCTTATGGTTAATAAATAACCATAAATTTATGAACAATCTCAAAATTCTAATACAGGCTATCTCAAAACTCTAGTACAGGCTAAACCCTAAACCCTTAATGGGGCCAATGATCATATGTAAGTTTTGAGTATAACAACGTTGTCTTATCGGTGGTCGTGATGGCTAAGGCGCGCGCTTCGACGAGGGCGCTTGTCATTTTGCCAGAGTTCAAATCCCCAACGTTTAATATTTTTTTTTGTTATCATCGTTGTCATTGTGACAATTATAAGTTATTGTGTGACAACTATTATATGTTTAGTTTAAAATAATTTTAATTTTGAATTATTATAAGTTTAATAATTATCCATATCCATATATACATACAAAAACATGTAACTCAATTGTTTCACTTTATCGATCTCGTTAGCATGTATTTAGATTTTGTGAAGTACTAAATGATGTCCTTTTTTCTCCTTTTTTTTGTAATTATTACAATTATATATAATTATTGCAAATACAAAGTGACTAGGCTTTGACATTACCGAAATCAAGTATACTTTTATACTTTTTACAATGTATTATTTATATAAAGAATTATCCCTTGATAAGTTTGTTATAATATTTTTTTATTTGTAATACGATTGAAATTAATGTTATATAAGAACAAAATTTTATTAGTAGACGTATAATTGATTGAGATTATAACTTGTAAATCTTTTATGTACAATGTGATGATTTTATCGATTAATATCCTTATTGTTAATCTTTGATAGTTAAAATATATATTTAATTAATTATTTTTTTAACCTTATATGTAAAAGATTAATAACAATCAAATTCTAAACTCCTAATGGGGTCAACGATTATATGTAAGTTTTAATTTTTATAATCTTATCTTGTCGGGTGCTGTGATGGTTAAGACGCGCCTTCCCATTTTGCCAGAGTTCAAATTTCATTTTGCTTCCTCCTAGAGGAAGCTTTGTAATAGTAAAATGTCCAACTCCGTCTAAACTTCTAGAAAATATGTTTTGGTGCATTAGAAGTTCGAATCATGCGTTTTTAGAAAATATCCGTACGGATGGATGTGTGTGTATGTACGTATAACACCGTCATATTTCTGGAACTACGTAGTGAATAGTAATAAAATTTGGCATGCATTGATGTTTTCTGATTCTGTATTAGTTAAAAAACTTTGTTTTTATTTTAACGATTATGGCCATTTTTATGGCCATTTTTTTATTTTGGAAGAAAACATTTTCGTTTTTTTTAATGATATAATATATACAATAAAATCAGCTGTAATATCCTTGAAATTGATATCCTTTTTTGATTAATGTTGAAATTTTGGGATAAGATAGTTATTTTAGAAATCTCGGTTAAGTTTTTTGCGCAGCTAATGAAACCCATTAGTTTATAAGATATTAAGGTCCCAATTTTTTTTCTCACCCTGTGTAACTAAAAAATATTAAAAAATAGTAAAATAAATTAACAAATTCTATATTGTAATTTTATAATCTAAAAAAAGGAACTGTAAATCATTTTGGAGAAAGCTACGTGCCAATGAATTGGCAGCAGTTTTTTTTATTTCATTCATTTTTATTTCATTCTTAATTGTATAATATACACTTAATAGATATATGTTAATGTATTAAAAGTACAAAGATAATAATTAAAATTTCTTTTTGTCGAATAAATCTCATAGATGTATATATAAACAGTTTTCCACACCACCTGGCGGTACTGTTTCAGGCGCGTTGATTTTTTTTGTTATACTTTCAATAACTTCATGAGAAAAAATAGTAATGATATATGATTCAAGGACATGTTTGAATTAAATAACATTACATTATTTAATTTAATTTAATTACGTGCAGTATAAAGTTACATATAACAAAATTATTAATTAAATTACATGTTTCGTTTCTATTTTTATAAAGAACATGTTTAAAATTAAGTATATTGTCATCTTGTTGTAAAAATTACAATAACTATAATTTAAATAATTTTAAACATAACTGATAATTAAAATTACAACAGTGATTTAAAAAAAGTAAGGGGGATTTCAACTCTGGCGAAATGGGAAGCGCAGACGCCTTAGCCATCACAGCCCCCGACAAGATAACAGTATAAAAATTAAAACTTGCATATGATTATAATTACAACAATAAAGGAGAAAAAAGGACATCATTTAGAACTTCACAAAATCGAAATGCATGCTGACGAGATTAATAAAGTGAAACAATTGAGTTACGTGTTTTTATATTGTATATGGATAATTATTAAAATTATAATAATTCAAAATTAAAATTATTTTAAACTTAACATATACTAATTGTCACACAATAACTTACAATTGTCAAAATGACAACGATAATAAAAAAAAAATATTAAACGTTGGGGATTTGAACTCTGGCAAAATGGCAAGCGCGCTCGACGAAGCGCGCGCCTTAGCCATCACGACCACCGATAAGACAACGTTGTTATACTCAAAACTTACATATGATCATTGGCCCCATTAAGGGTTTAGGGTTTAGCCTGTACTAGAGTTTTGAGATAGCCTGTATTAGAATTTTGAGATTGTTCATAAATTTATGGTTATTTATTAACCATGAGACCGCAGCGGAAGCGCGAACCGTCGCCAGTCGCGACGTCGCCGCGCTTGTCATTTCTCCGCTCTTCTGCTCCGCCACCACATGTGAACTCTCTCTCCTCCTTTCCTCTCCGCCTCTGCCGCTGGCGGGGAAGCTAGATGCGTACGACCGCCCCTACTTTACCTCTCCTCCGCTCCTTCTAGATGCGTATAGTTCGGAGAGAAATACGTGCGGCGGCGCTAGCTTACGGCTGCATATCGCCTGGCACGCTTTTGCCTACCTCATCGGCAATCTCTCTACTAATCTCTGTTAAGAGTATGCTTCGATGATTGAGGGTGAACACCGAAGTCATTGGGTGGTAATGGTGTATACTCCCCAAGTTTCAGTGTGTACACCCAAGTTGTTGAGATTATTGTAAATAGACTCCGAATGTTTAGTGTATACACCCAAGCTGTTGGGAGTATCTATTATTTCACTCCCAAGGATCAGTGTGTACACTCAAGTTATTAAGAGTATTTATTAATGTACCCCCAAAATAAGTGTGTACACCCAAATAGTTGAGCGTCGTATCGTCGGTCCCTACGAAGACTAGCACAGCCCAGATTCTTATCGAAGAGTAGCACAGTTCATTCTCACCGCGAAGAGTAGAACAGAACCGATTCGCTCCGCGAAGAGTAGCACAGTTCAGCTTCTCTCCGCGAAGGGTAACACAGCTCAACTTATGCCGCGAAGGGTAACACAGCTCAACTTATGCCGCGAAGAGTAGCACAGCTCAACTTATGCCTCAGATTCTCTCCGCAAATTATTATAGGGATTTGACAATTATCGTTTTTATTTATATACTAATATATATATATATATATATATATATTAGTAATTACTTATATGTATATATATATAATATGTAAATTACATCATGAGGTGATTACCATCGCAAGAGGAAAAACTTGAGATTTATTTTTCTAATAATTTATTGACGATTCTAAATTACAGAATAAATTAATTCTATAACAGTTGATCATAATTTATTACAATTAATAATTAAATTATAAACTTTATAATACATTGAATATAATACATTTTGGATTCTCCGCGATCGTTCGGGGTGCCTTGGTACATCATGCGACTCGTAGAGGATTATCTGAGGGAGCGCACGATCGAATACGAAACCGCGGAGGGACGTAAGAGCAGGCCCATAACGGCAGGGGTGGCGCAGGGTTCAATCTTGGGACCGGACTTCTGGGGCATTCTGTACGATGGGTTACTCAGAATCGAAGTACCGGAGGATGTTAAAATCGTCGGGTACGCGGACGACGTAGCGGCGGTTATAGATAGCTAGGAATGTGGAGATCGGCGCAGGGCAATTGAACGCGGTAATGGCCCGGGTGCTAAAATGGATGACCGACCACGGACTACAGCTCAGCACTCGAAAGACGGAGATAGTTCTCTTGACTAGGAAAGCGTGTCTCGACCATCATACCGATGCGCGTCGGAGACGTACAATCACGACGAAGCCGACAGCCAAGTACCTGGGGGTAACCCTAGATACAAGAGCTGAACTACGGGGCGCATTTAGACAGCGTATGCGAAAGGCGGCGGATTAGGGTGGCGCAGCTTAGTCGACTTAATGGCCAACGTGCGCGGCCTAGGCCGGCAGTCAGACCGACCTCTTAATGGCAACAACAAACTCTATTCTTTGTATAGCGGAGCGGAGGTGTGGGCGAATGCCATTTTTTTTTTTTTTTTTTTTTTAAAGTGGCATTTCGAAATCGAAGTTCATCGCCTGATTTAGCAGCCTTCCACGTATGACCGTATTTTTGTGGCTAAACGCCTATCCATATTCGCTGCCGTCCTGCCGATTCAGTTAAAGTTCGCTTGCTCACATTGTCTCTCCCACCTGCCGTCTAGGTCTTACCTAGAGGTCGCCGAACGTCATTTGGCTTTCCTTTCATTAATACCGCTTGCGTGCGATCATTTCCGCATTCTTGCAACGTGCCTGCCATCTTAGTCTTTCGCGCATTCTAATTATTCGTTTATATATCGTGACGCGTATAAGTTATGTAGCTCCGTCGTTGTGGCAGTTCCTCCACTCCAACGGTTTCGCCCATCTTTCTTTGGCCCGTATATTTTCGCAGAACTTTAAGTTTTCGAACACCTAAAAAGGTTTCCTCTGCTTTAGTGAGGCGCCCAAGTTTCGCATCGTACAAGATTACCGTCCACGCGCATTATTATCAAGTCCTATATATTCCTAATTTTACATTTTTAGCACAGCAGTTTTGATTTAGTAGTTTGTTCACGGCGTAGAAGGCAGGCATTACCCAATGTAGTCTCTTATTAATGCTCGCTATTGATTTCGTTCGGATCATTTATAGTTGTGGCTTAATATCTGAATTCGCTAACTTTTCGAAAGTACAATTTCGCGACTCTCAAGAGTCGCCCCTCTCCTTCCGCAATGCCAGTTTATCGATAATCATATACTTTCGTTTCGATTCGCTCAACCTCTAACCGTTTCCTCGGCCCGCATTTTATGAGTATCTTCTGCGGTTTCCGGCACCCTGTTTCGGCCATTATCACCCCACTATGTCCAAAATCATCTGCATTCTTAGATCTGCGTTTTTTCCGTTGGTGTTGGCGCCCAGCCGCTAGTTCTACATTTGTCTACCATACATCCTGATAGCGTTAAGTTAAGAGTAATGAGAGCCCGTCCCTTGTTTCAAGCGGACGTCGTGTATCATACGAAGATTCAGATACATTACCCGCCTATCTCGTACATTTTCCGCGTGGCTTCCGTTCAGCACATATTTGTTTAATTTCACAAGTTTCTTTGTACGACCGAGGAGCACAAGGATTTGATACATTTTTGGCTTTCGCTTGATAGAATCATATACGTACGCTCTTTTTTAAAATCTATGAATAACTGGTGTATTGTTTCGCAATATTCCCATTTTTTCTCTAACAGCTGTCTTATAGTAAACATTTGATCGCTCGTCGACCTGTTACGCCGGAATCCACACTGATAATCTCCTATTATATCCTCCGCGAAGGGTGTGAGTCTGGCCTGTATTACGTTTGACAGAACTTTGTAGCAGGTAGCTAAAAGTGAGATTCCCCGATAGTTATTGCAGTCTGTCTTATCTCCCTTTTTAAAAATCGGTATGATGATGCATTCTTTCCAGTTTTCCGGCATTGTTTCATTTTTCCAAATAGAACGTACTAGTTCAAAAATTTTCGATGTCAGCGCAGTGCCCCCATATTTAAGTAGTTCAGCTGGTATAGAATCGTTTCCCGCGGCCTTATTGTTTTTCAGTTTTTTGATCGCGGCTTCTACTTCTTTATAGGTCGGTTCATCTATATGGAGTTCAGCAGTGTGGATTTCGTCTCCCGTTTCCTCGCAGTTTTCATGTACGTTTAGCAGCCTATCAAAATAGCCCCTCCACAGCTCTAGCAGTTCACCTTCACTTGTGACGAGATTCCCGGCCTCATCTTTCATCAATTGTGATCTACTCTGGAAACCCTTCCTAATAGCGTTCTTTCCTTCGTACATCTCGCGCGGGTTATTTTCCTTACTATTAGTTTCTATTTTTCTAATCTGATTCTTTTGATACTCGCGTTTTTTGTTCCTGTAAATCGCCCCCACTTGCCTTCTTATTTCGTGGTACTCTTCTACGGCCCTATCGCCTCCATTGTGTACGCTGTCTAATTTGGCCTTTTTACGCCTTTCAAACCAGAGTTCGCACTCTTCGTCAAACCATGGTTTGCTCTTTGGCTTTTTCTTTCTACCTAGCACTTTATTCGCGGCCTCTTTTATCGTTTTTTCGATATCCCCCCAAAGACTGTTCGGGTCGTCATCTACCTCCGTCGGTGCATCCGTTTCTTCGAGTACCTGAAACCGATTTCTTATTTCTACTTGATACTTAATTCGTTCTATCCCGTTCCGTAGCTTTTCAATATCGAACGTTTCTACTTTGTTCGCCCGTTTACTATTTTGCCCAGCTACTAATTTGGCTCTTAATTTGGCCACTACTAGAAAATGATCCGAGTCGCAATCCGCCCCCCTATAGGTTCTTACGTCAAGTACGTTCGTGTGGCGCCTCTTATCGATAAGAAAGTGATCGATTTGATTTTTCGTGGCTCTGTCTGGCGATGTCCACGTTACTTTGTGTATATCCTTGTGCTTAAAGCACGTACTCTTTACTGTAAGGTCTTTTGCTGCCGCGAAATTTATAACTCTAATACCGTTATCGTTGCTGGTTTCGTGCAGACTTTCCTTGCCTATAGTGGGCCTAAACATTTCCTCTTTCCCTATTTTAGCGTTGAAATCCCCCACTACTATTTTGGTGTCGTAAGACGCGAATTGGTCGATTAATTGCTCCAAGGCTTCGTAATAAAGATCCTTCACCTCTTCCTCTTTGTCCTCCGTAGGACAATGCACGTTAATAACCACGTAATTGTACCACGCTCCTTCGATGATGATATACGAGAGTCTGTCGTTTACGAATTTGAAAGTTTTAACCGCGTGTATAATTCTTTTGTTAATCAGGAATCTGGTACCTAGGGAATGTCCGCTCGCGCCCCCGTACATAAAGGTGAAGTTTTCGTTTCCTAACATACCGCTATCTTGCCACCGAGTTTCTTGTATAGCTACTAAGTCTAGATTGTACCCGTCAGCTTCTTTTAAGATTTCCCGGTACGCGCCTGCTCTGTATAAACTGCGCACATTCCACGTTCCTACCTTTAAGTCCCTATTGATTTTGGTTTGGTTTTGGTTTTTTTGAGCCATGATAGTAAGTGAAACCCACGCGCTTTAGATCCTGTTTCCGATCGCAGGTGAATCATCCGTTCTAGAGGTGATAACTCCCATACCTCTCTAGAACTAAGTATGAGAGCTTTCCGACTTTGATGAGGACGGAGTCAGCTCATCGTCGGACACACTGCGGAATCACGCTCGTATCCTAACGCCCCCCTGCAAGGTAGCGCGCCTTCGCTGGCTTCGTTGCCGTGTAAGACCAGGTAGCGAATCATTCTACACATCCCCTTTCGGAGCAGTTGTCATCGCTCCCGCATTCTCCACGACAGCAGGATTTTTGTAATTTGTGCTAGGAGAGATATATTATAGACATAGTTAGGTATGAAGAGAAAGTGAAAATAGGAAATATTGTTGAGTGTTCGTTGTTGTGGTGCTTGCGTAGTGTTTCTAGATGAATGCGTTCGATCGCCAGTGCGGGCTCATCACACCCACGCCCGGGCCTATCGGCTGTCCGCGGCTGCTTATTCGATTTATTCGCAACTAACCTCTTTCTCAGAGGCCGTTCCTCTATCCGCAACCTGAGGATGCGCTGTGTAGTGGTGATAGGTACCCACCCGTCCGCTCTGGATGCACAGGTCCATTATATGTTACTTTCCATAAATTTGTTAACATGTATGTATACATTATTCTAATTTAATGTTTTTCATTCAGATCAGTGACTACAAAATTTAATGTTGGGAAAGCTACTGCTTGGCGATCAGTTAGCAGAGTGGTGAGAGCAATTTGTCAACACAGATATTATTTTATCCGTTGGCCATCAGCAAGAGAAGCTACGCAAACATCTATGCGAATAGCAAGAAGGCGTAGAATTCCTGGTGTTTTATTGGTGCAGTTGATGGAACACATATACGTATAGCAGCTCCAAGAGTAAATTCCCAAGCTTACATTAATCGTAAAGGAGTATATTCTATACAATTACAAGTAATTTTACAACGAATAGTAAATTAAATAACTTTAAATTAGGTACAAATTTCTTAAATTGTATAACTATTACAGGTTATCTGCAACGACAGATTAGAATTTATTCATTGCTATGCTTGATTGCCGGGGTCAGTGCACGACATGCGTGTTTTTAGATACTCGGGTGTACAGCAGAGATTTACTGATGAATATTTTCCAAATAATACTCACCTGTTAGGTGACTCTGCTTACACTTTGCAAAATCACGTAAAGTGCCATACAGAGACAATGGACACTTAACTGTAGAGAAAGTTCACTCTAATCACGTCTTATCTAGTACTCGAATGATGGTCGAGAGATCTATTGGTCTTTTGAAAGTTAGATGGAGATATTTCTTAGATAAATTGCCTATGAGGCGAACAGATCTAATTCCTTATTATATAGTGTGTGCTTGCGTACTACATAATATTTGCTTGAAAGTAGAGGATACGTTTGAATATCCAGTAATAATACCTGATACAATAGATGTGAATCCAAAACCAATGGATGTTAATAATGCACAGCAGCAAGATGCTATCGCCAAAAGGGAAAACTTGACAAATATTGTAAATGCAGGCATTTCATTAAAAAAATTGTAAATATAATATAATTCTAATTTTATATAATTATTGTACATGTAACAGAATGCAATGTAATTGATTTTTGTGTAAAAATTTTTTTTTGTAATTTTGAGAATATAAACTCCCAATTAATATTCAATTTTATTTATTGCATTAATAATATGACATATTTAATGAACTTTTCACTTTCATTGTGAAACAATAAATGTAGATCATGGAAATCTGAAACATTTTGTAATAATATATGGTAGTGAACATTATGAAAATGAAATAATTATTTTACTTTATAACTCTATGTCACTATAGTACTATAGTCAAAACTATATAGAACAGCCTTTTTACTCAGCCTTTTAACTTGGTTTCCACGTACATACTGAATCATACTAAACATATTTTTGTATAGTATACAATATTTACATACTGATCGTACGGTAATATCTTTAGTAGGGTTTTTTGTAGCTTCTATCATGACTGGATTACGGATCACACTATAAGCTATATACTTCAAGGAGACATTATAACTCCTTTTAACAATCTTAAAAAAAAAAAAAACATACTTTTTGATTGTACACAATCATAAACTTTGTAAACTAGAAACATAGAAATTTAACTCTATTTTGTAATAAAAATACTCTTTTCATATGAAACCCAGCCTTGAACTTTTCATGACTTACTATTATAGCTATCTTATTAACTTAATCTTATGAAATATGTCAATATTGCGTTATAAATTAAACTTTGAAGTTGAATCTTTTATAATGGTTAATTTTTGCCGCCTGTATTCAGCAGTCGCTTCTGCTCGTAAACGCTGATTTTCTAAAGCCTGCCTCATGAATTCTGACTTCTCTTGCTTCTCTGAATTTGTACGTACTAGAAAATAAAAATATTTCAAAATTTAAAACAATTTTATAGATACGTATAACTTAACGGTTAATTATTAAGGGGACGTATACACTTTCAATTTTCCAAAAACAAAAAAATTTATTATAATTGTCAGGTACACTATAAAACACATAACCATTTTTCCAGAACATGCTGTACCTGTTATGTAGCATATTAGCTTGTATACTTCATAATTTATAATACTTACTTTTCTTAGGTTTATCTTTCTCATTTTCATCGAAGTCATCTATTGATAAATTAGATCTTGCTTGAGAAAGTGGTCTGATCCATGGCTTTTTAGAAAACATCTCATCCAATGTCTAAATTTTACATTACAATAAAAGTGTATTATACACAAAATTAGTCTAATATTTAACAGTAATCATACGAGCAATTGTTTACAAACTTATATCAAAGTGTTCACAGGTTTTTTTATCGTGACCTGTTTGAGCATTGTGATCTTTAACTTTCTTATAAGCTCTTTTTAAAGTATCCATTTTAGTGGAAAATTGACCCGTAGTAAACGCATGTCCTTTTTCTTTCAATCCTTGAACAATCAGAGTCCAAAATACTATATGTCTCATTGATCCATCGTCCAACTTCGTTTGATGATCTTTGTACAGCGACAGAAGCAACTTAGTTTGAGATTCAGCCCAGGAACAACATTCTTCACCTGAAAATATAAGAAATGTAGCATAATTATGAAAACAAACAAATATGTATAAAAGTTAATCCAAAAAAGAGTTTTTTTTACAAAATAAAGTTAGGTAAAAATTTAACGTACCATTTTTGGTTTTTCTTGCCTTCTTGTTAGCATTTTTATTTGGTAATTCTTCGGTTTCATCTTCATTTACACTGTTGGATAAAGGTTTAAAATAAAAACACTTGTTTAAGGGAAAAAGCCTTTCGGCATAAAAAACCCTGATTTATTAATATTTAAGCAAATTGACACAATAAAAAACGAAAGGACATTTAAACGATAAAACGAGAAAACGCCGAACACGCACACAAAGCACTGATTGCACTCGCACAGATAAATCGTTCGTTAAGTTACTGTTAAGTGCCAACAAAGGCGTTAAAGTTAATGCCAAAAATAGCGTTGATGTTGATGCCTAGAAAGGCGTTAATGTCTCGGTGTGACAGAGGATCGGAAATCCTCGTTGAATGTTAAGTAAACGTTAATAATTCGGTTTTAGTCGCGATTCAGATGTGAACGCTGCCGAAGTCGTTGAACTAATGCCCGATACTGCCAATCACTTCGTTCATCAAAATAAACTAGGTTCGATCAATTTTCTCAACCTCAGCTGTGACAAACGTCTCGGCCTTGGTTTGATTGAGAATAAACAGCACGTGATGCACGTGATTTGATAATACAGAAATTTCAAGAATCGGAGTTAACACGCAGACTGTAGGGGTCTCAAGCAGATGATCCAGACTCTCAGAGAGTCTGATGTAACCTGAAATCGTAGCTTGTTCGCAAAAACAAATGCTCTCCGTTTTTTCCTTCTCCTTCTCATCCAAAGCTTCGGAGCTGTCGAAAAGGATACGAAGAGCATGGTGGGCAAGTTTAGTTGTAAAGGACTTGACTATGTCTACAGCGGCGCTTACGTGTCTAGCGTGCGACAGCGGGTGGGTTTTTCCGGACCCTTATTAGTGCTCGGCCAACGCGTCGCCGAAGTACTTCGCGACATGGGCATATATTTATAAAAATCGCTAAAAAATATATTTATAAAAATCGCGAAGTACTTCGCGACATGGGCATATATTTATAAAAATCGCTGTCGTACCGAGGGAAACGGATCCTAAAAATACATTATGTAACGAACATTTTCACCGTTTAAACTTTATTTTACATGCTTTTTTCGAGGGACGCAAGAATTTCGGCCACTTTTTTGGCATTTTGCAATACTGTGCGCCGTTTTATGGCTTTGTTTGTCCGCCAGACGCTTAGTTTTTGGAAAAAGACCTTCGCGCCTCATACTTCTGGAATTCGCTACCATCATGCCTTCGCAACATTAAATTCATGTCACACTTCAAACAAATAGATAAAGAATAATTTTTCACTCTCTGTTTGACAGGAGGTGTTAAAAATATCTCCCTACCAGTCCTTATTTGCTGTAAAGAACAAAAATAATATCCCCCTATTAATATTCGGAAAAATGATTCTCGCAGTCCTAGCCTTCATGACACAGTTTCGCCTTGGAATTTATCGTCTAGCTTTAGTTTTCGCGCTATAATTCCTGTAGACACGATTCTACCAAAAAATCTGTTGATCTATTAACTTTGATATTGATCGTGATTTCATAAGTGTTATCTATTATTTTTAGGCACGACCACAATTTTCGACCGATCGGGCTGAAATTTTAGGAGGTCTCCTTTCGAAAAGCTAAAAAACTATTTTTTTTTATCCCGATCCTCTACGTCGTTTTGAAATGAGAGCCCAATTTGTTCGATTTTTACGCGTATTTTTGAATAAAAATTTTGGTGTTACACGATTATCTCTGAGAGACTTTAATCAATCGGGCCATAAATTTATGTGCGAACTCTTCTTATAATAGTAAGCTAACAGTTCTATTTTGGGCTTGATCCTGTATGTATAAGCAGAATGCGGTCACCTCCAAAAATCGCTAAAAACGGGTTTATGGCTCTAACTCGAATTCTAAGCATTCTACAAAAAAAAGTTAAATGGAAAAGTTGTAGATCTTTGAAAAATACAACTTCTTCCCATTAACATCAAATCATGAAAATGCTTATAACTCGAGTTTACAGCCCAAAATTGCCTTTTTACAGCTAAAAAACCAATTATTTGCCATAAAACTTTATCATTAGTAATATTGCCTGTCCACTGAACTACCCTTAATTCTAACCCTGTTGGTGTCAATGATTCACTTCCACTTGCTATAGCGCCTGTAGCAATTACATTACTAGTTTTTTCTTGCAATAAATGTTTGGCAAACTCTAGATCTACAAGAAATATATTTAAAAAATACACATACATACAAATGAATAATTAATCTTTAAAGAGATAGCAATAGTTTATAATAACCTATGATTGCACGATCATACTGAGCTAGAGTTACTTTGATAGCATGTAGAGTATTTGTTGCCTCGTCCCATATACTTAAATTAAATACATTGCTGCATCCAGGCATAGATTCATCTGCAGTACCTGCTGCTACTATTGCATTAACAGCTTGCTGATCGACAGCTGCTTTATGTTGAATAAGCAGTTCCGTTGCAAATCTCATGTCTATGCATACAAATAAGCATCATAATTTTATAATATTTATAAACATTCAGAAACACAATTATCACTATAACAATTTACCTCTTGCAGCTCGTGAACTATCCGCTTGAGAGACTTGTAAATCGTATTGTTCACCGTTCTCTTCAAAAACTTATTCAACCAGCGTTTCAATATTTTGACTATCTTTGGCAATTTCAGTATTTTTATCTTTTATTCGTAGATTTTCAAAATTCCCATCAAGGCACTGTGGTATTTAGTGTTTACTAGTATAAAAAAATGCAAATATAATAGTATTATTACATAAAATAAAGAATAAAGAAAGTAACATCATATCAGAACACTATACTTACCATTATAGGTTAAGTGGATACCAACAGTCTTTACTGCTAGGTGGTGGAACGACTTTCCAGTAGAGCTCCAGTAGCCATTGCCAACCTCCAACCAAAAAATTCAAATCCGCGCTACTGCTGTACTTACTGGAGCTCCTATCGGAACACACCCTGACAATGAATCCTTGGAGAAATTAAATATTCAAAGAACCAACATTTGTATGCCAAAAAAGATTATGATGAATACGTCACCATCAAAACTGAAGGATCAAACAAATCTAAAAAAAAGGTACTTAATGACACGCATATATATTACAATATTATTTTAATCTAATATATTTTCATTTTTTTTATCAGACTGGTACTGCTGGTAATGATAAAGCGTTGAAACGCAAATTAGAGAGCGGCAAAAGGACCAACGGCTTGTTAGAAAAAATAAAAAATAAAAAAAATATGAATGTCCTCGAAGATGATGATGAGGTAAACTAATTATAAATTTATTCAGCTTCTATTTTTGTATAATCAACATTTTATTCTCACATTACTTCAAGCGACTCAGAGACAGTGTCTTCTGAAGATGTCGAACCATTGGCCAAACGAAGCAAAAGCTCTCTAACCAATAAAGTGTACATTCTAAGAATGGAAAACCGAGAACTAAAGAAGATTATTGCAGAGTATAAACGTAATGTATACGAATAAGCTGACCGATCTACTTTAATTTACTTAAAAAATATAAAAACACTCCTTAATATAATATTTCAGATGTGGAAGAAGTCAAAGTGGAAACTCGTGCACTGCTACAAGATGTCAAAGAGACCAGAAACATTTTGCAAGAATGGAGCTTCGTTTGCAGTCGAGCCACAAAATCGTAATGAGAAGAAGTTTTTGGACTCTGATATCTCTCCTGTACATGCTAATGAGGTAATCATTTACAATATTACAAAATTCACACTGGTTCTTTCTCATTTTTACTCTTTTTTTTGTCTATTGTTTTATCTCTGCTTCTCTAATTAGCTTTTTGTTATGATTGCAGAATCTATTGCCAAAGGTTACCAGTACTCCGAAGAAAAAGCTAAAGATACCTGGTAAAAAATCTAAATCCAGCTTAAATTTTCATTCAGGAAAGGTGGATGATCCAGCCAAAAAGGTGACTTTAAAAATTAATTTTTTAATTTAGTAGTGTGTACAGTAATATGTTCATATACCTCTCTTTTTTAATGTAAAATTTGTTATTGCATTTCTGCACGCACGTATACTCTTTTTCTATCTCGATTTTTGTTTGTCATTACAGACACATATTCCAGATTTAAGTGTACCTGTAGCCATACATGCTGACTCCGAAGGGGAAAATAAGAAGGTTAAGGTATGCATAATATGTACTTACAGTAATTATACCAAATTTAGACGAAAAAGAGAAAGATATTACTCCATCAACTATTTTTAACAGGGAAAACAGTGTCAGACCATCTCTATCTCTTTTTTTCTAAAAATATGTATTACCGTAATACATATATAAATTCACAATTTCCTTATTTGTTTCCTTATTTGTTTGCCTACAGTTACCGTCAAGAATGGACCCAAGGACAACTGGCAAGGATTCATCTGCAATCGTAGAACCTGCAGGTTCTGATTCCAGCATAGAAGAGACGGATAAGCCCTCATCTACTGAAGAAGATGAAGTACGTATAATCTGACTTGCAGTTTCGGAGTTTTTTTGGGGGTTATTTTGGGGGTATTTTTCGTAAGAGGGGTGCGTGCCTAGCTTCGCTCGGGCAAGAATTACCCGAGTGAAAAATATTTTCGTAAGGGCACTAGCTACAACCATTCAAGGAAAAAATCTACTTTTGTACCGTGTTGCGTACAGTACTTTATTCTACTTATAACTGCAGTTTCATTTCTGATCCTGAAAAATGGGGTCGAAACAACTTCGTATACCGTCATTAGTTAGATTATTTTAACGTTACACAGTCAAGAAAAAATTTAATTAATATAAAACCTGCAAAATTTACTTTCGCTCGCAAATTTTACTCTCTCCCCGCAAAATTAGTATTTGGTATAAATATGCTACTTTCGCCCCGCTTTTCATAGGCAAAAAGTGGCTCTTTTCATTGGTGTATAGACAAAAACTTACAGCGCCATTCGATTCAGTGGCTAAAAATATACAAGAATATATAGTTTTAAAAACGAAAATTCAGACTTTATACTAGTTATTCGAAGGATAAACATTTTAACCCAGTTTTCCATACGAAATCAATGGGAAAATCGAAGTGCTTTGGGGCACGTGTTAAATCGATCCTATGGTTCTTAGTATGCGCAGAGTTTGTGAGGTATCTAGAAGAGAATTTCACCCGTTCCCAAGTCTCCCTGAACAAAAAATTAACGTCCACCCGAATGTATACTTTTGTGTTCAAAATCAATATATATATATATATATATATATATATATATATAAATAAATATTAATTGTTTTAATGACCTTTCTTTTTGGAATGACCTTCAGATGGATTACTAAAATTATACAAACCTTAACTTTTGAATCCAAAATCCTAAAAACATACTTGCATGTTTTCAGATTTTTTTACGTTTTTTTATCAATTTGACGTTGAAATGACCTTGACCCTGTCGTGATGGAGACAAGCGGACCCCGGATTCAGATTGAGCGACCCAAAAAACATGGACAATGCATGTTTTTAATTTTTTTTTACGAATTTTTATCAATTTGACCTTGAAATGCCCTTAACCCTGACGTGATGGAGACAAACGGACCCCGGATTCGGATTCAGCGACCCAAAAAACAAATGGATACACCCCCACGGAGTCTATGTAAATTGAGTTTATCATTTTGTGGTCTTGTGTAAGGTAAAAGGCCCGATTCTGGAACACAGTCCGTATTTATGGAACACTACTAGAAATGATCATATTTTTAATAAATATATTTTATCTTGGATGTTAAATAAATTAGGGTTAATTTTAAAAAAAATGTTTATGTTTAACGGAATTAAGAGTTATCAATGTTGAGTAAAATTTAAAAGAAAAAAACTGATTATATGTGGACTCCCCCCAGAACCCATGAAAAATGTGTACGGTTTATGACAAGTTCGTTGATGTGTACACTTTCCTAGAACAACTCATACTTTAAAATCTATAGATTCAATACCAGAATTGATTATTGAAAAAACAAAGCAATATCTTTTAAAATCATTTTTAAAAAAGAGGCAAGAATGCGTGGGATCAAATGCTAAAGTCGTGTTGAAAATTGGAATAAAATATATGATCACAGATAATATTGATGTTGAAGATGGTTTGGTAAATGGAGCTTGTGGTGTTTTAAAGCATATTACTTTCGATGAAAATGATAAACCAAAAATCCTTTTGTTGAATTTTTGAAAAAACATAAAAGTAGGATACCAAATGAAGACAAATTATAAAGAACTTATATGTAATTTGAAAATAGATTCAAATTTGATTCTGATTTCCGCAGTAGATGTCATAATAAACACCAAAGAAAGTTATCAAATTGTTCGAAAACAAATACTCTTCATACCAGTGGAAGCTTTAACAGTTCATAAACGTCAAAGTCAAACTTATGATAAAGTTTGTATAGATTTTACAAAGTTTTCTAAATTTAAAAGTAGATCGTTATTTTATGTGGCATTAAGTAGAGTTAGACAGTTATCCGATTTATACATACTTGGTAATTTTACAAATCTGAATAAAACGAAGGCTGATGAAACTCTAAATGAACTCATGAATCATTTGAAAATGAACAAAACTTTAAATTTATCATTTACGAACCTGAAGAAAGATACAGGAGGATCCGGAAGTGTACGCACTGAAGGGTGCTAGGACAGCCAGGTGGATTATACGCAATCCAAACTCACTCAGATGCCGCTGGCCCCATGGCTTATGGAGGGAGCCAAACTGACAAGGGGTTGGCTGGGCTATTTACTCAGAAACCAGACAATAACAAAAGTCTGGAAAAACTTGTCGACGAAGACAGGAGAATGATCGATACCTGGGATAGAATTCAGGCAGCAGTCAGTACCGAGCAAAAACTGCTGGATGCCATCGAAGAACGTCTAGAAAGTACATACAGAGTTGCGTTCACTGCACACAATTTCCACAAGTGCGTGAAAAAAGACCTGAGGCAGGTGCAGTCGACCATGAAACGCTTTATCAGCGCAAGGGAAGGGACAAAAAAAAAAAATAATGGAGAGTTTTAGACTGATGGTGCAGAGCAAGACAAGCTTCAGGCCGATGCTGATGAGTGTCAAGCCGCAGAGCCCTCTGACACCCAGCAGTGTGAAGAAAAGAAAGAAGCGGTCACCTGAACAAGAGATTTTCTTTAAAAAGAATAAGGATGCGGAAAGAGGTTGCAGTACTGACAAAAGACGATAACTTCCGACACGCTACAGCTACTAGTACCCCCGTCAGGGACAACGACGGCCTGGCAAAAAGTGGAAACGAGGAGGACCAGGAAGAAAACATAAAAAGAAACCGGAAAGGGCGGCAAGAAACGCAAGCTACCACGGGCGAGACCATACCGACCGGAGGCCCTCGTCATAAAGGCTTATGACAAAACGTTGTATGCCGACATCTTAAGGAAGATGGCGATAGTATCAATAGAATACATAGGACAGCAACAGGAGACTTGCTGCTGGAACTCCAACGCACAGCGGAAGGAAAGACGTTGTAACTCCGACAAGCTATGAAAGAACCGCTTGGAGAGGATGCAAAAATAAGGGCCCTGCAAGACTTAGTGGCCTTTGAGATAAAGGACCTAGATGTACTAACCTGCAAGAAGGACGTAGTGGAAGCACTACGCAGAGAGTCACCAGGTGATGATCCATCAATGGTGGATGGGACAGTGGTAAAGTCACTGCGGAAAGCATATGGCGACACGCAGACTGCCGTCATTCAAATGCCAGCAAAGACAGCACGAAAGATGATAGACAAGCAGAAAATTGAAATAGGCTGGGTGGTCTGCAGAATAAGGGAAGCGGCAAAAAACGCAAGCCCACTTAGATGCTACAAGTGCCTTGGTTTTAGCCATATCGGCAGAAACTGCACAGTAAGTGAAGATAGGAGTGGGCTTTGCTTTAAGTGTGGAAAGAACGGGCACAAAGCAAAGGAGTGTAAGAACTAACTCAACTGTGTACTCTGCAAAGAAGGAGCCACAGATGGAAATAAGGACCCCGCAGCTGGCCCCGGAGCTACGCATCCCCAGCTTACCGTGCTGCAGAAGAAGCCATTGGAAAACGAAGAAAATTAAACAAGTGCAGTTGAACTTAAATCACTGCGAGACTGCACAAGACCTACTAAATCAGTATGTCCACGAGACAGAAGTTGACGTAGCAATTGTATGCGAAAAATATAGCGAACCAACGTGGGATATGGACACTGCTGGCAAGACAGCGATCTGGGCGTGTGGTAACGCTGCTTTCCAAGAATGAACGATGACCAGAGAAGAGAGATTTGTGCGCTTGAATGTAGCAGGCGTACATATTTACAACTGCTTTGCCTCACCCAACGCACCAATCGAGCAGTTCCAACAACTGCTAGACCGGCTCGTACAAGATGCAGTAGGAATAGGAAGAAAATCGGTACTGATCGCAGGCGACTTCAATGCTTGGGCTGTAGAGTGGGGCAGCCTAAGGACTAACCAAAGTGTACGGGTGCTCTTGGAAGAATTCGCTCTCCTAGACTTGGTTCCAGTCAACCAAGGAACACTCACACCTTTAGAAGAGGAGACACAGTTGGTTTAGGGAAGATGAGTGAACACTACATACATAGTGACCACCAGGCCATAATAATGGAGATAGGTAAACCGAAGCAGGGTCCCAGTACGAGTACAACGATCAATAGAGTCGGTTGAAAAACAAAAGATTATGATAAGGAGATGTTTCTGTTATCACTAGAGGAACTGCATCTGTCTGGAACGGCAATCAACAAGGCAGAACAGATGATGAAAAGCATTGTCCGAGCCTGCTGCCTGACACCACTATGCCTCGAAGAGTGGAAAACAATAGATGACCACCAGTATACTGGTGGAACAATGATATTTCTATGGCCCGTAGTGAATGCCATCAGACTAGAAGACGAGAATAGCGAGCAAGGAAAAAATTCTACAGAACTGGAAGAGGCCAGGAAGTAGTGGACGCTCGCATTCAGGAAATAAAGGATGCTAAACGAAAGCTGAAAAAGGCAATACGCCACAATAAGCGGCGGTGCTTGATGGAGCTACAGGACGAGGTAGATCAAGATCCCTAGGGTCGACCCTATAAAATTGTTATGAAGAAAATTAAGGGAGCTTATATACCTCCTCCCAAGTGCCTGGAACTATTAAACCGGTTCGCGACTACACTGTTCCCCAGACAATGGGATGGGACAGGTGTTACTGAAGCAGGGACAAATCAAGAAGATATTCCCAAGATAACGACGGAGGAGCTGCAAATTGCCTGCAAAAAAGTGGGAAACAACAAGGCTCTGGGACTGGATGACATACCCAATATTGCATTAAAACATGCTATTCACGAACACCCGGAGGCCTTCGTAGACTTGTACAACACATGTCTCGAAGAAGGGATATTTCTCACTAATTGGAAGAAACAGCGCTCAGTGCTACTGTCAAAGGGAAAGAAGGCACCTGACGACTACGTCATACAGACCACTTTGCAAGCTGGACACCTCGGGCAAGATCTTAGAACGTATAATCTGCGTCAGAATGGATCAAGTCATAGAAACATCAGAAGGACTTTCAGAAAACCAGTACGGATTCTGGAGGCAACGCTCTACACTGGACGCAGTTAGCCTAGCGATTGACATTGTCAAAAAAGCGGTAGAAGGAACAAGATGGAAAGGAGGGAAAAAGGAGTACTGCGCTATTGCTACACTGAATGTAAAAAATGCATTCAACTCAGCTAAATGGAGCAAAATACACGAGGCACTTCGAAAGAAAGATATACCTCTGTGCATAAGAAGGATAATGTCTGACTACCTGAAGGACAGAATCTTGTTGTATGATAGTGAGGACAGCACCAAGTCCTACAAAGACACAGGAGGCGTTCCCCAAGGTTCGGTACTTAGCCGACCGCTTTGGAACATCATGTACGATGGAGTACTAAGCCTACCACTACCCCAAGGGGCAACGGTTATAGGATTCGCGGACGATATAGCAGTAGTAGTTATAGCAAAGCACATAGAAGATGTTAAAGAAATAGCGGACGAGGCAATTTGTACAATACACGAATGGCTAACAGAAACAGGCCTGGAGCTAGCCAGCCACAATACTAAAGCGATAACACTAACAGTAGATGGGCATGAGATTGTGTCTAAACCAACGATCAAATATCTGGGCATAACCATCGATACGAGACTTACTTTCAAGCAGCATCTAGAAGCAGTGAGCGATAAGGCAGCGAATGTTGGCGCCGCTTTATCACGATTGACGCCAAATATAGAAGGGCCAACCTAAAACCGAAGGTTGCTTCTAGCCAGTGTGACCACGTCAATTATGTTGTACGGAGCCCCAATATAGGCGGACGCAATGAAGGTGAAAAGTTACGCGCTGAGCATATCGGCAGTGTACCGGAGAAGTGCACTAAGGGTTACGTTTGCTTACCGTACGGTATCGGACGAGGCGGCGTGCATTATAGCAGGCATGCAGCCCATTGAACTCCTAGTGGTAGAAAGGAAGGAGGCCTACGAGGAACGAGGCCAAAGAAAAGAAGTAATGACGCCACACAGTCAGAAATCTGGAACACTGCGCGGAAACGGACGATGAATGAGGAGGCAACAAAAATAAGGGACTAATTTGAAAGGAGACACAAGGAAGTGGACTACTACCTCACACAGTTTCTTACCGAGCATGGATGCTTTCGAGCGTACCTGCACTGATTTAAAATAGACGACCTTCCAAACTGCCCAGTATGTTTGGATGCGAACGAAGATGCGGAGCATGTCTTCTACGACTGCTCCAGACAAGAGTGACGCCGGAGTCAATGATGACGGCTATGCTGATATCGGAGGATGGATGGTACGCAGTAGAGAACAACGTGAAGACTATTCTCAAGAAAGTCAGAAAGCGAAGAGAAAATAAGGGAAAGACAAGGCGAAATAATCGAGTAAAATGTTGCCAGACGGAGGCCACTCAGTCATAAATACGAAACGTTCCTCGGACTGATGCAGAGACACGTAGGTCACAGAGTTGAGCTCTCACACACCTGCCCGATGCAGAGGAACGTAGGAGCTAGGGTTGAGTACCTATAAGTACTCCTCAGACCGATGCAGAGGAACGTAGGTCACAGAGTTGAGCTCTTACTCCCCTGCCCGATGCAGAGAAACGTAGGAGCTAGGGTTGAGTACCTGCAAGTGCCCCTTAGACCAATCCTGTGGAACGTAGGTAACTGAGTTGGAGCCCAAACTCCCTCACCCGATGCAGAAGAACGTGGGTCTCGGGGTTGAGTCTGTCCAGAGGATGACCGGACAATGCTATACGAAGTAGACGACCGGACGATGCTGCTGGAAGAAAGACGGTTGGATGATGCAGAAAGAAAAAGACGAGTAAAAGACTACATCAACAGAAGTGGACAGTAGCCACGCGCCTCCCGCGAAGCAATACTTAACGGTGTTATCGCGGGGAGGTCATATCGGAGAAAGAGCCAGGTTTAAGTTACGTAGGGTCGGTAAGGAGAACGGAGAGGATTATGTTGCTGTTAGGAGTTAAGAGCTAATAGTAGCGAAGGGTTTAGTGGGTGAGAGTTCCACACAGGTGGTACCATATCGTCCATAATGGATTTGCCTGTAACCTCTCTCTCTCTATAAAAACAACAAAGAAAAAGAAAACACACACACACATACATACGACACTTTCTAAAAACTTGTAATTCGAACTTCAAACATCTCAAAATATGTTACTATGAAGTTTTAGCGAAACTGAAAATTTTACTATTACAAAGCTTCCTCTAGGAGAAAGCAACATTAATTCTTGGGTAGCAGACACCTAGGTGCTTACAAAAACAAAAAAAATTCCTCTTTTGAGATAAACTAAGAAGATAGCCTTTCCGCGATACACCTTTTCTTCTTCTACGATAAACTATAAATATTTGGACCAAACAAAAATAGTAATAATAATATAACGGTTATTTGTCCGTTCTGCTCTTTGGAGCTTGAGCACAAAAAACAATATTTTATACGCGAGAGTAATGCTTTTCTCGCAATGGTCCATTAAACTAATATCTACTTACGAAGATTTTTATAGGGAAATGGAAGGGTGGTTTTCAGTCCGTGTCTCGTCAAGTCGTAAGATAAACCAAAAATGTTTGACACTACACATGTAGGACCTCTATTACTCGTCCTCTCGCCATGGGAGACGCACATTAAGAGGTGCGTGGCTTTGCGCGCTTGGTACCCAATGTCCTTCGGTGTGCCAGCCCGCTGGGGCATTCAAAGACATAGACGCCTCGTAGGCCACAGCGATGGCAAAATACTTGTGGCGGTAGTTGGCACATTGGGTATCGGTGAGCCCGGCTCCCACAATTCCAGGCAGCACCATAACGTTTTGGCCCCTAATCTGCATGGGTCCAGTGAAATTGGCGTTGACTCTTATCAGCTGATACTTGGTCGAGGTCCTTGCAGTCAATGTGCCCAGTCTTCGGTACGCGTCCTGGCCATACGAAGAGGTTGACGGTTGCTCGTATGTAGCCGCGTTTTCCTGCCGATACTGTGCTGCAGTCTCCTGCCTGTTCGTTGTTGTAGCTGGGAGATGAGTTGGAGACTGGGCCTCAGGCTAAGGGCTGCAGCGTTTTTTTGGGGCTGAATCCTCGTCTTTGTACCAGTATGTTGGCCTTCGGGCTGTCTGTGTTGCCTATTTTCTGCTAAAGCTGTTGTTGCTGCTGTACTGCCTCACTCTTTTTGCTGCTTCTGGGCCTTGGCTTGTGGACGGGGTTGGTTCCCTTGGCTCCCGTGGCTTGATCTAACGTCAGTAGTCTGTCTTGCGTCTGTGTACATTTTTCGGGCTTAGTGGGTGGTATCCGTTTGACCTCTGTCACAATTTGCAACATATTTGCAAAAAATGTCGCGTCGACGATGATTCTATTTTTGTTCCGTTCTTCCGCTGGAGTCTGGTGCTGTCGCTCCTTTATATGTTTGCATAGTACCTCAAAGTCTACCGACTTTTTGTTATCCATGGGCTCTTGGCTCAATTGTTCCTGCTCCATGGACTCGGTCGACTGTCGTTGGCCCGTGGACGCGGTGTCCGTTGTTTGTTGTTCCATAGGTTTGGTGCTCGACATCTGGTCTTCGATGATCACTGTGTCCGACCTCTGTAGTTCCATGGACTTGATGTTATCGTCGACGACTATGGGATTCTCCTCTTCCCCCGCTGATGAGTCTGGCACAGGCTCCGATTCTTCAACGGCAAGAGCCGGTGAGTCGGGGATGACGATAGGCTCATCCAATCCATCAACGGCGGCAGCCGGTGCGTCGGAGATGATGATGGGCTCTGCCATCTTAACCTCTTGCACATTAGCTGGTCAAGGAGCACTAGGGCACGCAAGCGAGCCATTGTAGTGCTATGTCCTAAACTTATGATAGTTGTCACCGGACAGTAACTCTACGGGTTGATTAAGCTTTATAAGCACGGACGATGACAAAGCTTCGATACACAAAGTCTTAGCGCCGTCGGCGCCTGGCTACCTTCGTGATCTATTCGAGAACAGCCTCCAGTAGCCGCCGGTGAATTACTACGCCGGGTTACTTTGGGCTCGCAATAAATCGTTATGCATTTTAGTCTGAATCAACACCCTGAACTCTGAGACAAACTAACTTTCCCTTAACTGTCAGTAAAATAGGACGTCACTCCGATCGTTAAGACAGAACCACGGACTAATATCATTTTAGACTTTTGTAAGATGAGATCGACTATTTATGTAATGGATTATGAAAGAAAGAAAGAGAATATGTATGGAGACATGCCGTCTGTTGATATGTATATCACTTACCTCGTATTTATTCGCTTCTGACCTGTTCTGCTACCAGCGCGTCCTCTCAGTGGGACGTTGGCTCGATTTTCAAAGCGGAATGATTATACAAATGCAAACAGTCACGTCAGGAATTAGGAGTTGAAGGTTAAAATGTGCACTCCCGATTTAATTATTTATTATAAGCAAGTTTATTTAAGAATTATTAAAGACAAAATTTGATGAACGCTCGCTTGTAACTAACTGATGTATCTTAGACAATTATTATTTTCCTCAGAACGACAAACGACACAAACGACAATAATATTCTAAGTTTTTGAACCGTCGAAAATATTCTAAGTTTTGAAAGAAGTTACACTTAAAAAGTTTAAGTCCCGAGACGATATACCGGACCGGGCTCAACTCGGGCAGAGCTTCCGCGTGGTGAAATTTCGATGAAATACTGTCTGTCCGGCCCGGTGGACCAGGGCCTTATATACTCGAAATTGCCCTCACCGACACCCTTTACGTACATAGGTAGTAGTGAACATTTGTAAATAGCACATCCAATCAGAGAGCTTAGATGCTGCATATTTCCTTATATGGTTTCTCTGGACTCGGGTCTTGTTGCTATAGGCATTTTAAAAGCTATTCTTTTGTACTTGTAGCGGCGATGGGTTTTTCCCTCGCTCCCCTATGTAGAGCGTCTTTCCTCTTTTGTGGGTAGAGTCGCCGCCGTTGAATTCGAGGTCTTATCTCTCAATACACGAGTGCAAGTGGTCTAGGACCCCTTCTATTCATGCTCGTTAATATGCCGTCTTCTTGCAACGACGACGAAATTCACGTATGCTCCCGTCTTCTTCTGCACTCATGACCTCGGTGTAGTATTCTCATTGGTGTTGGGGGCGCATGTGCACTTGCTGTTCAGACGCGTGCTTCCTTCTTCGGCAGATTTAAACGAAACTCTCCTTCTGATGTTGCAGGTGTGCAGGCGCTCACAGTTCGGACGCGTGCTTCCTTCTTCGGCAGATTCGGACGAAGCTCTCCTTCTGATGTTATATATGCACGTGTACTCGCTGTTTGGACGCGCACCTCCTTCTTCCTGGTACTCTCGCAGTTTCAGACGCAATTTTTCTACTAATGTGTTTGTTGGAAATGTATGTGTATCTATTGTTCACAGTGTCAATCATTCGCCCATATGTATGCGGATCAGTCTCGCGTGATTTTAATTTATGATACGTATATAAAGATGACATATAATCTAGTTATCCGACTTTCGCGATTTTCTCATTATTCGATCTCTCGCGTATTAATTATTATTAATGTGCTATATAACCCGATCTTTCTATTCTATTCACATATTGCTTGTTATTGTCGCTCGTGTCGTCGGCTCTGTTTCCTCTCATTTCCTTAATTTATTCAAGCAGCTGCGCTTCGGAGTTTCCCCTATGACCTATTGTGTGGTCTCGATTACCTGCTCTTAGACCCAGCGCTTGCTCTCTCATTCGTGTCATCCTATAGGGAAGGTCATTGACCTATATTTTGAATTCGACCCATTTAAATGTCTTCCTGCTTAGTTTTATGTAAATGCGAAGACTGAGCATTTCACAGTAGGAGCATTTGGCTACCTCGTTCCGAATGTGTGTCCGGGTAGTCGATCTCTTCTGTAGTTGGGTCTTCGGGCGCCTGAAGCACTATGATGGAGCTCTCCATTTCGGCGTTTTCTAGCGCCTCGTCGATGATACTGTCGGTAGTTGCCTGTCCGACAATCATTTCCGCATTCTCGTGTTAAGAGAAAGAAGAACACGCGTTAAGAATTCTTCGCTATCCTCATCTCGCCTTACCGCGAAAGTGAGATTTCGTATACGCAAAAATTTGTATGCGCTTAACGGCGTAGTATGACGGTCGTATCTGTCAGATTTGTCGCCGCGACTCGGCCTATCGTCCAATCTTTGGCAGTTAGATCGGTTGTCTAATCTGTCTCGTTGTGGCAAAGGTGCCCTGTCGTCCGGCCAATAATCGTCGTAGTCAGAATTATTATAGTCTTTAGGCACCGGGATAATGCATCTATTATCGCGATTAGCATTTTTTGTGCCACGAGCTTGCCTGGAAAACTGATTTGAAGTTCTGTCTCGTCTCGAATTTTGTTCAGTGAAAATATTTTAAGATTTATTATAAATGTCACAAAATTTAGCATGTATATCCGTTTTCGAATTCTGAATTGGGAAAAAGGAGTTATTTTTAATTTTGCTAGCTAGTTTTTGTTGTATGTTCGTTTTCTGAATTTTTCATAGTTATTGTTGGTATTTTTTGTATCATTTTAATGTTACAAACGATTTAGCCTTAACGTATTTGAAAAGGAATTGAATTATCTTTCTTTTCTCGTTTGGTCCTCGAGATCAACCGCACCGACCAGCAGCAAAATACCTTTCTTTTTTTGAAAAAGGTATTTTTTTCAAAATATGATGACAGGTTATGAGTCAAGCTATATACCAAAAAATGTCAATTTATTTGACTATGTAGTTTTTAAATAACAAATTAAAATATGACAAAAATGAGTCTACTATGTCCAACGTTCACGAGAGTAGAAAGGCTTAAATTCATCTACAATTTTAGGAAATGGTAGATTTTTGATGCGTCTCGGCTAAGTTCTTTGCGCTACTCTTAAAACCTTATGATTTCTAAGATATCAATGATACAATTTTTTATTGAGAAAATTTTGATTTCTTATAATTTCAAAACTAAGCAGTCAAACGCTTCAAAAAAAGTTGGTGATGTATTACAGCAAAAACAAAATTCTGTTAAAATTTTAATGTTGTCGACTGGTTCCTAAGTTATAAGCCAACATCTACGATTCGTTTTTCTGTTTTAATTTTGCTTTCTCCTAGATGAAGCTTTGTAATAGTAAAATTTTCGACTCTCTCAAAAATAGGTAAGAACTGGTTTTTGAGGATTCTACAGTTCGAATCACGTGTTTTTACAAAATGCCCGTATGGATGTGTGTGTGTGCGTGTGTGTGTGTAGTGTAACGGGGTGGACTCGACAACGTCGTGCGGCCGCGGAAGTTCCGCACGTCAACGCACAGTGAACGTCTTATAGCGTTTGGCTGATCCCTCGGTGATCGGCGTGATGATAGTGCGCGTACGTTAGCCGCGTAGTGCAATCACTATCACCGGTGCATTGCCTGCCAACTTCCGTTAAATGCGTGGTACGCCCGAGGTACCACGCTTATCCGCGTGACCGTGAGTCTACCAGCGGGAGGACACTCGGGAGAACACAAATGAATACACTGGGGTTAACGGTAAAAGAAATGTATGAAGAAGAAATGTAAGAAATGTGACTCTAATGATGATACAAATTGGTATACAAAGTTCGCACGCGCGATGGCGAGAGGATCGCGCGCAATGTCACACACGAAGCCGGGTCGAGGACTCGGTGGCAGCGAGTCCAGACCTGCGGCAGCTTCGTGTGGAAGATAGTATAAAACGCAACTTACTCGGTCGCCGGTTCGCCGTTAACTAACTCGCTCTCGCGTCCCTTACGGCACTCCACGGGATTCCGGGTCACTCGTACTCGAATCTCGAGGCGTCCCTCCAGGTGCTGACGTGCTTGGTGAGCCCCGGTGTGCGCCGGGTGCAGTGAAGGATCCGCGGACTATTTGCGGTATATCGCCGATGTTGATCCGGCCGAAGCGAACTCGAGTCTCCCGCTCGCTCTCTCGCGCGCGTACCTAACCCTGTCGACGTCGGCCGCCGACGTCGTCTGCTAGCCTTCGCACCGACAGCTCCGCCTCGCGCGACTAACGAACGCGCGGGAAATTCAAGCGCTCGTTACAGTAGGTATACCGCAATATTTTTGAATCGAGGCTTTGTATATGTACAAAATTTAGAATGTATATGCGTTTCCGAATTCTGAATTGGGAAAAGAAAGTTATTTTTAATTTTGCCAGCTAATTTTTGTTATATGTTCGTTTTCTGAATTTTTCAAAATTATTCTTGGCGTTTTTTGTATCATTTTATTGTTACAAACGAATTAGTCTTAACTAATTTGAAAGCGAATTGAATTACCTTTCTTTTCTCGTTTGGCCCTTGAGATTGACCGCACCGCAGCAAAAGTGAAAAAGGTGTTTTTTTTTCAAAATATGGCATATCTTCAAAATGAAATATCCGAACCTTGCAAAAAAATATGATGACAGGTTATGAGTCAAGCTATATACATTCGACTACGTAGTTTTTGAATAATAAATAGAAAACCGAAAAAAATGAGTTTTCTATGTCCAACGTTTACGAGGGTAAAAAGGTTTAAATTCATCAACAATGATGGAGATTGGACGATAATTGCGGATATTTGCGGATACAGAGATAATTGGTCAGGGCCAGTATTCGCGTTGTCCTCAAGCCTCTGCACCTCTACCCGCGCCATTTCCCTGGTCACCGTCAACTGGGAGAGGACCCCTCCTCCGATTCGAAACCGAAAGGTCGGATAGATTGTGCGGATGAGAATTATGTTTGTAGATAGAACAAAAGAGAGAAGCAAACAGATTAGCACTGCCAAGATCGGAGGAGGAGGCCCTGTCGTCCAGTTTGAGGTAGCTCGGAATAGCTTCACTCGCATTCAACGATCTAACGTATGACCAAGACACGCGTGAGTTACAAAGAATATTATGTTCAACGGATTTAACATTTATAACACCTACACTTAGATCTGGAAGATCTGATACACATTGCCCTAAGCTTCTTAAAATTAATTTCGTCGTATTTCAGTCTCGATTTCTTCCACTTACAGTGGGCTTTCTTCTTTTCTATAATCACACTAACCAATTCACTGTCGTACAATAGGGGGTAAGAGCTGGTAAGTTCAGACGTGTAAGGCACGAATTTTTCAATAATTTCCGAGATAGTATCATTAAATTAATCGGCTCTAGAGATAAGTAAATGACTAATATCAAAGCTGTTCTAATATATACCGATCATAATATGACGTAACATTTGTATGAAATAACGTCAAATATGAACATATAGGGGAGTAGAGAGGATTGGAGAGTGGAGGGGCAAGTGGAGGGAAGTGGAGGGGGATGGAGGAGTGAGGAAAGCAGATGAGAGAAGAAAGGAGGTGGAGGGGTGGAGGGGAAGTAAAGGGGTGGATAGGAGTGGAGGGGTGGAGGGAAAGTGGAGGGGAGTAAGGGGGTGGAGAGGAGTGGAGGGGGTTGGCAGGGGGGTGGATAGGGGATTCAATTTAAAAATCATCGCTTTACATACTATAAATATAGGGGAAGATATGTTAATATCCCTCTATTAGTATGGCTGTATAGGCGTGATTTTTTTCTGAAAATCCCTCCACCGCCCTCCCACAAATAAGCTGAAATTGTTTGAAAAATTACGGTATGTTTTACAGTATTTTGGCCCCCTTTCGCCCGCCACCTTCCACTCCTCCACCACTCCTCTCCACTTACCCCTGCCCGACCGTAGCCCGTCCAATTTCTTTTTTTTTTTATCCACTCCAGCCAACCTACATAACGTAATTGTTAAAATAAACATTATATTTTAGTGCTCTGGCCCCCCCCCACTCGCGCCTCCACCTACCCCTTTACTTACCTCCCACCGCCCTCACATCCCCCACCTGTCCCCATCCACATACGCCGCATCCACTTCCCCTCCACTTTCACTTCACTTCTTCTCCACTTACCTACTATATCGAGACTGCTTTCTGCGTTATCGGGCTTTAGACCGTTATATTTTCACTACATTGGATAGTAAAATAAAAATCCCTTCATTCATACCAAAAGTAAAAGTGTCCAAAGCATGCTTCTAAAATTTTAGCCCAATCAAACCATGTGGTCACATGGAATCCTACGGAGAGTGCCAAAATGCTCAAAACAGTATACGGAGAGTCACTATGGGTAAATAGGTGCAAATATGGATTCACCATGGTGAAAATACAGGTAATAGAACCTAATATTAGTATACAAATTATATAACAATTATAATTTATTTTGGTAATTATTTATAAGAATTTTATATTTCAGGGTTTAAAAGTGGCGTGTCCCCTTAACATTTCATTATTAATATGGAGTAAGTAAGCGAGTCCAAAAAAAGTCGATCATTATTAGAATCTAATTATTAAATGTATTAGGAATTATTAAGATTTAGATTAAGAACTTTATAAGATGAAAGTTAAAGATCATTATTATAGATGATTCACAGAGCGAACCAACAACAGCACTGAAAGAAATAGAAAAGAAACACGAGACAATAAAAGATATATTAATTAGTGTTTTTGAATTAAGAATGTAATTAAGACAACTTTATAGGATGAAAGTTAATAATCATTATTATAGATGATTCGCAGAGCGAACCAACAACAGCACTGAATAAAATAGAAAATAAATACGAGGCAATAAAAGATATATTAGTTAGTGTTTATGAATTAAGTGTGTCATTATTAAATTTTTTAGGAATTATTAAGATTAAGATTGAGAACTTTATAAGATGAAAGTTAACAATCATTATTATAAATGATTCATAGAGCGAACCAACAACAGCATTGAATGAAATTGAAAAAAAATCACGAGACAATAAAAGATATATAACTAATATATTAGTTAGTGTTTTTGAAGAAATTTCTGATTTTGAATCAGTATCAAATACCACATGTATTGGAAAAATTAAAGATACCAAATCAGTAGTGGGTACTGTAATCCCGGTTTCTTGGTCATCAGTCAGACGTTGTGAGTATATTTTAGTAATCGATTGTAATGTAACACTATAATGAAAATGAAAGCTTATCTCAATGCATTCAATTGAGACGACAAAAGAACTTTATAAGACGATTTAATAATATTTAAATCTCAGGCGAATAAGTGAGTTTAAAGAACTTAATGAATTATTAGAAACAATCATTATTATAGATGATTCATTCAGTGAATCAACAGACAGGTTTCAACTCTAATCGGGAGAGCCTGATAGAAAAAAGTATACTTATGGACGGTAAAAAGATAACCAACAATTGACAGTTTGCACACCACCCAAGGGGTACTGTCAGCAGGTGCGTTGATTTTATTTTATTTTTTTTAAATTTTATTTTATAAAAATCACCGATAATTTCATATAATTTCATGACATGATCAAATTATATAAATTATGGTTATTGTTAAAAATGAAATTTTTTTGTAATGTAATACAATAAAGTAATGCAAAATGAAATAATTAAAACTGATTCATTTTTATCATTTAGGATTTTTATACAATAATCTAAAAAAAAACGTGGAATCGTCGCCTGAAGCCCTATAACCACGGGAGTCTTAGATACCAATCCTCCTCCCCTAAGAATCCGCCTCATACCATCCAACGTCCTACAGAAATTTTTACTTGAAAATAGTTTTTAAGTATTACAATTATTTTACTGCTATTTATTCACATAAAAAAGTATATAATACTTGTAACCTAAGTTAGTATTTTAAAACACGGCAGGTAGTTAGTGCCTGAGCGTAGCGTGCTCACTATGCTAGGGCCTGAATCTCACGCCTTGCGTAATAATACTACTTAGGTAGCATGTATCGTAATGTACTATTTGAAAGAGGATATATTGTAATTGAAACTTTTTTCATGTAATGGTGTAGAAATAATCATTAAATATTTTTGGAAATTGATTGGCTATCGCCTTTACTATCCTTATAATTTGGACGCTGTGGGGACGAGGTAACGACCAGGGTAAATGAGTACGCTCAGATGTACAATGTTAAAACTACTGTAGGAACTTTATTTATCACAAACTTAGAATCACTCGCAGAGTCACACATGTGCTCTGGTCGACGGCCAAACCCAGAATGGCGATCGGGGGCGCGCTCCCCGCACGCCACGGCGTGGCGTCTCCGGAAGTCTCTTCGGTTCTCGGGAGCGGAAGGACTCGGCTACTCAAAGCAGAGTCTGGGCTGCAGTTGCTGCTTCCTCCGGTGAGGGCGCCGCTCGGGCTGAACCCCCACATATTCACGAATTATGCAAATGAATGCTATGCATTAGATTTTTGGAAGACATGATATCATTATCAATAAAATTATCAGGTTCTGGTAAACTAAAATCCTTACAACATATTTCTTCTGTTTCTAATATACTTCGTTACTACTATGTGAGATAAAGCATTATTTTCTTTATTTTCTTTAAAATCTTCAGTGAAAAAATGTTTAAACTTATTCCAAATTGTATTTCCTTGAATGTTTTCTGCTAATATGAACCAAGCAAAAAATTTACGTAATTGAAAAGGCAACATTATTTGATAAGCCTCTTCAAAAATATTATAAACACAAGAGTCATCAGCTACTAAACCCATAGCAAGTGCTGCTTCTTTATACGTTTGTTACAGTGTATTATCATACGTTTGTAAATCTTCAAAAGAAGTAGCATCTTTCTTTCAGTTTAGTATTAACTTTAACAAAAACCTTTTACTATCTTTTGGAGATACAATATTTAATCGTCCTATGGTACCATATTTATAATTACGCGATCGTTTTATCCAAGATTTCGTTTTTTGATCAAATCTGTAATATTGCGGGTTAGTCACTATTATAAGTACGGACGAGGACGAAGCTCCAACGCATGGAGTCTGAGCGTCGTCGGTACCTGACTGTCTTCGCGATCTTAATAGAACAGACTTCAGTAGCCGCCGGATAATACTTTGAAATCGCACTAAATTCCCCAATTTGAGAATGAGAGAAAGAAAGTGCAAATGGAGGCGCATAGCCTAGTGGTGTATATGTATAAGTCGCTTACCTTGTTCCTTTTCTGCTACCGAGCTGCTCTGCTACCAGCACGTCCTCTCAGTAAGTGTATGGACTCAGCTTCCAAAGCGGAGCGAATGCGAAGGCGATTTGGGTTCGACAAGGATCGGGAATTGTCGGGTTTAAAGTACACTCGCGATATCAATTTAATTCGATTTATTCCCTTTTAAACAAATTTCAAATAACGTTCGCTCGCAACTAACTAAAATCTCGCGCTGATTATAATTCTTTCAAGAAAAACGACAAACGACAATACGACTTCTGAGTCTCGATAATTAACAAGATCTGAGTTGATCGTAGCAAAAAATTTTAAGTCTCGATGATGACAAAATCTTCAAGCGTCTATAAGAGCGAAAAATTCGAAGTCCGAAAGTATCGAAAGTCCAACAAAGCCGAAAAAATTGTAAGTCCCAAATGAACCGAGCTCCTGCAGAGCTTACGCACGCGACGATTTTTTGATCGAACTGGAGTCCCGCGAATCTGTGCCGGGTTCTTATATACCTTTCGGACTATGGCGATCTGTTGCTTGCTTGGTTTTTACGTAATGGCTTTTTGGCCAACAGGAGGGCTCGAATGCATTACATCTCCTTATTTAGCATCTACTAGGACGCAATCGCGACTCCGTGGTCCAATGAGAAAATTCGATGGATAATCATTCCGCGTACGCACTCTAGGCGTTTTGCGCTTGTTCGCTGTCAGAGCCATTGTAAATTATCATTTTATGGCGGGCTACTCTCGAATTTTTCCTATGGATTTGGAGAGCTGCACCTTACTATCCGCCGCGCGGTGTCGTTTCTAATGCCGGCTGGAATGGTTTTATTTGCCATGTGGCAACTTCTATTCGACTTCGGAGTTTTATTTTTCTCTTCTGTAATAGCCATCGCACATCCTCTGGGCAGTGTTTCTCCTTACGGCGGCATGGGGCTATGATCTAGTCGTGCTCGAGCGTTCCTCCAGATGTCAATAACCTCTGCACGTGTTGGTTCTAGGCAACCTTCGACTGGCGGCCCTTTCACTTTTTTCATGTTTTCGAGCTGCGTTCTTCTGCTAAAATGTGCGAATGATGATGTAGTTCACTTTTTCTTCTTCTTGCTTTCCGTTGTTCTGCTATGAGTGATTTCTATTCTTTCGTCGATGCTGCTGAGCAGTGCTTGTTTCTTAGCATGTGTGTGTGTGCATATCGATGTGCCTGTTTCGCTTCGCCTTTCGCTCCACGGTCATAATGTGTTTGGCATATCTATGTGTCTCTTTGGTCGTGTGCCACCGTTGTAGCGCCGTAGTGTGCGTGCGTATAGGTGTGCTTCCCTAGTGATGTCCCTGCTATAGCGCTGTAGTCCTCTAGTATAGCGGTGTGCATGGCATAATGCATCAAATTTTGTAAATAATGAAAAAATTTTTGATCACGTTTTGTCGAAATTCTGGCACAGTCTGGCATAAATCGGCATGGTTTGGCACAGCCTGACATAATGTAGCATAGTTTGGCACAGTTTGACATAATATGGCATAGTTTGGCACAGTTTGACACAGTTTGGTGTCTGTGTGTGTGTGTGTGTGCGTGTGTGTGTGTGTGTGTGTGTGTGTGTATATATAATGTATATATATATACACACACACCTTAATTTTATGAAACATTAGAGTATTTTTATAAATACTTTTTATGAGTTCATAGTTATATTAGATACTCTTTAAAAGGATGAAACAGTTATTCTATTATACTATAAGAAAAACAGCTCAGGCAGTTAGGTGTCCGACTGGCACGCTGGGGTTCAATTCCACCTCGGGTCGCTTTTTTTATTAAATTGTTTGAGGGATGTTATGCCATATTATGCCCGGTTGTGCCATGCTATGCCATATTGTAGCAAACTGTGCTTGAAATTTGAAAAAAAATTGGGAAAAACATTTTTAATTTTTAAAATTTATCATTGTGTCAAACTGTGCCAAACTATGCCTCACTGTGCTATACTGTGCCAAAATATGCCAAATCGTTCGAAATGTCCGAATTGGCATAGGTCTAGCACAAAAAGGCACAGTTCGCAACAGTTTGGCACAGTGTGGCACAGCTTGGCATGGTTTAGCATAGTTTGGCATTGTTTGGTATGATTTAGCACAGCGAATACTTTTCTATTCGCAATAATTCGATTTGGATTATAATGGTTAATTAATACGATTCTAGTAATCAATATTTGTAATTGAGGTAGTTATTGCTTGTTTTTATAATATTCATATAAGTACACTGATGTTACCTATTACTCTATTTGGTTTTGATTATAAATGGTTAATTAATACTTTTTTTTTTCTTGATTTTCCTTCATTTTGCTAATACTTCGTGGAAACGCATTTGGAGGTGTTTGGAGTACGAATCATACGTTTTTAGAAAATGTCCGTGCGGATGGCTGTGTGTGTGTGCGTGTGTGTGTGTGTGTGTGTGTGTGTGTATGTACGTATACCGCCATAATTTTGGAACCATGCGACGGATCCTAATAAAATTTGACATGCGTATATTTTTTCTAATTCTGAATTTAGGTCATTTTTTGTTTTATGATTCTGACTATTTTATGGCCATATTATAGCCATTTTCTATTTTTGAAAAAATATTTTTGCTTTTTTATAATGATATGATTTATACAATATATTCAACAATAGTGTATCTAAAAGAACATAAATTTGTCTACTTTTTCCCGCAAGAGTTTCTAGATTGACTGATCTGTTCATTTTTTATGATATAAAAGGTAATTTTTCGATAAACATATATAACTCAAAAAATAAATAGTTAAATGTTTTGAACAAATTCATGACAATAAAAAACAACGATATCTACTAGTTGTAAAAATTTTAAGTAATTTTGGCGACTAGTTTTTGAGATAAAAATCAAAAACTAAAAAAAAAGGTTTTTTTATGTCGTACGATTACGGGAGTAAAAAGGTTTAAATTGAGTTGAAATTTTAGGAAAAGATTGATCTTTTGATCACTTCGGCTTGGTTCTTTTTGTAGCTTATGAAACCTTTTAGTTTAAAAGATATTAAGATTCAAATTCTTCAACTCTCACCCTGTATACTCTGTGTGACTGAACATTATTATTTTTGTTAAACCATATAATTTGATAATTAAAGCTTAGTATATTTTGAGAGTTTTCATGGTTTTATAAAATGTCCGTGCAGATGGTTTTGTCTGTGCGTGCATGCGTGCGTACGTATACTGTTATAATTCTGGAACTACGTGATCGATCGATCGATTGTCCCATGTCATTATCTTCCATTAGCAGAATAGGAGGAAGCTAAGTGCCAATGACTTGGCAGCGGTTTTTTTTTTGCTTTGTCTGCATGAGTTGTCATGTGGTACTCTACCATCATGCGTGGCAGATTTCTTTGATCTTGTTGCAGTCGTGTGATTTTGCAGGGTCCAAGACTTCTAAATTCTGCTTCCATGTTTTCTTCATCACCTTGATATATGACCAGGATTTTATTTTTGTCCACCTTTTCTATGTCGTAAATCGCTCCTTCTAGCGAGTTGTCCTTTTCGTCGTACATGGTGTTGTTTTCGTTGTCGTGGTTATTTGTTGTGTGGTCCATTTCTGGAAAAAGAAAGAGTGTTTTTATTGGTCATGGGTTTCATACTCTTTTTTTTCATGAATAATTGTTTGGTGGTAACATATTTTGATTATTCTTGGTATTAGTGGTTTCATGCATGTATTTTGAAATTAAAATGCTTCCAGGCTTATTGCCACTAATTTCTTCCTTGATAAAATAGTACTAGACGCCGAAGGACGAGGTACAGGTGAGGTTAGATAGACGAACACTCCCAGTTTTTATTATAAACTAACGTAGGAACTTTATTTATCAGTCTTGGACAAAAGTATAGAGGCACATACGTGTTCTCTGCTCGACGGCCGAATCCAGAATGGCGACCGGGGGCGCGCTCTCCGCTCGCCACGGCGTGGCGTCTCCGGAAGTCTCTTCGGTTCTCTCTTTGGCGGAAGGACTCGGTTATTCATCACAGAGTCTGGGCTGCAGTGATTGCTTCCTCCGGTGAGGGCGCCGCTGGGGCTGAACCCCCACAGCTACTCCCCCGCCAGTGCCGGACGTGGCCTGCGTCCGGAACGATACTCTCCTTTTTCGCCTGTTGAGGGATGGTGTGGCGGAGGAGGGCGGCGAGGGTGGTGCTGGTGGAAAGGCGGCGGCGGCGGGCCCCGCAGCCGGAGGTGATGAAGGTGACTGAGAGGGCGCTGGAAGCGCCTGCGTAGAGTGCCCTGCCTGGGGCGACGTGGAAGGTGCCTGCGCTGGCGGCGCGGCTGCTGGAGGTGCCTGCGCGGATAGCGCACTGATCGATCAATGTAATCTTCGATTATTCTATCCACAATATCTAATTCCTCTTCGTTTAGATGTTGTCTGCGAATGGCTGATTTGACTGCTTCTATTCTTTTCATTTGGTCCGCTATTATTTCTCCGTCGAAGTCACTATCGTGCTCTCCTAGAAAATCAGCTTCTGTTTGGAAAGGTATCAATTCCTTGGGGTCAACTTCTATGCTTACATCTTGTTCAGTGGTGTTTATCGCCATCATTTTGCATGTGTTGCCATTATTTATCACTACAGCTTCTCCTAGGAACACATTTTCGTTTCCTACGTCTATTCTAGGTATGTATCCTTCTTTTAAATCACTGTGAATCAAATTGATTTTCACCACTTGTTTGGTTCTTGCTTTTATTGTGTACCTGACCCTTTCATCAGATTCATGATTTTCTCGGTCCATATGTTTAGGGATTCTACTTTCTTGTGATTGGTTCACTTTCAGCACTTCATCAACTTCATTCACTTTTCGAGTTTTATGATACTTGGACTTAGGGTTATGTTCTTCTTCATAACCTAAGAATGGTATCGGGTGCATTACGTCTCCGCTCACCATTAATGCATTCTTGTGGTACGATATGACTGCTTCCTCCCTTTTCAGATAGTTTCGTCCTAACATCCCGTCATATTGTATTGGAAAATCGTCCGTTACAATTTGGAATTTCACCGGCGTTCCTCTAATTTCTAAATATACTGATCCAAGAGTCGACACTGTGTGTTCCGTTATTCCTCCCAATTCTCTGGCGTCCTCTGCACATATGGGCATGTCGTCATGTATAAGGCTGAGTTTTATTAGATTCACTGTAGCGCCATTATCAACCATAAATTCGACCCATGGTTTAGTGGTCCCCGTTGGTACTCTTATCCTCACTGCTGTGGCTTCGTCATTCTCCCAATTATAGTTTTCAGATCTTTTGCAGTTCGTGGAGCACATTCTTGAGATTGGCTTGACTTGGTTAATATTGCTTTCTGTTGGCTGTTGCTTGATGTCTGATTTGGATTCTCTTGTCTCCCTTCTCTGTTTTGTTAAAAGTTCTGCACTTGTCTCTGGTAATTCTCTTGGTCCGCATTCCTTACTTGTCTCTGATCTTGATATTGGTTCTGATCCTGATGTTGGTATTGGTTCTGGCTTCGATATTGACTCTGGCCCGCCATCCTGGGGTCGTGACGAGCCCCTTGGTAGTTTAAATTATTACCTTGAGCTTCATTGTTGTAATTTCTTGGATTGTTGCTTCTCCAATTTGACTGGTAATTGCCTTGATCTTCTCTTCTGTCTGGCCTTCGATTATTGTAGTTCTCATATCGACCAGTTTCATGATCAAACAGTCTTCTTTGGTTTCCTCTATTATCTTGATTATTCCAGTTTGAAGAATTTCTGTAGGGTCTGTCTGCATCATTGAATCTGCCATTATATCCTCCATTATTGTAACTGCCTGCATTATATATACTATTATTGTATCCACCATAATTATTTCTCGGATAATTTCCTTGGTTATATGTTCCAGCATTGTAACCATTGCCACGTGGGTTGTTGTCTCTAAAAAATCTTGGTCCATTTCGCTCGTAGTCATTAACTATTCCTACGTATGGTGGTCTGTATCTATTGTCATCATATCTATTTGCTGATCTATAATTTTCGTGTCTAGGATCTCTGTAATTTCTGAAGTCACTTCTTCTGTCGAAATTTCTATTTGATTGTCCATAATCATTACGTCTTCTGGAACCATAAGGCCTAGTATCTGGTATTATTTTCGCTTCCATTCTGGTTTCTAATCTCACTGCTTCTGCATAAGCTTCCTCTAGTGTCTGTGGCTTGAAATAATCCACTTTTTCAGCTAGAGATGCTGGCAACCCTTTTATGAAGATGTCTACAGCAAGTGCTCTAGTTGGTGCCATCATGTTGTCCTCATAAGCAGCTCCTCTTTCTTCTTCCAAAGCCTTAGTTGCGCTACTGAGTAACACATTTATTTCGTCGTAGAAATCTTCGACGGAGTCTCCTTCCCGCATTTTTACATTCTGTATTCAATTGTTATAATAACTGAAATTCCTTCCAGGACCGAATCTTTGTTTCAAATGCTGGATCAATTCTTCGATGCTATTGATTGTCCTGTTATTCAGACTCTTTTTGGCCGGTCCCGTTATACGTTGCAGCACATTTCTTATAAACTGTGGTGTCATTGAAGCTGGCACTAACTGATTAGCATTTCATAGGTCTTGTATGTTGTCACGCAGATGTGTATGTTTCCCGTCGAATCCTGGAATTCCACTAATGCTGTTCATAAGTGCGAAACTGTTCGCCATTGTTGTAACTAGTGCAGCGTCGGTGGCGTCTACTCCACCAGCACCTACTCCTGCTCCACCTTCTCCTCCTTCTCCGTTTTCATCATTTGGGGGAGGCATTGTCGCAAAGTTGTGATTGAAATCTGAGAAATAGTCTGCAGGGTCTTCTAATTCGCTGTTTGTTTCGCTGTTTTTCACTGGGTCCTCTAACTTGCTTGGTTCACTTAGTGTCACCTTTCCTTTTGCTCTCTCTTTCTTTCCAAATTTCTCTTTAATGGCCTTAAGAATTTTGTCTGATTACTCTTACACCGGGGCCGATAGAGAATTTATTTACAACTGCCTTCTACTCAAAACTATTCTAGTCTTGGCGTAACATTGCAGTATAACGAATTGTGGATGAAATATATGGTATTATGTGGTTATATTATATAAACGTATAGATATGAATGCATAAACGTAAAATATATAAACGTAAATGTGCGAATATGTATATATATGTGTGAAGATTTTATAATCTAGTCAAAAATTTACCTTTTATGATTATTTGTTAATATATTTGGCTATATCATCATAATGGGCAAATGGAATGACTATGACAAGGCTTATGTGTTCCAATAATTCAGACTCAAATCTCCTCTGAATTTTTATTGTATTTGGTCTAAATTTGCTTAAAGGTAGGTAGCTATGCTAATCGAATAATGATATAGATTGATTACAGTGATTCTTGCACCCGTCTAGTGAGCATATGTTTTCCCCGTTTGTATTAAATGTTCAATACGTTTGAATCTAATTCAAGTATAGTATTGCAAAATGATTTTGATAAGGTGTCATCCGATTCCAATCAATGCAGAAAATAATTGAAAATGAGTGAAATCAAGATTGATTCTAAGGCCATTTCAATGTAATGTCACTATGGAGTGTGACGTTGCGCTTTTTAAGACCAAATCCCTTAGCCTCGCAAACGTCTAGATCTCAATACTACTCTTATTTATCGACTCGCTAGGACTCTTACATCTAGAGGGGGACACACGATAGGACTAGGGACAGGAATTAGCCTGGCGTGGCAGAGGGTGAAGTCAGTAAAAACACAATCAATTGTAATGCTGAAATAAATAATATTATATTGTACTACCTTCCGTCAAGCCTTGCTCGACTACAATCTCACTTCGACCGCTATCTTCCAGTCAAATACTCGTTACTCGTTAGATTATTAAATGATTAGTAGAATTAATATTCAATTACAAAGTCTCATTCAAATATGCTCGCGTCAAAAAAAAAAAATAATTTCTGTTAATAATAATAGTACTCGTTTATTCTAATAATGTGTATTTAACCACGGTCTACTTCCGCTCGAAAATCAGGCGCAATTAATTATACTACTCTGTTCTCAAGTTAATCGCGAATATTCGTATATAACGTGATTTTAGAAGCGAATCCACGTTTCACATCAAAATGGCGGCGGCGTCGGTCGAAAGGACACGGCGTCACCAAGATGTCGATTTCGTATCGTTAATGGAGTTCAGACCTACGAATACTGCTCTGCGGTGGGTCTGCTCATGTAGATCAATTCCTGAAATATTCGCGAAATTAAAGTCGCGATCGGCGTCTGCTCTGCTTCCACGTATCAGTCGAAAACCCGAGACTTTGCCTCAAGGGTAGCGCCAACCATGCAACAACCGCGGCTTGTTAGTTATTGGAAAGCCGGAGTTCTCTTTGACCTCAACGGCGTCGCTAATAAATGGTTAGAACATTTAGCATAACCAGATCTGTTGGCGCAAGGACTTACTCTCAATATCTCCTTAAATACGTACGCAACTCGATTTAAACTCAAAGAAAGAATAAGAACAACTCGTAGACTCTCGCGCTAAACTACTAACTCCAAACTACCAACTACCAACTCGCTCGCGAATTCAAAGTAGCGACACTGCAGTTAATTGTTATTGAGAGACGTCCGACGCGGTTGAGAGCAGCAAACCAAGTGAACGAGAAGGAAGTCTCCTCGCGACGCGATGTTCAGCGCGTCCCGGAAAAGGACGACTCGTTACGCCCTCTATAACGGCTTCCGCGACGCGCGCACTTCGTATATCAAGCACGCGACGAGCGCGCCAATTATGAAAACGCGAGAGCGGCCGGTCGCGATCTCATCGTTACTGGGCGTCGCGCGGTGCACGGGACGGCCTCGCGCGCGGCGACATGTCGCTATCAGCGGTGTGGCTAGTGGTATACGCGCGAGTCTTCACTAGTCGGCTCCGCTCTCGCCGAGCTCTCTCTCTCTCTCTCTCTTGCGCGCGCGTCTCCCTCTCCGCGGCGTGGAGTCTCGTGCTCTCTCCAAGCGGCTCTCGCTATCTCTCTCTCTCCCGTTGTGGTCGCGCGGCAGCTGATGCGCGGCTCCGGTGCGCGCGCGTCATTTGCTCCTCGTGTTCGTCCGCGCGCGCTCCAGATCTCGATCTCCTCGTGTAGGTGCGACTCCTGGTGACAGTGTTTCGCGATTTCTTGGCTGTACCGGTACAGCAGCGCCCGCGAGGTCCAGCTGACTCGCCTCGTCGCGGCGCGGCGGCGTCGTCTGCTGCATAGCTAGTGCTGTAGTGGTGAGTCGACGTCTCTCCTGTCCGCTGACAGGAGAGGTTAGGAGCTCCGCAGCTCTCGCGGGTTTCTGGTTCGTGTTGCTGCTTTGTTTATTGTTATGCTCTGCTGCAGTGCGGTTCACTGCAGCAGAGTTGCTAATTGTTTATTTACGGCACCGAGAGTTGCACAGTACTCGCACTGTTGCCAACTTCCCGGGCCGAACTACGACGCGATTCCTCGTATACGACGTGTAGCTACTCTACACGTCGCAGGAGACACTTCCCTTTGTGATTTCGCTAGAACTAAAATTGAGTGATTCTACAAGTTTTTTGTTCACTTCTGTTCCAAATTCAACTTTATGATTTTTCTTGTCTTTAATAATTTTTTGCTTAGTCTTCCTTATACGTTGATGGGCATGAATCTTATTAATTTGCAGGTTTAAATCCTTTATTTTCTCTATTAATCTTTCCCATTCAGTGAATAATTTTTGTAACGATGATTTCCTTTCTTTCCTCTTATTCTTGAAAGATTCTAATTTTGAAACACCGTTGTCAATGTTCATTTATCTGGCGATCGTTTACCAAATTTGCGTTTGATTGCACACAGCAAATAAGTGTAAAGGAAAAATTAACAATACGTCAGTGAGATAATTTGGAAAGTCAGCTAAACATGAGTAATGCTCTTGAATTTATAATGAACGTTTTGAGATTAAAACAAAATCGACTTATTTTTATCACTTAGTTTCTATAGTTGAAAGGCAAAAGTTGAAAGGCAAAAGTAAACTTATTTGTTGTCTAAAAGAGATAATTTCACGATGTATTTATTCTATTATTTATTGTTTAGCATAGGGTCAATAACTAACAATAAACTCGCTACTGCTTGATAGTGGTTAAAGATTATGGTATATTAAGTATGTTGTGAATCTAGTTACTTGTGATTATTTGCAATGCTTTTAAAGATGTGATTTGCAATTAGTGTTCTATCAAGTTAAAGTTTAGACTTATCATTGTAATTCAAAATACGTAAGAATAAAATAAACCATTGCTTGCAATTGCAAATAGCACTACTAATAACCTAAAGTCAAAGCGAAATTTGTATTCAAAAGGTAAAACTAAATTTATCGAGTCGTAAAAATAAATTTAAGTAATAATGAAGTTTTAACTAAAACTTCTTAAGCATAAAGTTTCTTACTTGTAAAAATAATTATGATAATTTGAAGCTAAAGTTATATTAAATCTATTGAGCATGGATGATGCTCCCTTATAGTAAGTGATCAAAAAAGAAATAATTCACTATGTGCTACCTTAATGGGTGTCTAATATTCCTCTCACTCGCGTTGATTCTAAGTCCACCACCACTGCGTTGAAAATCCGCAAAGTCTTTTCTAACTAATTAATACGATGTGTAAAAACAGCTCGAAGTGCACGGAACGCTCGTATGTTCACGACTGACTGAGGAGCGCGTCTGTCCCCCGTTTTATTCCCTCAGCGCATGTGGAAAGTGCAACTTTGCAAAGCAGGGCCCGAAGTCTCCCCACTCATTCGCATGCGCGTCAGCACTCCCGTCAGCGTTCGCAAAGCTCCTGTTACTGGCTGTTTTGGTAATTTGATGTTATTCGCGTCACTCTACATTTTCTTACATTATTTAGAATTTTCTTTTTTTTTATGCGCACATTAGTTAGACTTCATTACTAGATGATTCCTCGAGTTATATTTTATTTGTATGTTATTTATCCGAGGGTCCACTGCAACGATTCCGTTATTTATTCTCCATTTTTAATTGTCTATTAATCTCTATTTATTATGAGGGTGCCGAAACTGAAATGGATTTCGGAATTTGCTTGGTTTTTTTAACTCCTCCGCGGCAAAATCGAGGATACTCTTAAACTTCTTACTTATTTTCGTTTGAAAACTTGAATCTTGATCTTGTTCATCTTGTTTCATTTTGTTTAATACTTGTTCATCTTGCTTAATGACTCTACTGGCGTTGAGTTCGCGCACTTGTAGATCTATTTCTTTTATTCGTTCAACCAAGTATTTTCTTTCCATCAATAAATGATGCAAAAATGCTTTTTTCCCGCCTCTTTTCTTCTTCGTTGTCTTTAATATAATTGACTTCGAATCATTTTCATTTTTCATTTGTGATTACGTTTTGGATTCAGTGACCGCTGTTCAAGCACGTCGAGAGGGAGAAGTCGCTACTAAGCAGACTATAGGATTTACAGGCTTGAGTATTCGCTGTTACAGCAGACCGAGGGAAAAGTCGCTACCAAGCAGACTGTAGGATGGGTGCATCGGCCAATAAAAAAAATGAAAATGTTGTAACCGAGCAATTCCAAATGTGACTCAAATGAATTAGTTCAAATTCAAAAGCTAATTCACAATGATCTAAAATTTGAAGCAACGTTCTGTCCTGCTATAGCATGTAAATTTTCTCCTCACTGTTTGAATGAATAAGAGCACTAGATGTGTGCAATGGTTCTTACGTTAATTTTATGTAGTCGAATCAACTTCTATAATTCAATGGAGTTCAAAAATGCTCCAGTTCAATTTATTGTGACTTACTCGAACAAAAATTTCTTTACAAGTATACGTATTAAAACAAGATTCGGTTATTTGATCAAGTTGAGATCCAAAAGAAAAATTTACTCCGAAAAGATTATTAATGTCAATTCATTCGATTATGAAGCTTATATGAAGATTACATGGAGATTGTTAATTTGTAAATAATTCATAATCACATTCGTTGCTCATGCATTTAATTACTCGTTAAGAATCAAGTTTGTTATTAATTCATTCTTCGATTATTTATTACATCATGATCAGATTATTTTGCATATGTATGCTACAGTTTTCTATGGTCGCTCTCGATTAGTTCAGAACAATACACAAAATTTTCGATTTACTTTTATTTAATTAGATTTTCAATGGTTATCTCTTTTCACGGTTATTGTTTAATCTTTTATGGAATTTATTCGCTTCAGGTCAGAATTTATAAAGTTAGCTTTCATCAGAATTATTTAGTTCTTTTTCAATTTATTTAACCATGCATGATTACGTTAGACACTCACACCATTTAGATACTTTTAATTACTCACTGATTCTTCACTGTTTTCCAATCAAAATAAATGCACCTAGTTGTTCAAAAAATTTTAAACACGTTCAAAACTCGCGCGTTCAAATTGAATTTACGCGAATGCTTTTTCTTTTTCTCCATTGATGATGCGTAATTTAATCATTCACTGTTTTCTTCAACATTCGAAATTTCCAAATTTCAAACAACAATAATTTTAAAATGAAAATGAATTTAATTAACTTGACTGACAAATTTTATTTAATTATTGTTTATTTATATTTTTTTTTATTTCATTGTTCTTTTAATCGTTTGTTCACTGTTCATTCACTAAGCGTATTCTAAACCATTATATGCTAATCGTTTTATGATTATTTCGAATTATACACAATCACTGTACTTTAATTAAATTATTTAAAGTTATTGATTTATCACTTTCACAATCATTTAAATCTATTAATTTATCACTTAGCTTAACTCAGAAAATTAGAATGCTTCGCTTGTCATTATTTGTTTAATATTATTCTATGTCAATACTTCACTAATTACTGTATTCCGCTTTAAACTCCCAATCCACCTTTTGAAATTCGCGCGCTATGATCCCATCCCAAGATGGCCGCAGCAGCTCTCGCTTCGACTGATCCGCTCGGCTGCTGACGTCACGACGCGTATCGATCGATTGACTCTCACGCCTAAGTTCATGTGACAACGTTCCGCTACAACAGTCGCCCCGATCAGCTGTTAATATTGTTTGCGTCGCGTCTCTCGTCGTGATGTTGCTCCGCAAACTCCGCGTTATTTATTGCTACGGGGCAATAAATAATTAATGTGTAGTGCCCGTGCGTGCTTCTATGAGTGCAGTATTGTTGCTGAGAACCGGAGTTACGTCACCCGACGGATGCAGACTCTCAATTTCTCACACGTGTGCGTCGACTTGTATCAACGAGCAGTCAGCAGTCAGATAAGTATTCCAGAAATTATTTTTGTAATCTAATAAACCATGAGTAACCCTAGAATCCATTGCTTTGTTTAAAAGATATTTGTTTATCTTTGTTTGCAGGGCAGTCAGCAGTCGGAGTGGATTTCTCCAAACAGCTTCACGGATACTCGACACTCTTGAGTAATCAATGACTCACCCCTCTGTGTAATGTGAGTAATATTCGTTACATTGTATTTTTTAATCTCACTCTTTGTTCTTTCCCTAATAGTTTATTGCTTTTCAGATTCGAGGGCCCAGGACTTCCCAATTTATTCAAGAATTGTGCGTTTGATACCCCCAGTTTTCTCACAAACCTTTGTAAGTCCCTTTTATTATTTAAAACAATATATATTATATTTGCCTATTAGTATTTTAGGAACATTCAACTGTAAAAATTTTGTTTCCATTTTTGAAATCAGTACTAGCATGCATTGAGTGCTCGCGTCGCGACCTTTTGTCGCTTTTTGTCAACTTGCTTTGCTTGTAAATTGAAAATGATTGCAAATTCTGCATTAGAACTATTTTAGAGGGATAGAATGCATATAATTTTGTACGCCTTTTAACTATTTTCTGATTTTTACTTGAGTTTCATGTGAGCGCTTGGAGGTTATATGCACTGCATGTGACCATATACGTAATAAGTATAGACCGCGGATGAGATAGGAGGAAAGTGGCTCCCGGTGCGAGAGAGAGAGGCTGCTCTAACGAGAGCAGTCTGTCTCTTTCTAATGGGCGGAGCAACGCTTGCACATGCGCAGCAAACCGAGCGGATCGAGACTGCGAGTCGCGAGACCAACGACGCGAATAATTTTTTATTTAATTTAAAAAAGTTGTTTTTTATCATCGAAGTACGACAAATGCACTTCATACTATATAATGAACAAGTAGATGGACTTGCGAATAAATAAAAACGTAAATATTAACGCACCGAACCGTAAATAAGTTTACTAAGTTTCTTTAAATAATTTTATGTTGATGTTAATAAAAAAAAAGTTAAATTATATACACTCCCTTATGAAGAATAATATTATTTATTATACATAAATAAACTGAAACACAACAAACATTCAAACCTAAGCCCAAACTACTGCGATTAAGCCCTTGTGGTCCCGATGATCATATGCGACTTTCGTAATCATACTGTCAAGAGCTTCGGTGGCTGTGAGCGTTAAGGCGCCCGTCTACTCGTTTTGCCGCGCCGAGATTTTGAGTTCAAGCCTGTGTCACGTCTGTCGGTATTACCAAGCGAGCTTACCGCGCAGCGAATGGTACAACGCTCACAGCAGCAGTCGGTACGGCAGACTACAGCTATACTCGGCAGAAATTCATCATGCACAGAGACACGTGTTACGACACCGGACCTAATCGCAAGGTCATAAAATAGAGCACGCAGCCGACTCGAAGATTCACATTCCGCGAAACGACATCATAAATGTCGACTCTTATGGACACCTACGAAGGGGGCGTATGAAGTTATGAGTATCGAGGCGGACCAGTCGGTGAACAACTGACGCACCGCCATAAGCCGATACCTTAATGACAACTATCACTCCTGGAAAAGGGGAACAGCCTATACCGCTCGATAGACGAATGACCAGCGCTTCTATAATGGGAATACTGCCATGATGACACACCCTTTTGCCCTAGCCTTCCTAGACTCCTCGAATCCTATATAAGCCATGTGTGAATATGAGGAGGGGCCTTCAGTTTTCGGAGCTCTGACTGACAGGGCGAAGCTCTGCCCGATAGCCATTTCAAATCTCGATTCCATTTCTTGACTTAGAATCACGCGAGCAAACTGAGTTCTTTATCCGCAAACGAAACTAAGATCTGTAATACTATATTTGTATCTTCACGATTTTGATTATAACTTCGAATAAACGAAACTAGAACTTGTAACAGTCAAAGCTGGAGTTGTTAGCTTATTTAAATTCCCCGCTCTTCGAACGAGTCAGCGCCGCAGCCAAAGACGAAAGGACAAGCAATTCAGCTGTCACCCAACCAAGCAGCTAGGTCAACCGATTAAAGGTAGGTCACTCACTTCTCCAATCTCATCTCAGAATATTTGCATGCATGTTAAGTGTTGTGGTCATTCTCGTCCTCACTCGTATCTGCATTCGTAAATACTACTTTCGGCATAGGACTCGGGACACCGTTCTGCTCTTTGTGTCGTACTGACCTGCGCGTTTCGTTACCTTTGCCCTCGGCGGTCGGTCTACACCACTGTGCGGAACTAAAGGTCTACTCATTCCGGTCATAAAATAATTATTTCTATTCTATGCGAGTATTCGCTCTGTGCGGACTTACCCGGACGTAACAGAAATTGGGGGCCCCTTTCCGGTCTGGGTTTTTAAACGAACGCGGAGTATGAACGAATAACAATGAGTATCGGTAAGCAGGACAACAAAGCGCTCGTCGCGGCGAAAATATTAAGAACTAACGCAAAGGTCGCAGATCCACAATTAAATGACGCGGGTTGGAAAATAGAACAATATATTCAATTTTTCCAAGTCTTAATAGGAAATGAGGAAGAAGAACCGGAGCAAAGAACGTTAGAAACTCGCGAAACAATAATCGAACTATTAAAAAATGAAATAGAGCGCGAAGAAATCGAGAAGGTCGCAAACAGTAATGCCATAATAAATATAATAGGAGATCTAATAGAAGCAAAAATTAATCCAACAAGAATAATTAGAGCATTAGGAGGAGACGACACAGAGAAATTAGAATATATAGAACCACTGGAATTAAAGTTAGAAATGACGAAAGATGAAAGTTCAGTAGGTAATTTTACCACGCCGAAATCGGGGTCAAGTGGAATAATACCGAAACCGGCATTCACTAATATACCGCTGCGGAGTTTTAGATTCACAAGCACACCTTTTAATCAGGACGAAAACGGAGGACAGAATTTGTCCGATTTATATAATAATGCGTCGGTTAGTATACTACACAGTAAAGCAGCGGAGAAAGTTATGAGAGATTTACCCAAATTCAATGGAAAAAATATGCCGGTGCACGTATTTGTATTGAGGCTACAACAAGCGGCAAACGCTTTAACTCCGGAAGGAGAAGCCGAACTCGCAAAAAATATTTACTCAAAATTAGATGGAGACGCGTATAATTCCACAATAAACAAAACGTTTACAAGCGTGAAGGAAATAAGTAAGCATTTCGAATCAACATTCGGTTCAGGAAAATCATCGGACGAATTATTAGGAGAACTAGCAAGTATAAGACAAGGCAAAGGCGAAAAAGTTGTAACATATTCAAACAGAATAAGAATTTTAGACGTAAATATTAAGGCCGCCGCGAACATGGAGAAGAGAAACACGCCAACATTCAAAGCAGAACTTAGTAGAAAATTAGTTTATTATTTCAAAAAAGGGTTGGATTGGCCAATAAGTACGCGAATAGGAAATTATAGCGATGTAAATGATGCAATCATAGCAGCAATACAAGTCGAACGCGATTTTGCATGCTATCAAGAAACTAAAGATTCGGAACGTGCAAATATTGGAAAAAATGATAATAATGCGCGGGTAAATATCGTAACGCAACAAAGCGATGAGAAATGTCAGATTTGTGGGAGGAAAAATCATACGGCACTCAAATGTTGGTTTAGAAACCAACCGCAACAGCAGGATACGGGACGACAGATGGGGAACAGACCGCGAGAGAACAATGGGGCGGAGCCCGCCAACGGCTACCAGGGTTCACGGCAAGCGCCATGGCAAAGCAAGCCACCGCCCCCTCCGAAACCGCAAGATCAAGGAAATCAATATGTGCACAGACAAAAGGTCACTTTTGAGAATACTAATATGCAAAACGCGGACGTATGTAGGTATTGCAAACAGGAAGGTCATACTATAGAAAACTGCTTAAAAAGAGAATACGTGAATAAGAAAAGACGCGAAGAGCAGGGAAATGCGTCGGGCCACTCGTCGTATCAGGGCGCGGGACGAGCGGCCGAACAAATGCCGCGCTCGGAACAGAATTTAAACCGATCCAGTCAACAATAAAAATACGCGAAGTAAGATTAAGCTCGTGTATAAAATCACCCGCAATCGAGTTAGAAAATCCACTTACAAATAAGGGATTCCTTTTAATTCTAGATTCGGGCGCGGGACCCAACTTATTAAAGAAAAAGGAGTGTGGGGTCGGTGTTAGAATCAATGATAAAACCATAATTAATCTGAAAGGAATCACGGCAGAAATGACGCGGACTCTCGGGACGATTACATTATATCTAACGTTATTCAAAATAGAGTTTCATGTTGTAAATAACGACTTTCCGATAAAAGAAGACGGATTATTGGGGAGTGATTTCTTTGCGCAATCAGGGGCGAGTATCGATTATAAGAACAATTGTCTTACAGTGGAACAACACACGATACCATTTACGGCAGAGTCTCGGGCGAGCGACTCTCAAGAAGACGACGACATGGGAATAATCCACGCGGTAAATAAAAAGGAGGAGGCGAAGCAGAATCAAGATTCGAATAATGGCGTAAATCAAACTCAGCGTCTGAATTCGAATAAAAATCAAATTCTAAATCTAAATCAAATCGAAAATCGAAATCAAATCGAAAATCAAAATCAAATTCTAAATCTAAATCAAATCGAGAATCGAAATCAGATTCTAAAACCAAATCAAATCGGAAATCAAAATCAAATTCTAAATCTAAATCAAGTCAAGAATCGAGAGCAGATTCTAAATCTAACCGAAAACGAAAATCAAATTCAAAATCTAAGTCAATTAGAAAATCAAGGCTCAGGCAAAAGCCGAAAATCAATCGGTTTCTTAAATAAGAAATCAATGAAGAATCAAGAACTGGCTGAATTCCAACAGCCAAAAGAGAATCAAAATCATAACGAAAGTTCAGAAGTGCATAAAAATAAAATGCAAAATGAGCATTTAAACTCGAATCGAGTCAAGAATCTAAGTCTGGATCTGAAACAAGCGCAGATTCACCAATCAAGAATAAATATCGAGCAAACGCGAGATATCGAGTCCGGATTCGAAATGAGACGAAACGGAACGAAGAAGTTAAGCGAAAACCTTCGGGATCAACAAAATAGACGTGGAAGATTGTCTATTGAGTTGAAACATGAACCAGTCGTGGAATCAGGGAGAGAAGAGAGTCGTAGCGAGAGTTTAGCCGAGGTAGGAATACTCAAACGAGCGGGGATAATAAAAGCGGCGATGCCGGGAGAGCGGTCGTGTAATAAAAGTTTAGAGCAAGCAGTGCCAAGAGAACGAAGCATAGAAAAATGGGATAATTACACGAGCCTAATAAAAACGGAGGATTGCTGGGAAGCTTTGAGAGAAATAGAGGATTTACGGAGAATATTAGACGAGATAATAAATGGCGAAGTTGAAATAGAGAGAATTATTTTTACACTTCAGATACGCACGATGAGCGTACTAACTACGGTTCACGAGGTAAAATTATATGACTCGGAAGGGACACGCAGAGCACTGGGAGAGTTATTGCAGTCAATAACGCAGAAACAATGGCGAGGAAAACGCTTCTTCGCTTTATTGGTGGAAGCACGGAAGAAGCTAGAGAAAGTAGAGAGCGACGCAAAGAGGGAAAACGTGGAAACGGCAATCTGCCGCCCGGTCCTACTCATAAATAAGGAAAGAATGGAAAAGGTAACGGAACAACTACGACTTGAACACATCGCGGGTAACAAACAAAGAAAAGTACGTGAGCTTGTAGCGGAATTTAGCGACATTTTTCATATAGAAGGCGATAGATTGTCAAAGACACCGCTCTTAAAATTAACAATACCGACTACGGACGAAGTACCGGTCACAACGAAACCATATCGGAGATCCCCGGAGGAACGGGAAGAGCAAGAACGTCAAATAAAAGAAATGCTAGAAGAGGGGATTATTGAAAGATCGACCTCGTCCTATTGTAGTCCCTGTTTTTTGGTACCGAAGAAGCCGGATTCGAAAGGAAATATTAAGTACAGACTAGTCATAGACTACAGCAAATTAAATGCAAAAACATTAAACGATCAATATCCGTTGCAAAATATTTTAGACATTTTAGATCAGCTGGGAGGTGCGAAATACTTCTCAGTTTTTGATTTAAAGTCAGGATATCACCAGATAGAAATCGCGGAAGAATATAGACATAAAACGGCCTTCGCGACACAAAGCGGGTTATATCACTTTACGCGTGGAAGTTTCGGACTGCGCACAATGCCAGCAACATTTTCACGTGCACTTGCGATCGCGTTAGCAGGACTGTCAAGCAAAGAATTGTTTATATATATGGATGATATTATAGTGCATTCAAATTCTTTCGAAGAACATTTAGAACGAATTAGACATTTATTTGAGAGATTAAGAAAATATGTTTTAAAATTACAAGCGGACAAATGTGAATTTTTAAAAGAGGAAGTTTCTTATCTCGGGCATGTGATATCATTGACCGGGGTAAAACCGGACCCTAGAAAAATCGAGGCAGTGAAACGGTATCCGGCACCAAAAAGTAAAAAGAATATTAAACAATTTTTAGGCTTCGTGGGGTATTATCGGCGATTCATTGACAGATTTGCCGATATCGCGTTACCACTAACGGAGATGTTGAAAAATGAAGCAGAATTTAAATGGTCGGAGGAAGCTCAAAAGTCGTTTGAGATATTGAGGGATAAGTTATGTGAGGAACCAATACTAGCATTCCCGGATTTTTCAAAACCATTCACGCTCGTAACTGATAGCTCAGGATATGCGCTGGGAGCGGTGCTGTTGAATGGCGAAGCAGGGCAAGAGCATCCGGTAGCATACATGTCGCGAACGCTGACCGAGGCAGAGAGAAAATGGGACACATATAATAAAGAAGCAAACGCAGTAGTATCGGCAATAAAGCATTTTAGACCATACTTGTTTGGAAGAAAATTCGAGTTGATTACAGACAATATCGCGTTACAGTGGCTAAAGTCGCACAAAGATCCAAACTCGAGAGTTAACCGATGGCGACTATTGTTGGCAGAATTCGAGTTTAACATACAGTACAAGCCGGGGAAAACGAATATAGCGGACGCACTTTCACGAAATCCCGTGGAGGAGGTAATAAATATCGTCACGACAGAAGAAGGCGTAGGAAACGCGAACGCAGAAGAGAAGGTGCAGGAGGAGACCGCACGGGGAGAGAGTGCGGCGCCGGCACACTCGATGACGACGCGTACCCGAACAGGTAGGCAGCAAGGTGAAAAATATAAAGAAGCCATTAAAGCTCTCATGCCAAAGAAAAGGCGAGAGAAAACGGCACCGAGTATAGAACAATTGTCAGAGGAAAGCCGTCAAGAAGGTAATAAAGATGACGAAGAGGTAGAACAAAGCGAGAGAGAGGTGCCGACAAAAGGCGGCAAGTGTGAGACTGAGGGAGACGAGACCAGCGAAGACGAGTTACGACTTGACGACGATGGGGGTGAGGAAAACGAAATCCAAGAAAAATCAACGGAGAATAGGCGTGAAACGGAGCAAGATGTTATCGTAAAAAGCAATACACCACAGGACAATGATGAGAGCGTGGAGAACAACGATGAAGAGGGGGAGGAGCCAGAGGAAACCCAATGGAATGAAGGACAAGCCACAAGCAGAAGAAGAGACGCCATTATATGTAGAGAACAAATGTTTATGCGAAGGGACAATTTTTTGTATTTTATAACAACAAAGGGAGAACCATGCGACGATGGTGCTCGGCAATTAAAAATCCAGGGAAAACTACCGCTCTTTACACAATTGCAGGTAGGAGTTCCTAATTCGGTCAAAGTAAACAACAAATTACACATTGCGCTCCCGTTAAGAGAAGAAACAATGATTGGGCCTACGAAGGCACTAGAAACGGTCAAAGTTTTGTGCGCCAACTTAACTCCGTATATGCGATCACTTGAGATTCCGTCAATAAGCGTTGCAAAAACAGAGCTGATAGAGGGACTTGACTGGAGTAAGGTTAATAAATTATTAAAAGACGTTTTCGCTCAACTCGAGACCAAGTTAATTATATGTCTAGGGATAATTAAATGTCCGCTACCGGAAGATCGCGAGGAGATAATTAAGGCAGCGCATGCATCCATAGTCGGAGGACATAGAGGCGTAACCAAAACATACAAGAGAATTAAGCAAAGTTTCCTATGGGAAAATTTGAAGGTAGATATTCAAAACTTTATTCGTAAGTGTTTAGATTGCCAACTAAAAAAACTAGTAAGGGTAAAAACTAGATTACCTATGATAATCACGGACACACCTACTGTGAGTATGGATAAACTCTCGATGGATGTGGTCGGGCCGTTACCAGTCACGGATAAGGGAAATGAGTATGTACTGACATTTCTAGATAATCTAACAAAATTCGCAATAGCCGAACCCTTAATGGACACGACGGCGACCACGGTGGCAACAGTATTGATCAGAAAAGTAATTTGTGTATATGGAGCTCCCAGGGTCATATTGACGGATCAAGGAACTAATTTTTTAAGTAAATTAATGAAAAGGGTGGCGAAGCGATTCCGAATTAAACAAATAAAAACGACGGCTTTTCACCCGCAGTCAAACGGATCATTGGAAAGGTCACATTCTAGTCTTATGGAATATATTAAATTTTTCATGCAAAAGAATAAGAAAGATTGGGATGAGTATATAGACTTGGCGACATTTAATTTTAATACAAGCGTAAGCGAGGCTACCTGGCACACGCCGTTCGAGCTTGTATTCGGGAGAATAGCGCGCACTCCGGCCGAGGACGAACTCGAAGCGGAAGATTTATTACCCACCTTCAACGGTTATATGAAGGACTTAGTTACGAGGCTAAACGGGCTACAAGAAACGGCAAGGGAAAACGCAATAAAAGCGAAGGAACGGGCAAAAATATATTATGATAAACGGGTTAATCTAAAAACATTGCAAATAGGCAACTACGTGTGGCTATTGAAAGGGCCGAAACCACACAAATTCGACGATCAATATAGCGGGCCGTATCAAGTATTAGATGTCGGCCAAAACGGGAATGTTAAAATTCAAATAAGCGCAACGAAGGAAAAAGTTGTGCATGCTAACCGCTTGCGCATGTCGCATGTTGAAGGTACAGGGAAAGCTAAATAAATGTGCATGCTGGCTCATAACATAATCATGCTTGAAACTTAAAGAAAACAACAATAGACATAATCATTAGCTTTAAGTACACAACTTATAGAAATTTTTTTTGTTGCATCATTCTAATTAGGTAAACAAAGACACTTGTAAGTTAACGGGCATAAAAAAAAAGAGAAACAACACAATTACTCGCGAACATAATTAATACAATTATGCATGTAAAGCATAGTCAACAAACCAGGCTTAGAAAGCATGAAATTATTGCAATAAAAATTAATATAGGTTCAAATATTTTACAGATGATTAACAAACTACTCGTATGGTTATCAGCGTTAAATCAACTAAGTATCATCGGCGAGGCAATAATCGCATACGACTGCTCTCAACAAGTCTCAAACTTGACAACGTTTTCATTAATCAATGTAGACGAATGCGATATAGAAGCCCCGGTAGTAAATACTACTCGGGTCTTCGTGAAACTGTTACAACTAAACGAATTTTCGAGTACACACGTGAGATTTTGTAAAGTCGAGATTAAGAGGACTGCAAGGTCATGCGGAGCGTTTTCACACTACGGCGATGTATTTAAAGGAGAAATAAAATTTTTAGACGAAGTAACAAAAGAAGAGTGTAAAACAATGCATAATCACAGGGTGCATAGATTCCATGAGGAATTAATAACAAACTTAAGGATAAACGCTACTACAGTGCACCCCATGACCTTCGCGGGAAAACTCGACCACAAAGGTAACTGCGAAAAGGCCGGAAGATATATGGACCCATACGGAGTCTACGATGACGTAGTCGTATCAGGATACCTAACAATCACACTAAAAGAATATGAAGCGTCAGTAAATTTAAATACTAATGAGATTATAATGAGGTCGGGAACACGATGCACACTAACCCAGGATCAATGTATAGATTCTGAGGATGGCTACGCATATTGGGATCCGATTCCACCGACCACTTGTGAGTTTAGCAAATATACAGAATTATATGCGGGTGAGGTGAATAAAGTGACCGAGGAAGGAACAGGACTGAGGCCGGTGTACATGATGGAGTCCGAAGAAATCACTTTCGCGTTTACATCGGTCGGCACCGTAAATGTATGCGGATATGATTTAGTGCGTACGGAACACCCTAAACTATTGTTTTTAGAAGGCCTCCAAACTGAATATTTTCGCGCCGTAAAAGCACCGTCAATAAATAATTTGGATATCTTTGCGTATGTGAATTCGAAATTCGTTTACGTTGAAAAACATATCAAAGGACAGATTAAGAGACTGTATCATGACCTAATATTGCAGAAATGCGAACTAGAAAAAAGGGTCATAGCAAATGCATTAAGCATCGCAGCGGCGGCGCCGGACTTGTTCGCCTATCAAGTCACGAAGCGAAGCGGGTATATCGGACTGGTGGCAGGAGAAGTAGTACATTTAATGAAATGCGTACAAGTGGAAGTACAGAGAAGAGAAGAAACTTCCTGTTATCAAGAATTACCGGTAATGAAGGACGACAAAAAATATTTCTTAACTCCGCGAACACACATACTAAAAACGTTCGGCTCGGAAACAACGTGTAACCCACTCATACCACCGATGTTTCAATTAGAGAACGAATGGTATACGGTGCTACCGGGATCAATAACTAAAGGAATAACACCAAACGCGCTTAAACCACAGACAAAATTAACCTGGAATTATACTGACCCAACGAACCTTGCAAAAAGCGGAATATACACGCCGGCGCAAATTCAAGCATTAAGGCATCATCTGATGTTCCCGGTAGAAAAGCCAGCAGTGCTAAATTCCATCGCTATGAGTATTGCAGGAAGAAGTTCAAGAATGGATGGATTATCGGTAACAAGACTGTTTGACGAAAATGCGATGGCTAAACTAGCAGAATCGACATGGGGGAGAATTTGGGGAAAATTTTTAACGTTCGGATCGGCATCGGCAGGGGTGATTGGATTATTTATGATTGCGAGACTTATTAAATTTGTGGCAGATACGATAATTCATGGCTATGCATTGCACTCTATATACGGTTTTTCCGTTTATATTTTAGGCAGTTTCTGGAACTCGGTCACGCAGTTATTACTGCATCTTGGCACACGAAAGGAGACAAAGGAGCAGCCTACCGCAGAGAAGAGGGGTCAAGCAGACGGACAAGAGAAACCGAAGGATCCACCCCCGCAGGCTCCACCCACGACGCCGAACGACGACTTCGCTCCCGGAGCGAACGTTTCGAAAGGGGGGGAACTGCCCCTGCGCTATCATGTAGTGGCTAATCAATTGTACCCGGTACTAACGGATAATAATGGAACATTTCCGCCGAGAAAAATGTTTAAAAGAAATTTAGAGACAGAAGTCTAAAAAGACAACCTAGAAATTGTAAAATTTTCTGTTAATTTTCTTTCATTTATTTTTGTAACATAATGCTAAGACTAGATGATAATGCAAAAAAGAGATTAGTAAATCAGCTAATCGAGACTAGACGAGGACTAACGTGGATGGCACAAGGCCGTGGAGAAACAGCAGAGAGTTTTGGGCAACGCGTAGAAAATACCTTGCAGGATTATAAAAATAAGGGTAATCTAGCAAAGTCGGAATTTTTCGAAATTTCAGATTCGTCAGAACAGCGAGAAAGACTTGCGATTTACACGTTATTAAGAGGAGTCAGAGGGGAGGTAAGAAGATACCTGTGCGAAGTAACCGTATACAGAGACTTAGCACACGCAAGGAAACACGTAAGACAGATAATACGTACATTGGAAGATATCGAACAGATAAAAAAGAACATGGTCACGCTGTTCTAAACGAGGAAGACGATGGATCTATATGCAGTGAGTGAAGCACTGGAGGGCTATTACTCGTATACGATCTTACCAGACACGGAGACTTACTTTACCAAGAATCATTCAGTATTGTATTGTCCTGATTGCTACCATACCAAAGTAAGTGATAAATCCGCGATTTATCTTAAAATGAAATACGTGCACATCCTATCAAAAGTTAAATTACCGACGGCTTGCAATACATGTAACCAGCCCATTTTTAGCGAGACACCGGCGAGAGAATGTGTGCAATGTCACGAAAGATATAAGTATGACGAACACTTTAAATTAGATTGTGTTAGTTACGTAATAAGTGGATTCAGGCAAACATGAACGAAGTAATTAGAAATTACGAACGGGTGGCGTATATGTACGCCGGGAGGACGGTCTGTGCAGGGTGCTATGCAAGGCTGCGACCACTTGATAAAACGGAAGCCGCACTCAATGTGACTAGAGCAACTAGCTGGCAACGAACGGGGGTACCACACTTATTTTGCAGTAACTGCCATGAAATCATTGATTTTATAGCGTGCTATATCGATCAGTCTACTAAGTCGGGAGTACACAAGGTAACGTTGTCAGGAAAGGTAAAAGTTAAGGTAGGAATGCCTGGGTTCCTGGGAACTAAGAGGAATGGCATATCACATGCACAACTCAATTTATGGAACCGGGATTTCGTTTTTGAGATCAAAATGCATGAGGCCAAAGATAAAGCAGAGAGAGAAGAAGCAAAGAGATGGGCGAAAGCCCCGGTGGACGGACGAGAAACAGGTAGCTCGAGAGAGGCCTGGACTTGGGATACGCGCGAAGCGAGCAACGCGGGCAATGAACAGGTAAACACAGCAGGGGGGATAAAGTACGACTGTGTGTACGTCGGACTAGAGCAAGGCACAATAAACGGTACTAACGACGGAGAAAATTCCGGAATAATAAAAAGCGACTGGGCGCTAGATTACCTTAGACCGAAGGAAACAGGGGGAACGCAGGTAATTCAGGCAATCGAAAAAATTATTGACAGTTTAGAGAATAGCAGGAGTGAGGACGGAGACGAGCGGGAGTATGTGAAAATCCAATAATACTAAAGCGCATTTTAAAAATTACCGACTCGAATAAATTTCAGATGAAAAGCGTGCTGGCAACTGTGATCCTGATTATACTCAGACTGAAGGAAACCATAGGAGGGATTCGCGTCACCGAAAGGAGCAACAATCCGGGACTGATGTACAGGCGGGACGCAGACACCCGTCTGACATTAGGAGAATGGACGTTCGTAACGGGAATCAACGTAGACTACGTATTCGACAACATAGGGACCTTCCAAAGAGCAACGCGACTATTAGTTCAGACAGAGGAATACATGAACTCAACGGACACGATTTTAATCGGACAAATGTATACCCTCCAAGATAAGATAATGCAGTTAAACAAGCAGACTATAACATTTAGAATGATAAGGAAACCGTACGATATTGGTACGCATAAGCATGGAGGTCAAATCATCGAAGCCCTGGGGCAGGAAGGAGTGAATAATTTAATCTTGCTCGAGGACTTGCGCCAAGGAAATATGGACGAACTATATCAGTTTCCATACTACAAGGTTGTAGTGGAGAATGACGTACATCTGGACGCAAAAGGGTTGAACAAAAGGGTCAAGGAACTGAAAAAGAGGCTAAAGCTGGACGAGGAGGAAGGAGAAGAAACCGAGATCTTGACACCACCGTCAATCGATGAAACTATCCACATAATAAATGAAAATATAGATTTAGCAAGTAAAATCATCAATATCATGCAAACCAAAGAATACGCTCTGGACACGCGAACCATAAGAAATGCATTAGCGTTACTAAGAAGACACGAGGGAAGAGATTTCACCACGCCCCTGGAATCAGTAAACCAAGGGACTCTCTCGGAATACGGACCGATGGACATGTTTATCATGCAGGGTCAATTAATTTTACAACTCAATCTGCCCCTCGTCACAGGAACGATTTATCGTACATACGAATTGGTACCGATACCCGTGTTCGACCCAGTGGAATTACCAATAAACACGGCAATGACGATAGTGCCGGCAGGAAAATTTATGGCAATAAACCATAAGGACAATGAACATTTCTTCATGAATGACGAGGAATGGGGAGAGTGTTTAAAGGTTAGTTACGGTAGAATCTGCAAGGCCGTCAAAAGAACTACAACAAGAAAGGATTGCGAAAGCAGTCTTAAAGCAGACCCCGAATCCTATCAAGCGCATAGCCTATGTAAAAGGAAACTAATGACTGGACCAGATCATTATTTCATAAAGACCACAAACCCAACAAAATGGATATACTCGACCTCGGGACGATTAAATTGCACGGCAAAGTGCAAAGAGGAAGATACTATTTTAATACTCGAAGGAACAGGAGAGATAAGAATTCCGGAAAAATGCCAAATGAAAACGGGCGACGATATATATTACGGAGGAGCAGATCAAGGGGAAGAAGAGCGCGAGTACTTTCTGCCAAACGTACATCTCACAGCGGCAAGCACGGTGTGGGCAGAGAAAGCAGCAGGGCAAACAAATATGCAAGGGCGAACCGCCGTACCAGGACCAGTAGCTATAGTATACACTGCACTAACAGTGATAATTGCCGTCGTTGGTACAGTAGTATGCGCAACAATATTCGTAGCCATACGTAGGATAACGGTACCAGGGTACTACCAAGAAGCTGAGGGAATATATGTTCCAATGAAACCATTAGACCATTCTATAAGATGCGAATTCACGGGGCCCGGACAGGTAGAACGTGTGTACGCTGTCCCGAGAACCCCACCCACTGCGGTGAGGACCATATCATTGCACACAATTGTGGAGGGAGACGAACCCGAAACTGCAATGTAAGGAAAGGGAGATACCAAGAAAGAAGGAGAAAGAAAAGATTTCCCGATTCGGTAGGTGGAGGGAGAGACAAAGAGTAAAAGCGATCATCAGCGACTACATACACGAATGCAGAATGACCCCGCACCGGATTCGAAAGATCCGGGGATAATTACGACCATCATACTCTCATAAGCAATTAAGGAAATAATAATAATCGTAGAACGTAAGCAAAAGGCAGGTAACGTAGGTGGTTAAAGTTAGTATAATGAATGTACCAGCAAAAACATATATAGTCCTATAACTGGTATAGAAAATCATATAAAGAAATAACACAAAGGGGGTGAAAGGTAATATCGATAAGTAAGCAAGGTAGAATAAGAATTGGATCATTGTATACGCACTGCATATCATAGCAAAAAGACGCACTTAAAGTAATCAATTAAGTAAACGAGTTAAGAGTACTACAATCAATAAGCGAGTAGTAATATAGTTAGTAAAAAAAAAAAATTAAACTTCTCGTTGTCTCCAAGAAGCGATGTATTAGGGAATAGGAACACATGGCACGTGTGACTAAGACATTTAAGAAAATAACAGTACCTTCATTTAGGCATAGCAGAGCAAAAAAAAAAAAATCAACAAGGTACGCGCGACACTTCTGATCACGAGTTAGGTATAATAGTTGATGTACCTTATAAAAAAAAAACTTAAGACAAAAAAACTTAGGACAAAAAAAAACTCAAGTTACGATAAGCGTTAGAATGTAAGCGAGCAGGGTATGAAATGTCAACTAAGCCTATTACCTAGAACTATAAGGACGAGTAAGTCCTTGCATCAGCGTTAGAGTTAAGGAACTATAATCTGTGTGAATTACATTATTGGCAAATAAGGTCAGAAACAGAGGATTAGGTTATAATATTTTAATACAAGTCGAAATCAAAAAAAAGTAGGGAGAATAAGAGAAACTCAATGAGTAATAAGTAGTACTTAATAGGAATAACTAACTAATGTAAAGATTTACCACAGAATTGCACAAAATGTACAAGTAAGCAAACTGTTCTAAATCTCAAAAAAAAAAAAAAAAAAACAACAAATTCAAATGTAATCTCTATTGTAATCAAAATAATTATTGTCTGAATGTTGTAAAATCATTGAATAAATCGGCTATTATAACTGCCACAAAAAAAATATAAAACAAGAAATCTGACTCGTCATTTGAACAAACAAACTAGGAAACGCTTAAAGAGTAAAGGTAAAAACGAAGAAAATCAACACGAGATACGATGATTCTTTCGTAGACATATAAAAATGTATTGTAAAAAAATTTTTTTGATCATTACAGTTGAGCACTAAAATAATTAAATCTTGAGTCATCTTCCGGCGCATAGAGGGCACCGTTCGGAACAGGAACCCACGGCTGAAAAAGAACAAGGATTATTACGAGTTTGGTCGCGAGGACTAAGAAATGAAGAACGAAAACAAGAAATCAGTACTTACTCCGGTGCCGGCGAGCTGAAAACGAAGGGGGGAAACCTCAGTGGGCGCTAAGCAGACTGAACATATCACGTCGGCGCCCTCGGGAAAATTCCAGAAGACACAATGGCAGTAAAGCCATGTGATATTACGAACCTCGGGGGCTAAGGCACTGAGTTCCGGACGCGAGTGAGCAGAGTAATAACCAAACTGAAACCGAAAGGAATAGGAGCAATAAATATACTTGACTCTAAGAAATAACTAAGTAGTACAGGTTAAAACAGGTAGCACTTACCCAACGAGAATTATCCAGGCCACCTTCGTAGACATCAATGCAGGAAGGATCGGAGGCGTCCTGACCACAGATCAGACATGTGCCGTAAAGAACACGAATTCCCGAACCAAAACGATGACAAGGAAAGACGACCGTGGTTGACGTATCCGAAGAGGAAGGCGACTCGGAACAATCGGAGTCCGAAGACGGGCCGGAAGAATCGTCCTCGAGAGCAGTTGACGTAAGACTTGGTGGAGGAGCAATCGCACCTAATTCAATATTCTCGGTGCGAGGATGTGAGGTCCGCCGGGTGAACCAAAAACACACCACCAACACACAAAAAGAATCGAACAGACACTTAGTGCCGCGAGCATGGGGAATAACATGGTGAAGGTGACGGAGCAAAAGGACAAACGAGACTAACTGCGGATTCACAAAAAAACTACCTGTGCAAAGGAGGTACACAAAGGGAGAGAAAAAGCGGTGGCGTCGCCAAAGACGAGAAAAGGGAGGATCGCGTAAGAAACCAATCCGGAATCACGGAAAGCACGACTCCAAAGAAGAAGTGGAAAACTCGGGGAGACGGTAGAGGGGATGCACCTGCATTCAGCATACTCAAGACGAAACGACTACTATATGGACGGGCGGGCCCAAGAAAATGGGACGGAACGCCTACACAACAGGGTGCAGAGAGAAACCGAGCGGGACGAGATGTCATTCCGCATTTCAGCAACGGCCAGGAGAACACGAATAGTGACTGACCATGAAGAGGAACAGCAGAACTGCAGAGCTCAGAAGGGCGGCGGGAGAGCCCGGAACAAAGAAGCCCAGGAGAGAGGCGAAGAGGGTGATCAGACCGCGGCACGAGGAGGACGTGAAGGAGATGCTGCGATGCTGGGCAGCGAGACATTACCATGCAGGTAGAGAAGACCTGGGTCCGATCGCTCAGTACGATCAGGACCTGCAGATACCCAGGAGCCAAGTCCAGGACTGCCATCACACCAGCAGACTGCATCACATAATAGAGATAATATGTGAGAACAACTTCGAGATACAAGGAATGGCAGGGGACCTGCACCGAGAAATCCGCTTTCCACGGGAAAGCATAAGGGAGGAAAACAGTCAGAATCAGCACCCATCTTACCCAAGAGAAGAGGGGGAGTGGGAGAGCTTGTTTGACAATTACGTCTACCAGGGGAATGACTCCCTCGCAAAAAGACTGCAGGAGGAAGTCAACAGCGACCGAGTACGGCTGGGACTACTGCGGCAGCTGGAGCAGGAAGAGATCGACGAAAAACCGGGCTGGACACATGCGGAGAGACTCGAGAAGGAGCAATACGGCGGACGACTTGAAGAGCACCAGCCAGGACCGGAACCTATGGAGGAAGGGAGTTGGGACTCGGATGACGAATAAAAAAACAAAAATGAATGCAAATTTCCACTTTCAGGTCATGAGTTGTAAAAATTTTTTATATAATGATAGTAATAAATAATAAAGACAAAAAACGCACACACACGCAACCACACACAGGNGCACCAGCCAGGACCGGAACCTATGGAGGAAGGGAGTTGGGACTCGGATGACGAATAAAAAAACAAAAATGAATGCAAATTTCCACTTTCAGGTCATGAGTTGTAAAAATTTTTTTTTGTATAATGATAGGAATAAATAATAAAGACAAAAAACGCACACACACACAACCACACACAGGCACACACACAACACACCCACCCAGAAATCGTTTGTAAAGAAAAAGAAACACAACCCAGACGAAAAACACTTACACTTAAAATTGTAGACACACACAAAAGTATACATACATACCCAACACACCATGAACGAAACACACACTACATTTCCTTGTACACCACACAACACAAGCCCTGAAAAAGGGACCCGAAAGGTGACTTCCGTTGCTGGCCTTTTTGTGTCCCGTAGTGACGCCTGCCCGGCCATTTGCGGTTGGATCCTTGGGCGCCTCGCGGGTGCGGCTCTAACCAAACTGGTGGGGGAAAAGAGCTAATGCTCTACTCCATTCCGGTCATAAACATAATTATTTCTAATTCTATGGCGGAGTATGTCGGTCATGATGCGGACTTAACGGGGCCGGACGGTAAGGCACCTGGCTGACAACGGTATGTTTTTTTTGCCACTTCCTGTCATTAGCTGGCATAACATAGAATTAAATAAAGCGAATGGCCGGTAGAGAATTCGAATATTAATATTGTTTATAGGTGATAAGTATGAGGTAGTGTCGTCAGGAAGTGTACTTAATTATGGTAAATAGTATTGACA
>CM053170.1:53492290-53517343 GCA_012977825.3 Pteromalus puparum
CGCCTGACCTTTAGCTTTTTCAATTAAGACTAGCCTAGCCCTTTTCCACCGCGGACTGAACACGCCCTGCACCAGGCACTGATTGTACATTTCCAGGAGCAGCTCAGGCCGTTGTTTGGCAACGGCCTTAAGTATTTCCGCGGGAATGCCATCCAGTCCCGGAGCCTTACCGCTCTTCAGGGAAGAAGTTGCCGCGATGAGTTCGCCTTCGCTAAAAAGGGGTATCTCATCCGTCAGTTCGTCCGTCATTTCTAATCCAGGTCGGGTGGGATGGGTGGGAAACAGCTTGTCAATTATCTTCTCGATCGCCTCTGCCGCCATCGGTTCCATTCGCCCCATTTCTCCTATTTTTCGCGTGACGATCGCGTATCCCTCGCCGAACGGATCGTTCTCTACATCATCTAGGATCTTATACCAGCAGCGGCGCTTACTTTCTTTGATTACGTCCCGGAGTCTCTTCTTCGCCTCGTCGTACCCGCGAGCAAGTTCTTGAGCCGTTGGGCGGTTATGGGCCCTTTGAGCTCTTCTTCTGGCTCGAAGGCTTTGCTTCCTGAGCTCAGCAATTTCGCTCGACCACCAGTAAACCGGACGTCTGAGGTGGCCGGTGGATATTCGGGGCATCGTTGCGTCGCACATCTCGGTGATTAGCCTAGTAGTGCGTTCTACTAGGATTTCGGCTTTCTCACGTCCGCCTAGTTCGTCCGGATATTGAGTTTGATATTCGTGTAGGTGGTTAAGAAATTATTGACATAGCTTTCCTTTATGTATTTTAACCCTTTAAACAAGAATTTCAACTTATTTATAGTTTAAGCGTTCATACATAACCTCAAAAAATACTCCGAAACCACATATTTACGTAATTCCCAATCGCAGATATCATACAAAATTTAGGAAGAACTCCTATTCTTATGTATTTTGTTCCGCTGAACATATATCTACACTTATTTCTGGTTAATCACTAAAACATTCCTACATAACCTCAAAAACACCCCAAAACATCAGTTTTACGTGATTTCCAACTGCAGACGTAGTGAGAAAATTAGGAACAAAGCCTATTTATATTTATCTCATTCCGCTGACACGATTCTGTTCTCATTTCTGGTTAATCACTTAAGCGTTTTTACCTAACCTACAAAAACACCCCAAACCAGCAGTTATATGTAGTTTCTAATCGTAAGATTGAGGTGGCAAAAGAATTAGGCGGACTAAGCTCATTTGTAAAGATTTTGAAACAAATATGTTATTATAAATACGTTACCTATTCTATTTTTTCTCATAAACAAGTTTCGTACCAGTCGTAGCATTAGAGTGACTTTTAATTAATAGCTCATGTTTTTTGTTTGGTATGAAGCCATGACTCTTTTGTAGGTAAAAAAACTTAGTCATATTTCGAGAAAAAAGGACTAAGAAAAATTTTGAATAAAAAAGGATAATAAAAAATAAAAATAACCGGAAACCTCAACAACACGAGTCGGTGCTGTTGCACGGACTCGGGGAGGTACTGCAGTGGCTCTGATACTGCAGTGGAACTTATCACCGTGTTGGTTGACCCTCCTGGGTTATGAGTGTGTCGGGCGTTAAAAACTACGTTCAAAACTACATACAACTGCTGTTTTGGGGTGTTTTTGTAAGTTAGGTAAAAACGCTTAAGTGATTAACCAGAAATGAGAACAATCTCTCTCTCTCTCTCTCTCTCTCTCTCTCTCTCTCTCTCTCTCTCTCTCTCTCTCTCTCTCTCTCTGTCTCTCTGTGACTATTGACAGGTCGGTGTCCTTTTGCATGGGGATTTTTGGCGGCTTGTATATAACGCTAACTAGTATGGAAGGCGAGTTGCCCTGTTGCACGCTGCAGAACAAGTACTCTGGGATTCCAGGTTTACCTGGCCTCTGTGTGGATGAAGTGGCAAGTACATCAACTTTATAATCGCTGCGTACATACAGGACGACCCCTCCCCCATTTACATTTCGATCTTGCCTGAAAATGGAGTATCCCTTTACCTGAATGAGGTTGTCGTCCACAACTGAGCCCAACCATGATTCCGCGATCCCGAAAATAGTAAAGGAGGGATGATCCGCCAAGAAAAGACGAAGCTGCTCAATGCGAGCTCTAAGCGAGTTGACATTGAGAAACCCCGCCTTGAGGAAACTGCCCCTCTCGCCCCCCCCCCCGTGCACCTCTACCCGAGTCCAGTCAGATTGCCGTCGGTTTATTTGTCTTATCAGCGCCTTCACCAGACTTTGAGTGTGCTTGAGGATTTGGTGGAGGCTGCTTGGCATGCCGTTTGAATGGCTTGCAAGTCAGCAGCCGACGCGAAGACGTGCGCACGCTCGCCACCCTTCCTTCTAGCCAGGAACCTGCCGCCCGCATGCCAGACATACCTGAATCCCAATCCTTGAGCAATGGGCCTCAAGTTTTTTAACCGCTGAAACTTTTCTTGGGATAACATCTCATTGATATAAACTTTATGTCCTGTCATGCATGCAACAGCCGTCGGAGCCAGGAGGTCAGGTAGAGAGAGAGAGAGAGAGAGAGAGAGAGAGAGAGAGAGAGAGAGAGGGAGAGAGAGAGGCATAGTATACTATATATATCCGTATAAGCTACTGCGGTCAGTCCCCTCTCCAAGGGCCGAGAGAGAGAGAGAGAGAGAGAGAGAGAGAGAGAGAGAGAGAGAGAGAGAGAGAGAGAGTGGCCGATAGTTTATTATATATTTTTTAGAGTATGGGAGGGAAAATTTTTCTGACTCGCCTAGGATTGGCTAAAAAGCACTGCAAGGAATGTGTTTTTGAGAATTTGGGAGGAAAGTTTTCCTCCAATTATATGATTTTCACAAAAAGTTAAGGAAAGGGAGAGCCGTGCTTTTCTAAATAAATAACACAGAGCTTGCTGTAGACGGTCAGTTTCAGCTTCATTTCAGATTTTTCTACAAGTAAATCAGTTCAAGAAATAATCCCAGTTTTTCATTACTCATCATATCAGTGCTCAAAAGGCAGGAAGCCATTTTTCATTTGTTTTGAGATAAATTTCTACAAAAAGGTAATATATTATATAAATGAAAGATATTAATTCGTGAATTTAAAATTTATAATTTTGATCACAAAACATCATATTTTCAGGCACGCCCATTGCAAAGCGGACCGTTTACAAACTATTCAAGATGATGAATAGTTTCAAGACAGAACTGGTGATTCCAGTAGATTTTGACAAAGTGACAAATGCAGAGCTTGTTGCTCTATTTCACGAAGCAAGCCAGTTGATGGAGACTATACCCTCCAATATAAAGTCGTATAATCGTCTCAAACTGCAGCTAGGGCTCCACGAGTATCACGGCACTGAGTGCGCAGACATAGTTATCACAGCCAGAGAGTACGTGGTGCGCAATGAGGAGAAGCGTCGTTTTTTCTATCTGCAAGAAGAGATAGCCTTCCTAGAAAGACTTACCGATGGTACGGAGGTGCCACGAGGAGCAAAATGCTCTTCATGTCAAGCTGTCAACTTTGGTCTCGATCTCTGGGACGATTGTTGGCACTGCTATGGCTTTCGCTGACGAAGATGCAGCCGCCAGCCGTATCCTTGCCTAGAGCAGATGGACTCGCCACAATCTCCATCTCCACCACTAATACTACCATCTCGACTATCTCAAGTACTTAGACGGTCAACACGCATAAAAAAAAAAAATAAAAAAGTGCAGATGTAATAATTATTAAATGCATATCTCTTTCCTAAATGCATTTAGCTGTATTGTATATACTTTTGAATTATCTTGCTACTTTTGCATTTAAGGACTTTTATTTCGATTGAAAAAGAAATTAATAAATAAATAGTATTAAAAAGTATCAAAAAGTATCAAATAGTATCAAAATTATCAAATAGTATCAAAAAGTATCAAAAAGTATCAAATAGTATCAAAAAGTATCAAAAAGTATCAAAAAAGTATCAAAAAGTATCGAAAAGTATAAAAAAAGTATCAAAAAGTATCAAAAAGTATCGAAAAGTATCAAAATGTATAAAAAAGTATAAAAAAAAGTATAAAAAAGTATGAAAAAAGTATCAAAAAGTATGAAGAAAAATTATGAAAAGTATGAAAACGAATGATGGAAGAGAACATGCAAGACTGGGATTCACCATTGGATAAGATATGTCCTGAACAGGAGAAATGGGTATATTACAAGAGGCTATGGAAGGGGCAGAAATTGTGGTGGGGAATGCGCTATATCAACAGACGCAGCACCACTTAGAGCACATTCGAGCAATCGAAGAGATCGGGAACAGCCAACCTTGTAGAAAGAAACCAAGACTCATCCAACCTTATAAGTGAGTTTTATTTCTATCTTTCTCCAGTCTTGTCACTGTGAAAATTTCTCTAACATGAATTCTCATTTCTTTTTTAGAATGGATCTCTCTACACTCAATAAGATTGCTGAGCGTGACTTTTTGCCAAGAAAGAAAGTGTCAGACTTGGAAAAAGATTACAAGTATATGGTGACAGCATTGAAAGAGGTGAAGACAAGATATGGTGCGAAGGTTGTAGCCGAACTCGATGAAAGCTTTCAAATCTTCCTGCCTGAGAAGATTTCATCAGCCATTCTAAAAGATCAGGAGTTTTTCAACACACTCTCCAACACTGCTAATAAACTCAGTTTATTTGTAGTATATCATGGTGAAACTTCTTTTAAGTTTGAATCTTGCTGACAAAGCAAAAGATAATACTGAAAATACGCACATTGCTTCTTTTAAGCTATTTTTTTTTTCATATTGAATATTGTACATAATAGTCATAATACATAAATAAATACATTGATAAATTTAAACATTTTTGCTTTTCTTTTATGTATACTACAACCTATAATTTACACATTTATAATAGAAAATACAATAATATTTGACTTACATCCTAGATAATTTAAAGAATCTCATTTTTATTTATCCAACTATTGTGCTCGCTGCCGAAGCCTAACCATTTTACATATACGCGTTTACAACTTTTCTTCAAAACTTTTTCTACAAGATAAATTTCAGGATACATAGTTTATGAATTTCCGTTTCATAAAAGCCGCCGGAGACGGGTTTATCATAATAATCTTTGAGGTGGTAAGTTATCGGATTTGTTTTTACAACTCGCGTTATTGTGAAAATTTCAGTAGACCAGTTTGGAGTGTAACCTTTTTCAAAAATATTCTTGATCTTACTTATTCGTACTTTATCTCCTACTTTAAATTTCGTTTTTTTTTGCTGGTGACTTTTTTTAGGAAAACGTCTCTTGACCTTTCTCTCTCATTTGCCTGGTTAACATTTTCAGGCTCGATTCCTGTCGTCCGATGTTTTCTCGAATTGTATGCTTTGAGCAAGTTAGGTAAAATATTCAACCATTTGTAGCTTCCTTGTTTTCTGAATTCTATCCACATTGCTTGCACGAAGATTACTATGTGAAGAGCATAGGTTTATCTTGTGCTTTTTCATGAGATTTTGGAAATTTGAATTGTAAAATTCTTTTCCTTGGTCAATTTTTAGATTTTTCGGTACTCGTCCTTGTTTCAATATCTCATAGCTGCAGTAACATCATTACCACTCTTTGACTTGACAGGGACGGCCCATGCATACTTTGAAAATATATCTATGACAGTGAGAAAGTAATGAAAACCTTTGTTCTCATCAGAGTATGGTATCATTTCAACAAGATCAGCTTGCCAAGTCTGCTGGTATTTCCGCGTTTCTCGCTACCACGTTTCGCCATTATCCTCCACTATGTCCAAATCATCTGCATATCCTAGAATCTGCGCTTTTCCGTTGAGTGTTGCGCCCAGCCCGCTAGTCTGCATTTGTCTAACAACATACTCTAGCGTTAAGTTAAAGAGTACCGTGGAGAACCCGTCACCTTGTTTCAAACCGTTGTGTATCATGAACGATTCAGATACATTACCGCCTACTCGTACTTTTCCCGTGCTTCCGTTCAGACATATTTGTATTAATTTCACAAGTTTTTTTGGCACGCCGAGGAGCACAAGGATTTGATACATTTTGCTTCGCTTGATAGAATCATACGCTTTTTTAAAATCTATGAATAACTGGTGTATTGTTTCGCAATATTCCCATTTTTTCTCTAACAGCTGTCTTATAGTAAACATTTGATCGCTCGTCGACCTGTTACGCCGGAATCCACACTGATAATCTCCTATTATATCTTCCGCGAAGGGTGTGAGTCTGGCCTGTATTACGTTTGACAGAACTTTGTAGCAGGTAGCTAAAAGTGAGATTCCCCGATAGTTATTGCAGTCTGTCTTATCTCCCTTTTTAAAAATCGGTATGATGATGGATTCTTTCCAGTTTTCCGGCATTGTTTCATTTTTCCAAATAGAGCGTACTAGTTCACAAATTTTTGATGTTAGCGCAGTGCCCCCATATTTAAGTAGTTCAGCTAGTATAGAATCGTTTCCCGCGGCCTTATTGTTTTTTAGTTTTTTGATCGCGGCTTCTACCTCTATATAGGTCAGTTCTTCCATATGGAGTTCAGCAGTGTGGATTTCGTCTCCCGTTTCCTCGCAGTTTTCATGTACGTTTAGCAGCCTATCAAAATAGCCCTTCCACAGCTTTAGCAGTTCACCTTCGCTTGTGACGAGATACCCGCCCTCATCTTTCATTAATTGTGATCTACTCTGGAAACCCTTCCTAATAGCGTTAATTCCTTTGTACATCTCGCGCGGGTTATTTTCCTTACTATTAGTTTCTATTTTTCTAATCTGATTCTTTTGATACTCGCGTTTTTTGTTCCTGCAAATCGCCCCCACTTGCCTTCTTATTTCGTGGTACTCTTCTACGGCCCTATCGCCTCCATTGTGTAAAGCTGTCTAATTTGGCCTTTTTACGCCTTTCAAACCAGAGTTCGGACGCTTCGTCAAACCATGGTTTGCTCTTTGGCTTTTTCTTTCTACTTCTTACACTTTATTCGCGGCCTCTTTTACCGTTTTTTCGATATCCCCCCAAAGACTGTTCGGGTCGTCATCTACCTCCGTCGGTGCATCCGTTTCTTCGAGTACCTGAAACCGATTTCTTATTTCTACTTGATACTTAATTCGTTCTATCCCGTTCCGTAGCTTTTCAATATCGAACGTTTCTACTTTGTTCGCCCGTTTACTATTTTGCCCAGCTACTAATTTGGCTCTTAATTTGGCCACTACTAGAAAATGATCCGAGTCGCAATCCGCCCCCCTATAGGTTCTTACGTTCGTGTGGCGCCTTTTATCGACAAGAAAGTGATCGATTTGATTTTTCGTGGCTCCGTCCGGCGATGTCCACGTTACTTTGTGTATATCCTTGTGCTTAAAGCACGTACTCTTTACTATAAGATCTTTTGCCGCCGCGAAATTTATGACTCTAATACCGTTATCGTTGCTGGTTTCGTGCAGACTTTCCTTGCCTATAGTGGGCCTAAACATTTCCTCTTTCCCTATTTTAGCGTTGAAATCCCCCACTACTATTTTGGTGTCGTAAGACGCGAACTGGTCGATTAATTGCTCCAAGGCTTCGTAATAAAGATCCTTCACCTCTTCCTCTTTGTCCTCCGTAGGACAATGCACGTTAATAACCACGTAATTGTACCACGCTCCTTCGATGACGATATACGAGAGTCTGTCGTTTACGAATTTGAAACTTTTAACCGCGTGTATAATTCTTTTGTTAATCAGGAATCCGGTACCTAGGGAATGTCCGCTCGCGCCCCCGTACATAAAGGTGAAGTTTTCGTTTCCTAACATACCGCTATCTTGCCACCGAGTTTCTTGTATAGCTACTAAGTCTAGATTGTACCCGTCAGCTTCTTTTAAGATTTCCCGGTACGCGCCTGCTCTGTATAAACTGCGCACATTCCACGTTCCTATCTTTAAGTCCCTATTGATTTTGGTTTGGTTTTGGTTTTTTTGAGCCATAATAGTAAGTGAATCCCACGCGCTNATCCTGTTTCCGACCGCAGGTGAATCATCCGTTCTAGAGGTGATAACTCCCATACCTCTCTAGAACTAAGTATGAGAGCTTTCCGACCTTAATGAGGACGGAGTCAGCTCACCGTCGGACACACTACGGAATCACGCTCGTATCCTAACGCCCCCCTGCAAGGCAGCGCGCCTTCGCTGGCTTCGTTGCCGTGTAAGACCAGGTGGCGAATCATTCTATACATCCCCTTTCGGGGCAGTTGTCATCGCTCCCGCATTCTCCACGACAGCAGGATTTTTGTAATGTGTGCTAGGAGAGTTAGGTTATAGACATAGTTAGATATGAAGAGAAAGTGAAATAAGAAATATTGTTGAGTGTTCGTTGTTGTGGTGCTTGCGTAGTGTTTCTAGATGAATGCGTTCGATCGCCAGTGCGGGCTCATCACACCCACGCCCGGGCCTATCGGCTGTCCGCGGCTGCTTATTCGATTTATTCGCAGCTAACCTCTTTCTCAGGGGCTGTTCCTCTATCCGCAACCTGAGGACGCGCTGTGTAGTGGTGATAGGCACCCACCCGCTCTGAACGCACAGTCTTTATCGTCTATAGCGGATGAAAATCCTCTGGAAATTCACCTATACGATCTTTTAATTGTTTATTCTCTTCTTCAAAGATGTAATTAACACCAGCGAAATTACGTTGAGTTGTTTTATAAAGATATTTCAGTTTTGCAGCCGCTTCTACTTGATGTTTTTCAACTTCCTGCTTATATTCTTCTATAACTTTACTTATTCCAGCAAGTTTGGAAGCTATATAATTTATTTCAGTTTGTAGGATAACTTTCAGTAAACGCACGGTGATTGCATCATTTGGATCACGCGGGACTCCTAGATTGCATAGCCGCTTATTTTCTAAATCAAAATCACCGTCTGATGTGATTGTGAAATTGAAACCAATGCCTGGAGGACCGCGACTCACTTGCGAGCCCTCAAGATTTCTTCCAAACACATCGAGACTCATGGTGCTACTGATCCAAATGAGAAGGTTGTGTGCCAATATATATATATATGTCAAGCTTCACGCAATTCCTCATTGATGGATTGAATTTCATTGGTGTGATAATCGGAGTCGCTCAATAAGCTCGTTCGGATCTTCCCAGTAGACGAGATCAATGGAAGAATTTTTCTTAGCTATTTTATATTTAGGTATGAGTCCTTCTCCGATGCTGCCGTTTTTCTTGTTAGGTGGAGTGCTACGGAACATTGGTGCTAAGACATTCTTATATTTATTACTTCTCGAACTTCGTATAGATTCATTTTTGCTATGTTTTTTCCGATGAGCATTTATTGCTCCTAGAATCATGCGATAATTTTCACGATCTGCTGAACTCTAAAGAAGATCATCCGGATATTTTTTAAATAGCCAGAACCCATGTGAGCCAGTATGCCTATAGCCTATCTACTGCATTTGTACTAAAATTGCTCTACAATCGTGATATACGGCGAGTAATGGTTATGATTTGTTCATAAAATTGTGGTCGTTAGCGTTGAGGTTTTTCTTTAAATGATCCATCAAAGCCATCCTTCGTACTGAGTCTTCCGATCGAGCCGATCTGGGTATTCAACAATACTTTCCCTGAAGGATCATATAATGGGAATCCTAGTCCCCACGCAAAAGCTATCATTACTTCATCGTTATCCCTAGCTGCTAACGCGATGAGAGAGTAATTTTCGTCTCCCGTTTTTTCAATTGTTGCTCCGTGATGTAAAAGTGTTATGGCTGCAAAAATATTGCGAACGGATATCGGAGAATCGACTTGTGCTCCATTTTCAATTAAATATTTTACTAAGTGATTGTATCCAGCAATTATAGCAATTTGTAAAGTAGATCGACCATCCTGCGTTGGGAGTTCTATATTATACCCCAACTCCAATAATTGTTGAATAACTTTTGTATTATATCCTTGACGTATGGCTTCGTGTAAATAGTTTAACGGCCTTCCTGTGCCTTGATCTGTATGAAGTATTTTTATACTTTCGATATCTCCTGTTTTCATAGCTACTTGAAAGACTCTTGCTGGATCAGCAGGTCTATAATCGTTTGCCCACAATACTGGTACTAAATGCGTCGCTTTATTTTCCATAGCGATAGTGAAAGGACATAGGTTATTTCTTGGTTTTATTCCGGTATCAATGAGAAGTTGCAACATTTTTCCATCATCTCTTATCAATGTTAGGCTAAAAATGTCTAGCCCTCTTTTTGTGATTATAGATTTGTCAATTTTTTCTTTTAATATAAACATCGTAGCTTTTACATTACTTGATTTTATGGCTTGAAATATTAAGGTCTTCCCTTTTGCATTTTTATCGTTCCATCGAGTCTCATAACTGGCCGGCAAATGCAAAAATCTGGTCAGTAATCTTCCGGTTAATCGCTGAAATAACTGAGTCATACGTAGCCAAGTTACCTCTATATCAGACTACCATAATGCAGCGTTTAATTCGAATACTTGAGTCGGCGTTGGTCCTGCCAATAGTATGAATTTATCAACACAATCCTCCTCTATTGGCTTCTCTTTGACGAAATCCTCGAGTCTTTTTAGCGGTGTGTCCTCAGAAGCTCCTGTGCATCCCTGTCCGATTTGTACTCGGTGCAGCCGGAGAATCATGCCATCGGTTTTTTGATAGCTTATATTTCTGTTATATGTGTGTGATCTTCTAATGATCTTCATGACGATTCTTCTAGTTGCTGTGATAATAAGAAATTGTACTTTGTCAGTATGTTTTTATTCTTGCCTTGTCTTTCTTTGAAATGTTAGCTTATTCTATCTTGCTCTAATTTTTAATTTTAATTGAACTGTGAGTGCTTGTTATATGTATATTTTTTTTAACAAAGACATAGGTAGTAAGAAATTTCTTTCTTACTACCTTCCCATTCGTTTCTTCTATCTTTAATTTCTTCTAATGCTAACTCAATAGTAGCACTATAGATAGGAAATAGGGTGGATACGTCCCTTTTTTCTTGTTTTCAAAATTTGACAGATCGACTAATTAACAGAAATTTCTGAATCGGGTTTTCCATCAAGTCTCTGTACGTGATATTGTTTATAAATTTTGTCTGGCTTAAACTCTGCCACTCTGCTTTCGAGTCCACGAATAGCTTATACATATCGGGATGATAAGTTTTTAAAGCATNGTACATATCGGGATGATAAGTTTTCAAAGTACGAATGTCATCTGGATTTACGAATCTCTTTTCAAGGCTTTCTCTGGCTATACAGAGGACTAGAAATTGTGAAGTCAGCCCTGGTAAGTGTCAATTATTTATATATCGCATATATCCGCTCGGATAGAATTCTGCTCCATATCTTAATAACAAACTCATTTTATCATAACTATTAATTTTGTATGCAATTAAAAGAGCATTTCGTCCGTCTCCATCGACAGCATTTACATCGTTGACATTCTTTGATAACACAAGATTAACTGCCTCAAGGGAGCCTGATTCAACAGCTAGATGTAAAAGATTCGTGCTTTCCCAAGAGCAATGTCGTAACAGCCTTGGTTGATATAGATAGTCTAGACAATATTCTATAAATTCAGTGTCATCTACTAGGATATTTAGATAGATTATCATTGCCATTTCTTTGGGCAGCATAACCGGAGCTAGATTGCGAATCAGTTTATGTGTTTCTGCTCGATCTCCGCAGGGAATGGACATCCTTATCTTTCTCAATTTCTGTTGATATGTTGACATTGTATACTGTGAAAAGGGATTTTATTAATCAATCAATAGCTTCGTTCTTTTAAGTTAAATTTCTGGTGTCGAAATAGTGATTTTAATTCTATTCCAAATAATAGGCAATATTTTCTACAATTAAAATATGTATTTGGTTATAAGTGATATTTTGAAGTCTTTTCTCGCGGCCTATCCAACTTGCTCTTTCTCGTAATAGTTTTACCCACATTTTCGAAATTTGTAATCCATAAATCGGGAATTTGTTTAGAAGTTTATATGCTTCTTCATGACGAGTCAATAATCTGTATTTCACGCGCTTAAGTAATGTCTCTAATGGTTCTTCAAATAAATCCGCGTAAGATATTCCTTTGATAATGTAAGTAATTTGCATTCGTTGCCATTCTTGGCATGCACCCACGAATTCATCATAATGTTCTGGGTAAAAATTTTCGAGAGTAGTGATATCTTCTGGGTTTACAACTCGTCCTTCTACTGATTCTCGAGCTAGCATGGTGATAAATTACGGCGTCGATAATCTCGGAAGTTTGTCTGTGTGTGTGTGTGTGTGTGTATATATATATATATATATATATATATATCGTATTAAGTCTCCTGGTGGATATAACTTTGCTCTCGCTTCCGCGAGTGTTCTAAATTTTATATAATTATTTCCCCAAAATACGATTCTCAGAGCGGTGTAACCTTTGTAATCTCTTCTGTTGATATCAACCCTCCGATTCTTCAGGATTAATTTTATGGCTCCATTAGTTCCGTAGTCTGCTGCAACGTGCAACAGACTATCCCCGGTTCTTGTAGGTACGTCTATATTGGCCTCCTCCTGAAGGAGTAATGCTAACGTATGACATTGTTTTCTAATATAGCTGTTTCAATCGCACATTGTTTGCAGAATCGGTATAGTGAGCACTTGCGGCTTTTTCCAAAAGCCATGGTTGAGATTCCACTGATATTCCCATGTTTTTTGCATATGTGAGTAGTATTTCGAGAATTTCTGTATGCCCGCGTGCAGCCAGGCCCAAATGGTAGTATTTCCTAATATTTGCTCCCGCTTCCAATAATATTTGTACAGCCTCAGAATCCGATCGTTCTATGGCATACTCTAATATGGTTTGTCCTATGCGATTCGAACTGTTGATTGGGATTCCTCTCTTTATCAATAATGATAAAAATCTTTTGTCTTCGAGTTTCACAGCTTGTCGCATCATTACATTGATGCAGATGCTGTATGCATTGAGAGTAGCTCCTAAATCGAATCCAAAATGTCAAGACGTTTTGCCAAAAGTGCGATGTAAATCGCTGGAAATTGATGACTTCCTAACGACGTATAATTCACCTTATACTCTAATAAGAGGCTGATCATTTCTTAATTTTTCAGGGTCATAGCGTTGGCTAAAGCTTTAGTTAAGCGTAATGTTGAGGTCCGTGGATACACTTTCAAACAAAACCTCGCGGTTTCCAAGTCTGCGATGCTCAAGAGTATTTCGATTAAGTCTGTCATGTCGTCGGGCTCCACGGCTGAGACTATCATTTTAATCAAGGTACCGGCTTCTTGACCTTTTCCATCAAGAATTTTCTTCTTGATCATATTTAATCTTCGCCGATATCCCGCAAAGATGAATGGAATCCACGTGCAAATCAAACTTTTCCAAAATGCTGCTATCTGTGGGATAGAAAGAGTCTAAGTGTCAAGCTTGTTTACTAATTATAACTGATTGCGGAATTCTTACTTTATACTTCTCGCGAATTAACTTAAACAATTCTAATCATATAAATTCTAAAGGATTTCTCAATTGTTCATTCTAAACTTAAATAATAAGCTATTCGTTCAATGATCAAATCGGGGATGTAGCCGTAAGTTGCTTCTTGCAATTCTTCTTCGTGTTCCTTTCATTCTCGTTTCTTTTCAACAATTAGTTTTAAGGCTCTCATTATTTGTGTGTCGTATATAGGGAATTCGTAATAAAAAGATTCGGTCTGTCGTTTCTTAAATACAAAGGTCTTAGCAATTTGTATCATTGAATTGTTGATTTTTCTAATAAATCGCCACAAGTGACTCCGGGGATAAAACTTGTCCTGGATATTTGTTGCCATTCTAAGCATGCTTTCTGATATTCGACATACAATCTTGAATAGTATGTTTCTAAAGTAATTTCGTCTTGCACATTAGTAATTCGTTTTTCTACCTTATCTTTTGCTAATAAATATTGTTGGTGTAAACCAGGGACTTTTCTCGGCTGATATATATTATAATGGTTCTCCTGGAGGATATAGTAAAGCTCCTTTTTTCAACAATGCTTCCATCTTCCTAGAGCCGTCTATTTTGAAAGCCCAACTTAGAGCGGTTTCGCCCAAATGCGAACTTTCGTTAACATCACATTCCTTAGTGCCCAAAATTATTTCGACGGCTTGTGCTGTTCCGAACCTGACATCAACATGTAGGGCATTCTCTCCGTCCCTAGATGTAACTTTTAAATTAGCTTTATGTTGTATTAATATTCTTAGTACTTCGTCATTTGGATGTACGATGGCAGCTACGACGGGACATCTCTTATTCTGTGATAACGAGTTTACGTTTATCCCCTCCTTAAGTAACAATTTTACAATTTCCGCTGCATAGATACAAGGCGCCGTAGCTGCTCTTTCGAGTAGCTGATGTAAATTATCAGGGAGATTTTGCATCCTCTTAGTATAATCTATTAGTAATTTTAAAATCTCGGGACTTCCTCTAGTGGCTTTTCGTAGGGGTGTTTGATCGAAGTGATCTATTACATTCGGATTGGCATTAGCTTCCAGTCTAAGCCTCGAGTCACTGCATACATTAATGCTGTTGTTCCGAAGAAACTTTTTGCATTAATATTTATGTCTGTGGTTATTAATTGGTACAAATATTCAAGATTTTCGCATTCCATGGCCTTCTCTAGCAATTCATATTCTTCGTACAGGTGTAGATTTTTACATGCTCCTAATTTTATTAATCGAGAAAAAACATCAAAACACCGGTATAAAATCGTGGTTAAAATGATTGATGATCCTGATATCTTATGTTGCGCTGCCCAATTTATGGGAGGTCGCAATAATATTATAATAATCTCTTCCTGACGCCCTTGTACTCCGAGTGCTAATATTTCCTCCAATTCCACTTCCTCAATCCTGGGATAGGACTCTAAACATACTTTAATAATTGATGGCTTATCAAGAAAGCTCGCTTGCTTCATGATAGTAGTTACTTCTAATGGTGTTACGACCACCTAACGAGTAGTTCCTTTGCTTCGTGTTCATGTCCTTGTGCTAGCTTGGTTTTAATGACTCGGGCCACTCCCTTGATTCGGCGTGATTTTTAACAATAATCTGTTAATCCATTTCCGAAGGTATACAGCCATTGTAGAGCTGTGAGACAATAAGGAATTCAATAATCACTATACGGTTTCTCTTTTATTTTCTAATCGAGATATTATTATGAAATTTAGATATTTCATACTCTTAAGCGTACTCTCAACTCTCCTAATTTTAGTTTCCTGACTATCAAGGTTCGAATTCTTACATTACAAATATGTATTCTAAGTTTTTCCAGATTTTGCCTTAGTGATCAATATTCCCAAATAAGACAAGTATGATTTTAATTATTTTTATTCGTCTATTCTCTTTCTACTTCGATTACTTTACGTGTTATAACATTAGCTAGTTTCGAATTCCCGCCTGTCGCACCTCTGCCGTGCATGCGCAGTCCATTTCCCTTATTCTAACTCTACTCATTGCACGATATTGTCGCGATCCCTAGTAAAATATTAATACCAGCAGCGCTCTCCTCTTATGGAATGGCTGCATAATTTGTAAGTCAGATTGGTTTTCGTGAGTTCGGACGAAGGAATCAGCAAGGAAAGAAAATATGGTTTTAGTAAGAAAATGGCATGCTTAATCGAATAGTATATTTAAAATCCGTTTGCTGATTATTTCAATGAGAAGATGACCAACTGTATGTAGTCAAAATTTTTAATGATTTCGAAAATAACTTACTTTGTTTAACGTTTTTAAAAGTTTATTTTTGATTTTGCAATTTTCATTCTGTAGGTTGAGGATATCAAGCTACTTTAAAAGAGAACTCGGTGTTCGTTATGTTTCTTATTTATTTGACGTGTGACAGCGGGCTCGTCTCTCGACGTTGACAGATCGAGAGCTGAGGAGGAACTGAGGTTCGAGGTACCTCGGCAAAGCTTAAGTACCTCGTAAAATATCGCAAAGAGTGAGAGGCTAGATGCGGTGCAGATGCAGAAAATATTGTCTCAGGAAATGCCGTGTCGCCAAACGTTTTATGACTTAATCCGACGGGCCGCTCGGTGACGTGCCGGGCGGCGTCGGTTGGGGCTTATTCGGGCCCTATCATAAAGTCTAGGCGGCGGGACATTTGCCGAGCGCGTCTCGATTTCTGCTCACCACAATTCTTTGAATAACTAATCCGCGATCTTCATTTCGTATACTTATTTCTTTTTTTTTTTACATTTTTAATTACTTTGCAAATTTTGTAGTGTACATATATAATTTTTTTTTCCTCTATGCTTGTTACATTGAATCTTCACAAAATAGGGAGTGTAGGGAAATGCAGGAATATTCATACACACCAAAAGTATAGTTATACAAGATTCTTTGTTTATTGTAGGTTTCTCTATTTTTTTTTCAATTTATTCGATTATGTAATTTACAATACTTTCTCTTATATGATCTGGAAGTCGGTTGTTAGCTAGCCATATTAATTTCCTATGATAAGCTATCCAACTTGCTCTTAATCTTAAAAACTTTCCTAAGGAACGTGAAATTATTTTATTATAAATAGGAAATCGTTTCTTGAGCCGATTAGACTCCACGTGTCGACAAGGCACAGGTGCTTCGGTTCGTCGTAATTGTGATCTCGCTGGTCTCTCAATTATTTGGGCGTGTGATATGTTTCCAATAATCGGCGTTGTCTGCATGCTTTGCCACTCCTGACACGCTTCCTCATAAAGTGCATATTTATGCGAAAAATATTTCTTGAGGTCTCTGATATCTTTTTCATTGACAAATCTTCCTTCCATTGTTTCTTGTTCCAACAAGGGAAGTAAGCATGTTATCCGTTCATCGTCTCGTAATATATATCGGAATGGCAAGCCCTGTGGGTAAAGTTTTGCCCCATATTCGATCAATATTTGGGTGATTTCAACACGTCCTTCTTCAACGGCAAAGGAAAGTGTAGTAACAGTAGGATCGAATTCGGTTACATTCCGACCGATTTCGTTTACGTCCAGTTGTCCATTGTCTAATAATAGTCTTAAACCGTCCGGATTTGCCTAGTCTATAGCGACGTATAATAAATTGTGGTTGGTTCTTGTCGGTATTTTGACGCTAGCGCCAGCGTCGAGGAGTATTTTCAATGTTTCCGATTTACAAGTTTTTACGTCCACTTCGATAGCGTATTCGCCTATTCCATCGCATGAATCCGCAGACATCCCTGCTTTTAAGAGACATTGAGTACTCTTTGTTGGACTGAGACCACTAACGGCCATTGGTAATAAATGAGGCATCGAGATTATGGATCTACTAGTTTTCTTTAACTGTTCGACTAATAATTCTAAAATCTCTGCGTTTTTATAACAAGCCGTTTCTAAATCGTATGAGCATACGTCTGCTCTTATATCCGTTAGTAATTGCACTACTTACATCGGTAAAAACAGTATTCATGGTGAATTCTTCTACGTCTCTTCTTAAGTACATTCCTAGTGCAGCCAACTTCTCTAGTATGTCAGCTCTCTCGTGGAAAACGCAATCAAAAATGGCTGAGGTCCACAAATAATTATCCGTGTAACTCAGGATCAAGTCACTTATTTCTCCCGGAACATCTGAATTTCTTATGATTTGATTCACTGATTCACGTAGATCCACCTGGCTTGTTATAGTATATTTTTTCAAACATCATTTCAGGGTCTCTACGTCCCGCACTGTCACTACATCGTTAATTATATTTTCGATGTCGTCCGGACCTATAAGTGGGTCGATGATTTCGATCCACTTCCTTGCTTTTAATCCTTGCCCTTTGAATACTCCTCCTTGGATTCGTGCTATTATTCTTCGAAAGTCTAGTTCAGGATGCAAGTCTTCCTCACTGTCAGAGTTATTATAATTAAACTCCATTATGCTTCTGACACTGGTGTATCAACGGTCGTTAGCACTGTTCCCGGATCCTTGAATTGGTCGATAATCCGAACCCGAAAGGCTTTTGTCTTTTGACGTGTCGCTACGGGTGGTTGCGACGGAACTGTCTTGGCAATCAGACGTTTTTTTGGCTTTTATACTCTGTTTATAATCGGAAAGTGTGTTTCCGTAATCTGCTTGAATAGCTCCCTCCTTTCACTTTCCCTTTGGGCCCTTTTAGACGGGGACGGAGTGACCGAGATTTCCACTGAGGACCGGTTGGGCATTTTCCGTTTCGAACTATCCCCCTCTCTTACTTGGTGCTCACACCTTTCGTTGACAGATCTCCTCTTCGTACGGCGACGGCCAGTCCTCTCGTGTCTCTTTGTCTCGTTCGAGCTGTGTAACCCTTTTGAAAGAAGAAAAGTCCTGTTTCAAAATATTCTTTATTTAAATCGACAGTTGACGCGTTGCCGTACTTAGCCCCCCTTTTTTTCGAATCGAGACTCTCGGCGCGCTTATAGGGTGCGGAAGTGTAGTTTACCCGTGGGGCTTCTTGTAATAGCCGTGAGTGCTTTAGCGGTTCCTTTTGGATTCAAGAAAATTATGCCCGCGCCTGCTTATCTTAAATGCTAACGATAGGAAGAGGGAGGAACGTCCTGTCCACGACAGCGAGATGGTAAGTTTCCACTTTTCCTTTGTTTTATATGTCAGAAATGGAATAATGTAATCTTTTTTTTCCGAAAAATTATTTCCTTCTCTTTATTTTAGCATTGGCCTGTAGTTCCTTGTAAAGCTGGTGAAATTCCTGAACTATGCCATACGCCGAGGCCCGGCTCCAGTACCCGTTGCTCTATTTGTCAACAGGAGCTGCGCGAAGCAACTCAGGTGTTGGTACACCCAACGTCCTCCGGAAATAGAGTAAGTTTGTAACGCTACTTGCCCTTAATTATTGATTAAATAATTAATAAATCTTTCCTTATCCTACTTTAGTACTCATATCCACTAAGTGTCCCTTTTGATGGCTGCCAAGTACAGGGGTTCGTGGCTAATCTCTGGGTGGCTTGCCATGAGCCTTGCACTATTATTGGCTGTAGGAACCGACATGCAAGATGCGGATTTTGCGGCTTTGACTTCGATGAGACTCCTTATCTTATGAGATGGCAAAATCGTGGGGTGAGTGGGTCTCAATTCTATATTATGTGAGAATTCCTTGGGTTCCTTGTTATTAATATGATTCGGTTCTCTCTCGTATGTTTTAGTCTTGGATACGTATGCTTCAGTTTGACGAGCTTAGATAGATTAATACAGATCTGAAGCTTTTATCCGACTACTTGGTCTCTAAACTTTTTTTTCTTCCCTTAGCTTTGATATTATTTCTCTCGCTGTCTTACGTATATCGGGTATTATAATTCTTCGACGGTCGCTTTTACAAAACTTTCTTCTCATTACTGATATAAGTGTAGCACTCACAAGTTCCCGATGCAACTTACTTGTATTTCCTCCATTTTTACATGTCAAGTTGTATCTCACATTGATTATAGTCAATACATTTTAATAAAATGATTCAGCGAAATATTCGCGTGTATTTTATTGTCGTCTTACGTAAGCATGTATACCCCTGCACGGCTATGATGCAATTCTACTTTATATCTAACGTTTTATTTTGAACTAAAATGTGTAACGGTCGATTTATGAGTAGAGATTGTTTGTATGTATATATAAGCGAAATTATGCGCAAAGGAGACGGACGTATTGTGCGAATAAACATACGTCTTGGGCAAAACATATTTCACACGTGCAAGATTGTTTAAATTGTACTATACATCAGAGTACCAATGCGGTCCCGTACGAGTTACATTATGGCAAGTCGGTTAAGGAGGAAATTTATAAGTTATTTCCGTTATTGGAAAAACAACAAATTGACCATAATGTTCAGATTCAGCTTGCGAATCAAAACCTGCAGCGTGCTTTTGATCAGCGTAGTAAGAAACAGGGAAGCGCAAGCAGGGTGGAGTTGCGCGTGGGTGACCTGGTCCTTATACGTGTTCCGCATTTGTCAGATGCCGCGCAGCGACAGATTTATAAGTTTTTTCATCTATATGAAGGACCGTTTCGGATCGTCCGTGATCTAAAAAACAATGCGTTTGTGCTGGCCGATGTTAATGATTCTGATAAACTTCGGGGAACGTACAATCGTTTTCACATTCGAAAGTACTATGATCGTTCTGTTGCAGAATGCGTAAAGTTGTAAAGAGAAACGTAGATATAAGTGTATCACGAGCAAAAAAAAAAAAAAAAAAAAAAAAAATTTTGTGTAAATATAGCTTATCCATTTAGTATGTATTGGTAGAACATGCCTCGAGCGTGCGAATGCGTTTGGGGGCTTCCCCGCTTATTTTAGCTCTTAGGCACAGTTTTATGCTGTGGATGTTCGACCGAAGTTTAGAATTTCGACGTGCGGATGCATCGCCCATCGAAAGGGGGATGAGATGTAACGGTCGATTTATGAGTAGAGATTGTTTGTATGTATATATAAGCGAAATTATGCGCAAAGGAGACGGACGTACGAACATCTTGAATATATAGAATATATATCACGTGACGCGTGAGACGATGGGGGGGAAATGTTAGAGCGAAAACTCGGGCTCTTGATAGCGCGCGCGACGAGACTCTGCCTATTTCGCCTCGACGTCTCAACGAAACCGGTCGCAAGCCAGAGAACCCGCCACGCGGGGTAAGTAATTGTCTGTCGTCGTAAGCCATCTTATATGTCGATATATCGAAATTATCTAATTGGGCTCGTGTGCCTCGCGCAGTTCTTTTCTGGATTATATAATTTGAAGCGGAGTAGCGGAGCAAAGAAAAGGGCTTCAGCCGACGCATCCAACGGCTAGACATCCCTACATCTGTGCATTGGCATCGACTGGAAGTCGTCCACTATTGCTCCGAGCCCAGCCCGCCAGCCAACAAATCTGTTAAGATCATCGTAACACGGAGTACTAGACCAGCAAAACTGCGGTAAATGACCGGTAACCACTATTGTGGTCTCGAACAGACGCATTAGAATAATTGACGAGCGTACTTTGCAAAAGCACTGAGTGCTGATACAACGTTAAGCGTTAGGACTGACGAATTATATATACGTCTAATTGTATCCGTGTTTTTTTTTTTCTTCTTTTGAATAATAAATATAAACTCTACGAGCATATATCTAGACGTATGAATATTTTTTCTGACGACCAAAATTTATTTAATAACCCCAAAAAATACAGGATTTTACAAATGTAACTTTAATCTTACGTATTATTTTGTTAGTATGCTTTTTTTATATTCTCTTTTTTTTCTGTCGCTTACTATTATTACTCTGCAATGCATTATAGTTAGTTGCAAATAATAATATAGAGTCATATTTAAGATCTTAAATTATATTTTAATATATTTTCTTTTACTTTGCTTAGGCCTTTTCTGGGTAAATGTACGATATACGCACGCGATTCATATGCACGACCTTGTATTTGTTGGGTTTTAGTTGTATCTTAATATTGCCGTTGCGCAAAATATCCACTACTAAATAGGGGCCTTCATACTAATCTTTTAACTTGTGAAACTTTCCGCCTTTTAGTAACCAAATGTAATATCCGACTTTAAAATCTTGTGGATTCGCACTCTTATCGTAATAATATTTTGCACGCCACTTGGCTGCTATTAATTTTTCTCGCGCTATTTCCTGAATGTTGTTTAACCTTGTTGTCAATTCAATAATATAATCGTTATACGTTGGGAGTCGATATTCGGTTTCGAGCGGGCCACTCGACGGTGAACGGGCTAGCCTCCCGAAAACTAACTCGTAGAGAGTGTGTTGCGTTGCTTCGTGCACCGAAGTATTATATGAAAAAGCAGCCATTTCCAGCCATTGATCTCACCGCTTAATACGTGATGACTTCTTTTGAGAGAGCCATTTGACTGTGGATGGAAAGCCGTTGTCTTGAATTGTGTGATTCTAAATCTTTTCGCGACTCTCTTCATTAAGCTGCTTAAAAAATTCGTTCCTTGATCGGTTAGAATAGCGATCGGAGCTCCGAAAGTGCAAATGAAGCGCTTGATCAAAGCGTCCGCGACGGATCGCGCAGTTGTGTCCTTAAGGGCTATAGCGAGTGAATACTTAGTTAAGCAACATTGTATCGTTAATATATTATCATGTCTTCTGTGCGTACAAAAAGCCCCAATATATCTAAAGCGACCTTTTCGAAGGGTTGAACGGGTGTATCGGTGATAACCATGCGATTTTTCTGTATGTCTACTTTCATATTCTCCCAATAGAAATTCTGCTTTATGCGTTTATAAGTTTTATTCACGCCCTTGTGCCCTCCGATAGCCGAACAATGAGATTCTTCTATGATCTTAGTACGCTCGCTCAAACTTGGATAAGTAATAGTACCTTTGTAAATTATTATTTTGATTTGCGATCCTTGTACTGTGTTTCGAATTTTATCTATTACATCGTCCCATCGTACGTTCTCAATGGAGACACTTTTTGCAAGACTAATCGATTTTAGTTTCTCCTTTAAAATAAATGCCTTTTTTTTTTTTTAAGTGGCATTTCGAACTCGAAAGTTCATCGCCTCATCTACGCAAGCCTTCCACGTATCCCTATTTTATGCTAACCCTATCAGTAGTTATCCTAGCACTATGGCGAACCCAAACATCGCCATAGTGCTGGGGGGTAGTAGTCGGTGTGTGTGATGTCATTTTCGAGGAGGGGGGGGGGAGGACCTAGACGTGCGTTTAGGCGATGAGAGAGAGAGAGAGAGAGAGAGAGAGAGAGAGAGAGAGAGAGAGAGAGAGTGGCGGCGGGGAGGGAGAGCCACGCGCGCGTGGCAACGAGTTGCATGAACTCGGCGCTGGATGCTGCTGAGTCGGTGCATTCCGCATCTGCGCCGACCCCTTATCGTTTTTTTATATTCAAGCGTGCTCTCTATGAAAATGTAATTCTTCTTCGGAGAAATATGCGTGCAGGCAGTGAGACCGGGGGGGACGGGGAGGGAGTCGTCCCAAACGCGCACTGCAATGAGTTGCGTGAACTCGGCGGCGGGATGCTGCTGATCCAGCGCATCTATTGCGTCGACTCCATATCACCTCTTTTATTTTTCGCACGTAATACGATCCTGTGCTTTCTTCGTCTCTGTTATCATGTTTTATAAGTAAGTACACGTGTACTTACTTGTAAAACATGACACGTTCTCTGAATTTTCATTCTATATTTTATAAAATATTCAAAAAATAATATTGATTGTACTTACACTTATTGAAGACTCCTTGGAGTTGTCCACACTTGTCCTCACAATAATTATACTACACTAGTTTATTGTATATTATATTTTTTTAAATTATAAACAGTCATAGTAAGAGTTTTTTAAAAATCAACACATTATTTTGCGTCACGCGCAATCACATTTGGCGCAAACCCACACACAACACTTCTCACAAAATCTCCAGTTTAGTTTTTTCACCCAGAATTTGCGTTTGCACGAGGAGCAGTTGTCGTTTCTCGTCACCTCGCGTGCTCTGGTAGACAGAATTTTTTTTGAGCTACTACTGCCCGGGTCGATACATAAAAAACATCTGTGTGTGGTTCTTCTTTTTCTTTTTAAACCTCTGAAAGAATTCTCAATTTTTTCACTTTTAAACTCAATTTCACGTTCTATCTTAATAATAGGATCAAGCACTGCCTCAAAATCTATCTCTAGCGGTTCGTCGTTTTCTATTGTTTCATCTGGTGCTTCTTCTACGTTTTCTTCTTCTTCTACGTTTTCTTCTTCTTCTACGTTTTCTTCTTCTTGACGAGTATTCACTTTAACAAATTTTTTGTATGGTTCCTCTAATTTTTGACAGCCAAACACAAAACCAATAATAAAATTAGTGTATGTTTCAAACTCACTTTTGTAAATTTGACGTTTCAGCACTTTTTTATTATTCAGGAAACAAGTGGCCGATGCCATATTTTTTTTATCACGATAAAAAACACAATCCAACTAATCAGAGATTACGCTACGAAGCTGCGCTCTCTCGTAGACTTCGCGACGGACTTAGACGGTGTTCCAACGCTCATCCCTTGGACCACGCTTATCGGTATAACGCAGGATCGGTTACCAGACAAACGTGACTGAGTCTGACACATACACACAACACGTCCAAGTTCTTAAGTAGCTTTATCACTTTTTTCACTACAAGCGATATATAAAACGCTTGTTACGCTGTCGCTCTATTTGACGCACGTAATTCAAGGATAAAATACATCCTTTTTCCGCTGTGTAGTATACAACAGCATGTGTTGGTTTGTCGGATGTACGGTCAATCACAGATATCCCCTGTTTTGACCGTAAAAACCAGTTTTCAGCCACATTTTGCGGGCAGAAGTGGTTTTTAGCCGCTTCAAAACTTAACCTTGTAAAGCTGTAGTAGCGGTAATGGTCCTTCCACGACAGCAATTCAATAACTATATTCGACAAATTTTTCGGAAGGATTATTGGATAGTTACGTTTTCGTCGCACATGTAATTTTGACACCAACACAAAATCAGGCCGCGGTATCACAGCCTTTTCTACAACTGGCACTGTTTGAAGTGTTGGCTCGCCAACGTTTTCGTTCGGTTGCTCATCCTTCGGAAGCATCTTTGAGACTGATGTCTCAAAGATGCCTCCCTGGATATGGAAAGTCCGTCTGCTATCAGGTATCACATAACATCGAGATCGCTTTTCCGCTTAAGTGACATACCTTCGCATGAGTGTTGCGCTTTTTCTTTTTTTTATGTATTTGAAATCTGTGTATCAAGATAGATTCCTTTCAATCAGCGATTTCTGCAGGGACGCCCTGGTTTATACTCGAATAGACACGCCGGTCCGAGTCGTGAGGCATTGGCGGCAGGATTGCGGTAGTAAGGGCCATGCACAACGCGTAGTGCGTCGGCTGCACTTGACGTTGGAGTGGTTATGCCCGGTCTAAGCATATGGGGTAAGTTGATTAATGCTCTGGAAGTTTTCATACATGAGAGGTGGATTATGGCCCTTTAGATAGAGTGCATCCTGCGGGTCCCATAGGCATTCCGTGTACGGCATCAGTGCGTGTTGGGATGTTTGCCATAAATAATTTAAAAAACAAATTTGAAGTAAGGCACATTGGCCGATACTAGTACGACTATGTCGATGGAGCTAGTGT
>CM053170.1:53530324-53583180 GCA_012977825.3 Pteromalus puparum
GTACATTTAGCAGCTTATCAAAATAGCCCTTCCACAGCTTTAACAGTTCACCTTCGCTTGTGACGAGATTCCCGCCCTCATCTCTCATTAATTGTGATCTACTCTGGAAACCCTTCCTAATAGCGTTAATTCCTTTGTACATCTCGCGCGGGTTATTTTCCTTAATATTAGTTTCTATTTTTCTAATCTGATTCTTTTGATACTCGCGTTTTTTGTTCCTGTAAATCGCCCCCACTTGCCTTCTTATTTCGTGGTACTCTTCTACGGCCCTATCGCCTCCATTGTGTACGCTGTCTAATTTGGCCTTTTTGCGCCTTTCAAACCAGAGTTCGCACTCTTCGTCAAACCATGGTTTGCTCTTTGGCTTTTTCTTTCTACCTAGCACTTTATTCGCGGCCTCTTTTATTGATATCCCCCCAAAGACTGTTCGGGTCGTCATCTACCTCCGTCGGTGCATCCGTTTCTTCGAGTACCTGAAACCGATTCCTTATTTCTACTTGATACTTAATTCGTTCTATCCCGTTCCGTAGCTTTTCAATATCGAACGTTTCTACTTTGCTCGCCCGTTTACTATTTTGCCCAGCTACTAATTTGGCTCTTAATTTGGCCACTACTAGAAAATGATCCGAGTCGCAATCCGCCCCCCTATAGGTTCTTACGTCAAGCACGTTCGTGTGGCGCCTCTTATCGATAAGAAAGTGATCGATTTGATTTTTCGTGGCTCCATCCGGCGATGTCCACGTTACTTTGTATATATCCTTGTGCTTAAAGCACGTACTCTTTACTATAAGATCTTTTGCCGCCGCGAAATTTATGACTCTAATACCGTTATCGTTGCTGGTTTCGTGCAGACTTTCCTTGCCTATAGTGGGCCTAAACATTTCCTCTTTCCCTATTTTAGCGTTGAAATCCCCCACTACTATTTTGGTGTCGTAAGACGCGAACTGGTCGATTAATTGCTCCAAGGCTTCGTAATAAAGATCCTTCACCTCTTCCTCTTTGTCCTCCGTAGGACAATGCACGTTAATAACCACGTAATTGTACCACGCTCCTTCGATGACGATATACGAGAGTCTGTCGTTTACGAATTTGAAACTTTTAACCGCGTGTATAATTCTTTTGCTAATCAGAAATCCGGTACCTAGGGAATGTCCGCTCGCGCCCCCGTACATAAAGGTGAAGTTTTCGTTTCCTAACATACCGCTATCTTGCCACCGAGTTTCTTGTATAGCTACTAAGTCTAGATTGTACCCGTCAGCTTCTTTTAAGATTTCCCGGTACGCGCCTGCTCTGTATAAACTGCGCACATTCCACGTTCCTACCTTTAAGGCCCTATTGATTTTCGTTTGGTTTTGGTTTTTTTGAGCCATGAGAGTAAGTGAAACCCACGCGTTTTGGATCCTGTTTCCGATCGCAGGTGAATCATCCGTTCAAGTGGTGATAACTTCTATACCTCTCTAGAACTAAGTATGAGAGCTTTCCGACTTTGATGAGGACGGAGTCAGCTCATCGTCGGACACACTATGGAATCATGCTCGTATCCTAACACCCCCCTGCAAGGCAGCGCGCCTACGCTGGCTTCGTTGCCGTGTAAGATCAGGTGGCGAATCATTTTACACATCCCCTTTCGGGGCAGTTGTCATCGCTCCCACATTCTCCACGACAGCAGGATTTTTGTAATGTGTGCTAAGAGAGATAGATTATAGACATAGTTAGGTAGGAAGAGAAAGTGAAATAAGAAATATTGTTGAGTGTTCGTTGTTGTGGTGCTTGCGTAGTGTTTCTAGATGAATGCGTTCGATCGCCAGTGCGGGCTCATCACACCCACGCCCGGACCTATCGGCTGTCCGCGGCTGCTTATTCGATTTATTCGCAGCTAACCTCTTTCTCAGGGGCCGTTTCTCTATCCGCAACCTGAGGACGCGCTGTGTAGTGGTGATAGGCACCCACCCGTCCGCTCTGGACGCACAGAAAATAAATGCCTTTAATTGTTTTAAACCAGAAACCAAATTTTCCGTAATTTTCGAGATACTTTCGTGATGTAGTCCCCGCGATATTATAATAAAGTGTCGTTTATTACTTTTTGGCATTACTCTCAATTCCCCCTTAATTAATTAAGAGAGTCGCGGCACTTCTTTACGACTCTCTAAAAGTCTTGCTCCTTGATCGCAGGGCTGATGCATAGTAGATAGGAAATATAAATAATTATCCTTTCGCATAGATAATTGTTCTCTAGTTTCAGCGAACAGTTTGCCATAAGGTTTTGTAGTTTTCCGTGTGTTCGGTCTTACAACAGTTTCATTTATCGTTAATTCCGGGGAAACACCATTGTGTTTACGCTTGGAGCCTTTCTACGGTTCTCTCGATAGTCGGGCCTACTCAATTTTCCCGCACGGGTGCGAGTTATACGACCCGTCGGTTCGTCGGTGATTGCTTCCGATTGCTCTAAAGCCAATTGATTTCTGTTTCCGAGTGAGTCTCCTGCTTCGTTTCCCTCATCCTCGCGAACCAGCATAACTGTCTCGGGTGTCTCTTTGATCGGATTTCAAGAGAGAACATCAGCGTTAAGATTTATGCGTCCCGGGTTGTAAACAATTTCAAAATTATAATCTGTTAATTTTAGTCTACATCGCGTTGCGCGTGAATCGGGATCCCAAGAATCCTTCCACCAACATAACGGTAAATGATCTGTGCAGACTACAAATTTGGTCCCTAATAGATAATGTCGAAAATGCCGAATACCAAAAACCATGGCTAGTGCTTCTCTGGAATACGTGTCGTAGCGAGTTTCAGCATCCTTTAGCACTCGGGATGCGTATGCGATCGGGCGGTCTTGTCCTATAGTGCCTTGAGAAAGTACCGCTCCGATACAGGTTAGACTGACATCTGTAGTAAGTATGAATGGCTTCGAAAAATCAGGAAAAATTAATACGGGTTCTTTACATAATTTTTCTCGGAAAATATCGAAAGCTTCTTGCGCTTTTTTGTTATATTCGAAAGGTACATTTTGTTTGAGTAAATTGCTCAGCGGCTCCGCGATTTTTGAAAATCCGTCAATAAATCGTCTATAATAACCAGCTAATCCTAGAAATTGACGTATATTTTTAACAGTTTTCGGTCGCGGAAATTTTCTTACTGCTTCAACTTTCTTAGGATCCAGCGAAATTCCTTGAGTACTTATCAAATGCCCTAAGAAGCTTACTTCTGTGCGGAGAAAATCGCATTTATCCGATGATAATTTAAAATTAGCGGCTTTCAATCTTCTTAATAATTTCGCGAATTTTTCGTTATGTTCTTCTACAGTTTTCGCGTAAATAATGATATCGTCGAGATAAACGCACACGTCTAATGGTCCAGAATCTAATTCTTTCACGTCCTCGGGTGAAACAGTGAGAGCACTTTCAGGCTTCTCTTCCTCTTTCATGGGCGTATTATATATAATTCGATTAATGCACCGCATAAATGTAGCTGGCATAGAAGTCAATCCTTGCGGGCAAACATTCCACTCATAAAATCCTGAATTCATTACAGTAAATGCAGTTTTATGACGATCTTCTGGATGTAACGGACTATTCTATACCTTAGATTTCCGTGACTGTCGTCCTTTTTTCGCAGACACCATAGCGGACTATTATAATCAGAATTTGATGGTGAGATAAGCCCGCCATCTAAAAATTCTTTAATTTTCTCCATTATTGGAACTCTATGCGCTCTAGGAGGGAGATATGTTTTGACATTTACTGGACGGTTATCTATAGTTGGAATACGATGTTGAATAATATCCGTAGTAGTAAGCTTTTCTCCGGGTAAATGGAATTGTTCGTGATATGTGTCGACTAGTTGTTTGATAGTTTCTCTTTCTTTCGGTTTTAAGTGATCGAGGCGCAATAAAGCCTTGACTTTGTCACAGCGGGAATTTTCCGTCTCGTCAGGGTTTATGAGCATCACGCAATGGTAATCCCTTTGCTCGTCGTCCCAAGCTGGAGCGCTAGATATTACACAGAGTCCCTGCACTTCACTTTCATGATTTTTATAGTAGTCTTGGCAATCGTTTAATATCTTCTCAATTTTCTCACATTCGTTTAAATATTTCTTCATTTCTCGCGAGTCATCTTTTCAAGATAGCATCAAAGGATCATGTTTTTCATCTTCTTTCCTTTCAAATGTGGCGATATCTGTTAATGCCTCGTTCATTGCATCGAAATTATATAACTCTATGTTTTCATTCGCTTTATTTGTATCATAGACTTTACTTGTTTGAGTCTTTGTAAAAATATCATTGAAATCCTCGTAATTGTTGTCGGACGGACGCATTTTCCCAATTCTCTTTCTTACTTTTATGGATTTTGGAATTGCGCCCTTACTTGTAATATTCTTCTTACGAGTATATATTTTTGCAACATGACTGTCGTCGCTGTCATCCCCTGAGCACGGTAACTCGGAATCCGAATTACAATATTGCGTTAACTTTTTATCTCGAAAACGTACCTTTTTCTTTCGCGTAGTTACCTTTGAAGGGTTTAGGGCGGCACCTGTGTCTTTCTTGTCAGGTGGGCGTTCCGCTGTACTGTTCTCGGTTACTCGGGGAATTTCGATCGGTTCGAGTCCCTCGCGTGCATTATCTTGCATGTCGATTACGATAATCTCACTCTTACTTATGTTTCCTCTTAGATCTCCGTTATTCTTTGAAATAGTATGATTTTATTATTTTCTCCTTGAGTACATAAATATATAGTTTCCATGTCTTCATTTAAACAATTGTCTTTTATTTTTATATTTTGTCCATTATTCTTACAACCTTTTATTACTTCATTTTCATCATTATCCTTGGCGATCCGTGCTTGGCTTCCGTGGCATGGAGGCGTCGGCGCACTAGATTTCAAATATTCATTTTCGTCAGATTCCATTATTTCATAATAATACTTATTTATTCTTGTATTCTTATAATCTTCTGCGACTTTCAACTTCGGCATCCAGCGTGCTCAAGCATATAGCGTTCAAAATTTTTATCCACATCGTTTATTATCTCTTGAATTTTTTTGCTTTTTTTCACATGGTCAAAATGCTGACATACGTCGTCTCGTAATGATTCTGCTTTAATTCTTAAATTTTCTCTTAGCTTCCTCTTTTGTCTCCTTGACATATTCTCATAAGCATTTGGAGATTTTAACTTTTTTCATAAGCCAACGCGCGTTCTATATCATGAAACTTCCATTTCAAGCCTATCATCGATTGCATGTAGTCGGTCCCATGAGTAAATAATGCCATCTTCCGGCTCCACTTCTCTTAGATACAATCGTCCCATAAGTCTCTCATATTTTTCCATTATTTCTTGAACAGTATCACTTTCTCGTATATTCTCGAGGTTTATATCCTCCTCATAATCAGCTGCAATATCCTCATCACTATCGGACGAATAATTATTTAAATTTTTAGACCTTATAACTTTTGTCTCAGCTTTACTCGTCAATTTTCCAATTGAATTAATATCATTATCTTTGCTCTGGCATACATACATCTTTTTTTCCTCATTCTCACCTTGGGAATTTACAAAAGTGTCATCATTATTTTCTTCACAGTAATCAAAATTAGTCCCTCTTTTCAATGGGGATTCCTCAATTATACTCTCTCTTCGGCTCACTGGGCTCGATAGAGTTTTGATGCTTTCCGACAGCACCTCTTGTATGTATGCACAGTTTATTCTCTCGCTCCCCTGCGGCGCGATCGTTCCGTCCTCCTGCACGGGCCTACTCGCATCCGAATAATTCTCTCGACCTGTCTGAGACTTTTCCGGGATCGACTCGAAGTATTATTACCAAGAAAAATGTTTTCTAGAGACTTAGCACGCTCGTTTCGAAAATCTCTAGTAGCTCTTTCAAAGGGCCTCTACGATACGACCCTCTTAGCTGCACCGTTCTTTGAGTGCCACGACTCATCAATGTATTCATCATTTTGAAAGTTTTGCATATCATTAATAAATGGATATTCTATATTTGCTAATTCGAGACAATTCCTCTCGTAACAGATTTTTGCACTCGTTTGTTGAAAGAAATCGCTACCCAATATTTCTGCTTCTTTGATTGGAAATTCAGCAGAGACTATATGAAAGTAAATATGCAAACCGTCGTAATTGACTGTTATTGTTCCTAAAGTCTTTATTGACATTGAGGTTATTCCTAAACATAAACACAAAATTATTTATTGTGAATTTATTGGCAAATATATAGGAACATGTGAAATTTTTAATAAATTTGGTGAAGACCCGGTGTCTAACATAAAAATAGCAGGACGTGTGAGTTCTTTAATATCAATCTCAACATTGGGCGCGCAATTCTTTTTAAGTTGACTGTTGTCTCGTAGTGAATGCACTCGCTCCCTGGGTCTCTGGGATCGGGCGAGCGTTCGAAGCGGCAGCCTCTCCGTCCGCGCGAGGATTGCCGCGACCGTTTCCCGAGGGCAAATTCCCTTCTTGCTGATTTCTCATAAACTTCTAACAACTGCGCTTAGAATGCCCCGGTTTTTGACAGTAATAACAAACGAAATGAATTGCTTAAAGTTTATATATATAATAACAAAAAATTGCGTTGTGCCCAATTTCATTACAAAAATTGCAAGTTACTTCAGGGGTCGCTTCTACAACGTTCACTCTACGCGTTTCTTTTGGTTTTTGGCGTGCGTCTTCTCGCCTTGAATTCTCGTCACTTTTACCCGTATACGCGAAGTCCGTTTCGATTTCTATAGCTTTCTCACGTGCTTTTTCAAGCGTCCTGATGTCGCCCATTCTCGTCTGAATTTCCCACCTAAGTCCTCTAATAAAAAATTGAATACAGTCCTTTTCTAATTCTGCGTTGAAAGTAGCATCGGTATCCGTCGCTCTTCCTTCACGAATAGCGGCTTTTTTTATTTCTTTCTCAATTTCTCGGAGGCGATTCGAATATACTACAACACTTTCCATCGGGCGTTGCTTAATTTTAGCTCATTCACCCGAAACCTCGTGATATATTTTTGATGATCCAAAATTATTCTCGAAAAATTTTATTATTTCATCTTAAGTTTTGCACTCAACTCGTCGGCGTTCTTGGGACTTTGAAAATAATCGTCTGAAACTTCTTATTTAATACGCAGACTTAATTGATTTTTGAAGTGAATACTTCTATAGGCTCGTTAGGTACACATTTTTGCCGGGGAATGAATCGAGAAAAAACCGACCGTCACGCGAACGTTAGGAGGGGAAATAAGCGTACGATCGCAGGGGAAGAGCTCTCTCCCCCCTCCACCGCGCTCTCTTCGCCGCACAAGACGTACGGACTATACGCGCACCTCTCCCTTCGCCGCACTCTCCTTCTCACTCTCTCTCTCTCTCGCTCCCCTCCACCGCGCTCTCGTCGCCGCACAACACGTACACGCACCTCTTCCTTCACCGCTCTATCCTTCCGTATCTTTCCGCTGGCTGTCGGGCCCCTCGGCGCTCTCGGCGTTCTCTACCTAGCATAAACTGAGATGATGCTATCCCGCGTCTACGCGTCAGTTGTACGTAAACATGTATATTGTTATTATTATTATTGAAGTGAATCTTTATATTTAACTACAAGTGTATTAATAAAATTACATTGATCACTACTTGCATACACTGAAGTAGGAGCACGAGAACTCGATACAAATGACCATGAAATGCCACTGATTTTGGCAGGAGATTTTAATGTTAACTTTGCAGACGAAAGTGCACAACCATTAATTGCATTCCTCAAAAATAAATTTCAATTAGAAATGAATAATGATGCTCAACAATCAATTACTAAGTATGGCACAACATTAGATGCAGTATTTTCAAGATTTTTATATAAAATAGATTCTAAAACATTTGTATCATACTTTAGTTACCACAAACCGATTGTTTCTTTAATTGAATTAAAGAATGAAGATACCTGTGATTCTACCATAGATAAGTAAAGTTGTAAATAAAGTATGTAAGAAATAAAATAATGTACGAATAACGATAAACATATTTTTATTATTTCATCTATTAAAAAAAAAAAAAAAAATAAAAATCTACAACACACCTATTTCAGTATTCACTTCTATCGGCTGTTCCCAAGACAGCCATTCTTTTTTTTAATTGTGTCACAAATTTAGCCCGTAATTTTTCGGTTTCTTTCGTCACTTCGTCTTCCGATTGTGTAAATGATTGCTTTGATAACGCCTCTAAATGTTCGTATATTTGCACTTCTCGCGTTTCTATCGAATTTACGGAACTGGTTTTATTGTGAATTTCCTTTGGTGACGTTTGATTTTCTGTTGCTTGGGAAATGGTTTATTTTTGTTTATTTAGTTTAGTAGAGTTTATTGAGGGACTGGATTAATCGATTATATCTTCGGTATTTAGGGATTCAGATAAAGTCAGATTAACGGCGAATCCGTCTGATAAACTTTTTTCGGATTCTGTTACGTTTGATTCTTGCGTAATCTCTCTTAAGGCGGCAGGAAAATGCTCTTGCTGCACAGGAATGAGGCTCGAATGCACAGATGTAGAAAGAGACGGGGCTTCAGAGCACACGGACTCTGAAGCGACTACCGTGGAGTTTGCGTGATCTAATTTGCTGGGTTTTAATATGGACGGCCATAGACGGGGCGGTTTCGGAGGAGCTTGTAAAATCGAGACACTCACGCTAGCTTGCTTGTTAGGACTATCGTCTTCGTCGTCAATGACTTTGTTTTCTCTATAAGTACTGAATAATTTTCTGTCTACTCTTTGTACTTTGTGAATCGATTTTCTTGCTCTAGGGCGCGCATAAGGGGCATCTAAATGATATTTGGACAATCTTCTATTCTTTTATAACTTTGCTTCGCGTCCTTTTCTAGTATTGGATTTACTGGAGTGTCTTTCTCTTGTGATTCCTTATATCTTTTTATTACTGCTATATCCGCACTTTATAAAATACTATCATCAGAGTCAAATGTTAGATTTCCACGGGTTATAGTTATGTGTCCCCCTCCATTTGTCGTGGTTTTATCGCTATCATCGCTACTCGACATACTTAATTCTTAGTGCACTCTTCATTTTTCGACTTTTGTTTTCTTTATTTGTTTGCTCTAAACTCGTTTTCAGCAAATGCAATCAGTGCGTCGAACTTTTTTCCTATTTCGATTTGAAATTCGGACAAGTCTGCTCTAGGTTTCGATATTACCTCTACTTTTTCGTTGTCAATTCGGCAATTCTCTAGTGTTGAACTTAGTTTTTCTTTCGATTTTACTAAATTTTCCCTCTTAACTGTTGTACTAAACAAAGTTGCTTTCCTTCATCTCCTTCTATTTTTTCGTAAAGCTCCGATCGGGTTATTTTCGATATTCATTAATTTGATTTTGCGTTCGGAAAGAAGGTCACTGCTGAGCGATACTTCTGCTTAAAAGGATTGTTGATAAAACAAGCCGCTGCACAGCGGTCCCTTGTCTTTTTGGAAGGATTATTGTTGAAATTCAAGTCGCTGCAGTGCGATTCCTTGTCTTTCGGAAGGATTATTGTTGAAATTCAAGTCGCTGCAGAGCGATTCCTTTTCTTTCGGAAGGATTATTGTAAAACAGGTCGCTAGTTAAAGCGATGCTACTGTTTTTCGGGGTTTTGGAAGGATTGGAAGAAGGATTACGCAAAATAAAATCTTTCACTGATTTGACGCGATTTCAACTTTCGACTTTCATGAATTTTTCCCAAATAATTGTCTAAATTGTCCGCATTTTTTGCGTTTCAAAATATTTTCCCGGCCGCGATGCACCAAAAAGGATAAGCGCCGTCGGTACCTGACTACCTTTGCGATCTTAATAGAACAGCCTCCAGTAGCCGCCGGATAATACTTTGAAATCGCGCTAAATTCCCTGATTTGCTGTAAACACTCTAATTAACGACCCTTTAACAACACTTCTTATCTATCACTAAGGCGGGACGTTACTCTAGTCGTTATGCGAGAACCACGGACTAATTTAAATTTAAATTCTCGGAGAACAATAATAATTATATGCCCTGATCTATTGAAAGAGAAAGAGAGAAAGAGAGTGCAAATGGAGGCGCATAGCCTAGTATATATAAATCGCTTACCTTATTCCTTTTCTGCTACTGAGCTGCTCGGCTACCAGCACGTCCTCTCAGTAAGTGTATGGACTCGGCTTCCAAAGCGGAGTAAATGCGAAGGCGATTTGGGCTCGACAAGGATCGGGAATTGTCAGGTTTTTAAGTACACTCGCGATATCAATTTAATTCGATTTATTCGCTTTTAAACAAGTTTCAAATAACGTTCGCTCGCAACTGGCTAAAATCTCGAACTGATTATAATTCTTTCAAGAAAAACGACAAACGACAACAAGAACGAACGATAATACGAAGACAAACGATAATTAACAAGACCTGAGTTTAATCGTAGCAAAGTCTCGATGGTGGAAAAATCTTTAAGTGTCTGTAAGAGCAGAAATTTCCCGAAGACCAGAAAGTCCCGAATGTGTTGGAAATTTATAAGTCCAATGAAGCCGAAAAAATTCTAAGTCCCGAATGAACCGAGCTCCTGCAGAGCTTACGCACGCGACGATTTTTTGATCGGACTGGAGTCCCGCAAATCTGTTGCCAGGTCCTTATATACCTTTTGGACTATGGCGATCTGTTGCTTGCTTGGTTTTTACGGAATGGCTTTTTGGCCAACAGGAGGGCTTGGATGCATTACATCTCCTTATTTAGCATCTTCTAGGACGCAATCGCGACTCCGTGATCCAATGAGAAAATTCGATGGATAATCATTCCGTGTACGCACTCTAGGCATTTTGCGCTTGTTCGCTGTCAGAGCCATTGTAAATTATCATTTTATGGCGGGCTACTTTCGAATTTTTCCTGAGGATTTGGAGAGCTGCACCTTATTATCCGCCGCGCGGTGTCGTTTTTAATGCCGGCTTGAATGGTTTTATTTGCCATGCAGCAACCCTTATCCGGCTTCTGAGTTTTATTTTTCTCGTCTGTAATAGCCATCGCACATCCTCTAGGCAGTATTTCTTCTTACGCCGGTATCGAGCTATGATCTAGCCGTGCTCGAGCGTTCCTCCAAATTTCACCTCTGCACGTGTTGGTTCTAGGCAACCTTCGACTGGCGGCCCTTTCACTTTTTTCATGTTGCCGAGCTGCATTCTCTTGCCAAAATGTGCGAATGATGATCTAGTTCACTTTTTCTTCTTCTTGCCTTCCGTTGTTCTGCTATTCATGATTTCTATTCTTTCGTCGATGCTGCTGAGCAGTGCTTGTTTCCTAGCATGTGTGTGTGTGTGCATATTGATGTGCCTGTTTCGCTTCGCCTTTCGCTTCATGGTCATAATGTGTGCGGCATATCTGTGTGTCTCTTTGGTCGCGTGCCACCGTTGTAGCGCCGTGGTGTGCGTGCGTATAGGTGCGTCTCCTTAGTAGTGGTCCTCTGCTATAGCGCTGTAGTGTTTGCTTGGCCTTTCACTTTCTACGTCTCTTGCTCTGTTGTTTCTATGAATCGATGTTTTTTGGCTTTTATTCTACTTTTATACTTTTTCGTGCTTTTAGTTATTCTGCGCGTTTACGTTTATGTCTTGTTTAATCGTTATGATTATACGTGAGTCTATGATTATTATTAATTATTAGAAATTATTTTACTTATTAACTCTTGAATTAAATTATAGTTTTACTCTTACTTCATATCACGTTGTCGTTTCTCGCTTTTATTTAATTAATTTTTACTGTCGTTCTCTATTTAGAATCTTTTCAATTGTGAACTGGTAGCGTTCTGATGTCAAGTATAGCATTACTTTGTGCTGTCCGGCGCGTTTTATGACTTATGTGTTTTGAATTTCCCAAATCTTATACACTGCATTCTAATGGGAAGATTATTGATTGGCTTATTTTATAACAAATACTTTACTATTTTTAATATATCAAAAATGCGAAAGAAGTGAGCATTTCACACAAGCGTCAAAAAATGCGCAATAACAAAAGTGTATAATATTAACACTGTCCTCAATGTTTAGAGAATTGATAAATATTCTTCAATTAAAATTTCAATAGCATATCACAAAAATGCTCACTTAAATGCTTCACTTAAAATCTAATTTAAACAAATATGTTATATCATTTCAATCCATTCTACAAAAACATCAACTGATTGTAATTTAAGGTATCAACAACCTACGTATCAGGGTCTGTTCTCACGGTGTGTAAGGGCATGTGTGCGAAGCACGACTTTGAGTGCTCGACTGCGTTCCAACAGAAGGAATCGAATGAAAACGACTGTTTTCTTGAACGCGCACATATATCCCACACACCATCTACTAGACAAAATCAAAATCAAAACATAAGTCATAGAAATTTCGTTTCTCTAAATATATCTATCTTTCGCCTCTCTAAATACTCTAATTTAATGCATTAAAATATAAGTATAGTTCTTAGTTATTCTTATAATTAATGTCGTATGTATTACATGTAACATTAAAAGTGGGGGTTGGCGAGCGGAGCGAGCAGGGTGGTACCCGCCCCTAGTGGGTATATATATATATATATATATATATACACACACTAGTGGGGCTTCGCCCCCCTGCTCGTTCCGCTCGCCAACCCCCCATTTCAGTTTCTGTATTATTTTTATTTTAAAATTATATTCTATATAAAATTTATAAATTATAAAAAAAGATTAAATATTTGTCCAAATTAAGAAAATAAAAATAAAATTCGTTACTAGAAGTAAAAGTACTAAGTCTACTGTTAATGGCATTTTAAAAAGTTGTTTATTTGGAGCTTCAGAAATGTATCATTTCAATTTATATATAATTTAAAATTAATTTAATTCTTCTGGTCGTATCTATTGCCTCTAAATCTTTTTGCCAGACAAAATTATTGACTTCACACAATTTACTATATTGTGTAAACAAAGATTCATCGAAGAAAATTATAATTTATTTACATAAATTAAAAAAGTTTCGTTTATTATTAAACTATTTTTTACTTATGTATTTTTTATTTGTTGTTTTAAAAATGAATAATATGAGGCAAAAACGTATTACAGTGTTGATACTGCAACCTATCAAGGTGTTGATAAATCTGACGATAATATTTACATAAATTTTCCGATCGAAATATTAAGTAACATTCGCAAAGGATTGCCACCTCATGAACTTAATTTAAAAATTGTAACTATTATTATGGTAATAAGAAACTTGCGTATAACAGACGGTTTTGTAATGGCACACGATAAAAAATTTACCAAATTATTCAAGTATAACATTGAAGCTCAAATTATAACTGGGGAAAAAATTGGAAATAAAGTTTTCATACCTAGAATTTCTTTAAATACCGGAAATGTATCTTCATTGACAATTATTTTATACAGAAAACAATTTCCTTTAGTCTTAGCGTTTACTATGACTATTAATATATCTCAAGACAAAGTTTCGATAATGTAGGAATATACTTAAAAAAAACCGTTATATTCTCATGGACAATCGTAGGTATCACTATCTAGATGCAAAGATCCTAATCGTTTGTTTATTAAAAAGGAAAGTGAAAACAATTGAGATATAGAAAATATAGTTTGGAATGAAATTTTTGATTAGAAGTCATACTTGAATCGCACGAATACACACATACACATATATATTTTTTTATTAATTTAATAGAACAAATGTTTTTGTTTTAATTATATTATAACTGTCTCCACACTTAATTAAAAATGGAGTGGGATCCAACTCAAAATTCTTTAGTTCCAATAGAAAACGAAGCACATGGAAACTTTTTGCGAGAATTAAATAATCAAATTGAAGAATGAGAATATCATTATCTTTACATTAAATATTTCCTTTTTGAAAACTGACACGATAAAAAGAACATATTTATTTTGCCACGCGGCAAGACCATTTTGTTGAAAATTTTTTTGCAAGATCTGAGATAAGATCTTACATAAGATATCGTACAAGATCGTGTCCAAGATCTTATACATGATCTTATCATCGACTTTCAACCATGAACTTACGTAAGATCTTATTCCAGATCTTGCAAAAAAATTTTAATAGAGCAATCTTTGTGCTCTTGACTGTAACACCCCACACCAGCTCCGCAGGGTTTTCAACTTAAAACTATAAAAAACTAAAGTCTCGCGACTTTGTTTTTTAGAAAAATTGCACGCAAATCAGCGTACTCTCCCACTTTTCTCACCGAAGCTACGGGCCACAGCTGATCAGCCAGCTGCAAGCAACAACAGCAGCGCCATCAGGCAGTAGCGGCGGCAGCGAGAGTCACCACGCGGCATCGGCAGCGGCGAGCGCGATATAGTTATACTTAGCGGCAGCAGCGTGCGCGTATATCTATACATGTAGCGCAGCGAGCGGTGTAGCGTGCACAGCGTGAGAGTGGGATGATGACGTAGCGGCGGCGCAGCGCGCGCATCTCTGTATACTTGTACGAATGGTTTTTGTATATAGGTGTGAATGTGTGTGTATATATTTGTATGTAAGCGTTTTTTCGGCGGCTCGAGTCCCGCTCTCTCCGTAGCCTTTATAAGGACCTGCGCGGCCTATGGCCAGTCACTAGCTCCAGCGCAATTATCAGCGCACTAGTCCTACTAAGAGCAACCATTAAGCCTTGGTAGTAAAAAGACTTAGAATATTTTCTCACTTTTGAAGGACTTATACAATTTTCTAGTCAAGCAAAGATATCGCAATTTAAGCGTATCAGTCTTGGACTTAGAACAATTTCAGTTCCTTTCAAAAGACTTAGAGAAATTGTCGAATACTCTTATATTTATAAAAACTATCTAGTCAGGCACAATATCGCAATTTAACGTGTATCTGTCCTAGACTTCAACAAATTTCACCAAGTACCAAACATTTGTAAAACTTCGAATCATCAGGTAACGCAAATAAAGCGTATCTGTTTATATTTTCGTTCGTAAAAATCAAAAGCGAATTTACTATTTTATTTCATTTTGTGATATTGAATATATGCAATAATCAAGGCAATATTCTCAATTATATTTGAATATATTTATGCTGTTAAAATTATAGTCTTATTAATTTATTAATTTATTATAGTCTTGTTAATTTCCACTACCTCGTATCCCGGACCTGACTAAATTATATAATTATTAAATAAAATCATTCTATTTAGTCTGCTGTCAGAAAGACGACACAGACTAGTAAACATTCATTGCTTTTCTCTAGTAAAATCATTAAATTACATATTTTTTGCATAAATATACATAACTACAGGACCGAGAAAAGTCGTGACCGTTTCAATGGCGATCCTGCCAGGATACGAGGTTTTAAAGTGGAATGCATTATAATAAGTCAAAATAAAATCTTCCTGAATATACTCAATACATTTAATACAAACATAACACAAAAATAGATTTGCAATTATAAGCAATCTAGTCAGACGTGCAATTTATGCAGTCACCTCTTTATATCACACTCAAACAAAAACAAAACCTGACAAACAAAATGGCAGAAGCCCAAACAAACATCTTCTCAAGCACGCACAGACAGAGTGCAATACACTCTCGGGTTGTCTCTGCGACTGCTCTAAAAGAACAACTAAACATTTCTTTAGCATTAATTACGCCGAGTGATGATGCGAATCAAACAATGATCGACGATCCATCTAAAAATACACAATGGATTCAGGTTGCTCATGATGCGATACAACACTTATTCGAAAGATCTGAGGACATTACTGAGACATTAGAAAATTTAGAAAAAAATTCATCTGAGTTATCTGAAAGGTTTGATAGAAATGATCAAAGAATGGCCACCGAAGAACGCGAGAGAACGATGCGAAAATGACAAGAAAGATATGCTCAATGCCAGCAAGTTAAATTGGCGAGAATACTGATTACAGAGATAGGTCTGTGGACGAAGCGAAGGTGGGGGAAGGTAAACTTCTATCTCACCCAGTTTCTCTCCGGGCATGGCTACTTTAGAAGCTACCTGTTCGCGATGAATAGGGTGGCAACACCGGCGTGTAAATACTGCGGTGACAAACGAGACTACGTGAGACACGCGTTCTTTGTCTGCCCACGATGGACAAATAGGCGTAGAGTTCTAGAGCTAACGACAGGGACGTTTACGCCTGAGGCAGTAGCTAGTATGATGCCTTACAGCAAACAGCAATGGGACGAGATAACGGCGTACGTGGAGACAGTTCTTCGCACGGAAAACAACGACAGATGTTTGACAGATTAGGTAACGGCTAGAATAGCATAAAATAGGTGACCCCCGAAGGAATGCGACAGCAGCTGCCGCACAGTGTTGCGAAATACGAAAAAAGTGGCCGAAATTCTTGCGTCCCTCGAAAATGGCGTGAAAAATAAAGTTTAAACGGTGAAAATGTTCGTTACATAATGTATTGGATTTTTAGGATCCGTTTCCCTCGGTACGCCAGCGATTTTTATAAATATATGCCCATGTCGCGAAGTAAGCATATACGCAGCAATAAACTCTTAAAATGTGTTAGTATAACGTTTCCGCTTCCCTAACTTCAAAATAATACAGAAAATGCAAAAAATGCAAATTATAGTTAAAGAAGAGAGCTTTTACCTCAACTTGACTATTTAAAAAATGAATGCCCAGGTAAAAAGTTATAAAAAGCAAAAAATCAAGAAAATCTCGAAATCGGGATTTTTTTTTTTTTTTTTTTTAACGTTTATAACTTATTTATCCGAACGAATATTTTTTACAAAACAGACGCTGACATTAGAGAATTTCTTTTTTACTTTGATTCTACTGGCTCACATTGATGCATTTTCGTTCTAATAGAATTACTCATTTTAAAATTTTATCGCTGCGTATATGCTTACTTCGCGACATGGGCATATATTTATAAACATCGCTGGCGTACCGAGGGAAACGGATCCTAAAAATACATTATGTAACGAACATTTTCACCGTTTAAACTTTATTTTAGACACATTTTCGAGGGATGCAAGAATTTCGGCCACTTTTTTCGTATTTCGCAACACTGTGTGCCGGGGGGATTTTCGCGGCCGCTAGAAAGGTAAAGTTTAAGTGAGTATGCCTGGCGTCCGTCCTACGCCAGGAGAATCTCACACACGGGGAGTCTCGCACGGCCCCTGTCATGGTGCATTAAGCATTTCCCCAACTCTCCGGATAAACAAAAAAAAACAAAAAAAAATAAATAAATAAAAAATGGCGCAGATTGACTAAAAGCACGAAATCTTATAAAAGTAGAGTCAAACCCGAAAGCACTAACTCATTGAGACAGCAGCCCCCCGATACGCACGCACACACTATGGCTACAGCAGAGGCACACTATCAAGCAAGCACACCAATACGCACGCACACATTACGGCCCTACAGCAGCAGCATGAGATCAAGGAGGCACAGCGAGACTAAACTATAGAATAAGGCCAAGAGATATACACGGATACGCACGCACCACATATTACGGCTCTATAGCAGAGGCACGAGGCAAGCACCAAATTGCACTTACACACCACAGCCTTATAGTAAAAGCGCGAAGTAAAGGAATAATGAATGGGAGACATCGATATGCACACGCAACTAGAACATAAACACTGCTGATCAGCATCAAAGAAAAGGGTTATCCAAGCATCACACTAAGGATCGCTATATATATACAAAAATGATCATGCATCATCAGGGTAATTGTTAGAGGGGTAAACGATCATCAGGGGAACATTGGGAAGATGCACAAAACAATATGAACAATTATTAAGGTGTAATATCTAAGTGGTTAAGTAGTATAATATATAAATGGTTAAGTAAGCACCCGAGGGATAAATATTCTCGTAAGGGCAGTATAATCAGCCAAGGGAAAAATCTGCTTTTGCCTCGTGTTACATACAGTATTTTATTCCGCTCTCGACTGAAAGACCACTTTTTGGTCCTAAAAAGCGAGGTCAAAACAACTTAAAAATACAAGAAATTTTGAATATTTAAAAAAAAAATTGACAATTTAAAGAACTCTAAAAATTTTGAAAAATTTGAAAAATATGAAAAATTTGAAAAATTAAAAAAATTTGAAAAATTTGAAAAATTTGAAAAATATGAAAAATTTGAAAAATTTGAAAAATAAAAAAAAAATTACTTGTGCCCCGCTAATTTTATTTTTGCCCCGCTAATTTTATTTTTGCTCCGCTAATTTTATTTTCGCCCCGCCAACCTAGTTTTCGGGAAAAATATGCCACATTCGCCCCGCTTATCAGGGGCAAAAGGTGGGTTTTTAAGTCGGGTGTGGAATAAAAACAATTTTATAGTTGAAAACAATCCCCTAAATATTGAACAACTGTTCTGTTTTGAAGAATTGAGACTACACTATGATGATCTTAAAACGCAGTTCCTAACGTCGGACAGTGTAACACAAGAAACAAAAGTATTATTATACCCAAAAATAAGAAGAGAATAAGTTATAAGAATAGTTTTAAAAAAATTAGATAAAAATCAACTGAAGTTATAATAATAATTTTTAAAAAACTGGATAAAAATCAACTGTTAGTCGATAGTTTGAGATACTTTATATAAATATACATAATATGAAAAATGATGGTAATGTCCATATATATTATTACTACACAAAGTGTAGGAATAATGATATCACCAACATATACTACTAAAATTGTTATTAATTAAATATGAAAATTATATAAATTATAAATTGTTTTTTAGTTTGTAAGAAGTTAGTATATAAGTTTTGCACCTTTTTATATTTCTATTTTCTCTGTACATCCCAGTCCTGCGATCAGGTAACACTATTTATCTCGGTGGGGTTTTCGGGTATTAGTTGTTCGACTAATAAAAAATCAAGTAATTCCACGAACAAACTAAAAGCAAGTCTTTATCAAATACGTTTAAGAATGTATAGAAACAGTATTCTAGAATAACAAGACGCACCTATACCGAAGCAGCGGAGAGACGCAAGGAAAGGAGGGAGCCCGGCCACTATTCGCATTCCTCGACAAGAACGCGTGACTCGGTACCATAGAAACAGGGAAGGAACGCAGATCAAAGGTTGTCAACACTTGCAGCGGCTACTACAGACAAGAAGAAAGAAACCCAGAGCCGCGAAAGAGTAGCTGTACAAAGAAAACACATAAGCTAGTATTAAAGATGCTATCACGCATCGAGACTGTGTGTCCAGAGCGGACGGGTGGGTTCCTATCACCACTACACAGCGCGTCCTCAGGTTGCGGATAGTGGAACGGCCCCTGCGAAAGAGGTTAGCTGCGAATAAATCGAATAAGCAGCCGCGGACAGCCGATAGGCCCGGGCGTGGGTGTGATGAGCCCACACTGGCGATCGAACGCATTCATCTAGAAACACTACGCAAGCATCACAACAACGAACACTCATCAATATTTCTTATTTCACTTTCTCTTCATACCTTACTATGTCTATAATCTATCTCTTTTAGCACACATTACAAAAATCCTGCTGTCGTGGAGAATGCGGGAGCGATGACAACTGCCCCGAAAGGGGATGTGTAGAATGATTCGCCACCTGGTCTTACACGGCAACGAAGCCAGCGAAGGCGCGCTGCCTTGCAGGGGGTCGTTAAGATACGAGCGTGATTCCGTAGTGTGTCCGACGATGAGCTGACTCCGTCCTCATCAAAGTCGGAAAGTTCTCATACTTAGTTCTAGAGAGGTATGGGGGTTATCACCTCTAGAACGGATGATTCACCTGCGATCGGAACAGGATCCAAAACGCGCGGGTTTCACTTACTATCATGGCTCAAAAAAACCAAAACCAAACCAAAATCAATAGGGACTTAAAGGTAGGAACGTGGAATGTGCGCAGTTTCTACAGAGCAGGCGCGTACCGGGAAATCTTAAAAGAAGCTGACGGGTACAATCTAGACTTAGTAGCTATACAAGAAACTCGGTGGCAAGATAGCGGTATGTTAGTAAACGAAAACTTCACCTTTACGTACGGGGGCGCGAGCGGACATTCCCTAGGTACCGGATTTCTGATTAACAAAAGAATTATACACGCGGTTAAAAGTTTCAAATTCGTAAACGACAGACTCTCGTATATCATCATCGAAGGAGCGTGGTACAATTACGTGGTTATTAACGTGCATTGTCCTACGGAGGACAAAGAGGAAGAGATGAAGGATCTTTATTACGAAGCCTTGGAGCAATTAATCGACCAATTCGCGTCTTACGATATCAAAATAGTAGTGGGAGATTTCAACGTTAAAATAGGGAAAGAGGAAATGTTTAGGCCCACTATAGGCAAGGAAAGTCTGCATGAAACCAGCAACGATAACGGTATTAGAGTCATAAATTTCGCGGCGGCAAAATATCTTATAGTAAAGAGTACGTGTTTTAAGCACAAGGATATACACAAAGTAACGTGGACATCGCCGGACGGAGCCACGAAAAATCAAATCGATCACTTTCTTATCGATAAGAGGCGCCACACGAACGTGCTTGACGTAAGAACCTACAGGGGGGCGGATTGCGACTCGGATCATTTTCTAGTAGTGGCCAAATTAAGAGCCAAATTAGTAGCTGGGCAAAATAGTAAACGGGCGAACAAAGTAGAAACGTTCGATATTGAAAAGCTACGGAACGGGATAGAACGAATTAAGTATCAAGTAGAAATAAGAAATCGGTTTCAGGTACTCGAAGAAACGGATGCACCGACGGAGGTAGATGACGACCCGAACAGTATTTGGGGGGATATCGAAAAAACGATAAAAGAGGCCGCGAATAAAGTGCTAGGTAGAAAGAAAAAGCCAAAGAGCAAACCATGGTTTGGCGAAGAGTGGGAACTCTGGTTTGAAAGGCGCAAAAAGGCCAAATTAGACAGCGTACACAATGAAAGCGATAGGGCTGTAGAAGAGTACCGCGAAATAAGAAGGCAAGTGGGGGCGACTTACAGGAACAGAAAGCGCGAGTATCAAAAGAATCAGATGGAAAGGTGAACTGCTAAGGCTGTGGAAGGGCTATTTTGATAAGCTGCTAAACGTACATGAAAACTGCGAGGAAACGGGAGACGAAATCCACACTGCTGAACTCCATATGGAAGAACCGACCTACAAAGAAGTAGTGCCGCGATCAAAAAACTAAAAAACAATAAGGCCGCGAGAAACGATTCTATACCAGCCAATCTCACTTTTAGCTACCTGCTACAATGTTCTGTCAAACGTAATACAGGCCAGACTCACACCTTTCGCGGAAGATATAATAGGAGATTATCAGTGATTATTATTATTATTATTATTATTATTCCGGCGTAACAGGTCGACGAGCGATCAAATGTTTACTATTAGACAATTGTTAGAGAAAAAATGGGAATATTGCGAAACAATACACCAGCTATTCGTAGATTTTAAAAAAGAATTCTTTCAGACAACTGGCAGTTTCTTATTTGTTTTTAATGCAAAAGATTCTAGTACACTTACTGTAATCATAAACAAAAGTTACGAAATATTTCTCTCCACCATAACCGATTGTATTATGCGGACCATTTAAATCAGTGTGAATTAATTCTAAAATTTCAGTTGTTTTCGTTCTATTATTTTTAAACGGTACATTAGCCATTTTACTTTCTATACAATTTGCACATTTCATTTCGGTACTTTCGATTTTTTCTGGCAGGCCGTCTACTAATTTATTTTTTACTAATTTATTTAAGTATTGAAAATTTACATGACCAAGTGCCCTATGCCATTTCTCTTTATCAGTTAGTTTAATTGAATTTACATACATTTGTTTGCTATCTTTTCGTGTTACAAAACTTTTCATAAAATATAAGTTATCTTTTTTATATGCAACTGCTATTAATTCTCTAGATTTATTATATATTTTTGCATTGTCATTTTTAGCTACTACTGTGCAATTTTCAGTTACTTTAGATAAACTCAATATATTTTGTCTAATGCCTTGAACATAATAAACATTTTTTACTTCTACTTGTTTTTTGTTGTAATAATTTTTGAAGAGGAATTTCACGGTTCCAATTTTAGTAGCTTTCAAATTTTTACCATCAGGTAATTTTACCTCAACAGGTTCTTTGAAACAAATGAATTTATCAAAGAATTTTTCGTTGTTTACAATGTGGTCTGTACAGCCACTATGTAGAATCCAATTAAATTGACCTAAATTTACGTTACTATTTTCTAACGCAGTTACCTGATTTACCTCTGAGTTGCAGACCTGTGTCAGCCATGCTTCGGATGAGTAGTCACCCTGTTGTTCGCCTGAAGATTCAGCTCTGGGTTGACCTTGACTTCTGCCTCGTTGATTTCCTCGGTAGTTGCCTCGGTTGAAGCCTCTGTTGTACCCTCTGTTGTAGCCTCGTTGATTTGTGGCGGTCCCGTCTTCCCGCCGCCGCAAGCAGGTGATCATCTCCAGGCCCGACTACTCCTAGAGCGTCGGCTCCCCTCTCAGCACCGCTGGACCGATGCGCCACCTGCCGGGACGCCACGGCGTAGCGAGCGCGAGGAGCGCTCGGACGCCAGCTTTAGTTTCTGCTCAGCCGCCGATTCGAATAGACTTATTCCGCTGTAAACGCTGTATTGTTGAATAAACCGTAATATTTCTTCAGTTAAGACCGAGTGCGTTATCTCTCCATCATTACCTATCCCAGGCTACGATCAGCCTAGACCCTTGGTCCTTAACAGTGGTGACCCCTTCAATCCTACACGCAGCATAGCTGAGTCATCGCGGGCGCGTCCATTTTCGACGCCACCCGCCATTTTACTTCAACCGCTTTCCGCCGAGGCGGCTCATCTCGCAGCGCGTCTCTACCTGTCGTGAAAGCTTTTCACTCGTCGGCGGCGAGCATCGCATCTGTTCTAAGCAGATTTTTATTATCAACGTCGACTTTTATTTTTACTCGACTCTCTCGTATCGCGTCGGTCTCTTTACAGCCGCGCGATCACGATTTTACACATTTGACTCTCTTACGTCGATTTTACACCACATCTTCACGCCTTACGTCGGCCATTTTACAACTGCGTAACGGCATTTCCTGTTATCCTTTCCCCTTTTAAATCCTGGACAACCCAAGCCACGAAGCACGAGATCATCCGGCAGAGGAGGCCGGCCCAGCCGACCGCATCGACATCGCCGACAGCAACACCAGCAGCCCCTTGACGCCTCTCACCAAGGAGCGGTCTAACACCGACGTCGAGCGCCAACCGCGTCTGCATCAGCGTCAGACAGGCAGATCTCTTTTCGAGGGCCGAGTTGCTCTTTCCTTTCGAGCCCTCGCGGAACCTGCTGCGCTGCATCAGTAACGCATCTTCATCGCCATCCGCGCCGCGTCAGCCGCGTCGAGTCATCCGCGCCACGTCATCCGCGCCGCGTCATCCGCGCCACGTCATCCGCGCAACGCCAGCAGCAGCCTCTAGCGCCTTGTCGGCCATTTCGAGCCCCGCGCTTCAGCTCCTGGCACGAGTCCTGCCGCGCTTAGGCTCTCGTCACGAGTCCACCAGTCCGCCAGTCCGCGCGCAGCTCACTTCACGCTGGTCGCGCCACGTACGCCGCCCCTCGCGCCCCCAAGCGGTCATCTTTTGCTGCGCCGCGTCTCTCGCTTCGCGAGCTCACACACCGCTCTCGCCCGCATCTAAGCGGCCATTTCGCGACAGTCGCCACGTCACGCGCGTCGCACGCCACGTCGCCCAGCCGATCTCCCTGGCAGCCATCTTGCTGGGTAGCATCTTGCCGTCGTCAGAGCCGGTGCGCCGCTTGTCGCTATCCCACTGGCTCCGCTGCCCCCTCGCTTGCCACCTGGTGGTACCGCTCGCCGCGCTGCGTCTCGCCGCTCCGCTCGCAACGTTCTGCGACCGGCCACTCGCTTCTCTCAGCGCTTGATCGAGCGTCGCGCCAGAAACATCGCCCGAGCAGCCGCGGAGATGATCAGTAGGTCTCCGCCGCGCAACCAATCGCAACAGCAGCTGCTTAACCAACGGATGGACTTGACTGACGAGGAGATGCGTGAGCAGTTCGACGACCTCCAGACGAACCAGCAACCCGATCCCCCGCTCGAGCAGCGGCAACCGGAGCTCCCGCGACAGCCCCTCGCCAACGGATCTCAGGCCCCAGGCCTCGGCCGCGGCCAGAACAACTACACGCTTCCCCCAGCGGGTCTCGGGCGCGGTCAGAATGGCGGCCCACAGTCCTTCGAGCGCCGCCCCGGTCGTCCCAGCTACGACTCCTTCTCAGCCGGACGAGGCTTTTCTCCACCAGGCCAAGGACATTCTCGCCAGCCACCACCGGAGACGGACACCATCGCGCGCTGTACCTTGCCGTCTTTCTGGCACCAAAACCCCGTGCTGTGGTTCGCTCACGCCGAGGCCACCTTCGACGGACAAGGACTGTGGTCGGATCACCATCGCTACAGCCTCGTGGTCGCAAAGCTGCCCGCTGAAGTCACCCAGGAGGTCTCGGACATAATTCTTCGGCCCCCGTCCACCGACAAGTACCCGACGCTCAAAGCGGCAGTTCTGCAGCGCCTCTCTGCATCGCCAGAGCACCAACTCCATCAGCTCCTGAACGAGGTTAGACTCGAGGGCCGCACGCCATCCCAGCTCCTCCGACACATGAGGCGGCTAGCTGGAACGGCCGTCTCGGACGAAGCCCTGAAGGTAAAGTGGATGGATCTCCTGCCCCCCTTCGCCTCCAAGATGTGCCGCGTGCTACCCTCTTCATCGCTCGACGAGCTCGCCAACCTGGCCGACCTATTGGTCACCCCTGAGCCGGCCGTCCAAGCCGTCGGCCATCGTTCTCCGCCAGCGCGCGCGCCCCCTGCCAGCGTCGTACACAACGAGCTACCACCTTCAGCGCTCCAGGAACTTTCAGCGCTGCGTTCGTCCGTCACGCAGCTTGTAACCATGATGCAGGTCCAGTCCAACCTACTACAATCTGTCGTCTCCGCGCTGCCACAAGGCGCGCAGCGCCGGTCCAGAGGTCGCTCCCGTAGCCAGTCCAGACCTCCGCCCCGCTCGCCGACACCCGGCGCTGGCGCCACTAACGCCATCTGGTGCTGGTACCACCGTAAGTTTGGCCAGCAGGCCGCACAATGCAAGCCGCCCTGCTCCTTTCCAGCACAGTCGGGAAACTAGCCGCACCGCCGCCCTTGCAAGCCGAAGCGGTTGGTGCACCCGTCGAGCAGCGCTTGCATATAGCTGACCGCGCTTCCAAGCTCCGGTTCCTGGTCGACACTGGCTCCGCCGTCTCTCTCGTCCCACGCTCTTTCTTCAGGCGCGGCCTGCAACGCGCTCCGCTCACTCTGAGTGCAGCGAACGCGTCGTCGATTGGCACATACGGCACACACGCCCTGGTCCTGGACCTGGGCCTGAGGAGACAGTACGCGTGGAAGTTCATCATAGCCGACGTCAGCAATCCCATACTCGGCGCCGACTTCCTCGCTCACTTCGGCCTGGCGGTGGACCTGAAGAAGAAGATCCTCATCGGCCCCGACAGAATTCATCACGCCCCAGGCTCCGTCTATCCGGCGCAAGTACACTCCATCGCCGTTGACATCTCGGCCGACGTCGCGGACGGCCCTTTCGGCGACTTACTTCGGGAGTTTCAAGATCTCGCCACACCGGGCAGCACCTCCATCTCCCTCCCGGACCTGGCGGCCGTGCACCACATCATCACTACGGGCCCCCCCGCGTCCGCGCGCCCTCGCCGGCTGCTAGGTGTACGCCTGTCAGCAGCCCGCGCCGAATTCTTGGCCCTCCAGGAGATAGGTATCGTCCGACCTTCCGACAGCTCCTGGGCCAGCCCTCTGCGCCTCGTCCTCAAACCTGACGGCGCCTATCGCATCACCGGTGACTATCGGCAGCTTAACAGCCGTACAATCCCAGACAGGTACCCCCTACCCATCATCGAGGACCTTCTCCTGGAACTCCGCGGCAATATCTTCTCGGTGGTCGACATGAAAAAGGCGTTCTATCAGCTGCCCATCGCCCCGGAAGACATACACAAAACAGCCATCACCACGCCATTCGGGCTGTTCGAGTTCACGCGCTCTTCACTCGGACTCCGCAATGCCGCTCAATCGCTGCAGAGGGCCATGGACCATCTGCTCCGCGACCTGCCGTTCGCCCGCGCGTACCTCGACGACATCATCGTGGCTTCCAACGGACCGGAGGAACACCTGACGCACCTGAGAGCGCTGTTCACCACTCTTCGAGCCGCCCGGATCAGGATCAACCCGGACAAGTGCGTCCTAGGCAAGAAGGAGGTCACATACCTCGGTTACGTCGTCTCGGCCGACGGCTCCAGACCCCCCGCGGATCGCATAGAGGCTATAAAGGCCTTCCCGCAACCGAGCGACTCCAAGCAGCTCCGCCGTTACCTTGGCCTCATCAATTATTATCGGCGCTGCATCCCAGGCGCCGCTGGTCTGCTGGCCCCCCTCAACGACCTCCTGAAGGATATCCCACAGCAGAAGAAGCCGGTCCCTCTCTCTTGGACCCCGCCCGCCATCGAAGCCTTCGCCAACAGCAAGCAGGCGCTCGCTGACGCCGCCAGCACGACCTTCCTGCGTCACGACGCCCACCTTCGCCTTCTCACCGACGCCTCCGATACGGCCATCGGCGCTGCCCTGGAGCAGCTCGATCCCGATCAGCGGTGGCGCCCCCTGGGCTTCTTTTCGCGCAAGCTGTCCGAGACCGAACGCCGTTACAGCACGTACGACCGCGAGCTTCTTGCAGCGTTTGCCGCGGTCAAGCACTTTAGGAGCATCCTCGAGGGCCAGCCTTTCACCCTCTTCACCGACCACAAGCCTCTGGTCTCCGCGGCACGTCAACCGTCTGAGAAAGCTTCGCCGAGGCAAGCGCGCCAACTCGACTACCTCCTGCAATTCCCCATCACCCTAGCTTACATCAAGGGCCAGGACAACACAGTCGCCGACGCGCTCTCCAGGGTCGAAACGATCGACATGCCAGCCAACCTGGACCTCAACACCCTCGCCCGCCAGCAAGCCAGCGACCCGGACCTGCCACATCTCCTGATCGCCGCCAAGCCGTCGCTCCAGCCTCTCAACATCGATGGCTCCGCTCTGCACTGCGCGGTTGATGGCAACGTCATACGGCCCTACATCCCGCGCGGCCTGAGAAAGGGTCTGTTCGAGGCGCTCCACGGTCTCTCTCACCCCAGCGTCAGGGCAACGGTCCGCCTTATCACCGAGAAGTACTTCTGGCCCAGCATGAGGAAGGACGTCGCGCGCTGGACTCGCGCTTGTGTCCCCTGCCAGCAGGCCAAGGTTCACCGGCACAACCGTGCAGCGCTGGGCGAATTCGTCGCGCCGAGCGCCCGCTTCGACCACCTTCACATCGACCTGATCAAGCTACCGCTCCAAGAGGGCTTCCAATACTGCCTCACCATCGTGGACCGCTTCACCAGGTGGCCAGAAGCCATCCCCTTGCCGGGCCAGCAGGCTGAGACCGTCGCCAGGGCCTTCTTCAAGCACTGGATCTGCGCCTTCGGCACTCCGCTGACGATCACCACAGACCAAGGCGCGCAGTTTGAATCCAGGCTCTTCGCAGCCCTGGCCAACAGCATCGGAGCCGACAAGGTCCACACCACACCATACCACCCACAGGCAAACGGTATGGTCGAGCGCTTGCACCGCACCCTCAAGGCGGCCCTGATGTGCAGCGCCCCAACACCGTGGCCCCTCGTCCTGCCGACCGTTCTGCTAGGCCTCCGCACGACGTTCAAGGAGGACCTCCAAGCTTCCCCGGCTGAAATGCTATACGGCTCATCGCTGAGGGTCCCCGGAGGTTTCTTCGTTCAATCCAGCCATCCAGACGCTGACGCTGCCACCTTCGTCACTGAGTTTAGAGGCCTGATGAACAGGCTCCGCGCCGTGCCAGGGTCCAGGCACATCCCGCCGAAGGCGCCGTTCTTCCACGGAAATCTGCGCTCTTGCGCATTTGTTTTCAGACGGGTCGACACGGTAANCTGCACTCTTGCGCTTTTGTTTTCAGACGGGTCGACACGGTAAGGAAGACACTCCAGCCGCCCTACACGGGCCCCCACAAGGTCCTGCGTCGCATCAACGACCAGGCCTACGTCATCGAGGTTGATGGGGCCCCCAAAACCATCTCCACGTCCTCCCTGAAGCCGGCTTACCTGGAGTCAGCCGACCAGCCCCCGGACACACCCGTCGGACAGCCTGGCCGTCCGCCGGCAACACTAGCGCCATAGTCTCCGCCCGCGCCGCTGCCTCCGACGACTACTCCACCTGCGCCGCCCACGCTGGCGCCGCCAGCGCCCTCGCCTCCACCGGCGTCCACTCCACCTGCGCCGCCTGCGCTGGCGCCGCTCGCGCCATCTTCTCTTCCAACTACGGCCGCGCCGGAGTCAGCTGCGCCCTCTCCATCGCGCCCAGCCCGGGCGCCCTCACACAACAGGCACGTCACGTTCCGGACGCTTCCAGCCTCCATCACTGGGGGGGGAGTGGCTGTGGCGGTCCCGTCTTCCCGCCGCCGCAAGCAGGTTATCATCCCCAGGACCGACTACTCCTAGAGCGTCGGCTCCCCTCTCAGCACCGCTGGACCGACGCGCCACCTGCCGGGACGCCACGGCGTAGCGAGCGCGAGGAGCGCTCGGACGCCAGCTTCAGTTTCTGCTCAGCCGCCGATTCGAATAGACTTATTCCGTTGTAAACGCTGTATTGTAGAATAAACCGTAATATTTCTTCCGTTAAGACCGAGTGCGTTATCTCTCCATCATTACCTATCCCAGGCTACGATCAGCCTAGACCCTCGGTCCTTAACAGATTTCCTTGTTGGTGACTTCGTTGACCTTGACTGGATTGAGCACCTCGTCCTCGGTTGCTCTGCTGCTGTGATCTCGTGCATTCTTTACTGTGGTGACCTCGTTCTCCACAGGTATAACATTTTCCTTTAGTTTGTACCGCAAAGGTACTGACGTTGGCTTTATTTTTAGACTCTGGTTGAATCATATTTTTCTCTTTAATCTTCGACTTGACGTAGTCGACTGTTCGTTGATCGTCTGGTATAGCATCTATAAAATCTCCAATGTAACTGTAACTTGGTGGCAAGGCTCTGATTAGATATCTTAATTTCTCGACTTCTTCTAGCTTTCCACCAGCCGATTTAAATTCGTTTGTTACTTTTTTGAATTCTGCGAAAAACTCTTCCACTGTAGTATAGTTATTTAATTTTATTTCTTCGATTTTTCCTCTGCATATAATTTGTAAGACTGTAGACTGAGACATGTACATTTTGTCAAATTTCTTAATCATCTTGAAGGCTGTTTCACATTCGCCAACGTACTCTAGTTGTTTGTCGGAGATAGTACTAATTATCATGGTACGAGCTTTTAAATCAATCTTCTTCCATTTGGCTTCGTCCTTTTTTTCAGCTTCCGTCATTTCTCGAGTTGCTGGATCCTTGCACTCTTTATATTCCAGCAGGATCATTAATCTTATTTTCCAGCTTGTATAATTTTCACCATCAAACACTGGTATCATAATATCTTTAATTTTAGCTTGCTTAGCCATTTTTTCTTCTTTAATTTTTATTTTATCGTATACTTGATTTGTTATAATAATAACCTTCTTCAGTTATTTTAAAAATATTTTTCTTATCGGATTTCTTAGTTCCTCTTTCCAAACAACTTCTTTAGTATCCAAATCGTGCTCTGAATTCACTTTTTTCTTAAGCCACGAGAATATGTACTTAACCTCTAATTTTGCCACGTGCTCTGATATAGCACTTTACCACGTGTTTCACTTGTCGACTTTAATCCGCTTGCATCGCACTTAAATCTTGATTATTTTTCAAAAATCTTCCTTTTGTTTAATACTTGACTACTTTATCTTTTTTTCTGAGCGTATATTTTTCTTCTTTAATCCTTATTTGTCCAGTTAATCTTCACTTGAATATTTTCTTTCTTCGACAGACGTTTCGACACAAAAAAACGAAATTCAATGTTTCACGAGTACGTACGTTTTTTCAAAAAATATTGTCCTTTAATATCACTGTTCAATTTGTCACTGTGCGATTTACTTCGTTTATAATAATCGTTGACTCCTTTTCCACGTGGCTCTTCTTCTAACCTCACTTTTCGACATCTCTACACAACTCGAGAGTTAATATAGAAGATGTGAAATTTTTAAACCACTCTCAGCTACCATGTTGGATTGTGTGGATCAATAAACAAGGCAGTGAGGTTTAAATAATATATTATATATTGAACGGCTTGAAAGCCTAGTTGGCAGTGCGTCCGCTCAGCACGGAGTCTTACAGGCAAGAGAGAGTGTGGAGCACAGTAAAGCATAGTCTGACTCCACGAAGTATAGTATACAGTATAGTGTGCTCTTAGAGTATATACGCGAGACATGCGCACTATGCTTGCGTTCGCTAGAGCTTGACTCGTTCAACGATTACGACTGTATAAATTCATATATTATAACATGAATATTCACCGAATTTTCTCTTTGGTCTACGGAGTCACGGCTACAGCCTAGAAAAGTTCCGAATAAAGAAAAGACTTAGAATATTTCGGTTAATTGGGACTTAAGCTTTTTCGTCTTTATCGATACTTATAAGTATTCGCTCCAATCGACACTTAGATTATTTTGTGACTAGCGGGACTTGTAATATTTTGCCGCTATCAGGACTTAGAATCTTTTGCAACGGTTGAGCTTAGACTCTGTTACAGTTATCAAGACTTAGAAGATTACGTTGTCATTTGTCATTTTAAAGAATCAGTGCGAGATTTTCGTCAGTTGCGAGCGAGCGTTATTTTAAAAGTTATTAAAAGTGAATAAACTGAGTGAGATTTAAATCGCGAATATATCTTAAATCCGGAAACTCCTAACTCGTGACGAGCCCTATCTGCCCTTTCTTTCCGCTTTGGAAGCTGAGCCAACGCCCTGCTGAGAGGATGTGCTGGTAGCGGTGCAGTTCGGTTGCAGAAAGGAAAATAATGGTAAGTAGGTAATTCACACCACCAGGCTGGCACACTCTTTCTCTCTTTCTTTCATAGTTAATCGCGCTATAAGTGATGACATAATTCAATTATACAATTAAGGGGGTCCGAAAGTCAATTCAAATCTAGATTTCGCGCCACAAAATAGCAGACGACAAAAGTAACTAATTTGCTTATAACAAACAATAAAAGCAAAATTATGAAAAACTAGGACATCACTGCCCTCCGTTATGTAATTATCTACCATTTTACAAAGTTTGACACTTATAAATAAATATCTCGCCGAATGGCATTCGAATTATATGATTTTGAGACATTATTTTTTTATTACTTTTTTTTATTACTAATTGTAACCCCCCGTGTACCAAACAAATAATGATCACGAGGCGAATGCATCATTATATCACATAAATGTATGAATAATCTTTCTTTTTGTTTATCTGACACATGTCATTAAATTTACACCCTTTTCACTGCCGTATATTTTCTATAACAATAATTATAATTTCGTACAAAATCACAACTTATTTTCCCTATAAAATCCGTTTCAAAAGCCAGGTCCGTACCTGAGGTCACGGTAAGGCCAAATAAGTTGTTTTCTTTCAACAATTCTTAAATTTCCCGTATTCGTAAAATCATCACAGCTCATTTCAAACAAGCAAACAATCATTCCTTTGTAAAACATTTCTCAAAATAAATTCTTTATTAGCGTTTCACATTTCAATAACATTTTCACTGCTTTCTTCACACATCTAATCACATCTCATCTATTAACTACAATATTTATTTATTTTCCACATATTCGAGTCAATATATTTCCACTCAATAATTGTATTTGTATATTATGCGATTTCAATTTGTTGATTCTTATTTTCACCTGTATTCGATTGTATCAACATTTGTCATCATTATTCTCGTTATTTTCGCCGAGGTTGTTATTTGATACAGATATCTTTCATTCGTAATAATTTTCCAATTTGATTTTTCTTGCTTCATAAATAAAGTGAATAAAAGCTGCTAGCCACAAGCATTATACAAACATATATAATTGTAACATTTATTTGACCACCTGTATTCCATCTACTCCTGATCATATGTGCGCCACAAGTCTCTATTAATTATATTGATTATAAAATTTTCAGATCTTTTCTTGAGCACGAACTCACTTATTGTTATTTTTTTGGGATATATCACGTCTTGCATTCAATAAAATATTTATTTTTACTTAAGAGGATAGAAATAAATTCAACTCTCTCTAAATAATTTCTCTAAGCAAATAACGCGAAAATAACAATCTTTCATAAGAGAACTTTATTCATCAGAAACAGTCACAAATTCTTGATACAGTACCTGAGTAGAATAATAAAAAATACAGGGTGTAAATAATACACAGTTATAACGTAGTAGTAGACACGATGGTAGCTGTGAAGTGCTTGGTGGCTGTTGTCAGGCGAGTGACTTCTTCTTGATTCGGAAATCGACTGTCCGTTTGGGTTTAGGCCATAAAGTCAGATCAGTTTTCTAAGACTGTTGCTGTGCGCGTAAGCATCTATCTGTGTGTCTCTAGATGGTATATGCATGTGTGTTCTATCGCTGTATTCCATGCGACATGTCACTAGAATTACGAGATGCGCCTACAGAACATAAATCATTAAGTAGTGAATTCTCTAATGCATTTGGGATAAATACATCAGAGAATCAACAATATCACACTACGTCTTCTGCTGGCCTGTGCACCTGGTTGTAACCTCACCTGTTAGCGCCCGGAGCCAGAGTTGGCTCCCCTGTGCTGACAAGAAGAGTATTACCCTCGACGATAGCGCCAATGCGGCCGGGACTGTCGTGCCTGTTGCTGCTGATGGCACTAGAAGGCTTAGCGACGTCCCGAAGAAACGCGAGAAGATCCGCGCTCGATAGCCACGAAGGAATTGGCGACGCGATCGCAGACTATAGACGGCTAGGGGTATGGCGAACAAATCGAGTCGTGAGTGGGGTTGTGAAATCCAGTAAATCAAGAGTACCAAGTAAATCGTATTCCCCAACCGGAAGTAGCGACTCGTAGACGATACATCACCTTAGTAGCGCTGGCGTCAAGCCATTTCGCCAGAGGATTCCTTATTCCTATTATTGCGCCGCAACGGGCTTTCGCACAATGGGCCAGAAATTTGAAAAAGTGATCACGGGTTATCTTCACTCGAAAAAAATCACAGAAAACAAAAATTAAAGGTAGGGAAATGTCTAGTTCTGAGTCCGTTTCCTCCGAAACCTGCGACCGGTTATATTTTTTGTGGCAGCTCAAAAGCTAGCCTTATTTTTATAATGTCCTTTTTCCATTTTACCCATAAAAATTTACATTTTTTACTTTTTTAACTATAATAATTGAGATATAGAAATAGTAGTGTATATGTATATATATATATATATATATATATATGGTATAAGTAGGCGCTGGTGAATACTGTGCCTATATCTTAAGTATTATAGTTAAAAATGTAAAATATTTAAAACGGTTCCACTTATTTTTAGTAAAATAGAAAAAGGACATTCTAGAAATGAGGTTAGCTTTTGAGCTCCCACAAAAAAATATTGTCGGTGGCGGGTTTCGGGGGAAACGGACTCGGAAACTAGACATTCTTACGAAGATTTTCTTACCTTTGAGTTTTGTTTTCAGTGATTTTTTCGAGTGAAGATAACCCGTGATCACTTTTTTAAATTTCTGGTCCACTGGGCTTCGGGTTCCGATTATTTCTCGCGATTTCAGGAAACCAAGGAAGTGAGACCAGGATCCATGGCAACAATAACTCATAAATGCCGTCTTGGGCCACGAGGATACGAGTATCGCAAAGAAATACCGAATAAAACAATTAAACTGGTTGTTTCTCGGGATAGAGAAGTCGTGCCAGTTTGAAGCACGGATCAAGACGCGTATTTTTCGTCTTCGCGAGTGACCGCGCCGTAACTTATGAAGTGAAATAGACCGCCGCTCTTGCGGAAACGCGGAGAAATTGTCAATCTCTAACGATCATTAACCCCTAGGAAGCCTTGTAGTCAAATCGAATCTGACCGGGAGTTTAAGAATATATTTTGATTTTCTGTACAACATAAAATAACTATTGTGTGATAATTTAGTAAACCATCTGCCACGCCAGGCAATTCCTGTAAGTGTAGCAACCCAACGTTTGTCCCCCTCTATAGATGTAAGAGTTTGGAGTAGGTAAATCGTAGTAAAATAATAGTAATCTGACTGTTTACGCGGCAATAGGAAAACCGTTAAAAGTGCAACGTCACAACCAATCAAAATCACTAAAGTCCAAAATTCCAAACATATTTACTCAGAATATTCAAAAATAAACTTTACTGATAAAAATAATTCCGTTATCGCGCAATTAGAAATTTCCTTAAACCTTATAAGGGAACTTTACAGGACTTTTATAGAAAATGCGGTTGGAGTGCGTACATTTTCTAAATTGACAAACTGTTTGTAATGAAAATAAAGTGACAAATTTTTTCACTTACCTTAAAATTATGTTTTGATAAGGAGAGGTTACTTAGCATTTTATTAATATAAGGTATCGATAGACAGGAAATAATGGTATTAATTATTTTTATTATTATTATTATTATTATTATTATTATTATTATTATTATTGTTATTATCATTATTATTATTATCATTATTATTATTGTAAAAATTGATATCCTAATATTATTATAATTAAGAGCCATATTATTATTAGTATTTTTATCATTATTCAATAATTTTATTTTATATTACTTACAAACATTTACAAATGTAACAATACAATTTAGTGCGGCTTACAGTATATTCAGAAAACATTATATAAAAGTAATAGTTATAACGATTTCAGCATAGTTAAGAGTAAGTATTAATAACAGTCAACGCTAAAGTAGTAGTAATTATTGATATTAATATTTATAGCAGTACCAGGAGTATTATTAGCAGCAGTAGTACTAGGGATAATAGTAAAGTTGACTATTTGCTTAGCACAGGTTACGATGGTGAAATTAATGTTACAATCATATTAATGAATCGCGAAAGGCTACGTGTGAGACATTGTAACTTTGATTATATTTTTGTGTCAACTCATGTACATCTACATGTTCATATAAGAAAAAAGATAAAGAGGAATCCATGGATACTTGTATGTGTTACACAATTTTAGACTTAAGAAAATTTAACAAAGTAGTGATCAATTAAAAAATGAAAATGTTATAACGCACTTAAAGTAGCCAAAGTACACACATACATATATACGGAAAAACTTTTAAAAACCTAGGGATTACAAAAGTTGTACATACTATTTGTTCAGAAACCTTGGACGTAACACTAGTAGTGTAGTTATAATACTAATCTAAATTATAAAAATACATAATAGCATCAAATTTGCATACTTTTAATTTCCACAAGCGTTTGCTAACGGTTGGCTTATATCGAGGCACATCGTTGGCTTACGAAGATGCACAATAATTAGTAAGCAAGCTATTTCGGTTGGGTAATTTTTTATCATGGTAGAACCGCAAAAATTATTTCTTTTTTAAGTCGTTATGTATTAGTATTTAATAATATCAGTGCTACAACCTTTTGTAGGAATAGTCCTTACTATTTCACAAAATAAAAATCACTGAAGAGCATATATGGCATATTCCTTGTAGATCAGCATGAAATATAATGAGTTTATCTTGTTGTAAATATTTAAAAGTAGTTTTCACACTTTGCGGATCTTTGATGGAGCTTAACTTATACAAGAACTTGTTTCTTGGCCCAAAAAACAAAAGCTTTATTTGGTTTTACGCATAAGCCCCCCCCCCCCCACCCCATATAGAGATACTAATGTATTTACATGTATATATAAACGGTTGAACAGAAGAAGCATTTAGTCCAGCGGCGGCCTTAAAAATCAGATGGTTCCGAAAATTGTTTCAAAACATATTTTTTGAACATTTAATTCTTCTTAAAAATAACCAGCAAAAAACGCTTGTTTAGCTTGCGGCTTACTTCTTTATTATATTTAGTTGTATAACATGTTCTAAAAGAATAAAATATTCCAAAGTAATGTTGTTTGTATAGAAAAGCGATGGCTCCGTGGTAAACCACCTGCCTCCCGGTCAAGGGGTCGTGGGTTCGAGCCCCCACCAGCGCGATCAGTTTTTTCAGATCCGATGGAAATCTTACTCACGACACCGGATTTGAGAAAGGCGTAGGTGTGATGAGCCTACCCTGGAAACTTTCGAACGCTAAAATTCATCTAGAAATACAACACGATACGTTGTGAGGCCATGAACTTTCGAGTTCGAAAAAGCCGCCCATTTATTTTTATTTTTTTTTAATATTATTTGTATAAAATATGTTGATGTACGTTTCATAATTTTAATAAATTTTGTAATAAGATAATACGTAAAAATGTTTTCTTTTAATATGATATACTATTATTAAATATGTGGCGGTTGCTCCACCCGGACTGCTGGCGCCACCTCGCGGTCGCCGAAAGCAATGACTCGGGCGATCTTCTAGAGGGCTCTGCCCTCCCCCGGGCGCTTCCGCCGGAGACGAGCACGCCGCTCGCTCTCTTGGACTTCGAGCGTGTCACGCAACGCATCGTCCGCGATATTGCATCCAGCAAACCCTGTCGAATCCGCCACGCGACCTCTTATAAAGTTTCCACGTTGTATAATAAATAATTGCGCGCGTAACCTTGTACCTCGATTCCTCGCTAAATTGGTGACCTCGCTAAATTGGTGATCGCGGCGGATTACCGGTGGGCTTCGCCAGGTTCGAGAAGGCGTGTGCAGTGCGCGGCTAGTGACGCGCTGACACGTGAAGAGCTAATTTGAAGAGCTAAATTCCTAACTATCTTATTGTAGAAACCAAGTGCTACGGAAACTCCGCGCCGACCCGGCGGTGACGCAAACCGCTTGCTCCGCCTGAAAGTTAGGGGGTTCCGCGAACAGCTCGAAGCAGAGCATCCCGACCTGGACAAAATGGTCTTCGAGAACGAACCCATTCTTAACCTGCAGCTCAATGGCACCCAGCAGCCCAACAACGCCCAGCAGCCCAACGGTGTCCAGCCGAACAACAGCATCCAGCCGAACAACGGCACGGCGCCCCAGCAGGACAACGGTACGGCCCCAGGCGCGGGTATCATGCCGGCCGACCCCAACCTCAATGCACTACGTATATAACGTGGCGATTCGAACGCCACCATTTTGGAAGCATTGTCCCGATGCGTGGTTCCTGCAGCTCGAGAGCATTTTCGCGTGCAATCAGATACAGTCTGATTTACACCGCTACAACACGCTCGTTGCTAGCCTCGACTAAGAGACCGTGCAGGACATGCTGGACGTCATGCTCGCGCTGCCCAACGCAGGTAAATACCTGTACATGAAAACTCGCATTCTCGAGCGCTATGGCCTTACGACGCAGAAAAAGCTACAGACGCTCTTCACTGGGTTGGAGCTGGGCATACGCAAGCCATCGCAGCTCCTTCGTCACAAGCGCACGCTGGCTGGAGCAAGCATAGACGACGAGGCTCTCCGAGTACGCTGGCTCGACCTCATGCTGGACAACGTCGCAAAAATGCCGCGCATTCTTCGCAACAGCGCCCTGGACGAGCTCGCAGAGGTGGCCGACGGCATCATCGCGACCGGACCAGCGGCTTTCGTGGTACATCCGAGCACCAAGCGGGCGGCTTCACCAGCTCGCTCTGTCGCTGTGTTGCCGGCTGGAACAGCTGACCCCCTCCTCGTTGCTGAGTTCGCTGCCCTGCGAGTAGCCATGGCAGAGATCGCATCTGCAACCACGCGAACTCTCGAGGCGGTTCAGAGGCTGAGCTCCAACAACCAGCAAGGTGGCCGCTCAAGGTCACGAGCGAGGTCTCCAGCTCCCAACCCGAACCATTGCTACTACCATTAGCGTTTTGGGAACCAGGCGACGAACTGCAGGCCACCATGCACACACCCGTCGGCCAAGGGAAACTAGATCGGCTGCCTGGAGCTTCGGCGGTCTCCGACAGCCCTGACGTCGCTGAAAACCGCCTACACGTCCTTGACAGGACGACCAACACCACCTTTTTAGTGGACTCCGGCTCGGTGCTTTCACTCCTGCCCCGATCAGCTGTACGGGATCGCAGGCTCACCGTCTAGCCGCTTTGCCTGGTGGCGGCAAACGGCACCCCGGTTCACACCTTCGGCAGGCGCCTGGTCACGTTCAACCTCGGACTCCGTCGTGCCATCCCGTGGCCGTTCGTCGTGGCGGACGTCCCAGTGGCGATCCTGGGGGCGGACTTCCTGCACCACTCAGGGTTTCTGGTGGACCTCCAGCGTCGCCGACTCATCGACCCAACCACGACACGTTCCACCCCGGCGGAGATCGGGGCGGCGGCCATCCACGGCGTCTCCATGGTTGCAGGCTCCAGCACCAGCGGCTCCCAGGACGACTACCAGCGACTGCTGGCCGAGTTCGCTGACCTGGCCCAGCCGCACGAGGGGAGTGCTACGCTCAACGGCGAGCTGGTCAAGCACGAGATACACACCACCGACCCGCCGGTCTACTCTCGGCCCCGACCACTCTACGGCGAGCGCCTGACGGCAGCCAGGGAGTACTTCAACAAGCTGCTCCAACGAGGCATCATCCGTCCAGGATCCGGGCAGTGGTCCAGCCCACTCCACTTGGTGCCCAAGCCGAAAGGAGGCTTTCGCGCCACTGGCGTCTACCAGAAGCTGAACGCCATCACCATCCCCGACCGCTACGGCTTACCGCGAATTGAGGATCTCCTACAGACACCCTTCGGTCTCTACGAATTCTTCACCCTTTCCCTTGGTCTCCGGAATGCCACGCAAACGTTCCAGCGGTTCATGGACAGCCTGCTTCGAGACCTGCCTTTCACGCGGGTATACATCGATGACATCATCGTGATGTCCAGCAACCACGAAGAGCATCAGCAGCATCTCTGAGCGCTGTTCGAGCGGCTACGCCAGTCACACTTAACCGTCAACCTCGCCAAGTGTGTGTTTGGCCAGAAGGAAGTGGACTTCCTAGGCTTCACCGTCTCCAGCCTCCGGTAGGGAAGATCGACGCCATCCGAAGCTTTCCGAAGCCTAAAACGCCCAAGGCACTTCGACGCTTCCTGGGGATGCTAAACTTTTACCGACGCTGCATACTACGTCCGCATGATCACCGAGAAGTTTGCCTGGCCTGGCATTCGCAAGGACGCCAACTCCTGGGCGCAGTCCTGCGACTCGTGCCAGCGGTCAAAGGTCCAGCGTCACAATCGGGAGGCCCTGTCAACTTTCGAGGTCCCAGACAACCGCTTCGACCATGTGCACATGGACATCATCGTCATGCCGCTCGTCGGGAACCTCCACTACTGCCTCACGATGATCGACCGCTTCTCCAGGTGGCCTGTGGTGGTACCGATGGCCGACATCAGGGCCAAAACCATAGCGAAGGGTTTCTTCGAGCACTGGATTGCTCACTACGGCCAATAACAATTACGACGGACCAGGGTACCCAATTCGAGTCCGCCCTGTTTGCCTCTCTGGCTCAAATGGTGGGAGCTCGTAAAATCCACACAACGCCATACCATCCGCAGGCGAACGGGCTCATCGAGCGATTTCACCGCACGCTGAAGGCTGCGCTGATGTGCGAGCACCTCACCCCTTGGCCCGATAGGCTGCCCATCGTCATGCTGGGACTCAGATCCTGCCTCAAGGAAGATCTTCAGGCTTCCCCAGCAGAGATGCTGTACGGAACATCTCTACGCATCCCTGGGGAGTTCTTCGTCACCGACAGCGCGCCAGCGGACCCTGGAACCTTTGCAGGGAAACTGAGAGAGCTGCTCAGCGCCATCAAACCGGTTCCGACTGCGCACCACGGGAGCTACAAGCCATTCAGGTTGAGGAGCCTTATCACCTGCTCGCACGTGTATTAGCGCATCGACGCGGTCAGGAAGTCGCTGGTCCCGCCGTACGCTGGGCCCTTCAAGGTCGTCCGCCGGATCAGCAACAAGGTCTACGTTATCCTGGTCAATGGAGTGGAGAAGGCCGTCACCACTGACGCCCTCATCCCAGCTCACCAGGACACGTCCGACCCGCCGAGACCTCCAAGCCCCGCAGCTCCAGCGGCACCGCCGACACAGTCAACGAGGAGTCAGGCGACTCCACTCCATCCAACGACATCACCGAAGAAGAAGAAGAAGAAAGAAGAAAACGTTCTTCTGTTTCAGAGCACCCCGTCGACAGGAGGAAGGTTTCATTCGCTTCCCAGGGGAAGCTCACTAAGGGGGGAGTACCTGTGGCAGTTGCTCCACCCGGACTGCTGGCGCCACCTCGCGGTCGCCGAAAGCAACGACTCCAGCCTCGGGCGATCTTCTAGAGGGCTCTGCCCTCCACCGGGCGCTTCCGCCGGAGACGAGCACGCCTCTCGCTCTCTTGGACTTCGACCGTGTTACGCAACGCATCGTCCGCGATATTGCATCCAGCAAACCCTGTCGAATCCACCACGCGACCTCTTGTAAAGTTTCCACGTTGTAAAAATAAAAGTGCTTAAACGAACACGGAGGAGTTGTACAGAATAATTGCGCGCGTAACCTTGTACCGCGATTCCTCGCTAAAAATATTTGAATTAATTTTTATAATGGTTTAGTCGACCTGTATATAATTGTGTTTATTTATTATTTTAATTTACAGCTGTAAATTATGTACAAGGTAATTAAAATGTGCGACGTGAAATATACCATTTCAGACAAATAAGTACCTCTAATATTTTATAATAGATGACCTACAAGAAACATAAAGTAATGGCTAATAAGTAGCTCTATACGCAAAGTTGACACTTGTAACGCAGTACATTGCAAGTCTATCGATACCTACAACGTTACACAGCTAAGTTTAAGTAGTAGAAAAACAGTAAACAACCAGAAGTTTATAACTTCTAAAGCTAGGCTAAGCCCGTAGCAACATATCATGGTATAATATCAGTACATAAATATAAAATAATAATTTTTTTGTACTGCAAGACAGTATTTGATGTTTACAACCATATGATGAACCGAGTTAAATCATTACTAAATTATTACGTATAACCTTAGTTTACCAATCGATATTCTTATTTTTTGCAGCAAATCTATCAGCCATCTTCATAATTATTAGTATAGTGATCAGATAAAAAAATTTAATAATATAGCGATAGGTATGAAAAAATGTAATTATCATATCATGATAATTACATTTGGGTCGATAATACACTTATGGAAAATCTAAACTATTATCTGAGTTTCCGAAATAAATTTTTATATAAATATGTATATCATCACTTGTATATTTTTGATCATGGTTATCTCCAGCGTCATCTGATTGGAACTACATCTAATAACTTTTATTTGGCATTTTTATGCACTTAATCTTGTTCTATTAGTGTTTAAATATTGTGTACTAAAGGCGTAAAGTGGCCTTTTTTTTAGACCGAGTGTGAAGTTTAAGCATCGAGCAGTACGAATCAAGGCCAGTTAGCCCGAGTCGAAGGCGGAGGGTGTTTCCCAGCCGCAGACAAGTACTACAACCACACGAGGTCAAAAAGCCCACTTAGCCCTGCACACCATATTTTATGCAACGCGTGGAGGTATTTTAACAATTTTTTGTATTTATAGCACAGTGTGGCTAAAATCCGCTGTTAAGTCACGCCTATCTGTGGCTAAAGTAGTCCTCGTTTGCACCGTGTTTATCACACTCGCCACGCTAGGGTGCTAACTGTGCCGTGTAAAAAAATAAACATTCAAGTCACACGTATCGTGATGTACTATTTTCGATATTAATTATAACATATGTATGTTTGATTGTGCATAAGCACGCTCCTTAGCTAATTCTTATCGTTAAGAATTACGAAAACTAATTGTTCGAAAATTATATTCCTGGGATGATTCTATGTGTTGATATGTAAACATTAGGATTAATGTTAAAAAATTGATTCTTACGAAATATAGGGTTGTTTACAGGAGGCATCGATTTCCAATTTATATAATATTGTTATTATACAGATTCATACTGAGAAGTATGATAATCTTTCTCAATATAATATAGTGTTCGATATACCCAAAATCTTAAAAATATTTTTATTAAATTTTAATTTTTTTACTTCTCGAAATAGGAGATGATACTATACCTCACCACAAATATTTTCAACAATTTTTAATCATGCCATCCACGCATCCCTATTTACACCCTTTGGTTGTCAAATTTGTACTGAAAGGTCTCGAAAACCTTTAGCAAGTATGTTTTTAACAATTTTTCTAATTTTCTATAACCTTATTTTATTATTTTAACCCCTAAAATAATAGATGACGACCAAATGGCTGTACCTGTACCAGTCTGCAAAATTTCACTATGATGTGCCATCCCAAAGTGTATTAGAATCACTTTGCAATATTCTACCGCGTGAAAAAAACAAATATACTATAGATTAAGAAAGAGCACGTCAAAAGAGACCTATCCATTATGGTGCATGGGAGCAGCTATCGACACTAGAACACTATCCACTCCTGCAAAATGGAATACTTCTAAGTTATCTGGGATGGCTTGTTATTAACTCAAGCTAACGACGACATAGTTGGTTTTTTCTCTTCAATAATGAATCTGGTATTCGAAACAATTTTCTGAACTAGTTGCTTTATGAAAGAATTTTTTGAACTTGCTGCTTTACGAAACAATTTTCTAAACTAGCTGCTTTACGAAACAATTTACTGATTAGCTAGTTTCTGAAGCTTCCTTTGGATTAACTGCTTCTTTTTCTCGACCGTCAATATACAGTATATCTGTATATAGTAGTTGCAGTAGATCAGGTATAATTTTAATATATATTAATGTTTGATATTTCGTTTGGCAGGGCTTAAAGGGAAAACTGGGATATGCGATATCTGTTTTTTTTTTTTTTTTTTTTGTTTGATATGTTTCTAGCGCGAATAGAGGACCTAACAAATATAACTCCTTCTTTTCATAAATATAACGTAAACAATACATGGAAGATTGTGTAATAAATGTTACATTACAAGTATTAATAATTACAAGTACGATTACAAGTATTAATAATTCATGAAATTACCTATGACAGTTTCAAAACATTTTCAGAATTTCTTATCTAGAAACTCTGATATTATTTTATGAAATTAAATATTTGATAAAGGTTTTATCATCCCACAGAAATGTTAGTCTAATAAAGTATGTACTGAATTTATATAAATAAAAATATATAAAAACCTCTAAGGCTCTTATGTTTTGAGTATACACTATACACATTGAGCCGATGTTGATTTTAATTCACGCAAATGAATATACTTATTATTAATTTAAAAAACTGTTGTTTGACCAGTCACTTGTATTTTTACGTCATACCATGTGATGAGCAATATAAAAAGCTATGTAATCTAAAACGACAAAACCGAAATTTTTTGACACGTTCATGAAAAAAGCCCTTTGTGTTTGAAGTAAAGGAAAAGTTTCACATTTCAACTTTTTGGGAGGAAATAGCTATTCCCTTCTGCTACTCAATGTTATTCATGTTTCAAATAAAGTTATATATTTTCTAATATTTAATCGTGATCGAAATTTGGAAAAGACTTGTGCACGATTCAAAATGCGCAAGTTTCTGTTTACTCTACATACATAATAAAAGATCTAGCATGGTGAAGATTTGAGCAAAGATATAATATTAATGTCTTTATAAATATATAAATATTTGCTATGAAAAGTTGCGAAAATTTCATGTCAAATTTGCTCGTGTACAATATATTGAATTAATATATTTTTATTAATTAAAAACAGTGTTTGTTTGTGATTATTTTAATTTCATTGTGTTTCAGTTTTTTATAGCCCTTAATTATTAAGTCTCTTTAGTAAAACAACTTAGATACAAAATTTTTTATCGTTTTAAAACGACATGTGATCCTTAAAGATAATCTTTGATGTATACTAGAAATAAAGTTATAATTGAAAAATTAAACTTTGGTCCTAACAAACATATGAGTTCATTTTGTACCTATCTAAAAATGATGACAGTTAGAACCGACTAGAAAGAATATTTCATTATAAAACAAGAAGAAGAAAATTAACTGAACAAAGTAAGCTACAAAAGTTTTTTTACGCTTGATATAGTAACAAACAAACTTTCAATAAATCTTTTTTCGATATTTAGAGTAACCCAATTTATAATGTTTAATAATTATTTTGCATACACGCACGCATAAAGAGAGACACGTATAAAGAAAACTCAGAATTATTATTCAAGTTAATGTTGTATATAACTTAACTTAAGATTGATCTGTAATAACAAAATACAATAAATTCTTTAACCTTCACGAAAATAATATACAAAGATCTATGCATAGATCGCTGTTTTAATATCCAAATTTTTAATTTCGGTATGCGTACAATGAAATTCTTTGTGTATATACGAAACAACTGGTAGAAACGTTTACAAAAAACTGTACAAGACTCTTTCATTTCTCATTCGACTCTTAGTCTCAAGATATCACGTTGTTTTATAGGTAATTCTAAAAAGACTCACCAAATAAAAAATTAATAAATAATCAATACATAAAAAATACATACGATTGTACAAAATGCATATGCGAAAGTATAAACAATTGTAATGATTATTCATCAAATTTATTACCAGTGACCTAGTTAAAGTTACATAGAGTATGATCATATAATTAAAAGAAGGTCAGATTGTTCGCTGTATTATAAACTTAAAGGAGAGAAATATATTTGAGTTTGCGAACATAATGTATTACCTGCTTATTATTATTATTGTATTATTTACGTTTTAAACTTGTAGATATATTTATCGTCAGAGTCTACAAACATGCCAGGAACAAGTACAAAGAGAGTTAGATAGAGTTTATAAAATTTTAAAATAGTTACTAGCTAGAGCACCGAGCGAAAAGCCTATGTGAGCCCATACTCAAATGAGATGATCAACGGCAAGGACGCGCAAAGATATCAATCGATCATATTGTGGACATGTTTGTAGATTCCGGAGATGAACATCACTGCACGTTCGAAACGTCAGTAATGTAAGCAAAGTAATAAGTTGTGTTCGCGGAGATTGATAAATTTCTCTCCTATAAAAATATAATCGTGAGTAATAAAATTATGGGTAAAAAATGTTTCGTAGTTATGACTTACGCACACATAGAATCATATCTATCTATGTACATATACAAAAATCTTTCTGAGAATATGGATACGGTTCTTGTTATTATGGTCGTTTATTATGCTTTCCATTCATATTGTAGTGAATTAATGAGTATATATATATATATAGGCATCATATGTGCGCATCAATAATGATTAATGTATCAGTGTTATACAAAATTTTTCACATTTTTGGAAATAATTCAGAATAATAGTTTGTTATAAGAATCTTGTTATAGAAATAAATAAATTAATGCTTAATTATAAATTTGTTTCTTGTTTCGTACAAGATTAAAAGCTATTTTTAATCTCTCTCTTTCCCTCCTTCTATTTCTTCCTCTTTTTTTATTGTTTATGTAGATTTTACACATTAGTACATATTTGTACATACACCATTTTTTTTTACTTTTTTTGAGTTCTTTTATGAACATCATAGACAGAAAGTGTCCTTTGTTTATATTAACAGTGCTAGCCAAGCACTTTGAAGAGACATAATTTTAAAAATATTTCTGATGGTTTTGTCTATACTTTGTGCTAATTAATATATCAATTACTATAAATCACTTAAAAGCGCTTACAACTCAACGGAAAATTTTGTTCGTTCTTGCCTAGTGCGACAGTTGAATCTGTGTATGTGTGTGTGTGTGTGTGTGTGTGTGTGTGTGTGTGTGTGTGTGTGTGTGTGTGTCTGTCTGTCTGTGTGTGTGCAAATCTACAGCCAACAGAAAACTTTTTCGAGTATTAAAAAGAGGTTATTTTGCTGAGGGCCATTCTTATATTAAGTCTTACTGTACCTACATTTTCAGGTCATCCAGAACGTGGATCTCTTATATTGTATTTTCTGTGATTAGAAAATAAGATAAGATAAGACACAACAGGTTGGGCTACTAATTCGCCGTAATAATGAATTTAATATGATAAAAAAATTGAGTGTGTAAAAAGGATCACTAAATTTTTCATTTACTTGGAACTACCAAAAACTGTAATTTTTCAGAATAAATAAAGCAAATTTTGTAGCTGGTATCTCAAACTACTGAGTATTTTTTGTTATTCCAAATATCTATGAACAATTTTGTGATTGATTAAAAGTTCTATTTAAGGAGGCATGCGTAGTACTTAATGCAGGTGGCTGAGGAGAAGCATACAACAAAATGTAACTGCAACGTTTCGAAACTGTTAGAAATACAGTGATAACCCGCAACATCAAGCTAACACCGCAGCGCCCTCGCGACGTCAAGTCGTCTCAGTCACGTGATCCGCCCCTGCGCTCGGCGGCGCTCTCCGCTCGCTGCCTCACTGTTCGCCAGCTCTCTGAGCAAGGAACATCGCCTAAGCTCACGTCACGTTACCTCTGTTCCTCTTACGATTAATAAAGCCACGTTCAGTTCTGCAATAATCCGAGTGTATTCTATTCCGTGTTTACTTTTAACCCCACACGCGTATCGGTTTCTTCGATTATTCTAACAGGTTATGGGCCCAGCACGCTTCCACTGCGCGAACCGCCGTGCGAAAGTGATAAAGTGAAAAAGAAAGCCAAGAATCACACTCGATCAAAAGCTCGAACCTCCCAGGAACGTCAAGATCACGCACGAAACGCAACTCGACAAAGGAGCCGAGGAAAGCGGGAAGCCGCTTCTCGTCTACAAAGTCAGGGGTTTCTCCAGGAAGCGCCGCTGTGCTGTCCGAGTCCAGAGCCATCGTCAGGTCAGTTTCGTTGGGAAAACCTGGAAAGCACGAGTAAGTACACAAAGAATTTTGTTAAGTGACGTAGTGAGGCGCCAACGAAGAAAACGCGTTTTTTTGTGAAAAATTCAAAGAAACGCGATTGAGAAAATGATGCGCACGAAGTAAAAGTAGAGCCAAAATTGCGAAAGTTAACAAAAACGAACAGAGAAAACATGCTAAGAGGCATTGCACCAGCCATAAAATCAAAAGTTGAGTAGAGAGATATATTTAGGGGGAGAGAGCGAGAGAGAGAGAGAGAGAGAGAGAGAGAGAGAGAGAGAGAGGAGAGCGAAAAGACGCGAAAAGACGCCACCTACGTCGCGACGAAAACGCGGGAAGCAAGTGCGCATGTCATACAAGGCAACGCCATCTTAGCTTGGCTGTGCGCTATATACTCGCGCGTGCATAAGAACGGAGGGAGAGCCGTTGTAGCTGCGCTTTCGCCCCACGGAAAGCCTAACTATTGATCATGATAAAGCCTGTCAACAGAACAGCCATGTACATATTATCATTCTAAACGCTCAACTCTCTGTCGACGTCTCGGCAGGTGTATATATATGGGTGTGTATATGTATATGTGTGTGTACACACACACACACACACACTCACACACACGCCAAACACGAGCACGGTCGCACAGCAGTATGAAACGGCTTATTTTGGACAAAAAGCAATCACGCCTCATAGAATAGCGCTACGGAAAATAACCGGGGTGATTGTTGAAGGTCTGAAGATGTACTTTCATGGAAAAATAAGGAAAATACGTTTCCTATATGGGAAAGCCTTAGAAAAATACGCTGAAGTCGTGTTTTTTTCAATTTTTTTGCATATTTTTCATTAAACATTAGTGCAGAGGACTTTAGGACAAAAATTTATTGCAGATTATTAAAGTAGAAAAAAACCTTTAATTTCATTTTTTGGTAAGGTTTCTAGGTGCGATAGAACTCAAGTTACAGCCATTTTAAGTTGCGTATCTCGCAAAAAACGATTTTGTTTTAATTTATGGCTTGTTTCTCGTCAGGATTTAGTGAAAAGGGAACCAGGACAATATTACGCTGTAGGTTATCAAATAAAAGTAAAAGAGCTGTAATTTTACTTTTTTGGGAAGGTTGTTAAGTGCTATAGAATCGGTTTTACAGCGATTTTAAGCTACAGTAGCGAAATTGCACAAAATGACCGTTTACGGATTTCACACCTTGAAAATTAAAAAATCTTAAATGTCATAACTCCGCTTTCAAATTGCCTTGGAGCTTCTTCCATAACTTAAACTGAACCTAATGGAATGTACTAAAGCTCTTTAGCTTTGAAACGATTTAAATTCTTTCGCGTATTTAATTTGATAAATAATTTTATTTGAGAGCTGTGTGTCTTTTTTGATTGATACGTGAACAAGTCGTTGCTAATAAATTTATTTTAATTCAAGTGCAAGATAAAGATTTACTATTAAATACGCAACAATTATTACAAAATAAAATTGAAGAGTGTTTCTGAGACACAAGGTACTGAGTGGGATTGCGGGATAAGGTAAATAATTGCGACACAATTGTATATATTTATTTAAGTAGAACTCGGTGAAATTTCTCTTATTTATTGTCTAACCATATAGCGAAGAAAAATTAGAATGAATAAACATATGGAACTAATTCAAGGAAAATCAAGCGGAATAGTTCATTAATATAATACGGCATACATAGCGTAGATTCGAAGCATGTGTGAATTTAATATAACAAAATATTTGAAAGAATCGATTATTTAAAAATTTTTTTAAAAATTTAAATAAAAGAACGATAAGAATAAAAGAAGAAAAGAAAAAATTTAAACGAATTTAAATAAAAGATTAATATCCGAAATGATACACATACATTTACAAGAAAACGGTGTGAATAAAAAAGAAGATACACAACACCTAAGTTCTGTGTACACACACCTAATACATCAAATAAAAACAACAACACACATGACTCACACACCTCCGATATCATAATAGAAAAAAAGATGCTCAACGCACACCCGTTCACTCGCTCTCCGTTCTCCGATTGCGCTACCTGTAAATACATCTCGAATATAGAATCGCATCGGACCAACACACCGCTCTCCGATAATGTCCGAAAATCAACGAGTTTCTCGAACCTTCTATTACTGTCAGCTGTAGGCACATATGAGTAGCGACGCTCACGTCACTAGCGAAATGTTAACAAACCGATCGCAACTCTCGCTGTTCCGCGCAGAGTATAAAAGCCGTGCGGATGAAGTGGCGCGAGAGCGCCACGAAGGCGAGTTTGAGAAGCAGACGACACTTCGGCGATCGCGACATTATATACTTCTATATTGATAACGCAATTTTTCATTGTAAAGAAAAATATGCTTATGTCTATTGTACCTCACTTATTTTACGTATATTAGCATATCTTGCGATAAACTTTGATTTTCAACAAAAATATTGGCCAACAAGTCATGTTTTTACAAAATAATCGAGTCAGCATTTCCAAGTGCTCGATTTCAGTATCTCTTTTTTGTTCAGTATGACCATGGTAGGACCGTGAAGTTGGCCGCAGCAAGTGTTTTAATTCATTATTTACAATTGATTATAATGTGGTTGTGATTTTTTTACTTAGTCACATATTTATTTGATGCTTATGTTTAATTGTCAATAAAAATATTGACAAAAATCGTGTTATGTCTCGTATTTATATACAGTAAGCCTGGTCTGACCAGTGGTTAGACCGTGAAGTTGGCCGCTGACAAGGTGTATTGGCTTGAGAAGAAACATGGCTTTCCCACAGATTTCTTCATGCTGCCTGCAATATCAAGTGGCGTGGTAGTGCCACGAAGGCGAGTAAGAGGTTGCCGGTGCATACTCTGCGTTCCGGAACAGTAATAGTAACTAGGTAGCCAGGGTAGCCGATGATGACGTCTAGGTGGGGCGCACCGTGGTTTTTTTTTTGTGTCTAGATGTAAAAATCATTCGAGAGCGGTGTCTATGTGTACAGGGTGGCCGATAACGAGGTCTAAGTAGTTCGCACCTTGTTTTTTGGTCTTTAGGTGTAAAAATCATTCGAGGATGGTGTCTAGGTGGCGCGCTTCGTAGTTTTTGGTGTCTAGATAAATAAATCATACGAGGACAACCTCTAGGTATACAGAGTGGCCACCGATGACGAGGTCTAGGTAGTTCGCACCGTTGTTTTCGGTATCTAGGTGTGAAAATCATTCGAGGGCGGTGTCGAGTTATACGGAGTGGCCGATGACGAGGTCTAGGTGGTGCGCTCCGTAGGTTTTGGTGTCTAAGTAAATAAATCATATGAGGACGGCGTCTAGGTGTACAGCGTGGCCGATGACGAGGTATAGGTAGCTCGCACCGTGGTTTTTGGTGTTTAGGTGTAAAAATTATATGAGGAGAGCGTCCAGGTGTACAGGCTGGCCGATGACGAATTCTAGATGATGCGCTTCGTAGATATTGGCGTTTGAGTGTAATAATAGTATTCGTGGACAGCGAAAATTTATACCTATCCATATTTTTCTAAAATTCATTATAGCGGCCATACTAATATTTTACGACAGAACAATCTGTGTTTTCATGTTAGTGATAAAAATGTTACAAAAAGGCCATGGTCAAAAGATGCTAAAGATGCTTATATTTTATTTTTAGGAAAAATATGCGCTACTCAAAAAAATTTACGAAAAAGGACTGAAATCTCTAAAAAAATTGACTTTTAAAAAATTATTATAAAAGGTTATTGTAAAAGGTTAGGCGAGTTCGATATATTCGAATAACGAAATTACAGATAAAAAAGAACTGAGATCAATTAAACGAAGTCAAGTTTATTATATTTAATTATAATAAAGAAAAAGAATTGTTTTTTTCGATCAAGGGCTTATACTTAACTTAAAGTTAAGTAATATGATAATCCATTAGGAACAACTCTCAAGATACTTACTACGTAACTTGCCATGCCCTTTTTATTGTACTTATGGTGTTTGTATCACGTTCTAATACATAAAAAGAAAATTTTAGTTGTTCACCAGAAAACAAAATGAAACGGGCATGGCAAGTTACGTAGTAAGTATCTTGAGAGTTGTTCCTAATGGATTATCATATTACTTAACTTTAAGTTAAGTATAAGCCCTTGATCGAAAAAAACAATTCTTTTTCTTTATTATAATTAAATATAATAAACTTGACTTCGTTTAATTGATCTCAGTTCTTTTTTATCTGTAATTTCGTTGGGGAATATATCGAACTCGCCTAACCTTTTACTTTTTTAAAAGTCATTTTTTTTTAGAGATATACAGGTCTTGCGAATTTGCCTCGAACAGCGGAGAGAGACGCAATGACCACACGCTCTCCCCCCGCCGCCGCCGGCGCCCGGCGGGGAAACGCAGCCTCGAACTTTCCATCAGCGAGCCTGTCGAGTACTATAGTTTTTGTAAGCACTTCATAACATCACACATTTGAAATAATTTTGTATTTTTAATTTGCTAATAATAAACCGAACCTTTTCTCAGTTTTCCTGATGAGGGCGACATTGTTCGCCGAAACATCGTCGAAAGAAAAAATAAATTAAATTGTTTTTCTTTCGGAACATTACCTTGCCTCGGAGAGACCGATAGAAATCCGCCAACCCTTCTTAAATCACTACCGAGGGATAACTTTATGCTGAGGACTACTTCCTCCGCAAACATAACTTAGCATCATAACCTCACGAAAATAATCATGTTTATGGTTCACGCGTCAAACTATATTATCCGTCAAAATTTCTAGTGAGTTGACTACTTATTTTTTCAGTAATAAATCAAATACTGAAAAAAATGAGTTTGTTTCTTTTGTGCCTCGATTATGGGCGCAATAAAGCCTTATTGCAATTGAGATTTCGGAAAAAGGTAGATATTTTATGTGTTTTGGCTAAGTTTATTTCGCAGCTTTGAAACCCCTATGGTTCTTAAGATATCAAGGTTTACATATTTTTTTGAAAATTTTTTGATTCCTTATAACTTTAAAACAATGCAGTCAAATGCTTCATAATTTTATTTGGTGATTCACCATAAACAAACCTATCTGCTGTTAAAGTTTTAAACGATTTCGTTGAGCAGTTCTTAAGTAATGAGCTGAAATATAAAAACCGATTTTTCACAAAAGTCAGGATAATCTGCTCCTCCAAGAACTAGCAGAAAAATGCTGATAAGATAAAAATCCATCGTAATCCAATTTCTGCGCGATGTTGCTGCTGCGACAGTTTGAGTAAGACGACGTGAAATACTTCACTTTTTTTTTGAAATTACTATTTTCATTGCCACACATTTCTCCATAGCAACTCGTGCGCTACTCATCAATATTTCTTTTATGTTGTTGTCATTAAAACTCATGACGGGTGGGGTAGCGAGTTTGAGACTTTTGGCTCTATATTTATTTCTTGCTTGTGCTCACCTTGTTACGATTTCTACATATATATATATACTAGGGGGGGTTCCCCCCTGCTCGCTCCGCTCGCCAACCCCCCAATTTTAAATTTAAAAACAGATTGATGAATAAAATATTAAGTTTCTTAAAACATGTATAAATTTAAAAAAATAAATTTATAGATATCTATACTAAAATTTATAGTATATACATTTAAGCTTGAATTTTCCTTTTTAAAATAGAAATTATAAGATAATTTTTATGTATTTCGAACAATTGTTTACACTAAAATAAATAAATATATACCACGAAGATTGCTTTGCGAATCTAAAATCTATGGCAACTCTTTTTAAAGCTTAACTAATAAAGAAAACTCAAATTTTCTAAAGCATTAACAATTATTTTTGCTCTCAGCTAATGGAGTACGACTTATCAAGTATTAATAAGACAAAACTACTAATGAATCTCTTCATACGTTTACTTCATATTACGAATATGAATTTGTACATGGCGATTATAATTACTTTTTGTTGCAAATTCTTTTGAACATTTATCACATGAATATTTTTTATCTTGATGTATACGTT
>CM053170.1:53595938-53675725 GCA_012977825.3 Pteromalus puparum
GGCATCAGCTCACTACAGAGCTATAATAAACGGTGTACGGAGTTTGTAAGAATTTGAATTTCTTTAATATCTTTTTAAACTAAAAGGTTTCAATAGCTGAACAAAAAGAACCTTAGCCGAGTGATCAAAAGATCAATCTTTTCCTAAAATTTCAACTCAATTAAAAACCTTTTATCTCCCGTAATCGCATACGACATAAAACAAAACAACATTTTTTTTAATTTTTTATTTTTATATCTCAAAAACTAGTCGCCAAAATGCTTAAATTTTTACAAACTAGTAGATATCGTTGTTTTTTTATTGCATGTCCGAATTTTTTCAAAACATTTTTAACTATTTTATTAGTTTTTTGAAGTTATATATGTTTATCGAAAAAATTACCTTTAATATTATAAAAAATGAACAGATCAGTCAATCTAGAAATTTTGCGGAAAAAAGGTAGAACAAATTTATGTTCTTTTAGATACACTATTGTTGAATATATTGTATAAATCATATCATTATAAAAAGCAAAATATTTTTTCAAAATAGAAAAATGGCTATAATATGGCCATAAAATGGGTCAGAATCATAAACAAAAATGACGCCTAAATTCAGAAATCAGAACAAATATATGCATGTCAATTTTATATGATCCGTCGCATTGGTTCGCAAAAATTATGGCAAGGTATAACCGTACATACCAACACACACACCCACACACACACACACACACACAAGCCATCCGCACGGACATTTTCTAAAAACGTATGATTCGTACTCCAAACACCTCCAAATGCGTTTCCACGAAGTATTAGCAAAACTGAAAATTTTACTATTACAAAGCTTCCTCTTGAGGAGGAAGCAATACACTGCAATATATTTTAAATATGAAAAATGTTAATTGCTTTTAGATTTTTAATTTACGTATACACGTAATCATGGATAATAAAAAAATATTATATATTCGACTTCCAAAAATATCTGATTCGCAAGGTTTCAGAAATATTTTATTTGAAATGAGAGGTTATGTCAGCATGTACGCGTGGTCTAAGTATTATACACGCATGTGTGTGTGTGTGTGTGTGTGTGTGTGTGTGTGTGTGTGTGTGTGTGTGTGTGTGTGTGTGTGTGTGTGTGTGTGTATACACACGTCTGATGCGTGGTGTCTGGAGAGGACAGTGCAGTGCTATACATGTGCGTGGTCAGCCTCTGGAGCATGCGGATGAAATCAGTGCTTTTGCCTTTGAATCGTAGCTTGGAAAAATGACTAGTCTTTTGAGATCTCTAAAGCACTTAATTTCTCAATATGCGGAGAGATTGAGCAAGAGCAGTATTCAGTAAAAGATATTAAGATTCCGGAAGAAATAGAAATTTTGATTGAAAGAAAGAAGAAAATTGTTCAAATCAATTACAAAGGAACGATTCTTTTGAATCACCTTATCCTCTTTTGAATTGATTTTATAATCATCATCTTTAATTAACCTTAAAATAATTTTCTAACACTAATTTAATAACAATTTAGTTATTTTACAAATTTGAATATATGACTTTAATGTGTAACTTAATTTACTTTTGTGATTTCAAGGTTAAGGATCCGTTGGCCAACGGATCGCTAGTGTAGTACGGGAATTTGCAGTATGTTAAACCAACGGTTGGACGAACAGTTGGCTAAGGAATTTCTTATTTCTTGACGAAATTAACAGTATTTTAAACCAACGGTTGGTTGAACCGTTGGCAAACTCGTTGCGATTTGCCGAACGGATGCTAAACCGTTGGTTAACATTTCTACCAGGGCACTTATAATATATTATTATAATGTATTAAAATTTACATAGTTTTGATATTTCTTATATATTTATTATTTAATAATAATGATAAAGTAAATTAATTATAAATAATTTAATGATTATTAAATAATAGTTATACTCATGCACACAAACTTATAATATATTATTATAATGTATTAAAATTTACATAGTTTTGATATTTCTTATATATTTAATGTTTAATAATAATGATAAAGTAAATTAATTATAAATAATTTAATAAGTATTTGTATATATATATATGTGTGCGTGTCTAACTTAATTCTGGTAATTTTTTTTGGTTTATTTTCAAGGTATTAAATGCACGAGGTAAGTTTGACACTCGACACTCAACGCTCGACAACATTAAAATTTCTATATTTTAATAGTAGCCAATCGGTTCGTCTAAAAAAGAAACAAAAAACTTTTTTATGAGGTGAAAAAATAAGAAAAATTGTCTAATTTATGACTATTTAAATTTTTTCTTCTTTAATAATCTGCAATACATTTTTGCCCTAAAGTCCTCTGCACTAATGTTTAATGAAAAATAAGCAAAACAATTGAAAAAACCACGACTTCAGCGTATTTTTCTAAGGCTTTCCCATATAGGAAACATATTTTCCTTATTTTTCCATGAAAGTACATCTTCAGACCTTTAAGAATCACCTCGGTTATTTTCCGTAGCCCTATTCTATGAGGCGTGATTGCGTTTTGTCCAAAAAAAGCCGTTTCAGACTACTGTGGGTCGTTGCACAGCATCGACACGGATAATAAGGGAACCGGGGACGGGCCGTGCGCAGACGCGCAGGTCACGTGGCTGCTCTCTACGAACGCGGGAATTTTTGAATCGTCAACGAGCACTTATACGCCTAGTGTAAGTCTGCCTGCGTGCTGTACCTCTTGCGGACACTGCGTCGGTGGGGCTGCTGACGTATGAGCGCACTCAGTAATTAATTTATTTACTAAATTAATTAAACAAGGAAAGACTTTTATAACTATACGGTACGCGTGAACGTAAGCTTATGCATCAAGTGTAAGTCTGCCTGCGTGCTGCTCTGCTTAGACACCGCGTAGGTGGGGCTGCTGGTGTATAAGTAAACTCTGCAATGCATTAATTTAAAAAATTAATTCAACGAATGATCTCATCTCGGAAACGTGCATGTAAAAAAAAAATATAGAAAAGATAATTTAAGTGTAATTACTAATTACAAAATGTCTCGTCAGATCAAAGTACAGGCGAAGATTGGGAGGACATTCGAGAGAAGATCTTGGACGAATACCAACTCCGACACGACCAACCGGACGAGGATATCTGGCTCTTGCTCTACACCGGAAATATCTGGATCGTCACCAGCTCGGATAAGCAACTACAGATAGGTAACGAAGTCGGGTTTATAAGCAAAGATTACTGATGACGCAAAGAAGAAAGTAAATGTGCGGATCTGTGAGAAGTTTAACACGAACTCACGAATTGACTTGGTACGTGCGCACGTACAGACACTTAGTCAGTGTCCCACGCTCAAAAACTAGACCCTCACACAGATCTGCCAAACCTGTATTCAAACTCAGCGGGTCTTGGACAGCAGGAGCCGTGTCTTTGGACACTCATTCTGCAAGAAGAGACAAGGTTGGTTGGTGAGCCTTCTTTTGGAGAGTGCCTCGACTGACTGTAAAGTAGCTTGGTGTTGGTGCACAAAGCATCGGGAGCTTTGCAAGGGTATCTCTCAACCGCAGACTAACGACTATGTGTATTTTTCAGACAAAAACATCCTGTCTCTGGAGGAGTCAGCAAGGTTGCTGAGCATTCTGAAGGCAGCAAAAGACAAGGTGGTAGGGTTGAGAGGATCCATAAGCCGCTGCAGCGGAGTAGAGAGATCAGGAGCCGCCACGTCCACGCCCACGTACACGCAAAGTGCTATGAAATCTAACATGGATGACCTCATCCGATTGTTGCAAGAAAGCACGATGGCCCAGGTCAGTCTCAGCAACAAACTGGTACAAGGAATGTCATCAATTGCGAAGGAGAACGCAAGGATGAACACAAACTTGAAGACTTTGAACAAGACGTTCAAAGGAGAGATGAGCAGTCTAATGAAGTCTGTCGACGATCTGAAGCTCAAGGACGAGAACGTAAAGAACACTGATGACTATAATCTGGAGCCTAAGGACAAGGATGCTAAGTTCACAGTCATTGTGCATTGCGCACAAACCAGAACACGCATCTAACGCCACGTACACCTGGAACGAGAGACTTCACTAGCACGGGCTTCAAAGGCTCGTCTACTCTGAAACCTGGACCGTCTGCATTCAATCCGTACGAATGGAACGATAACTCGGAGAAAGACCTGTTTCCATACAAAGATTGGCGTGTGGAATCCTCAGGACGTCTCGGATCGAAGTTCAACGATGTAAGGCTGCCTGAAGATATGGATGTAAGTAAACGATTTCATGATTACGATTCGTTACGCATAAATAATCCAAATCAGTCTAGGTCAATGAATTGGTCAAACACAAATATGAACGACACAAAGCTCAAGCATACAGAATGATTCTGTATGTATGTATGTGAGTCTGAACGAGTATGACAGCACAACGCAAAAGTTTATCGTAGATTCGGGTGTAACAGATCATATGACAAATTCAAAACTCATTCTGACGCAACTGCATGAAAAGGCAGAGTGCATAATAAGATGTGCAAATAAGGACAAGAGATCCAGTATAAAGTCAACACATAAAGGTCGAGTGAAGTTTGAATTGTCAAATGGTAAAGTGATAAGCCTAGATAAAGTAATATACGCGGAAAATCTAAGTAAGAACCTATTGTCACTCAAAAGATTCACAGATCAGGGTCTATGTGTGTATCTGGACAAGGAAACTATAAAAGTTTATGAACCAAAAACGAGAGTAAAGATTCTGGAAGGAAAGTTTAAAGATCCATTTTGGACAATTGATTTAAAAGTAAAAGCAGACGAAAGTCAAAAGATACACACAAACGCGCTGGTTTTTCATAAAAGCGAAAAAATGACAACTAAGAAAAAAGTAACTTTTTACGATAGAAAGGAAAGTGCAGAATCGACGAGTAAAAGCGATAGTAATACAGACAAGTCGACCGACGTGTTAAATACTATGAACTTGTGGCACATTAGGCTAGGACATACGTCTCTAAATAAAGTAAAAGTTCTGAAAAAGTTGTACCCGAATATTAAGGAATTTCGGGAGAATGATCACGGTGTGTGCTTGAAAGATTGCGAAATATGCGGCAGCGAAGATAAATAGGCCGAAGTTCAAAAATAACAAGGGAATGGCAGAGCGGCGTTGGCTCAGTGGCTAGCGTGCTGGCCTCGGAATTAGCGCTGCTCTAGGGGTCGTGGGTTCGATTCCCGGTGAAATCACTGAGATTTTTTCTGAGCTGTTTTTCGACGGGAATGGAACCTACGACTCCGACTGTTTAAAGGCGGGTTTTTCCTGGGCTTGCCCAGGTTTTTTCCTTGCCTTACAAGACGTAACGGGGCTATGCGTCTTGGGCGAATGCGAAACAGTGTAGTAGGGATTGTAGCCGGACCCGATGCTAGCAGGGATCGCCGGCCTTACCGGCGAGGAGCTAGCCTTGAATTGGGCTTTCTCCGGGAATGGCTACACTGGAAGCTGGACCCGATACCCCCCCGTGGGTAGAGAGTGTCGGCTTAACCGACATGGTGTGTGTCTGAAAATATGGTCCTCACCGGGAAAACCTTCCAGAAGGATAAATGCGATGGTAAAAAAGAGAATGCACTTACTGGGCCAAATTGGCTGTAGGTGGGTAAACCAAGCATTTATTATTATTAACAAGGGAATGGCAAAGAAACCACTACAACGTGTCAGTGCCGACACAATGGGACCCATTACACCAGCTACTCACCCCAAAGGTTGCAATGGCCTACCCATTAAAACATAAATCAGACGCAGCTGAGTGTATCGATGACTTTGTAGCAAAGTGTCAAAATATATGCGGAAAGGATGAGAAGTACTGTTATTTAGATTGCGATCAAGATACTGAGTTTACCAGCGGAAAGACCAAGGAGGTGCTGGACATATATGGCGCAGAACTGAGAACAGTCTGCCCGTATACTCCTCAGCTAAACGGCATCGCAGAACGCTACAATCAGACTATTCAGAAAATCACGAGAGCTCTGATGTATGACTCAAGATTGCCAGCAAATACCTGGGATCTAGCTCTGAAAATTGCGGTATACATGTACAATCTGACGCTTCATGTAGCTATTAACTATAAATCACCGTTGCTTACGATCAATCCAGACTCAAAAGTATACATCAATCAGATCAGAAGATTTCGATGCGTAGCATTCGCAAAGGTCCAAGGACAACAGGAGACTAAGTTTGACAAATTAGCAAACAAAACAGTGTTAGTAGGATATACTGATACATATTATTTGCTACTGAATCCAGAAGATGGTAAAGTGTACGAGTCGGAATGTGCAGTTCATTGAAAGCAAAGTCTTCGGAGACGTTTACAAGCCCGAAGATATTAAAAATTGGACAATAACCAACGACACCTTCAACAAAGCGACTTGGTTATTCGAGTTCGATGAAGAAAATTCAGACCAACCGGAAGAATTGGTACCAGTGCCTAAGAAAAGAGGCAGACCACGAAAAGAGAACCAAAAGACAGCAACACAGACAAACCCAAAAGTTATACACAAGCCAGTTACACGAAGGCAATCTCAAGGTATAGACGCTGCACCAGCAGAAGATGCTTCGGACGAAGTCGAAGGTCTGAATGCATATGAACTGTATGCGTTGCTGACTACCATCAACGGGGACCCAAAATCCTATCAAGAAGCTGTGTCATCACCCGAAGCCGACCGATGGCATGAAGCAATAAGTAAGGAAAGATAAGTCCTGCAGAAAAACCAAGTGTATGAAGTGGTCGATAGAATGTGTAAAGATGGGAAGAAGCTAAACATCCTGGACTCAAGATGGGTCTTCAAGCGTAAAGATAATGGAAACAAGTACCCAGACTACAAGGCAAGAATTCTAAAAAGAGGATTCAAGGGCTCGAACATTTACGACCTCTGTGAGACATACGCACCTGTTTCACGACTTGCGCTGGTAAGAGCAGTACTTGCTATCACAAACAAACACAACTTTATAATGTGGCAATTGGATGTCAAAGTAGCATTTCTTCACAGTCCTATAAAAAGAGAAATATTTCTGGAGATACCAGATGGCTTCGAAGAATATGAAAATCAGAGAGAAAAAAAAGTCTGGAAGCTTCACAAATACTTGTACGGATTGAAAACAAGTCCAAAGAACTGGAACGCACATTTTTCAGAGTTTGTTAAGCGCCTAGACTTTCTAGCAAATAATAGAGACCCATGTTTGTTTGTGTATGCCGAAAACAACAGCTGCATAATAATGCTGTTATATGTTGATGACATATTATTGACAGGTAATAACGAACTCAAGATGGAAGAAGTATAAGAAGAACTGAGCAAAAAGTTTGACATGAAGTTCCTTGGTGAGCCTAAAGAGTTTCTAGGAATCACCATAACCAGGAACAGGAAAGAAAGAACGATCAGACTGAACCAAATTAAATTTATAAACAAAATGCAGATGAAATTTGGATATGCACAAGCCAAAGGCCAATCAACTCCCATGGTTACTAACCAAGTGCTCAATGAACAAAGGAAACAACGAGAGAACGAACTAACGAATGAGAAAGTCGTGAATCAGCGCGAATACAGAGAAGTAGTTGGATCTCTGATGTATCTGGTATCAGGTACAACACCTGATCTGGCTTACGCAGTCAACGTCCTAAGCAGACATCAGCAGAATCCAACCGAGAACGAATGGACAATGGTCACCAGGATATTCAAGTACATTGCCTACTCTGCAAGTTTGCAGTTAACGTACAAAGGCTTAAAAGAAGGAATGGAGACATTCTCAGACGCGCGTTTCGCAGATTGCAAAGGCTCACTAACGACTAGTGGTCATGCAGTCACGCTATATGGAGACACGATAGCATGGAGAACGCACAAACAGACCTATGTAGCCCTGTCCACATGTCAAGCCGAATATGTGGCCATGAGTGACGCATGTAGAGAGTCGAGCAGCATGTGTCTGTCACTAAAAGCAATCCCTGGAATGATGTACTTTCCATTCATCCTCTGGTGCGACAATACAGCGGCAGTAGCCTGCATCAAGATGTATGGGGGTAATAAGCTCAGGCATATGTCAGAGATATGCGAGGACTATGTTAAACAATACGCCCAATTGGGTTACGTAAAGATAGAATGGGTCGAGTCACTGGAGCAAAGAGCAGACATTTTTACCAAGCCTTTGCTCTCTGATGGCCACAATAGATTAAGCAAATTATTACTGGGAAATTGACATAGTTTTCATGTTACAGAGTAACTCTACAGAGAGGAGGCAAGCAGAGGCGCAATGGAAGACTTCCCAGCGGTGCACTCAGGAGAGACTTGATGATGTCGAGTGTGATAAGAAGAAAGGAGGGAGTGTTAGAAATACAGCAATAACCCTCAACATCAAGCTAACACCGCAGCGCCCTCGCGACGTCAAGTCGTCTCAGTCACGTGATCCGCCGCTGCGCTCGGTGGCGCTCTCTGCTCGCCGCCTCACTGTTCGCCAGTTCTCCGAGCAAGGAACATCGCCTAAGCTCACGTCACGTTACCTCTGTTCCTCTTACGATTAATAAAGCCACGTTCAGTTCTACGATAATCCGAGTGTATTCTATTCCGTGTTTACCTTTAACCCCACACGCGTATCGGTTTCTTCGATTATTCTAACAGGAACAATCAGCTAATTTGTATAAACTACAAAATGATACAAGATGGTTCGAAACGATCGTGTGCGATTCTCTTAACTAGTTTTGATTACTTTTTAGTTCTTCGATTATGTGTATAATTGTGTATTACCTGAGTCTAACAAGAGTTAAATGATTAGCGTATAACAATAAAAAGATAATAGTTTATGGAATAGAGAGACATTATATTGATTGATTATGAGAATGCGAGTAAAACTTGCCGTACGAAAATAGTAGAGGTTATACTAGAGTACAAGAGCATAGCTCGCTGTAGAATACTCTAGTATGCACTTAATCGAAGCAAGAACCAAGATACTCTGCTTGCTTGATCGTTCACTTATTATCTTGCTTTAGTGTTTTGTTTGCTACCTAGCGGCACTCGCCTGAACTTCCCTCTCCAGTCTCTGGTGGTAAAAAAAGTATAAAATAGTGATGGCTAGTAATTATAACAATGGAACGTACAAAAAAGTCAGTGTGATTAGCACTGTACTTGGCTATTTAAAATAGTGTCAATGGAAAATATTTGAAAAGTATAATTTGATCATACGGAAACACTATCATAGAGTCTCTTCGTTGTATATAATTTCATTGTTTCTTGAATAAAACTATTCGCTTGCCCCGACCTTTCTCTCTATTCCCGAAAAGTTTTTACGCTAAGGAAGGTCGTCTTTTTCTCGCAAAATTCATTGTATTTGTGTTTAATTTATTTACCCAACCTTCACTCACTCATTCCACCATTTTAGCTTAATACATATATTTTAGAACATATTAGCTTTTCTTCATAATATCCCGGGTAAGGATTAAGTGATCAGCTAGGTCGAAAAAATAATAACTCTGAAAGCAAATTTGTAAGCAATCGTGTCGCTACCGACGTAGGTCGGTAATTTGCAGAATCGCACGTCAGTTTTGCGCTTTGGCTTTGCGCCGCAACCTCGTGACGTAAACACGTTGATTCTCGGTTCTAGCAAGGAGAGCTACCAGGCTCCGGGAAAGGGATTCCGCTAACACTTTCAGAAATGTTTCCTGGTAATAAAAAATAAGAGAAACCGGTTGTAGTTTGATCTCATAGGCCTTTATTCGGGATTTATAGCCAATTTTAGTCAAATTTAACCAAAAAACCTAGTTTATTCAAACGGGTAGAATTTCTAAGGCATAATTCCTAGAGCATTCTGTATAAAATTTAATTCAAGTACGGGAAATTTCCTATGAAATAGGTGATTACAAAGGCCAAAAGATCATTTTCTTCAAATGATACAGCTAATTAAAAATTTATCGTATTTCTAACTTGGAAAATAGTGTACAGAATAATCGTGAGAAATTAAGTAAAATCTTTCATTGGTAATATTTTTTGAAAAAAAAAATGATATTTTGGTTTCAAAAACCAACCTAAATGATAGGAAATTTTCCGCACTTAAAGTGAATTTTATACAGGATACTCTAAGAATTATGCCTTAGAAGTTGCACTCGTTTGAACTATGTTGAATGTAATGAACTAGGTTTTTTGGTTGAATTTAAGTAAAATTTGCTATAACTCTACAAGCACATGGAAGGCGTTAAAGCTTCGTTAACATAATTATGTGGCTTACAGGCAAAACAACATGAGTACGAAACAATGTTCACGAAAATCGAGATAAATGTAGATTTTATATCTTCAAACAGTCCCTTTTCATGTAAAAATTTCGGGGATTGCCCAAAGGTTGCCCCAGTGCTAAGATACACTTAAGAAATAAGCCCATAAGTCCAGTTGTCAGATTTTGTTCCAGACAAAATATAAGTCAGTTTTACAGTTATAGACTTGTAGACTGGAAGTAGAATTGTTTTAAGAACTTATTGGAGTAACGTATTGCATGGCTGGTGTGCCAAATTCTTCGCAATAAGTTTTGAAATGCGCGTTTTGAGGGCGAGAACCGCAATGTGTATAAGTCTAGAGCTCTCGACATAAAGACATAACTCGATTATTTTGTGACATTTTACAAAGTAGCAAACGTTTAACCCGGTCATAGTGGCACGTGGATATGTACATTGAGTGTATAAACTAACCTTTACCGTATCGCGCTCCATTTCGTTTTCTCCGATTTTACACATATATCTGAACATTGAAACCGCTTTTCCTCAAAAACACGAAAAGCGGACTTTGCCATTTTGCCTGTCAGCTACAGAATTCGAGGCTTCTCATAACCAGGTATTTGAAGGCTTTCATGAAACTCCGTCACCTTACAAAGGAATCAGCTGAGGAGCTACGCTTCATTATCAACAAAGCTAAGCGTATCGTTTACGCTCTGCAGAATTTGAAGTTGCCTGTAGATTATTGGAACGTTTGTTTTGCTTTGCTTTTGTCTAAACGATTGGATCTAGAGTCTTGCAGCGGATGAAATCCTTGCTTAGTGAAAAGGAGCGGAAAATGGTTGAGGCAAGGACAATGGTAGAGCAAGAGAACCCTAAGTCTTCGTACACTCCAGCAGAATTCTACGAGTTTGTTGAGTTCCTTAAAATAAGAGCTTAAACTCCCGGCTTGCTTGCTCCTGAGTGATGGGGCAAAAAAGGTCAGCTCTTTAGCCTTAATCAAATCACCCTGATAAGATTTTCCACGTGAACTCTTCGAATTATTATATAAATAAATTTAAATTATTAGATATTTTTTATACTAATATACAGTGTTATTACCTTCATTTTTACGAGTTTCAATATTCTATTTGTCTACCGTCCCATAGTGACACTTCATATACCGTTTTAAATATTTAGGCACTGTCTACGCGATTCTATTGCACAAGATGGTTCGATTAAGTTAAAATTTTAAGAGGATGTACACCTGTAGTTTTGGTACGAATAAAGGGATTTTGATTCGAATGCTTAGAATAAGTTTTATAAAGGGAAATGTGGCATACTTTGTAAAAATAAGGTTAAAAATTCAGTATTTTCAATGCCAAAAATTTTCTCAATCCTTTCATTCCTTCTCAATCCTTTACAATCCTTTCATTCATACCAAAAATACAGCTGTAAATAACATCCTCCTAAAATGTAAGCTTAATCGAACCATATGGTGTCATGAAACCGCGTGGACAGTGCCTAAATATTTAAAACAGTGTATGGAGTGTCACTATGGTACCGTACCCTTGCGAAAATAATGTGCAGAGATCTATGCATAGATTCTATGCATGGATATTTCTGCACAGATCTATGAACAGATCTCTGCACATTATTTTCGTAAGTAAGAGTAGATGCAAAAGTAGATTGAAACCGGTCAAAATGAAGATGATAATACCTTGTATTAGTATGAAAAATATCTCTTAATTTTAATTTATTTATATGACAATTAATTAGATTTTCATTTCTCATTGTTTGAAAGTGGTTTATCCCCTTGAGCGGTTCCGGCTCTGTTTTAATTGTCCGGGACATCATCAATTAAATTCTTGTTCTTCTTCTGATAAATGTTCGGAATATTAGCAGAATTATCATTTCTCTGTTCATCATTCGGGTAGGAGCAGCGGTAGGAGCAGCTAAGCGTCAACGTCTAGCGCACCCAAGGACGACCAAGGGAATCCTAAGCAGCTGGGCGGTGGTTTTGCATGCAGCTGAGCCCTCGATGTCATCGGGGAAGATTCTTTTCGCCACTGCACGTGTATTAGTAGTAGGTCCAAAGAGCAATGTCGCGTAAGTATGGGCGCTCATAGTTGCCTCGAGGCTGTCTTAGCTGTTTTAGGTTACACGAGTTGCCTAAGCTACACGGAGATAAATTTAAAACGACAAGGGCTTGGGTAGGCTAAGTGACTATGCTCATAAAATTGTAGAGCAATAAGCTCTCATTTTTCAAGCGAAGATAGTATGATCCCGAATTCGAACTAAGAACGCTCGAAAAGGTCCCGAGAAAAGAGCGCACGCTGCGCATACCATTTCGCTCGACAGTACATGCCGTACGGGATGCTGCGGCAAGTACTGTCGAGTGAAACAGTATGTACGGCGTGCGTTCTTTGTTTAAGGGGGGGGGGGGTTCAACCAAATTTTCTTTTTTATTCCATTATAATATTTTCTTAAATTTTGCACTCCTATTTGGTATAAAAAAGAGGAAAATACCTTAATTTTGAGCAATTTTTATGACTTTTTTAATAAATTTTGCAAAAAACTTTAATAATGGGGTTACTTGCCAAAGTCTCTTGCGCATTACGTTTCGACTAAGGCCGAAAAATTAATGGTAAATGTTTTTATTAATCTAAAATGAACAAAGTTCAATACACAGACTTTTGAAAAAAAGCTTTTGAGTATTTTTGACATAGAAAAAACTAATTTTTGATCCAAAAGTTCCAAAGTTTTTGGCCAAAAATTCAGTTTTTTCTATATTAAACATGTTCAATAGGTTTTTAAAGTGAATACTTCTATAGGCCCGTTGGGTACATTTTGCTGGGGAGTGAATCGGCGAGCGGCGAGCGTCACGGCGGCGCGACAGATAAATTCGTCACGAAAGCAGCGGCAGCTCTCCACCACGCACTCTTTGCCGCGCATATTAGCGTGCTCGCACAGCTCAGTTCTCCCCTTACATATCAGCCGCACTTATTTACACATACACTGCAAGCGGCTATCGGATTTTCTCGGTTTATCCCGCTAGATTTTGGGCCCCTCGACGCGCTAATATAGCGGCGCCTTTTCATGGCGCTTTAATTTTTTTGCGTAAACTAGACGAAGTGACTTTTTTAATATGCGCGAAAAGTTTGCAGGTAAACATTATTGACTTGCGATAAGCATTATTACTTTATGACACGCCGTGGCGTAAACCTCGATTTACCACACGCTTGTGCAAAAATTTCCTTGCTAAATCTTGGTTTACGCACGTTGTGTCATAAAATATCGTGACATGCTACTATTCTTATTATATTTTCTTTAGTCGTCTTATATTCTGCCTATCCTAAATTTACTAGTTGATCAATGATTACCTAAGATTTCACTTCATCTAAGATTTTCTACATCTTCTGTCAACGTTGCGATTAAGTTGGAAAAATAAGAAAATGGCGACGATTTATGCACCATAATCACTAAATTAAATATCAAAATTTATCAAAAAAGTCACAATTTAATTTATCCTTATAGATCATATTACTACTTTGCACACAGCAAAGAAGCATTTGAATTTGCGTCGAAGACTAAATCATTTCAGTTTTGCCGGGAAGACTCTAGTATATATATTTTAAACTCTTGCGTCGAAGATATACATATAGTACATTTGCAGTCCCGCTGCGAAGACTAAGTAGTACATTTCTCACTTCGTATACATTTGATTCTCTGGCAACGAAACTATTAAAAATTTTCCAAAATTCCACTCCATCTATTTAAGTATTCACTCCTATCGGCTGTCCCCGAGACAGCCACATTTTTTTTGTAAAGTTGGTGTATTGAACTTTGTTCATTTTAGATTAATAAAAACATTTACCATTAATTTTTAGGCCTTAGTCGAAACCCAATGCGCAAGAGACTTTGGCAAGTAATTATATTATTAAACAGTTTTTTTTGCAAAATTTCATTAAAAAAGTTATAAAAATTGTTCAAAATTTAGGTATTTTCCTCTTTTTTTATATCAAATATGAGTGCAAAATTTGAGAAAATATTACAATGGAATAAAAAATTTGAAAAATGCAAAATATTTGGTAGAACTCTACCTTAATATCTTATCATGCTACAGTAGCTGAATTTTGAGCGATCTCGGCACGTATTTTGACGTTTTAAAACCGCATAAAACATATTCATACTATCATCGTTTCAAATTTCTATGTGTGTACGTACACAGATGCCACCATCTGGTCTTGGAACTAGTGCAGCTGGCACTGCTCGATCAATCGTTCCAATCACTTTATGTTTAGCGGCAGATTTGGGCTTCCAGGCCCAAACTAAGATGCTAGTTCTCTTTAAACTTGCGTTGCTTCTTCCTATCCATAAAGTTAGTAAGGATTTGGCGCAAGAGCGGTTTTTAGATGTCTTTTTCGCACCCTGAGTTTGCAGCTCTTCGCTCAGAACATTGTACTTGATAGAATCGTTTCCGAGCCGATAGATGCAGGGCGACACGGCGCGGTGAGCAGTAGGTGCTATGATGTACCCACCAGTTTAAGCGATCCTCTGCGCTCTCCAGGATGACTAAGGGAACGCACATAGTAGGGTGAAGTTGCCGCTACAGGCTTATCTTCCTTCAGTGGTTGCAGAGTCTCAGGGTATAACTCTTAGTATTATCTCCTACTATCTGCCTTATTGTGAAAGCTAAAAGTTGTGTTCGATGCTTCTCGCTATACGAAGAACGGGCACTCGCTCAATACTTTCTTATTTGCAAAATCTACCTTGCAGAGTGATCTCTCCATAGTCAAGATGTCTTAACAAATTCAGGTGAGCTTAGCACATCGGTTCTAGTTCAAATTTCTGCATATTCGGTAATATTGATGAAATTCTATGGGTTTTCCTTCTCCATGTCACTTTTTCAAAATAATAGATATCACTGCGGGGGAAAACGATCCATAAAATATATCTAATAATGAAAATTTTATCTGCAGTAGAAGTTATTTTGGTCGCAACCAGAAAGGAAGCAGATTTTTGTCCATTATTTTTATATTTGGCTCCACTGCAGCGTTGCAGAAATAGTAATTAGACCATTGACAATAATAAATTAAAATTTAATCGATAATTAAAATTTTTCCAATTGACAATTAAAATATAATTGTTAATTAAAATTTTTCCAATTGACAATTTAAATTTAATCGTCAATTAAAATTTTTTCAATTGACAATTTAAATTTAATCGTTAAATAAAATTTATTGAATTGACGATTAAAATTTAATCGTTAATTAAAATTTTTTAAATTGACGATTAAAATTTAGTTGTTAATTAAATTTTGTTCAATCGACGATTAAAATTTGATTTTTTTTAACCAACAATTTGAATACATACATGGCATTTTCCGCACCAACTGAGACAAAGCTTTACCCAAAAATCATTTTCATCTATAAATTTGGAGAAGGGCATACAAATTATGATTTTTTCTCTACTTTCAATTAACGAGATATTAACGAGGCTCTGTTTCAAATTTAGACTTCTGACGAAGCTGTAACATAATTCTTTGCAACTTAGCTGATAAGTCTTTATTAAAATTGTTTTAAATAAAATTTAATAAAACTCATGTGTTTATTTCTATTATTAAACATTTTATTTACAAATATTTTTTTGACAAGTTAGTCTTATATAATTTTTTTTCGAATTCCACATCGCTGTATTTGTTCATTTCCGGCATGTTTAGCGTTGTCGCATAAGAAAATAAACGTTCAGCAGCTGCTGATGAAGACAAAACGGTATTAAACTTGATGAACTTTTCTTCACTATAGGAAATTTTGCTAACTCCTCTAGTAAATTTGAACAAGTAGGCATTTCCAGAAATTTAAATAGTTTAGTTTCATCTTCATTTCTAATACGGATCGTAGAAAACAGGGAATCAACTGAGGAATGAACAGTAGGCTTTCCAAAATCAAAAAATTGTCCTTTGGTCTCGGAACTGATGGAGACGGCGTAGTCGCTTTAGGCTCTACAATTTTGTTACAAGCTTCTTTACACTTTTTCTTGCTGACTGATCTAAACAGTGTAACCAAGTCAATTTAAATCTGGGGTGAGTAAAAGCAGCCAATTGCTACTTCACCACGATCCTTGATTCTAAAAAAGTCATGGAAACGTTTTTCCAAAACTAGAATCAATCCTTCTAAAGGTGGACGACATGAATACTATTTTCATCGCCATCGAGTAACAAACGCCACTTTCGTCTTGGATTCAATAAGCTTGGTAAAACATAATAAGAAGCACATGAGTTTCAAACTCCATTAACTTGTCTTTTACATTATGGATTTATACAAGAGAATCATACAGAGAATTCCACCTCGTCGCAACGGGCTTTCTCAAACTTTTTTCAAGATACTTCGTTAACTTTTCTTTTTTTTGAGGGAATCGTAGATATCTCCATATCTCTCGACACTTTGTAATCACATTACTTTGAGCATTTTTTAAATTAAACTCTTTTTCTATAATCTTATTAGTGTCAGTGGTGGCCAATAAATTAATAGTGTGACTTTCACATCAGAAGTGGCTCGATAATTAAGGATTATATGCAAAGATGTTTATACCCATCGCATGATCAACATGATCAATGTCTTCTTCTAACCCCGGAATTTCCTCAATATTGCCCTCCTCAGTATTCTCACTGTCAGTACTTTAATTCTCTGGTTCATTCGTGGAATTTTTATTTGAAATAATGATTTTCTAATTACTTTTACCTAGATAATAAAATGCCACTCGTTAATCAAAAGTAAAGAAAAAATCATAAATGTATGCACTTTTAAAAATTTATTGCTGAAAATGATTTTTGAGTAAAGCTTGTCTAAGTTGGCCCGGAATGCCCCATATATATTTTAATTGTTAATTGAAAAAAAAATCCAATTTTAATCGTCAATTGAAAAAATTTTAAGTAACAATTATATTTCAATTGTCAATTGAAAAAAATTTTAATTAACGATTAAATTTTAACTGTCAATTGGAAAAAATTTAATTAACGATTCAATTTGAATCATCAATTAGAAAAATTTTAACTAACGATTCAAAGCTAATTGTTAATTAAAGCCTGATTAAATTAAAAATCTAATCGATTATCTGCAACCCTGCTTCACTGTGCGACGGGAGCTGCTTCCTGAGTGAGTCAGCTTAGGCCTTAGACATTTACTGGGTTGGATAATATCACAGGACAATTTCAGGTTCAAGGCTATCAGTATTGAGAACTTGTCTACAGCTCATACTAAGAGATCTATCCTCTTGTTTAAGTTCAACTGGCTTGTTTCGGTCTTGGTTACGTCAATGACCTTGATGCAAGATATGTGGATTCTGAAATGCGATTGGAATTCATCCCTACCAGCTGTGATTCATGAGCGCTGGTATGAGTGTTGCAAGGGTTTATCTGCATTGCCTTCTTCGTCAATTGAGCGTTAGTTAGGTGGTGCTGCTACTTGCTCTTACCATATACATGGGTTTTTAAATGATTTTTTCTCGAGCTTGTGTCGCAATTGTAAATCTGTAAATCAGCGAATATTTTCTGGTGTCTTTTTTAGCGGCTGAGTCGAAGGTATCTCCGGTTAAAACGGTGAGCATTCCCAATTTGAAGTTGTGAGGCGTAACTCTTTTTGTTAAGCTTGCCTTATAGTCGGATTGTACTTACGTGGCTTTGTAAGCATCCATGCTATTGGAAAACCTTCATGACCAACTGAGTCTCGCTGATTAAAACTGGTTTGCTGTCGGTACCGTAGGCTAACGTTCTGACTAAAGAGAATCTAGATGACTTGGCAACGCAAGGAGTTTAACCGGGGGATCTGGCCAACAGTGCTCTTTGGTGGCCGGGCCCGGCGTGGCTATCCCTGCCCTCAACCGAGTGGCCGCGGTATTGGGCCTGCTGACCCATTTAGAGCTAATCGAGCTAGTCCAAGATCGGAGGAACCCGAGATCTTGGTTCGATTCTCGTCTTTGACTAAGCTTATTTGTGTTGTAGCGCTCTGCAGGCACACTCTTTATCAAATTCAGAACAGGAGAATGCTAGCAAAGACTTCGTCCTCCTTTTTGACCACTGCTGAGTTTTCTTCAGCCCGTGTGGCAGTCATTGGTCTAGTTCAGATAGGTGCATTTGCTGATAAGATAAGGCTGTTAAGGTCAGGAAAATGATTGCTGAAGGGCTATCAGCTCAGTAACTTAAACCTGTTCTTAGGCAAGGAAGGTGGACTCTTACATGTAGGAGGTCGACTGGCTTACTTAAGTCTCTTTTTCGATCGACTTCCCGATCTTGACTCTGCACTCAGTTTGTTCTTCGTACGACATGCTAATCACCAGTGTCTTCACGGTGGTCCCATCTTGACATCAAGCCTTTTAATGCCTCAGGTGTGATTTTGAGTAGCAATCGGCTTGTTCAATCGACGATTTGCACCTGCGTGCCCTATCAACGGATTAGGCATCACTCAGCTCAACAAATTATGAGTGAATTCCACGATAATAGAGTGACGAGTAGAAGGGCCTTGTATTACTTTGGACTCGATTACGTAGGTTCTTTTCAAATTTGGATGGCGAAGGGTCATGATAACCGCTTAGTCAAGGGTTACATTGCTCTGCTTCTTTGTTTCGACACTCGAGCTATTTACCTAGAGCTTGTTAGTGACTTTACTTCAGCATCGTTTATCTGCGCGCACAGTCGGTTTGTAAGAAGACGAAGGTTTCGCCAAAATCTCTACAGTGGCAACGGCACAAATTTACAAGAAGCTGATAAGATACTCGGAGGTGTGTTCCATCGTGCCTCAGACTTTTATAGGAAGCTCGGCGCTGTTCTAGTATACGATGGAATCAACTGGACGTTTATCCCACCTATTGCACCCCATTACGCTAGCTTGTGGGAAGCAGGTATTAAGTCGGTGAAGCATTATTTGAAGAGAGTTGTTGGCGAGCATGCTGTTGCATTCGAGGAGTCTTCTACAAGCCATGTTGAGATAAAAGCCTGCCTCAATTCTCGTCCTCTGGGTGCATTAAAAAAGCGAGAATGGAACTCGGTGTTGAGCAGCAACGTAAGTCGTCGGTACCGCATACACAAGTGCAGTAGAAAAAGCAGAGAACAACAAATAAAACTAAAACGTGAAAGACCCGTAGGTGGCAAAGGGCTCTCCGCGAGACCAGAAAGTTCCACAAGCAAATCAAGATGAGGTGATAACCCATGAAGTGCAAGACAAAAACAGCACCAGTTAAACTCGAGAAAAAGCTAAAACGTGTGGCTGAAAAGTGGAATCATTTTAATGAGCATGAGCGCATTAGAAAAATAAAAATTATTCTGTACTGGTTGCACGCGAGAAAAAGCCAAGACGTGGAGCTGGCAAGCAAAATCATCTTATTGAGTATGAGCGCATCAGAAATACCTAAACAAAGCACAATTCGTTAAACAAAAGATCCGTAAGAGGAATAGGCAAATCCCAAAGGGATGCGATAAGTCAGATAAGAAGACGAGTGCAGATTCAAAAAACGAAATCACTCTGAAACAAATGTGTATACTGAAATTAAATGGCGCTTGAATATTTCATCAAACAGCGAGTCTGATAGGAAATAAGATAAGCAATCTTACCACCGTAGCTCAGTTGGCAGGGTACGGGCCTATCACACCGGAGACCCCAGTTCGATTCCCCGGCCCGGGAACTAACGCTGATCTACCATGGGTTGGCATCATGTAAAATAATATGCTGCACCTTACCCATAAAGCGAAAATGAACAGTACCTATGTGTTCCGCACCTACAAAGGGCAACCCTGCCCGTATAACTAAGGTAAAAAAATAAAATAAAAAGTACAAATTATTATTATTATTATTATTATTATTAATCAATGCTTTTTTATCGACCATAGTTTATTTATTGGAACTATAAATTTAGTTGGAGGAATAGCAGCGTTTTTTTTTATAAAAGTAAGAGCTTTATCCAAACTTCAACAACTCATTATAGCAATACCTTTTCATGATGCACAAGTACCTGTATACTTTCTAAATGGCCCAAGATATTATGTACTTTTTATTTGGAACTGTTTACAGAAATAAAAAATAAAAAATCATTCATATCATAAAATGTTCAATCAAATTATTACTAATCTAAATTCATAGCAGTGATTTTGTTTGCACAAACAGAACTGCAAATTTATTTATAGGAATGGATTAATTGACTTGAATAACGATCAAAAAAATCATGGAGCTATATTTTTGTATTACAGACCTACAAGCATAACATAGAGAAACGTATGCGACTTGCCTTTATTCATAAACACCACCGGTTCCATAGAATCATGTAAACTACCTCAATCGATGTCAAATGTACATATTAACTACTTTTCAATCATTATGTTATGTTTTGATGAGTTTGCATTGTTCACAGAAGTTAAGGCCGATTCTAAAATTTGTACATTTAAAACATAAAAAACATCTTATAAAATGAAATCCAAAAAAGAATGCTCTTTGGGGGATTCGCGAATCTTGAAAATAAATTTTATCGTTGGCTTCAGAACTTCTCTAATTTATATTATATGTAAAAATGAAGGAAAACTTCAAAGAGTATTCCTTTGCTTGATTTTATTATTATTTTTTTATTTCTAAGTGCGTCGTGGACGACTGGAAGTGCACCATACCGACTTTCAGGCATAAGAATGGCCTTCAGTGCGTTTGTTGGACAAAATATGGTGCAACGCGATGGAGGAAGAAAAACTATTTCAGAATCGGGTGACATGTTCAGCACAAGTCACAGTTAAGGGCGCATTTAAAAGAAGAAAATCATCAAAACTGCATGCTCCGATACAAATTTATAAGCGATTGAGAATATAGAACAAATTAATAAAAAAATCTTAAATTTCCCAGTCACAAATCTGGCGTTTTTGAAGTGAATACTTCTATAGGCTCGCCAGGCACACACTTTTGCCCGGGGAGGGAATCAACAAAAACCGATCGTCATGAAAAAACAAGCGTAACGAAATTGCGGCAGATCTCTCTCTCTCTCTCTCTCTCTCTCTCTCTCTCTCTCTCTCTCTCTCTCTCTCTCTCTCTCTCTCTCTCTCTCTCTTTCTCGCTGGAGCCCTGGAACAAGCAGCGTACCGATCTCGGTCTCACTATCCAGGACCCTTATGCACTTGCTTATCTCCGCTAAAATTAAGCTCAAGAAGCTTCATACTACGCAGCTATCTAGCGAGTTGTTGTGAAGGGCCCGCATTGTACTACAGCTTCCGGACTCAAACATTAATTTCAACGAATGGTAGCCGTCTGATGTCCTTCGGCTTCGTGCGACTGTAAGGAAGGCTGCAAGGAAGCACGGCTGAACCACATTTGTGAGGGATGGACAAATATACATCAAGCTAAAGAAGGAGGATCGTGCTCTGAAGATTGCGTCGGCAGAAGATCTGAAGAATTTTTTAGGCTCGATCAAAGCCAAATGAAGTACATACACCTTATTCCACGTAGATCACCAACACCTGAATCATCCAGCACATCTTCACTCACTCCTATGGTAACTCTGCCTGAGGGTCTAAGGGTCTGCTATTTCAATGTGAACTCTCTTACGGGTCACATTGAGATGGTCAGGCTCTTTTTGTCTACTCGTCCCCTCTTTCACGTAATAGCTGTAACGGAACCCTGGCTAGACGAAAAGGTTACTTCCATCCCTTTACTGGAAAACTACACACTTTACAGACGTGACAGAAACAGGAACAGAGGAGGTGTGCCCCCTTACATTCATCACTCACTGACGGCAAACATACTATCATCCTCTAATGGTGCTTCGTCGGGCAAGCTAGGCAAACCGGAGTACCTTTTCTGTGAGGTCTCTGCAAAGGGAATTTCACCCATTTTTGTGGAAGTTGTGTATCGTCCACCCCATACCCCATTTATTCAGCATAATAACTTGATTGGCAGCTGACGAATTTCATGCAAAACTACTCCACAAAGATCATTATGGGTGACTTTCATGCTGACCAACTCTCGTCATCCAAAGATGCCAGGTTCATCAAGGCCTTTATTGAGAAGAACTCCTTATTGTCGGTCCCTTACGGTGCCACACACCATAAACAGGACTCCGAAACCTGGCTTGACCTCTGCTTAATTGATGAGCAGGATCACCTGCTATCACACTACAGGACTAATACACCTTTCATCAACGGACATGTCCTAATCACTGCCACTATTGACTTAAAGATCCCACGTTACGTACCTAAAGTATACTTTTACAGAAACTACAAGGGAATCTGTGCCGAGAAGCTAAGGAATTTCCTTGGCACATGTGACTGGTGATCTCTCGCTACGTCATCACTCAACGAATGCATAACCATCCCTAACGCTAACTTAACGAACGCCATCAATCATCTCGCCCCATTGCGGTCTGTTACTCCAAGACGTTAACGTCACCTGTGGTTTACCACGGCTCTTCGTGACCTCTTGTCAGAACGGGATAGACACTACAGATGGTTTCGCAGAACTCGTCTACCTTAGGATCTATATTCTTATAGAGTAGCAAGGGACGACGCTCATAGAAAGGACGCTTACGTCTGTGAACCCTGACCGATGTCGCTGAGATCTGAAGAGAGCTTGAGAACCTTGGGATCACCACCTCTGAGGCACCAGCACCTTCTCGCTTCTCCACAGATGACTTCAACAAACACTTTAGCTTCATTTATAATGACCCGCTAGCTTTTGCAGTTAAGGTTTTTCTGCGCACTTTGGAGAGTCTTATCTTCCCTGAGCATTTTAACTTTAAGGTTATTACCGAATCGGACGTTTTGGCTCCCGTGTCACACTTTCACACCCGGACCCGAGGCAGCGATGGCATCCCACAGGTTGTAATCTCTAAGGCACTGCCTGTACTCGCACTTTTAATACGTCAAATTTTCAACCTGTTCTTGAGCAAGTCACGCTTTCCCTCTGCCTGGAAGATGTCATTGGGGCGAGCACTGAACAAGATCAGTTCACCAACAGCTGTGACTGACTACCGTTCAATTTCTCTCCTCTGTTTTTTGTCTAAGACGCTGAAGTGGCTGGTGCATAGGCAAGTCTTGGAGTATCTTGAAACAAGACTATTCATTGACATTATACAAACAGGCTTCTGCACCGGTCACAGCACACGGTCTGGCTTAATTAGGCTGACTGATGATGTCAGGCTTAGTATAGACAAAAAGAAGATCACGCTTCTGCTTCTTTTTGACTTTGGCAAGGCGCTTAATACGGTGTGCCACATCAGGCTCCTGGGAAAGATATATTCTTTCGGCTCCTTCAAGCAGGTTATCCGCTGGCTTACATCTCACCTTACGGGAAGAAAGCAGGCCGTTATTAGTGATAACGGCGAACTCTCTACCTTCCGGCCCCTGAACACCGGTGTCCCACAGGGATCGGTGCTAAGTCCCCTGCTGTTTGCGTTGTACATCAATGACATCGGTTTTTGCCTGGATTCAGATGTGTCCCATCTAATCTATGCGGATGACCTGCAAAAATATAGCCAATGCCACCTTGAGAAGCTCGATTCTTGTTCTGACAAGATGAGTGCTAACGCCGAAAGGATAATGGGCTGGGCTGCGCAAAATCACCTCAAACTTAATGTTTGCAAAATTAAAGCAATCGTCCTGGGCTCCCCCTACTATATTAATGCTTTACCAACTATATCTAACATCTACATCAACATAGGGGGAGCCCGGGTCGACTATGAATCATCCGTGCGCAATCTGGGGTAGGTGCTCGACTCCAAACTAACGTGGAAAGAACACGTTACACAATTATGCAAACGTGCTCACTCATTAATGTACAGGCTGTATTTTTTCAGAAAAAGTACCAACCTCAGACTGCGCAAACATCTTGTGCAAGCGCTCCTGTTTCCAATCATTGATTACTGCTCATTAGTATACTGTGACCTGACCCAAGAACTTGACACAAAACTCCAGAGACTTGTAAACACGGAAATTTGATACATCTGTGGTATAAGGGGGGACAAGCACATCTCCCTTTATAGGCCTGAGCTACAATGGCTTACAACTGCCGGACGTAGAATGTACTTTGCAGCATGTTTTCTACGAAAACTGTTTAATACAGCTGTGCCCTCTTACATCATGGTCTTTTTTGACTTTCACGTCGCCCTCAGGCCTGTGAGGGGGGAGGTGACCCCACTGGATATCCTGATTTTCAAGACGGAGACGCTGAAAAGTTTATTCCATATAAGCGCTTCATACGTCTGGAACACTCTACCATCACGCCTTCACAACACTAAATCCATTTCACACTTTAAAAAAATAGCTAAAGAACACTTCTTCTCACTTGAAAACTCATAATCACCTCACAAATATCTGCACTCCAACACTCTATATATGTCATTCTTCACTCACTCCACATACAGCATCTCATACACACATACATCATAACTAGATTTAACTACTACTGTAATTTTTGAATTGTACAATACAATTTACATAAATAAAAACGAATTAATCTCTCTCTCTCTCTTTCTCTCTCTCGCTCTCTCGCTCTCTCTCTCTCTCTCTCTCTCTCTCTCTCTCTTTCTCTTTCTCTCTCTCTCTCTCTCTCTCTCTCACTCTCTCTCTCTCTCGCTCTCTCTCTCTTTCTCTCTCTCTCTCTCTCCCACTACGTACTCTTCGCCGCGCATGGTGTACGCCGCTTACCAAAATAAAAACAAAAAGGCAGTTAATAAAGATTTCTGATGAAAACTTTGGCTTAAATTTGTCGACTTTTATGTAAAATCGTCCATAGATCACGAATTACGCCATGAAAAAGCTGTTAATGTTATGTATAAAAAACTACGTGCGTTTTAAGTTGCATAATTAGCACTTTTTTTAGTTTTCTTTGTATATCTCGGTCGGGTCGGGTCCAACAAAATCAGCTGAATACAAAAATTCTTCCTTATGTAATTCTCTAAAAGAAAGTCAGTGTAGGCAACATTGTAGCTGCAATAGTTTGTTTACAAAATCAATGCAAAGTAGATATTTTTAGGCAATTTTATACAGTGCACATATTTTGCATTATTTTGTAAATAAACTGTTGCAGTTAGAACGTTGCCTACACTGCCTTGTTTATAGATATATATTATTTAGATATTTAGATATTTAGATATTTATTTACCAGAAATAAAATACAGAATAAATACATACTCCGCATTCCTACAAAGATAAACAAAGTTATCTGACCGCAGGCCTGGCATTTAATTACAAACTAATAAAAATATAAATATAAAAAACACTTAAAAACTAAAACTTATGCTATATTTACCCATACCTAGTAGTGGCCTCCTCACTACTGTACACATTATAAGGAACAACTTTTGTCCCTAACTTTTCTTATCACGGCACGATCCAACCGAGATGTACAAAGAAAACTCAAAAGTTTAGGCTTATTTTGCAACTTAAAACGCTCGTAGTTTTTGAAACGTAACATTCACAGCAGTTTTATGGCGAAATTCGTGATTTACAGACGATTTTACATTGTAGCAAACAAGTTTCAGCGAAAATTTTTATCGGAAATCTTTATGAACCACCCTTTTGTCTTTGTATTTGTGAGCGTCGCGCTGTCCCTTAGTCTACAACACACACATTTAAGTATTCACTTCTATCTGCTGTCCCCGATACAGCCACATTTTTTATTTTTCTATTTCAATTGCTCATAACCTTGCATTGGAGCATCCAACTATTATGATTTTTCTAAATAAGCCACAGCAGAAGAATAATGATAAATGAACTCTTTTATTTCAATAAAGATAGAATCTTTTGATTTCATTAAAATTTCAGATTTGTATTATTTACAAAACTTGATTTTCTTCTCACCTTAATATTTATTAATAAAGATTTTTTTCAATTGACACTCTTTTCACATAGATTTTGCTAGTAATAAACAAATTTTGTGTTCATATACTTTAAATCGAGTTCACACCGTTTAGTCATGGCCATTTTTTGCTATTTAACTGTTATGTGTATTATATTTTTATATAAGAATTTACACTGGTCAACATAAAATATTAATTAAACCATAAAAATGTAAGAATTTTATGTTTAGAACAATCTATTAAAATCCACAAACATAGATCAATTTGGTGTACCCTAGAAAAAACCGCTGCCAAGTCATTGGCACTTAGCTTCCTCCTATTCTGCTAGTGGAAGACTACATGGGACAATCAACTCATTCTTTGATTTAAATATTGGCTACTATTCGATACTAAAAGGATAGGTTTACTTGAATTCAAAATCAGAAAACATATATGCACGTCCAATCTCATTACGATCGATCACGTAGTTCCAGAATTATAACAGTATACGTACGCACGCATGCACGCATGCACGCACGCACGCACGCACACACACACACACAGACAAAACCATCTGCACGGACATTTTATAAAACCATGAAAACTCTCAAAATATACTAAGCTTTAATTATCAAATTATATGGTTTAACAAAAATAATAATGTTCAGTCACACAGAGTATACAGGGTGAGAGTTGAAGAATTTGAATCTTAATATCTTTTAAACTAAAAGGTTTCATAAGCTACAAAAAGAACCTAGCCGAAGTGATCAAAAGATCAATCTTTTCCTAAAATTTCAACTCAATTTAAACCTTTTTACTCCCGTAATCGTACGACATAAAAAAAACATTTTTTTTAGTTTTTGATTTTTATCTCAAAAACTAGTCGCCAAAATTGCTTAAAATTTTTACAACTAGTAGATATCGTTGTTTTTTATTGTCATGAATTTTTTCAAAACATTTAACTATTTATTTTTTGAGTTATATATGTTTATCGAAAAATTACCTTTTATATCATAAAAAATGAACAGATCAGTCAATCTAGAAAATCTTGCGGGAAAAAGTAGACAAATTTATGTTCTTTTAGATACACTATTGTTGAATATATTGTATAAATCATATCATTATAAAAAAGCAAAAATATTTTTTCAAAAATAGAAAAATGGCTATAATATGGCCATAAAATGGTCAGAATCATAAAACAAAAAATGACCTAAATTCAGAATTAGAAAAAATATATGCATGTCAAATTTTATTACGATCCGTCGCATGGTTCCAAAATTATGGCGGTATACGTACATACACACACACACACACACACACACACACACACACACACACACACACACACACACACACACACACACACAGCCATCCGCACGGACATTTTCTAAAAACGTATGATTCGTACTCCAAACACCTCCAAATGCGTTTCCACGAAGTATTAGCAAAACTGAAAATTTTACTATTACAAAGCTTCCTCTTGAGGAGGAAGCAAAAAAAGATTTTTTTTTTTGTCTAGACCCAAGAAGTTTTCTGCAGGCCAGAGATTTGCACATATAGTTTATAATAACTGATATTTGCATGAACTTTATTTTTCAAAAACTCAGGATTTCCTAGCCTTTTCTCCTTTACCGTTACAAGTTCAGTAATATATATCACCCAAATTAATAACATTAAGTAAATAAGCATACATTTAAATCAGATTCTAGTTTATATTCGTTTGACTTTTTCTAAGTACAAATTAACAAAAAATTGGTGATTATTTGAAATTATAATATTAAATTTCTTAATTTCTGAAATTGTTGCACAATATTTTACTATCTCATATGTATGTAATTCTGATTCCATTGAAGTTATGCAAGTTATGTTAATTCAGATATAGTGTTATGTCATTTTAAATGTATGTTAAACTATTTCAGCTTTTATGCGCATGGCTTATGTTTTGAATAAGCAAGGGCGTAGAATTTAACGCCGTCAACAGTCCTGCAGATTTAATCTTAATCCAGAAACAAGCAAAATAGAACTTAAGATCACGATAATAGAACATGAGTGCGACAGAATAAATGTTTGAGTTGCACTAAAGAAACTCAGACATGTTTCTAGTCACAGAATATCTGTTTCGTAGACCTTGCTAGTGGTCGTGATATTATTTATACCGTCGTTAACATTTGAACTGCTGACAATTAGAGCTGTTGCTTTTGAGTTGGTCATTACGCTGCCTGCTTGTGCAATACTGCTACTATCTTGTGGTATTAAAAATATCGACTGACTAATAGGTTGAGCATTGCTTAAGCTTGTCAGTGAGCCCGAGGTCATAGCCGTGCTCAACCCTAACCCCATCTTGGTCAGCAGGTTACTTTCTGACCCTGTTTTCTTTAATAAGTCTGGAGGAGCTGGTGGGACACTAGGAGTGCAACCCGAGGCGTTTCGTTGAAGTTGCTGTAGCCTAGCGTATTGTTCCTGCAGTGCCTTCTGTTTACGCAGTAGTTCCTGATGACGCTGATCAAGTTGTTCCTGGCGCTCTTTCTTGATTTGTAAGCCCTCCTGGGAGTTAATGCTTTCGCATGAGCTAGAGTTACTTGCTGGCAGTTTGCGATTGTTTTCAGAAAAGGCTTTATTAAGCGGTGGTGCTTGAATTCGCCGAAGCGTCGTAGCTGGAAGTCCAAGAACACAAGCATTCCGTGGTGGTAGCTGTGGACTTGTTGGACTGGCCAAGGGTGATCTTGAACTGGTACGTGGTGGTGGAGGTGGAGGTATTCGTCGTGCACAAACTATCTGCAGCAATTCAGCATTACGCTCAGGCACGGGAGGTTTAGCCAGTAACTGGCGGTTGGTTTCATGCTCTATTTCCTCTTCGTGTCCAGTAATACTGGTAAGCTTAGGACCGAATGGTGGAGAAGTATCAGTGTCTGAGCTTGAGGGGTATGAGTTAAGACGACGCAGTATACCTGATTGATTAGGTTGCAGTAAGTAAGATGAATCTACACTGCCTTTTCTTCCAATTCCCGCAATATTGGGCGTTCGACCAGTAGATCCAGATTTAGTAAAGTTATCACTTTCGGAGCGACCAATCTCTGCTAAATTTAGTGTTATGATTTGCTGCTGCATCGAAGTGCACGATACCTGAGAGAGTGAGGATGTTGGCCGGCTAAAAGTCTGTAATTCGTCTAGCAAAGCGTCGAGTGCGTTCTCCGGACGTTGGGAATAGCTGCTGGTACAGTGTGATTCGGCAGACTCGTGGCTTCCCCCAGTGATGATCGTTGAGCCCAAAGCAAAGTGGTCCGCTGGCACTGAGGTAGTTGTCTGCTGTTCCCAATTATTATGAGATAGAACAAGACAAAAAACAAAAGTTAATAGCTAGAAACATATTTCATTAGAAAAACTTAAAAGTAAATCTATGGCTGAGATTTAATATAACGATTTTTTAACTACGTAAGGGATGATACACCTTATATTATACTTATAAAATCAATAAATTATAATTATAAGAAATGTTAAAATATTGTATTACTTATGACTACTCTGTTTCATAAAGTATGAAAAAAAGTAATAAGGTTCTTTCATCTTCAACGTACAGACGATTTTTTTTACGACGATGAGATCAATTTTTATATTTAACACAATGTAATTTATTATAATTTAATGGAATAATATATAAGACAATTCATCGGTTAACGTCGATATGTCAAAACATGCTGCATACGTCATTCTTCTAAAAGATTTCTGAATGATTTTAAAATACTCTGTGTAACATTTATAGCATGCACTAGTATTTTATGGCCTACGTGAATGCGACAGGTGAAAAATACATTAATTAATCATTAGCTGCATCTCAGTACTAAACAAGTACTAACAACACTATACTAAACAAGTGATTAACAAAAAAAGTCTTTCATTATTAACAACTTATAAAGTTGCTTATACAATATAAGAGGTTTATTTTATGAGGTGTATAGATGGTATATTCATTTTGTATAAACCATAAACTACTTTATGTAAATACGTTTTCAAGTGAAACATAGGAAGCTCATTTTAAAAATGTTTAAAAACGTCTTAAAATGTTATATAATTATCTGCTTTGAGGTTGAACGTAATGTACACTTAACGAACGAAACATCTAAGAATTTCTACGAAACGTTTATTACAAATCGATTTATTGATCTCAGCAAACAACACTCAAATATTTTTCAACGTTTTAGGCGTACAACAACATCCCTTTTTAAAGATTACAACTACAAATAGTATATTGTGTACCAAGGGCGTAAAGTGGATTTTTGAGACCGGGCGTGAAGATTGCAGTGCGAGTCAAGGTGAATTAGCCTGAGCCCAAAGGGCGTTTAGAGCCGCAGATGAGTACTGCAACCACACGAAGTCAAAAAGCCCACTTAGCCCTTGGTCTAAACCATATTTTATGTATTGCGTGGACGTATTTTCACGTTTTTTTATTGTTGTATTTATGAAGCGGGTCTGACGTGACTATTTTTTGACACAGTAGCCACGCTTTTGTTGGAAAATATAACAAATATACAATAAATTAAAAGTTTTTTCAAATGCGGGAAAAAAAGACTGTTTCCCCGCATAGCCGCACTTTTTTGCCCACTGGTCAAAAGAGAGTCACTTTAAGCCCGATTAATAGGTACAAAAAACGCATAAATCGTTAGCGTCTGACATAAAAATACAGCTAAATAATTTTAATTCAAAGCTCTTCAAAATGTTCACCAAGTGAGGTTGGTGCACAACATATGCTTTGTTAGATCTTAAACAATTAGTTAACAGGAGCACGGATATCTGAGAATATATTTTATAAATCTAATCAAACGTATTTGAAATTTATATATAAGAACAGGATTATTATGTAAATCCAAGTCTTACAAGCAACCGAATTCCTTAATGATAAGTGATTATCGACGGTAAGAGCGCGTAAGGATGTTAATTACGTAAGGCCGCTTCGCCGTCGAGAATCTGACTGAGATGAAATGCAATCAAAGGTGAAATAATATGAAAATGGGTGGGGCATGGTAAGGAATAATGATGAAAGAAAAGTAAATTGTAGACATCAGTACCCCTGACCAAAAAATACACAGAGTAGAGAGAAAGCGTATGTGTATATTCTCAAGCAAGCCAGCGGCCACCGTGACATGCATTAATACGTGAAAGTAAGAAATCAGAGCCTCTTTCTTGCAAGTGGCATGTACTGCGGCATTGAAAACGATGATTGAGAGGAAATACTATTTTTTTAGTAGGGGTGCTATCATTTCTTAGAAGGTCGATACATGTTTTATAATCATGTTGCAAATATCTTAACCCTAAACTCAAACGCACTTTACAACAACATATAAAGTTGAGACTAATAAATTGAAATTCTCACGAATTAAATTCGATAAGACTAGGCACAATCAAAATAATAAAAAAGATATTGACAACATCGCTAATATTAGTATAACTGCACGCTTTCTTTAAAGAAGACAGTAAGAACCTAAGGAAAAGTACTTTTCATCATACGTGCACGAAAAAGGCCACTTTCCATGCATGTAAAATGAATGGAAAATAGAGTTTTTCTAGAAAAATTTACTCCCTTGGGAGGAAAAAGTCTTTTCCTCCCAAGGGAGTAGTTTTTTCCTCACTCTGCAGACTATCCGATATGTGTTTTAAAAAATTTCAAAATTTTCAAAATTTTCAAAATTTTTAATATTTTTCAAAATTTTCAAAAATTTCAAAATTTTAATACAAATTTGTTTTACTTTGAAAAGTCCTCGAATTTCCCATTCCTTCCATATGCATGATAAGTGGCCTCTTCGCGCACTTATCATAAAAAGTACGGTGTGCAACAAGGGGGGAGTGGCTTTTTCAGACTCGGGTGCTGTTTTGAGCACTCGTGGCCGTCTCGGGCGCCTACGGCGCCCTCGACTCCCACTCGTGCTCAAAACATCACCCTCGCTAGAAAAAGCCAATTTTCCCCCCTAGTTGCACAATATACTATTTCCTCCCGGTGCGAGAAAAACTCGATTTTCCATTCATTTCTCATTCACGGAAAAGGGCCTTTTTCTTGCCCCTGTTGAAAAATTGTACATTAGGCATCTAGGGAGGTAAAGAATTGGTGAGTCTACAGCTCGTGTACATTGCCATCCGAGCCGAAGGCGCCCTCGACTCCCACTCGTGCTCCTAGAAAAAGCCAATTTACCCCCCCCCGTTGCACAATATACTAATATTCCACACTCGCCCACAATAACGACTTTTTGTCTCTGAAATGCGGGGCGAAAGTAGCATATTTTTTCCGTGAATGGAATTTGTGCGAAGAATGAGAACTTTGCGGAAAAAATGAGAAATTTACGGGAAAAATAAAAAATTTGCGTTAAAGATACAAAAATTAGGGAAAAATTTTTAAAAATTTGCGAGCAAAAAGTAGAACAAAATTTCAAAAATGTGAAAAATAAAACAATTGTGATAATTTTTACACTTGTGTTTCATCTTTTTATATTCTGTATACTGGGTTTTGGCCCCGCTTTTTAGGCTCAAATAGTGACCTTTTGGCCTAAAGTGAAATAAAATAGTAGATGCTACACGGACCGAAATTATATTTTCCTTCGGTGATTACTGGTCTAGGCAAAATGTTTTTCCCTGGGGTGGTTATTGCGCCTCCTTCGCTCGGACAGTAAGCGCACCCTCGCAAAAAATCTAATCGTTCTGGCAGTAAACACATCCTCGCAAAAAATCTAATCGGAGTCCAAGCAATAGGGAAAAGCGCGTGTAGTTAGTAATAAATAAAAAATATATATATGAGCGTATAGAAATTCAAAATTGAAGGTGAGTTTCTGTTTCGTATAGCTGAAATTCCAATAGATTCGCATAACCTAAAAAATGGGCAAAGTTGCAGAAAGAGGTTTTTTTGAATCCTCTCTTAAAAAAGAGATGACCAAATGTTGTGTAGCCTTTTAAAACTCAATTTGATTGGTTATGGCTAGACATCTGGTTGAATAGCGCCAACATTAAAAATGTCTTAGTGGTTCAAGTTTAATATCTTGATTTTGGGTCTATAGTTCAGTTGATTCTTTTCAGGACCATGATTAAAACTATGATTGTTTCATTTTTAATCATTCTAGTTTATTTTGTATCGTGTTGATATATTCTAATCTCAAAAACTAGATTGCGTTATAATTTGCTTTTTTTTAGAAAATACTACTTATTTTCTTGAGAAAAAACATCAATCAAATACAAATGTGAACTTAATTGTGAAATGTAAGTTAGCGTTTTGAATACTTCTAAGACATTATAATAAACAAACCACGTGCTTTATGAATAAGCGCGCAAAGCGCGCTTGAATTTAGCTAGTAACTTTAGAACTATAGCTCCGATCAAGATGGTTTAAAACAAAGTTTCCGGTACTAAAAAAACCGCTACCAAGTCATTGGCACTTAGCTTCCTCCTACTCTGCTAGTGGAAGATAATTACATGGGACAATCAACTTATTCTTTGATTTAAATATTCGCTACTATTCGATACTAAAAGGATAGGTTAGGAAGACACTTGTAGGGGAGGGGTATCAGAGGAGTGGGGGTTAAGGTGGATATCAAAAGGATAGAGCTCCGTCGAAAAATGGTCATGAAATAATAATAAAATAGTCTAAATCTTAAAAGAAAATTTACTCGAATTCAGAATCAGACAACATATATGCACGTCCAATCTTATTACGATCGATCACGTAGTTCCAGAATTATAACAGTATACGTACGCACGAATGCACGCACGCACGCACGCGCGCGCACACACACACACACACACACACACACACACACACACAGACAAAACCATCTGCACGGACATTTTATAAAACCATGAAAACTCTCAAAATATACTACTAAGCTTTAATTATCAAATTATATGGTTTAACAAAAATAATAATGTTCAGTCATACAGAGTATACGTGAGAGTTGAAGAATTTGAATCTTAATATCTTTTAAACTAGAAGGTTTCATAAGCTACAAAAAGAACCTAGCCGAAGTGATCAAAAGATTAATTTTTTCCTAAAATTTCAACTCAATTTAAACCTTTTTACTCCCGTAATCGTACGACATAAAAAAAAACATTTTTTCTAGTTTTTGATTTTTATCTCAAAAACTAGTCGCCAAAATTGCTTAAAATTTTTACAACTAGTAGATATCGTTGATTTTTATTGTCATAAATTTTTTCAAAACAGTTAACTATTCATTTTTTGAGTTATATATGTTTATCGAAAAATTACCTTTTATATCATAAAAAATGAACAGATCAGTCAATCTAGAAAATCTTGCGGGAAAAAGTAGACAAATTTATGTTCTTTTAGATACACTATTGTTGAATATATTGTATAAATCATATAATTATAAAAAAGCAAAAATATTTTTTCAAAAATAGAAAAATGGCTATAATATGGCCATAAAATGAACAGAATCATAAAGCAAAAAATGACCTAAATTCAGAATCAGATAACATACATGCCTGTCAAATTTTATTAAGACCGGTCGCGTGGTTATAGAATCATGACGGTATACATACATGCACACACACACACAGCCATCCGCACAAACATTTTCTAAAAACGTATGATTTGTACTCCAAACACCTCCAAATGCGTTTCCACGAAGTATTAGCTTTGTAATAGTAAAATGTTCAGTTTTGCTAATACAAAACTGAAAATTTTACTATTACAAAGCTTCCTCTTGAGGAGGAAGCAAAAAAAAACTATCAACGAGTATTTACTATCAGTATAGCTTATTGCAAGCTAAAAAAACTGTTTTTTGTTTTACTTAATTTTATTAATTATTTCTGCAATATATCGATTTGTCGAACAAAAGGTGCCCTCATTAATTGGCTGTTCCAACTTTTTGGGTGGTCCTAGAGCAACGTCACCGGGCTTATTTTCTACTTGAAGACTTGTGCTATAATGTTATTAAAGAAATAAGGTAATTTTTTTAATTTTAAGGGTGAAAAAATGACTGACAAAATGTCACCTTTATAAACACGTTTTCTTTCAAATCGTTTTACAACTTTTGTTTGAGGAAAATGTCTTCGACGGAAATCTATTTCTGTCATTTTTTACGTATTCTGGAAAAAAATTCCATCTGCTACCTTCTGAACCAGAGATATCTTTTTTCTTAAAATCTTAAAGACGTAATAAACATTTTACGGAGGTTTCGTTTGTGAGTGTTAATTTTGAATACCTATATTTTAAATACAAAAATGCCTATATACCCGGAAAAACCTTATGCACATTTTTAATTGGTTTTATTATTTTGCGTTATTGACATTATTATTTTTTATCAAAAGCATATACTTCGTGTAAGACTTGGACTAAGTTAACGAATAACACTGACGTCATGCTAGTTAAAGGGACGGATACACCTTAAAATGTCAAAAAAATTAAAAAATTGAATTGCTTCCTCCTAGAGAAAGCTTTGTAATAGTAACATTTTTAGTTTCGCTAAAACTTTGTATAGAAATGAATTTGGAGGTGTTTGGAGTTCGAATCACGTACTTTTAGATAATGTCCGTATGGATGTATGTGTGTATGTGTGTGTGTGTGTGTGTGTACCGCAATATTATCGAATCCAAATAATGAATCTCTACAAAATTTGTCATGTATATCCTTTTTTGGATTCTATATTCAGGAAAAAAGTTATTATCAATGGTGCTAACTAAATTTCATTTTATGACCGTTTATTGAATTTTGCAAAATTATTTTTGGCATTCTTCGTATAATCTTATTGTTACTAACAATACAGCAAGAACGCATTTGAAAGATAATACTATTACCTTTCCGCACTGTTCGGAAGCAAAGGCGAAAAAGGTGATTTTTGCGAAATAAGGCATATTTCCAAAATTAAATAGCCGAACCTCGCAAAAAAAAAAATTATTATGATAGGTTCTAATTCAATATATATATATATATATATATATATATATATATCACAAAATTTAAATTCATCTGACTACGTAGTTTTTGAATAACAAATCGAAAACTGAAAAAATGAGTTTTCTATGTCCTACGTTTACGAGAGTAAAAAGGCAATTCCAGGAGATAGACCAACATAGATCGCACTGTCCGGCAGCCGGTCTTATACCTATCCTTTTAATAACCACCCCCTCCCCCTTCCCTATGTAGCTTCCTCCTAGAGGAAAAGTTATAATAATTAAATTTTTGATTCCACACCTTTAACTGACACCCTACCCTTCAACGTGATTGACCAATAGAGTACATGCATCTAAACTCTCAAATAATCAAATAATATTATAATACATCCGTACGAATTATTTAGAAATCATGTAATTATCTTTCTAACGGATTAGGCGAAAGCTAAGTGCCAATGACTTGACAACGGTTTTTGCTTCTTCCTCAAGAGGAAGCTTTGTAATAGTAAAATTTTCAGTTTTGCTAATACTTCGTGGAAACGCATTTGGAGGTCTTTGGAGTACGAATCATACGTTTTTAGAAAATGTCCGTGCGGATGGCTGCGTGCGTGCGTGCATGCGTGCGTACGTATACTGTTATAATTCTGGAACTACGTGATCGATCGTATAAGATTGGACGTGCATATATGTTTTCTGATTCTGAATTCGAGTAAATTTTCTTTTAAGATTTAGACTATTTTATGACCATCTCATGGCTATTTTTCGATTTTTAAAAAAATATTTTTGCTTTTTATTATGATATGATTTATACAATAATTATCTTCCACTAGCAGAATAGGAGGAAGCTAAGTGCCAATGACTTGGCAGCGGTTTTTTATTTATAATTATGTTAAATTGTTTAAAATATTGTTCAAACAATGGCATAAATTCAGAACCATTGTAAAATACCAAAAATAATGTCTTTATATGTCATATACCATGTACAACAAGTCTTCAAAGGCCAGAATTCATGATTTTCATTTTTACAGCTGCCGCAGACATACTTAAGATTTGGGCTTCAAAGGGCACTTTTAATAAATGTGGGGATTTAAAGAAGAATTTAATTTAAAAAAGTTGTTCGTATGTTAATACAAAATTTTGTTTAAAAATTAAAAAAATGACAAACATTATACAGTAATTATAGAGGACTTTTTAAAATTAAAATCTTTTCTTAATCCCCAAATTTATCTGGAAACTATAGCTGTTTCAGGCATTTCTATCAAAGTAAAAGTGCACTTCGAAGCCAAAATCTTAAGTAAGTCTGCGGTAGCTGTAAAAATAGAAATCATAAATTCTGGGCTTCGAAGACTTGTTCTTCGTATAGGAGATATATGCAAACATTGTTTTTGGTTTTTTACAATGTTTCTTAGTTTATACCATTCTTTAAACAATATTTTAAACAATTAGACATATTTATAAATATAAAATTCAATTTTTTTATTTTTGGACATTTTAAGGTGTATTCATCCTTAAAGCCTTTTTGCTCCCGTAACCGTACGACATACAAAATCCAATTTTTTTAGTTTTCGATTTTTAGCTCAAAAACTAGTTGATAAAAAGACTTCAAATTTTTACAGCAGGTAGATATTATTGTTTTCTATTATTATGATTTTTCTCAGAACATTCGACCATTTAGTTTTGAAGATATAAACTTTTTTTTTTAAAAACACCTTTTTTATCACAAAAATTTAACGGAACGGTCAATTTCGAAAATCTTACGAAAAAAAGTAGGGAATTTTAATTTCAATTTTAATTTTAAAAGTAGGGAATACACTATTGTTAAATATATTGTATTGTCACGTCAGGAGTAGAAGAGTGCAATTTTGTGGCGGCCGTGGCGCAAAGACAGAACGTCTGCCTTGCAAAAAAGAGGTCCTCGGTTCAAGCCTGGGGTCCGTCATTTTTCGTTGCACTCTTCACAAATTTTAGGAATTGATTTTCGTCAAAGATATTTTACTAAAACAAAAATGGTAAAACTGACCTAAAAAAACGTGCATTTTTTCAGTCATTTTTTTATCCTTAAAATTTAAAAAATCGCTATATTTTTTAAATAACATTATAGTTTGCATTATCGCACATGTCTTTAAGAAGAAAATTAGCCCAGAAACTCGAAAAGTATTAATGTTCCGGACAGAATCGAGTAAAAGAGCGGCGAGTTAGAGTTAGCGGGCGTTGCTCCGCGGCTAAGTCGGCATCTGCATAGATCGGCAATGCGATCCATGGACAGACTCTTAGTTGAGGGTGGTCTGACTACCCTTAGACTGTCACAGACCTCACCAGCAGCCTGCTCCGCGTATCTGAAGGTCACCTCAGAGCGGGGAGACCGACGCGGACGGATCGACCCGTGGCTTCAAGCCTCACTGACGAAGCCGTGGAAGGCGTAATAGGTACGCACACGCGAACAATTGAAGGTATACCATAATTACTGTAGAGAGTTCGTGCGCTCGGTTATCTTTGGACTCCTTCGGCGCTCGCCAGCGCACAGTGGGGCCAAATGACAAAAAAAAAACCGCTGCCAATTCTTTGGCACGTAGCTTCCTTCAACCTTATGTATCGCTTTAATATCTAAATTGTTTTTACTTCATATATAATTCTATAAAGTTTTTATGCTTTTTCGTTTGATGGATAAAATTATTTCGAAATAATTATATTACATAATCTGGTAGAAAAGTGCCTATTTAAAATGGTCGTAAAGGCAGAAACTGGCTAAGTAAAATGTGAAAAAACTAGACATTTTAAATTCCTCAAAAGTAGCGATATCTTGTGCATTTTTTATGGGTGAGAATTATATTTTATGAAAGTATCAATAAATCGATTAGTTTTTTTGATGCAAGATACACAATTATTAATATTTAGGCGTAAACTGAATAATTTTTATAATTTAAACATATGGCGAAGTTCGTAGGGCTCGTGTGGAAGAACGTCTGCGTGGCTTAGTTGGTTAAGGCGCACGACCGTATTTATTTGACCTCGTGCAGGGCGTGGGTTCAAATCCCCGGTCAGACAGAATTTTTTCTGATGCAAATAATTATTCTATAGTTTACTTTAAACAAAAAACTCGAATCCAAGCCTGCTAGCTACGATTTTCCAATTCCAACCTCGAACCGCGATGAGCCACGTGTAATTCAGTTGTGTTACTCGACCAACTTTAATGAGCTGTTTGTACTCAGAAACAAGGTAGGCAGAGTGAATTCAAGAACTATCCAATAAATAGGTTAAAAAGCGTTTCATTCAACCTAAGAAATGGCAAAGAAAACAACCTAGTTCTTGGATTCGCAGTTTAAGAACTAGCCAATAATGGGAATCCGGTTTCTACCAGGGTAATCAATGCGTAACTGAAAATATTGTTTTTAACGATTTAATAAAACAAAAAACAGAAAAAAACGAGTCTAAGTATAGATTAAAATCCATTAATGGAAACTGAGATCGAAGCGATACAGTTTTCAGTTATATAGAGTATACAGGGTAAGAAAACAAAATTTTGAAGCTTAATATCTTTAAAACTAACTGGTATCATAAACAACCCAAAGAAAGAAATGCCAAAGAATGAGTGCTATATAATGCTAAGTAAATCCAAAATTTTAAATTGATTATTGCCTTTTTACTCCAGTTATCGCATCACGTAGAAAAAACGACTCATAGTATACAGGGTGAAAAAACAAAAGTTTGAAGCTCAATATCTTTGAAACTAACTGGTTTTATAAAAATCCCAAAGAAAGGGATCATTGTGCTATATAATGCTAACTAAATCCAAAATTAACTTGATTATTGCCTTTTTACTCCAGTTATCGCGTCACGTAGAAAAACGATTTTTTTCAGTTTTTGATGTTTTTCTCAGGATCTGCCCCATGAAATGACTTAAAATTTAAGTGGTATATAGTTCTAATTACCTTCAATAATCATATATTTTTTTAGAATGATTCGCTATTTAGTTTTTGAGTTATAACGATTTAAAAAAATTGCACTGTATGGTGTATAATAAAAGAACGACGAACGATAATATAAATTTTTCACGGTAAAAACATAGGCGATTTTATTCTCTTTCAGGTACATTTTAAGCAATTTACTTTTATTAACTTTTCCGATAACTTTGTTGGCAAAAACTGAAATCTCAAAACTAAAAAATCACTATAAAAAAAACGCGTATATAAATTGTAAAAACGGACTTTCGTCCCACTATCTTCTATCAAAAACAAAGAAAATGAGACTTAGTGGGTTAAAATCCACCAAGTAGAAGCTGACAAACAGGCGTATACATACGCACACACACACACACACACACACACACACACACACATACATCCGTACGGACATTTTCTAAAAACACCATTTTTCGACTAAAAATTCATCAAAACACACTTCCCACATGTTTTTACACAAACTCCAAAAATTACTATTACATGGCTTCCTTACGAAGGAAACAAAAGAATGTGTGCGTCTTGGGACGCCCGTCAGAAGTGATAACTTAAATTGATGTGAAAAGAAACTATTCTGGGTTGAACTTGTTCAAGGTCGAAAAATCGAATATTGCAGTATATTAGGTAATTGGTTTTATTTTCAAAATGTCCACTTGCACCCCCTCTCGCATAATATACTTGCACAGCAGGAACATCTTTTTGACACTGGGAAGTTTTTGCTTGCCTACGATTTTTTGCTTCCTTCCTAAGGAAGCCTTGTAATAGTAATTTTTGGAGTTTGTGTAAAAACATGTGGGAAGTGTGTTTTGATGAATTTTTAGTCGAAAAATGGTGTTTTTAGAAAATGTCCGTACGGATGTATGTGTGTGTGTGTGTGTGTGTGTGTGTGTGTGTGTGTGCGTATGTATACGCCTGTTTCTCAGCTTCTACTTGGTGGATTTTAACCCACCAAGTCTCATTTTCTTTGTTTTTGGTAGAAGATAGTGGGACGAAAGTCCGTTTTTACAATTTATATACGCGGTTTTTTTTTATAGTGATTTTTTAGTTTTGAGATTTCAGTTTTTGCCAACAAAGTTATCGGAAAAGTTAATAAAAGTAAATTGCTTAATATGTACCTGAAAGAGAATAAAATTGCCTATGTTTTTACCGTGAAAAATTTATATTATCGTTCGTCGTTCTTTTATTATACACCATACAGTGCAATTTTTTTAAATCGTTATAACTCATAAACTAAATAGCGAATCATTCTAAAAAATTATATGGTTATTGAAGGTATTAGAACTATACACTTAAATTTTAAGTCATTTCATGGGGAAGATCCTGAGAAAAACATCAAAAACTGAAAAAATCGTTTTTACGGACCCGATTACTGAGTAAGAGTAAAAAGGCAATAATCAATTTAAAATTTTGGATTTAGTTAGCATTATATAGCACCTTTATCTCTTTCTTTGGGTTGTTTATGATACCAGTTAGTTTTAAAGATATTAAGCTTCAAAATTTTGTTTTCTTACCCTGTATACTCTATATAACTGAAAACTGTATCGCTTCGATCTCAGTTTCCATTAATGGATTTTAATCTATACTTAGACTCGTTTTTTGCTGTTTTTGTTTTATTAATTCGTTAAAAATAAGGTTTTCAGTTACGCATGTGCGTATATTCATGGCGATTTTTCGATCACTGGTGATTTTAGATACGTTCCGCGAACTATATCCTTATCATTATATCTCGGAAACTAAATTTTGAACTTTTCGTTAAAACATCATGATTATCGAATGTTATTCTATAGACTACTTTAATTTTAAGTAGTCTACGGCAATTAAAAATTTTGAAATTTTTCAAAATTTTCAAAATTTTCAAAATTTTTGAAAATATGCTATGCGTCAAAGAGTTCTCAATTTCCTACTCCTTTTGAAAAAGCATAAAAACTTTATAGAATTATATATGAAGTAAAAACAATTTAGATATTAAAGCGATACATAAGGTTGAAGGAAGCTACGTGCCAAAGAATTGGCAGCGGTTTTTTTAATACCGAGGACCTGCAAGTAGCATTGAAGATGTAAGGAAATCATATATCTTTTATTTGCTTTATAATAAAATTAGCACCCGATCGAGTATCCATAAATAATATCAATATATTTGCTATATATTTGCTTTTTGCAATATATTTGCTTTTTGCTAGTAATATACAAATATAATTAGACTTGTAAAGGTTTTTAACGATAAAAATTATGGAATTGTTTAAATCTGAGAATTTTATGTGTTTGTTATTATTCGGTTTTAATCAAGTATCAAGGTGCCAATATTGGGATCCTGCAGTGGTCTTTGTTGTAAAAAATATCATAAAAAGCGCAAGCAAAGTAATGACAGGTAATGCGGCAGTATGCATATGAGAGTATATCTATAGGTATTGCAGTGCCCGGAGAGAGAGGGGGTCCTAAAAGTGTATAGCTATATGTATACTTATTCCTGCGCTCCGAAAGAGGGTATAGGATCCAAAGAGAGTAAATATATATATCCCCCTCTATTATATAGCTGTAAGCGTAATTTTTTCTGAAAATCCCCTCCACTCCCTAGTTTTATTCCCCTCCCTCCCTAGTTTTATTGACATTACTGCATTAGTATACGATTTATGATGATTCGAAACTTACATTAAAGCTGCTTTTTCTAGTTAAATTTAAGATATGTAATATAAAATTTTAACCATGTCTCCTACATATTATAAGCAATGACGAGTTCTCGTAAATTTTCTCTTGTAGAAATTCCATTAAGAACCTAGAAAACTTTAGGTAGTCGAATTTGTTTATATCTATTTCGAATATCATTACGTGGGTAACAATATTTTTGCATATCCAGGATGTCCATCACTATTATTTCATTCATCATTATTAATAGAATGCAAACCATTTTTATTAGTCCATTATCAATAAAATAGTATATCGTGCCCCTTGTTGCACACCTTACTTTTTATGATAAGTGCGCGAATAGGCTACTTATCATGCATATGGAAGGAATGGGAAATTCGAGGACTTTTCAAAGTAAAACAAAATTATATTGAAATTTTGAAAATTTTGAAAGTTACGAAATCTTTGAAAATTTTGAAAATTTTGAAAATTTTAAAAGTTTTAAAAACACATATGGGATAGTCTGCAGAGTGAGGAAAAAACTACTCCCTTATATTACCTATGTTTTTACCATGGTAAATCCATATTAGCACCTACTTACCCATAGTGACTCTTCGTATATTGTTTTGAGTATTTTGGCACTGTCCGTAAGATTTCATGTGACCACATGGTTTGATTGGGCTAAAATTTTAGGAGCATGCTTTGTACAATTTTAGGAGAATGCTTAGAAAATGTTTATACAATGAAAATACTGAATTTTTACTTATTTTAGCCTATTTATGCCACCTTTTCTTTCATGAAAGATTTTCTAAGCATTCAAATCAAAATCCCTTCATTCATACCAAAAGTACAAGTGTACAAAGCATGCTCCTAAAATTTTAGCCCAATTAAACCATGTGATCACATGGAATCCTACGGACAGTGCCAAAATGCTCAAAACAGTATACGAAAAGTCACTATGGGTAAGTATGTGCTAATATGGATTTACCATGGTAAAAATACAGATACTATAACGTAATATTAGTATAAAAATTATATAACAATTATAATTTATTTTTGTAATTATTTATAAGAATTTCATTTATCAGGGTTTAAAAGTGTCTTGTCCCCTTAATTATGTTTAAGGTAATCAAAGAAATATTGCTCTTCCCAAAGAATAATACATTTCGACACGTTTTAACTTTTGCCACGAAGAGATTTATATTTTCACCGCGAAGATTAGCACATTTTCTTTGTTTTCACTAGTACATAGCGAGATAACAGTCGGTTTTTACATTTTATGAACCCGTTTTTTTGCTGCAATTTTTTACTTTTGAGATATCAGTTTTTCCTAATAAAGTTATTAGAAAAAATTAAGAGAGTACATTGCTTAATATGTACCTGAAAACGAATCAAATTACCTTTCTTTTTATTATTTGTTTTAATACGTCTATACATCGAAGGAAGCCAAGCGAATGCAAGTATTTTATAAAAGAATAAATAAATTATGCACGCACGACGAGTTTCATGAGAAAATATGCATTTGAAATACCCCACGTGCAGTCATATAAGATGATTATATTTTTTTTTTTAATAACGTCGGTACATTGATGAAAGGCGAGCGAAGCGACAGTAATATCTTATNACAACAATTCTTTTATTTGTCAAAATTAATTGTGACTTAACAAATGCTGTAGCAAATTATTTAATAAATGTAATCATGTTAAAATAGTTATCAATTGCATATCACGGTGTAACATATACAAAAAATCGCTGCCAAGTCATTGGCACTTAGCTTCCTCCTATTCTGCTAGTGGAAGATAATTACATGGGACAATCAACTCATTCTTTGAATCAGAAAACATATATGCACGTCCATCTTATTACGATCGATCACGTAGTTCCAGAATTATGACAGTATACGTACGCGTAGCGCACGCACACCACACACACACACCACACACACACACACACACACACACACCACAACACACACACCAACACACACACACACACACACACACACACACACACACACACAGACAAAACCATCTGCACGGACATTTTATAAAACCATGAAAACTATCAAAATATACTAAGCTTTAATTATCAAATTATATGGTTTAACAAAAATAATAATTTTCAGTCACATAGAGTATACAGGGTGAGAGTTGAAGAACTTGAATCTTAATACCTTTTAAACTAAAAGGTTTCATAAGCTACAAAAAGAACCTAGCTGCAGTGATCAAAAGATCAATCTTTTCCTAAAATTTCAACTCAATTTAAACCTATTTACACCCGTAATCGTACGACTTAAAAAAGCCGCTGCCAAGTCATTGGCACTTAGCTTCCTCCTATTCCGCTAGTAGAAGATGATTACNAAAGGGTTAGGCAAGTTTGATGTAATTCGCAAAATTATCATGGATGTCAATCACGTAACATTTCAGATATTACAACAATTCTTTTATTTGTCAAAATTAATTGTGACTTAACAAATGCTGTAGCAAATTATTTAATAAATGTAATCATGTTAAAATAGTTATCAATTGCATATCACGGTGTAACATATACAAAAAATCGCTGCCAAGTCATTGGCACTTAGCTTCCTCCTATTCTGCTAGTGGAAGATAATTACATGGGACAATCAACTCATTCTTTGATTAAAACATTCGCTACTTCGATACTACAACTATCCGATACTAAAAGGATAGGTTTACTCTAATTCAGAATCAGAAAACATATGTGCACGTCCAATCTTATTACGATCGATCACGTAGTTCCAGAATTATAACAGTAAACGTACGCACGCATGCACGCACGCACGCACGCACGCACACACACACAGACAAAACCATCTGCACGGACATTTTATAAAACCATGAAAACTCTCAAAATATACTAAGCTTTAATTATCAAATTATATGGTTTAACAAAAATAATAATGTTCAGTCACACAGAGTATACAGGGTGAGAGTTGAAGAATTTGAATCTTAATATCTTTTAAACTAAAAGGTTTCATAAGCTACAAAAAGAACCTAGCCGAAGTGATCAAAAGATCAATCTTTTCCTAAAATTTCAACTCAATTTAAACCTTTTTACTCCCGTAATCGTACGACATAAAAAAAACATTTTTTTTAGTTTTTGATTTTTATCTCAAAAACTAGTCGCCAAAATTGCTTAAAATTTTTACAACTAGTAGATATCGTTGTTTTTTATTGTCATGAATTTTTTCAAAACATTTAACTATTTATTTTTTGAGTTATATATGTTTATCGAAAAATTACCTTTTATATCATAAAAAATGAACAGATCAGTCAATCTAGAAAATCTTGCGGGAAAAAGTAGACAAATTTATGTTCTTTTAGATACACTATTGTTGAATATATTGTATAAATCATATCATTATAAAAAAGCAAAAATATTTTTTCAAAAATAGAAAAATGGCTATAATATGGCCATAAAATGGTCAGAATCATAAAACAAAAAATGACCTAAATTCAGAATTAGAAAAAATATATGCATGTCAAATTTTATTACGATCCGTCGCATGGTTCCAAAATTATGGCGGTATACGTACATACACACACACACACACACACACACACACACACACACACACACACACACACACACACACACACACAGCCATCCGCACGGACATTTTCTAAAAACGTATGATTCGTACTCCAAACACCTCCAAATGCGTTTCCACGAAGTATTAGCAAAACTGAAAATTTTACAATTATAAAGCTTCCTCTTGAGGAGGAAGCAAAAACATTTTTTTTAGTTTTTATTTATATCTCAAAAACTAGTCGCCAAAATTGCTTAAAATTTGTACAACTAGTAGATATCGTTGTTTTTTATTGTCATGGATTTTTTGAAAACATTAAACTATTTATTTTTTGAGTTATATATGTTTATCGAAAAATTACCTTTTTAGGCACGACCGCGACACGGAAGTGCATTATAGTTTTGTGTGCGAAAAATGTGTGAGATGCGATATCTCACGCAGTTTTTGACCGATTGGGCTGAAATTTTAGGAGGAGTCTCCCCTCGCAAAACCTAAAAGACTATTTTTTTTTTATCCCGATCCTCTACGTAATTTTGAAATGCGAGCACAATTTGTTCGATTTTTACGCGTATTTTTACATACAAGTTTTGGTGTTACACGATTATCTCTGAGAGACTTTAGTCGATCAGGCTAAAACTTTGTGTGCAAACTCCCCTCACCACCAGAACCTGATGGTTCTATTTTCAGCTTAATCCCGCACATGTACGCAGAATGCGGCCACCTCCCAAAATCGCTAAAAACGGTTTTTTGGCTCTAACTCGAATTCTAAGCATTCTGCAAATAAAGTTAAATAGATAAGTTGTAGATCTTTGAAAAATACAACTTTTTTCCATTTACATAAAATCATGAAAATGCTTAGAACTCGAGTTAACAGCCCTAAATCGATTTTTTTCAGCTAGAAAACCAATTATTTGCCATAAAACTTTTCGGATTCACGTTTTACATAAAAATGTTAAATGTAAAAGTTGTAAACAATTTTAAAATACAACTTTTTACCGTGGCAAAGATATTTTTTAACACTTTTTGACATACAACATTCCTAGAAGCGATTTTTTGATACATAAATTCAATAATAACTTCGCTGCAACATGCCCCATTTAACCCAGTGCGAAAAATGTGTGAGATTCGATATCTCAGCCTGCTCTGAGAAGCCTGACACGTCCCTCTAAACTATGCTATTATAATACATTTTCTAAATGAAACCCTATTACTAAATCAAATCTTGATAAAATCTTGAATCTTCTGTTAACTATCTTTAAAATCCTCTTGAAAATCCTCTTGAGTCCTTCCATGTTAAATTTTTTTTTTTTTCACCTACAAGAAAAATAGAATTTAATTAATAAAACTAGAAAACAATGACTGTATAATTTAATTAACTGTTAAAGAAAAACCAGCCTCTAAAATACATGATTATAGATACGTATAGTAGAAGTATAGTAGTGCCATAGTCTTGAATGAAGTTACGTTCCAACTCCAAGATTTTGATAGCTCAGTTATCAACACCATCAGTATCCTTAGGTTGACTCCGGTAGACGCAGTAGACCATAATCCAACAAATGCAGAAGTTTTTATACACCTAGACATACAGAAAAATATTACAAAATCAAACTCATAAATAATTATTGAGAGATTCAGACCACTGATCTCTGCATAAAAATTTGAAACAAGGCAGCTTTTAAGTATGAATACCGTCAAACCACATGTCTCAGTCACATAATTCACATTTACAAACAGAAGATTATCATCATGAACACTGATAAGATATCCGCGAGCCATTAGACATCTGTTTACTGAACTTATCATAGGGGACAAAGCGTTTCAAGTTAAAACTTATTGAAGATACAATATAAATTCAACATACAGTTCAAGTTTATTCTAATATTTCCAAAATTACCTTGTCAGATAGTATAAATCCATATCCAGATTCGTATTAAAATAGTTAAAGTATCCAAGAACACCAACCAATACTCCAAGACAGCATCAATTCAGTTGCAAGATCGTCTCAAGGTGATCCAATCAGCTGGCAACGCCAAACAGGACTACCGGATAGTATAAATAGAGCTCCAGGATCATTCGCAGGTGGTTGAGCCAGCTAGAAACGCCAACCAGCACTTGCAGAAAGTTCAAATGTAATTCTAAGGTTGTCTCCTGGTGTTGACATCAGCCAGAGATGCCAAGCAACACGATCAGATACCATAAATCCAGCTCCAGGGTCGTATTGAGTCTGTTGAAGTACCTAGAAACGCCAACCAGCACTACCAGAGAGAGAGAGAGAGAGAGAGAGAGAGAGTACAACTCTAAAAAAAAGATCAAAAAATTACACTGATTATACTGCACATAACACAATAGATATCTGTTATAAACATAATGAACACAGGAAATAGAACAAAGGAAAACCAGTCGTAGATCTTATGCGATAGTGAATCTTCATCCAAGCAGCATCTTGCAAGAAGAATGTATCAGCACATCAATAGAATGAGCAGGAGCAGCATTCGCAGGAGTACTCCAATCTCAAAAACAAAGGATAACCTCCAAGCAAAAACTCAAGTTTCTTGTTGGAGCTACATGTCTTCCTATACTGCAGCACTCCTTCATGAACTGACACTCACACTGCTCACACATCGCATCGTCGGTGCCATTCCGGGTGCATCACTTTTGAATACCTTTTGCACTGTCTTACAAAGCAACAACCGCGAGCAGCTGATCCGCGAGCGGGATCGCGGTGAGCAGATGTTGCTTGTAAATACGTATAGGCACCATAGGAGCACTTCTGTTCTGATTTTATAACTACATATAAAATTGCTGCATCGCGTCGTTGTTTCTGTTTTTTCACTACGCACTCATTTATATCGCCAAAAAGTCAAACAGAGCAAAACATTGCGGTTAGCGGAGGCCGAGAGGCAGCTTCAAAACGTCAAAACACACACGGCAGACGGCTGCATGGGCATGTCGCCAACCGGTCACCAGATCGATGCGCACAATGTATTCGCAGTGGTCGAGCTCGCTGCCTCGCTTCGACAGAGCCAACGAACAGCTGTTCGGCTTTGCTTAGCTGATAATAAAACTAATACTTTTTCTGTTCAAATTATGTAATAAACTATCTTTGCACAAAATTCACGACTTTAGGAACGGGATGGAATTCGGTTAGTTAAGCGTGACGTCACAGTCACAGCTTACATATAAATCAATGTATTTTCCACCAATAGGATAGTTCCGAATTTGGCCTCCTTATGAAATTTCGCGTGTATAATTTGAATTCAACTACTATAAAAAGATAATTTTTTCTAATCTTACGGAATAAAAAAGGGTTTTTAATTATCTCGTTGCAATAAGAGAATACATGTTAAAATTTATATGAATGTCTATTCAAAAATCAACAATATTGAAAATCATAAGTCAAAAACTAAAATATTTGTAAAAACTTTGAAGCTATGTATGGCCAACATATTTTTTAATTGTATACGAAAAAAATATGAATAATCAATGTTTTTTCATTGATTTTTTTCTAATAATTAGATTAAGTAGTAAGGTTAGACAGCGAGCGCGAAGAGCGAGCGTTGGGGTGCATGGCGAGCGCGGAGCGTGAGCGTCGGGGTCCATGGCGAGCGCGAGCGTCGGCGGTCGTGCCTAATGCGCAAAACGCGATGCGCAAAGCGCGAAGCTGGCAAGGCGGCAAGCCACATAGCGGCCGAAGGCCGCGTTGTGGCGCGCTAGTATACCATAAAAAAATGAACAGATCATTCAATCTAGAAAGTCTTGCGGGAAAAAGTAGACAAATTTATGTTCTTTTAGATACACTATTATTGAATATATTGTATAAATCATATCATTATAAAAAAGCAAAAATATTTTTCCAAGTGTAGCGGTTCGACTTTCCCCGTGTGTTGAGTAGTCGGCCGGACGCCAGGATTTGGTTAGGGGAAAGGTTAATTGAAGAGACTTGTTTATGCAAATAATAACAATAAAGATATATTCTAATGTTTAAGTTAACAAGTTGATAAATCAATTATGAGTCTCCATCTGTAACAGAAATCGATATCGCGGTGATTTAGAATATTTCGCCTTCACAAACAATTTATCTTAATCTATAGCGGTTTACGGTACATTAACGCGTCGTTACCGGGGTTACGTAGTTTCGGTGCGACTACCGGTTTTACGGATACGGTATCGGAGGACGGTGAAACGGGTTCGGGTTAAACAACGGATTTTCGGAGGTTTAGGTCTTCCTCGAGTCCATGAAGTCGTGTGCGCACGGCTACACGGATCGAGGTCGCTCGTCTCGTTCTTCTACTGATCCTGTGTGCTCACAGTGACCAGGTGAATCTCAAGAGGTCGGCGGTATTGAACGGACAGGAGTTGACCGGTGCTTCACCAGGACGTGTGCTCACGACCTGGGGAATCGTCGGCGGGCTTTAGTTATTCTCTCAGCCCCGTGTGCGCACGGTGGCTGGGAAGACAACCAGTCCCTTGGGGCGGATGTTCGGGGGCAGGTGGCGACGTCGAGTATCCACTACGTGTGCTCACGTAGGGGAGCCTCGGCGCTGTTCGGTTACTCCTAGTTGTCTCGTGTGCGCACGACGGCAACTCGGAGTTTCGGGTTCGTCGACAGCGTCGTCACGTGTGCTCACGAGCCGACGTTGCTGGCGTCGATCCTCTCTAGCTGTTCCTCTCGGTAACGTGTGCGCACGATGCCAACAGGAGTTCAACTCGAGTAGAACTGCCCGCTATGCCGCACGGGCCGCTTTATATAGGCGTGTTCGCGGCGCGCCGCTCGCGCCGCCTGGCGCGTCACCGCTGAGTTGCTAGTAGAGTCCCGCGCTCGTGCGGACTGGCCTTTCGGTTGGTGCGCGCGCGCGCTCACTTCGCTTCGTGCGGACTCGCCTTTGTTCGCTGCGCGCGCGCGCTCGCTGGCGTCAGCTGACTAACTCGGCGCTGCGTTTGTTTACATCATGTGCGAGACTTACGTCTCGTCACACAAGAATAGAAAAATGGCTATAATATGGCCATAAAATGGTCAGAATCATAAAACAAAAAATGACCTGAATTAAGAATTAAAAAAAAATATAATTTTATTACGATCTGTCGCATGGTTCCAAAATTATGGCGGTATACGTACATACACACACACACACACACACACACGCGCGCGCGCACACACACACACACACACACACACGCACACACAGCCATCCGCACGGACATTTTCTAAAAACGTGTGATTCGTACTCCAAACACCTCCAAATGCGTTTCCACGAAGTATTAGCAAAACTGAAAATTTTACTATTACAAAGCTTCCTCTTGAGGCGGAAGCAAAATTAAAATTCGAAACCCACGTACCCCACGTACTGCGTGTTTTTATGAAATAATTTTATGTAATCAGTACGTCAGTATTTAGAGGGGAGGCGAGTGAAATTAAAATATTATGTGAAAGTAAAAATATTTAATTTATTCCCCGCACCGTCAGTTTCAATAAGAAATCAATAAATGTAGTAATATTTATTTGAAGCATGGAAGACTTTTCCAGAATGTATGTTCCTTATCTATTTTGGGTGTAACCTTTAATCAACTTGATGAAAATGTGCTGAACAAATATAAAAATTACGTTATTTCGTTTCTTAAACAGTTCTTTGTAATAACAAAAATAGTGCCTATTCAATGTCTGGCGCCATGGATAAATCGTATCATACTACAATAATAATAGCATGTGAAAGGTGTAATTTTCAAATTTCTCCGTAGCGTAACATATTCGGCTGATTTAAAATTTTTAATTAATTGTGGGATTATTACGGCAATTTCAATTTTGCTCTTCTTTATTTACTCAATTTGTCTTTATTGAAGGCGGTTTTTATAATATTATAAATGCAAAGATGAAATAAATTCTATTTAACCGTTCTGCGAATAGGTCAAAATTTAATGTGGAAAATTATGTTACTAAATGTTAATTATGTTACTAAATGTTAAGTATGGTACACCATAAATATATACAAATGTTCTGCTCTTCAGCTTCTGCCAGTAAGCTTTGCTTTAGCTTGAAAGTATTAAAAAATTTTATATTTTGGAAATTTGCGGCGAGTAAGAAAGATGGAGGTTTTGTAAATTACATGAAATTTTATAATTTTTAATTGCATACATATAAAATTTGTGTCGTTTGAGGTGGGATGCTTGGTTTAAAATTAATCATCGCTTTGCTCACCTTTCCCTCATGTGCCCACATATTTTGTACGTAATATTTTCTCATATAAACTCACGGCGCGAGATACAGGTGGATGAAGGGTTTTTGATTTTAGATATTGTCTTCGCTTTCGCTCGCCTTCCTTTGATGTACCAATGTATTTTTTTTTAATAAATTATGATCTTTAAATTAACGGAGTGTAGAGTAGGTAGCTTAAAATGTTTTAGTTTTGGATCATACCCTTGCTTTAGCTCGCCTTCCTTCGATGCGCTGACGTATTTTTTAATAAAATATTTCTTTTTTAAGTAAGCGCGGGCGCGTGAGATAGTAATAAAACTCATGTTGGAATGTGTAACATTTTATGAAAGAGAGCAAGACTAAAGCAAATTCATTTTGTTTAGGTGTATTGTGTAGGGAATCGTCTGCTCTCTAACTGTTTTTCTTCGTCGATAAGAACAGCTGGTCTGTGTAATCGACATTTTCAAGATGAGGATTTTATTGACGGCACTAAAACCAGGATGCGGCGCAATCGAAATCCTCTCCACTGGACTGTATATCAGCAGCAGATACAACAAGAAGAGGCTTACGAGCAATAGGACCAGCAGAATAACGACCCGCAACAGTAGCAGCAGCCAGATGACCACCCGTAACAACAACAGCAGCAGGATGAACAGCAGCAACAACAACAGCAGCAACTGGATTACCAACCCCGGCAACAGCAGCAAGAGAACGCACGTGCCGAACAGCAACGGCAGGTACCTCAGCCTCACCACCACCAGGAGATGCAGGCACAGGAGGTACAACAGGAACAACAACGGACCCTTCAGCAGCAAAATCAGATAAGTACAGAAAGCGGTTTTCAAGAGCATTTGGCTGAGCATTGCAGTATGGACGTCAACTGTGACGAAGACGAGCTAATATTTAACCCGTCAATAGTTAAGGTTACTTATCCTTCAGGTCAGCAATCTTTTTGCACAATTGGCAAGAAGGATAGTGACCTCAGCTATTTAAGGAATGATTATAATTTATCTAGTTTAAATACGCCTTTTACACAAGCAAGATCTTCACTCACAAAAACAAAAACTTCTCGTTGTTGTAAATTGTATGCTCGTTCCAAACAACAATTAGTAAATTCTTTGACAATAAAAGTGAAGCAGTTAAAGAAATCTTTAAAGGCAGAAAAAATGAAAAAATGTCGTTTGCGTAAGAAATTGAAAACAGGAAATAAAAGTAAACGCATTAGTGTCAGTGATTTCTTATCAAATAAATAAATCAGTAGTACTTCTCAAACAATGATAAGGTTGCAATTACATAAAACAAAAAGTCCTTACGCAAAAGACGAAAAAGATTTAGCTAAACTAAATCTGTATTATCATTCTGACGAAAAAGATTTAGCTAAACTAAAACTGTATTACTGCGGCTAGTCCGATACGTCCGGAAATCTCCACGAGAATTCGCTACGAAACAACAGGACCCTACAGATTACGACGAAGAGGTGGACTTAAAACAGGATCTAGAGACAGAACGCTCAGAGATTATCCAGCGGACACTCGAGGAAACTCGCCGAGTAGGCACGTCCACCCCAGCCGATGACACGCAGGAACACCCACCTAGCGAGAACAAGGTCCTCGACCAGATACGCAAATGGAACTGCCACTTCGAGGGGAAAGACGTATATACATTCCTCGAAAGAGTCCGGGAACTGCAAGAGTCCTACGGCTTTACTAGCGCACAGCTGCTCCAGGGGGCACCGGAACTTCTCCGAGGTGAAGCACTCAAATGGCGGAGAAACTACGCGAGCCACTGTGAGACCTGGGGGGAACTGGAGGAGAGGCTCAGAAATTTGTACTTGTCAAGTGGAGAACGACGAAATTTAACCAGGCAAATCGTCGAAAGAATACAAAAACCGAACGAAACTATACGCGTATACTGTAACGCGTTAACGACATTGCTGAGAAGAAGAGGAGGATACACACCGGAAGAACACCTCGACAACCTATACTATAACATGAAACCGGAACTACAACTAAGAGTACGTAGAGAAGAGATCAAAGATGTGCCAAACTTGATACAACGAATCGAGGAGTACGAGGAGATCGCGAGTAAGTTACGCGATCAAAAGCGAAAAACGGCTATCAACAGCACAGACACCAGTAAGAATACCGGAACCAGTAACTACTATGACCAAGCGAAATGCTGTTGGCGCTGTAAGCAACGCCGCCACACCCGTGTCACGTGCAAAAACCAGCCACAAAAATTCTGCTCAGTATGCGGAAAAGATGGCGTTCTAACCCGTGACTGCCATGGATTCCCGGACCGCTCGGAAAACGCGCGAAGGGACGGCTCTACGGTAGCGGGAAGCCATCCCGCGACGGCCGATACCACATAGAGGTACAAATAAATCAAAACACGGTGCTATCCTTGGTCGACCCGAGGGCTGTGAGTTCTTTTGTGACCCCAGAGTCAGCCATGATCGGCCAATACAATAGTTGTCGGCACGGGAATCAGGAAACTATCGCCACACTAGCGGACGGCTCAACCACCGAACTAACGGACTACGTGGAGGGTGAAGTGACAATCCTAGGCAACAATTTCAGGAACAGGTTCATCATCATGAAGGGACTACGCCCCGAAATGCTACTGGGAATGGACGCGTTAAGGAAACTGAACATCCGGCTGTTCATAGCTGGAAGGGAACTCCACCCGAGCCCAACTCAGACATCAATATTCAGAATAAGCGACACCGGTATCCGGGAAATCACCGAAAAACAACACACACGGGTGGATGAGCTCATCCGGTACGAGAAGGAGTTATTCAAGGACATACAGGGCCCCACACCGCTGATTAAGTACCAGATGAAACTAGTGGATTCAAATCCGATTAAGCAGCACTATTGGCCACGAAACCCCTCTATGCAGCAAATCATCGACGATGCGGTCGTGGAGATGTTGCAGGAAGACGTGATTGAGCCATCGGATAGCGCCTGGAGCTCCAATATAGTTCTGGCAAAGAAAAAAGATGGGAAACGACGCTTCTGCATAAATTTTCGAGGCATCAATAAAATCAGTATTAAAGACGCACACCCACTACCACAGGTCCACGCAACGTTGAACAAACTTCGAGGAGCGAAATATCTGACCACCATCGATTTGAAAAATGGGTACTGGCAAATACCTCTAGCGGAAGAGAGCAAACAGTACACCGCCTTTACGGTTCCCGGACGGGGTCTGATGCAGTTCAAAGTACTACCGTTCGGGCTACATTCGGCACCAGCAGCCTTCATGCGCTTGATGAACGTGGTTATAACCCCGGATCTAGAGCCGAATGTATTCTGCTACCTCGACGACATAGTGATAGTGACAGAGGATTTCGAGTACCACCTGCAACTGATTAGCCAAACATTGCGCCGTCTACGAGAAGCCAAACTGAAACCGAACTGGGAGAAAAGCCATTTCTGCCGGAAACAACTGAAGTACCTGGGACACGTGGTAAACGAAGACGGGCTGCACACGGGTCCGGAAAAAGTGAAAGTAATCACGGAACTACAAGCACCGACGAACCTCAAGGAACTGCGTCGATTCTCCGGGTTAATCTTCTGGTACAGGAGATTTATACCACAAGTAGCGAAGAAAACAGCCCCTCTCAATAGACTCCTGAAAAAGAAAGTAAAATGGGAATGAGGCTCCGACCAGCAGGAAGCATTCGAGGCACTCCAGAAAGACCTTGTACGTGCTCCAGTGCTGGCATGCCCGGACTTCAATAAAACATTTATACTGCAGACAGATGCCAGCAACGAAGGGCTAGGGGCCGTACTGACGCAGGAAGAAGAGTGAAAGGAACGGGTGATTGCCTACGCCAGCCGATCGTTGAACCAGGCCGAGCGAAACTACTCAGCAATCGAAAAAGAGTGTCTAGCCATAAAATGGGGAATCTGGAAATTCCGTGAATACCTCGAGGGCTATCATTTCATCGTTCTGACAGACCACCAATCCCTCAAATGGCTGGAGAAAATCGATAACCCGTCCGGCACAATGGAACTGGCACAATGGGACTACGAAGTCAGGTGCCGCAGAGGGAAATACAACACCGTCGCAGATGCCCTCTCCAGACAACCCGTAACCGTGTGCAAGATCGACATTAAAACGAAGTGCACATGGTACGCAAAAAAACTGAACGCCGTACAACAAGATCCAAAGAGTTACCCGAAATACTGCATAAAAAACGGAGTCTTACACCGTCATATCCTTCACACGCTAGATTTTAACGACACCGATGCAACCGAGGATTGGAAAATCTGCATACCCACCGACAAACGAATCATCATTCTAAAAGAATGTCACGATAATATGACCGCAGGACATTTGGGAGTGGCAAAAACGCTTTAATTTTCTCTACTTTCTTCGTTTCCGGCGTCTCTCGGTTTTCCATGCACTCTGCCACGTGTTTCACATGTACTTTTTAATCCGCGTGCATCACACTGATTTTACGATTTTTCCAAAAAATCTTTCTACTAATCAATAGTCCTTTTGTTAAGCTATTTATTCTCACTTGTATTTTTCTTCTTATATTATTGAAACACTTTGATTTTTCACTTTGAAAAATTTCTTCACAACGTGGCTTTTAACCTCACTTATATATCCCTCATATCACTTGAAAGTGGATATGCGTGATAGAGCAAAATACAAACCAACGATCTGCTACCATGTTGGATAAATGAGGTAAAGCAGAGGATTAATGTTTAATAACAATGTGGATTTATTAGTCTTCTTCTATGTACAGCTACTATGTATATATATACGTCGTGTACACTATGTGCACTGTACGACGGCTCGGAACCAAGAGAGCGATGTGCGAGACTCGTATAGTTTCGGCACCGCTAGTAGTCATGTGACTTACACGCATACCGCGAGAGGGGATACTTGCATATGTGTTCCTGTTGAGGATATTATTTCTAGCCCGGCGTGACTTGGAATAGAAAAGAACAAACACTGTTTTCTTATTACGTATTATTTATTGAACACTCGAACTTATCAATGAACACTCAAGCTTACCTTCAAGCTTATCTGAATACAAAAATAGGAACTACGTATTTAGCTAACGAACGACTTTTACAAAGGTTATATTCTAGCGCGGACGCGTCTATCTCGGGCAAGAGCACACAGAGAAGTGCGCGCCGTCGCCGCAGCCGCGACGTTGACGCTGGTCGCAGTAGACAGAGAAGGGGGGGGGGGCAGTCCCATCTGCTTCGCGCATAGCGTCTCTGCGGTCGTGAGAAGTCTGCTCGCTTATTCTCAACAGTTCCCTCACACACTCGTCAGCGCGCTCACTTATTCTAGCGCGCTCTATACTATACATACAGTCAAATGTACTATATTCTCAATATTTATATAAAAATTGTAAAAAAGCTTGTAAATTAATTAACTAAAACTATTTAAATAAATATTAATAAATAAAGTTGTCCTAATATATTTTAATCATCATCATCATCATAACAAATTATAAATATAATTTAATTTGAAATATGATTTGCGGTGATGCAATAATAAAAGTTCGATTGTTTATATAAAGCTTTCTAAGGAAAAAGAACATGTCAAGATATGCTTCATGAAGAGATTGGAATATTAGTGGATGCTCCAACACAAGGCTCTGGAAACACTAATGATGGCAACACAGCTAGAAGATTCTTTAACAATGTTGATGTTGTTGCAAGAATTACAGGTATAGATATTTTTTATTATCTAGCTAATATATAAAAGAATATATATATATATATATGTATTCTTCTATATATTATCCTATTGTGGAGATTAGTAATTATAACTTCAATGTGTGTGTGTGTGTATGTGTGTGTATATATATATATATACACTATACGATATATATATATATATATATACACACGGAGAGAACAAAAGCACGCTGGCCATACTACGAGCAACAGGGGGCGTGCTAGTCAATCGTAAGAAGGTTCGCTCTCGGCTTGAGTCGGCACGCGTCTCGCGATGGTAGCGCTACTGTACTGTATAGGACGCAGCAGCTACTAAATTTTTGGGTCTCTGGGAGTCGCGACTTTTGGTACACCTGTTGTACCAAAACGTGAGACGGCATCTGAGGCGTGAGCTGTTATATCGCGCGCGCGGAATATTTCGCTGTCGACTGAAATTGATTAAATATTATAATCAATTTGTATACAAACATCGGCGTGAATATTGTTGCTGCAAGAAAACAATAATATGGACAACTTTCTAAATGAAAACGGTCACGCGGAAGTGAAGTTTTGTCTAAACCGTAAGTTAACCTAAAATTGTTTCTACAAATTGTTGTATCTTGAAATGAAATTCAAGAAATGCGTAAATACTTAATAATTGAAGATGTGAAATCATAATGTGTTGTTGAGAGAACCTGCATCAGTATATCTCCAGAAGGTACCTGTAAAAAGTGATCATGATGTTGATATAATCAAAACAAACGTATCCAAAGGTACTTTCAAATGTCTATAATTCTCTTCAGAAAGCTGATTTTTGTTATTGCCATGATTTTTATTATTTTTCGTTTTATTTCCTTAGACTTTGAATATGTTGAAAATGATTTATATATTTTTTTAAACGACGTTGAAAATATTAATGGTAGAATAGTACTTGGAAAATATAAGTACAGAGGGGAATTGGGTATGAGTAGACTTAAACGAAATCTCATTTTATCTAAAATCAAAGATGATCAAATTAATTTTAAGTAAGTGTTCTTGTGATATAAATTCCAGTTTAATAGGATAATAGTAGAATAAAATGCACTTTTGATTTTATTAATAATTTGATGTGAAGTCATAAATATTTTATGAATGATTTTGGTCAAAGTTATTTTTTTATTATGATTCTACGACAAAGTCGCTAAAATTTTATTGATTTATTTTTTCAGGATAGAAACTTCAGTTTTTGAAAAGTGGCACAACGATTTTATAGAATTGTTCCCCACAGTAGATGTTTCTTTATTCTTTTCTCGGTATGTACGTGTTCCCCATGGGGTGTCAATTGGAGCTCGTGGAGCAATCTACAATCACTATAGGGCTGAAAGACACCAATTGATGTTAGCACAGCTATTGAAATTTGGCAGAGGCGAAAGAACTTCAGATATTCCCAAAACTGGTATGCATAATATTATTTCTTACTATTAATAATTTTTTCCTTCTAATATCTATTTTAATAATAAATTGTTACAGCAAACCGCGAACACCCTTGGAAGAGTCTGACTGAACAAGATCGAAGTTTCTACACTGAGAATGATGTACTGAGTACATGGAGTGACTGCTACGATAAAAGGATACAGTTAATTGTACCACCTCCACAATCGAAAGAAAAACCTACTTCGATTGAGTCCTATCTGGCAACTTTCAAATGTTTCTGTCCACCAATTGGATTAAGCATGGTATTTAGTTTTATATTTTAATCTTTCAACAAAAAACTGTTAACTTGTAAGTTGTTTATTTTAATATAATTTTCTTTCTTTCTAAAGCTGGAATCAGATTACAATAAAATAATTGAACACAGAATACAAGAAAAAATATGCGAAGAAATAAAAGACTATAAAACTATTTTATCGTCAACTTGGCCTACATATGCTTCAAAAATTATTGAGATTGTCCAAAATACAAATACAATAGACTGCAAATCATTTGCTGCTAAGATTAAAGATATCACAATAAATGGTGAGTTGAATAAATTAATTCGTTAGTAAATTGAATAATTGATTACATTTAAAATAATTACTTGTAAAACTTGTTTTATTTCAGAAACTAATATAAATAGTATCAGCTTATTAGCTTTACCATGGTGCATTAAGAATTCAGCAAAAACAGTAAAAGTAGACGTTACAGATAAAGAGACAAATGAAATCAAAAACAAAAACCAAACAATAACAAAATCAGAACTTTGTAACTGCTTTATTCTGCACATCGAGGTAAATAGTTAAATTAATCAGAAAAGGATTTTTTTTAAATGTTGTTATTGGACGTAAAAAAATGTTTTAGGATAGCAACGATTTGAATGATAAAAGAGTGGAACACGAGCATTGGCTTCAACCGTACAAACAGCCTGTACTGCCATACGTCATTTTTTGCGGCCCACTGGAAAAAATTGGCCAAAGTTACGTTGTCTTGAATTCTCATCTATATTTGTATGAGAATTGAATGATAACACCGACAAAGAATATAAAATCATCTACGGATTTTGTTGGTATATTGTCCGGTGCAAAGAACATCGTAAATGTGCCGATGAAGATACCATGCAGTAATAAAAAAAAGTAGGCAAAGTTTTTATTTATAACTTCTAGTCAAATCCAAAGACTGTTGTATAATGTCGTTCTGTGTTCACTGAAAAGATTCACGACTGATGTATATACATCTAGCGTTATAATATAGTGTTGCGTTTATTATATATAACAGGTCGCTATAGTTTTGTAAATATGTCGTGTAACGAGCGCTTGAATTTCCCGCGCGTTCGTTAGTCGCGCGAGGCGGAGCTGTCAGCGCGTATGCTAGCAGACGACGTCGGCGGCCGACGCCGACAGGGTTAGGTACGCGCGCGCGAGAAAGCGAAAGGGAGACTCGAGTTCGCTTCGGCCGGATCAACATCGGCAAAATACCGCTAATAGTCCGCGGATCCTCTACCGCACCTGGCGTACACCGGGACTCACCGAATACGTCATCACCTGGAGGGACGCCTCCAGACCTGAGTAGGAGCGGCCCGGAATCCCGTGGAGTGCCGTAAGGAACGCGAGGGCGAGTTAGCCAACGGCGAACCGGCGACCGAGTAAGTTGCGTTTTGTATTAGCTTCCGCGCGAAGCTGCCGCAGGTCTGGACTCGCTGCCACCGAGTCCTCGACCCGGCTTCGTGCGTGACATTGTGCGCGATCCTCTCGCCATCGCGCGTGCGAACTTTGTACACCGATTTGTATCATCAGTAGAGTCACAATATATCCTTCTTTTAACGTTATCCTCAGTGTATTCATTTGTATTTTCCCGAGTACCCTCCCGCTGGTAGACTCACGGTTACGCGGATAAGCGTGGTACCCCGGGCGTACCACGCATTTAACGGAAGTTGGCAGGCAATGCACTGATGATAGCGATTGCACTACGCGGCTAACGTCCGCGCACTATCATCACGCCGATCATCGAGGGACCAGCCAGACGCTATACGACGTTCACTGTGTGTTGACGTGCGGCATTTCCGCGACCGCATGGCATTGTCAAGTCCACCCCGTTACAGTCGCTAGTATTTTCAAGTATTTTAACGTTTATTGCAGGTCTTTATAGCGATCCTTATTACCGTAGAAAAATAGTGCAAGAGTTTGTGGATTATTTCAATCACTTTATCCGCAATATATTTCTACCTCATTTAAAGAAAGAGATTGTTGAAACGTTAAAAAAAACGGTGTAACTGATGACCGAGTATTAAATAGTTTAGATCCTTGCTTTCTGAAATTTAGTACGATTTTTAAACCATTTAATTCTGAATATAAAAGTATCAAATTGTTAAAAACCATCGGTTATGTAGATTACGAAGAATTCCATATTGCGGATTACTTTAAAAGAACTACAATTAATAAGAAAATAGTATTTATTCCTGAATCTATATATGGTATCCAAGTCCCACTTCGTTATAGTCTCAAAGATTTTTTGAAGGTTCCTGGTTTGTTGAAATAAAATAAAATCATTCAATATATGAATAATTTAAAAGAACAATCGAATGTTAGAACTATTGCAGTGCAAGCTCGCTAGTGGGTTAACAAATATTCAAAAATGTTTAAGGATGAATTTGTTTTACCTTTATTTATATTTTTTGATGACCTGGAAACAGGCAATGGGTTCGGTAGCCATTCTGGCGTCAATAAAGTTGGTGCAGCATACGCTATGATAGCAACTTTGCCGCCGTACATCTCTTCTAGATTAAGTAGCATATTATTTTCTACACTTTTTACTCAGAAGATAAAAAGAGAACTACGAATAAGAATCTGTTCAAAGAGCTAATAAAAGAGTTAAATTATCTCCGAAATGTAGGTATTACGGTAGATTTTAATAGTGTAAAGCAACAAATTAAGTTTTAATTGGTTTTAATCTTAGGAGACAATTTGGATATAAACGGCATTCTCGGTTTTGTTGAATCTTTTCTAGCTACCTATTGCTGCAGAATTTGTAAAGTGTCAAAGAGGAAGAAGATTTGTTACGATCAAAAGCGAACTATACAAAAGATTCATCTAAAGCAGAGCCTGGTAGAACAGATATTAAGGAAAAGTGTACATTTCACGATGTGTTAGATTTTCATTTAACAGAAAATCTTACAGTTGATTTGATGCACGATGTCCTAGAGGGGGTGTGCCTCTATGACATGAAAGCCTTAATTAAAGTGTTTGTCGATGAAAAAAAAATTTTTACACTTTATATGTTGAATGCTTTGATAAACAAGTTCGAATATGGTCCTATAGAATTTTCTAATAAACCGACCGAGATTAAAATCAATAGACTAAAAGATAATAAATTAAATTTCAATATGTCGGCTGCGGAGATGCTATGCTTTGTGCGCTATTTCGGCCTGATTGTGGGGCACTTAATCCCCCACAATGACAAGCATTATAGATTGTATCAATACTTAAGGCAAATACAATAATAGATATTGTAACCGCAGCTAGAATCACAAAAGATTGCGCAACAAATCTGTCAATGTTGATAGCAAAGCACAACTTAGTATACATATAATTATTTGGCTATCTTAAACCAAAGTATCATTATCTTATTTGTTACCCGAGAATTCTATTAGAAAATGGACCGTTTATTTATTTTTGGTCAATGAGGTATGAATCTCGGCACTGAGAGTTAAAAGCGAATACTTTTTGTGACGTTTAATGAATAATCCAACAAGATGTAAATTGCTTCTATCGGTCTCTACGAGCACAAAAATAATTTTTGAAATATAGGCTTAGCATTGCACACTCTCACAATGGAGATTTGTAATGTAATCTAGCCTTTACAAAAATAAATAAAATAAAAATGGCGTTTCGTCCTAGCTGTCAGAGTGGACTCCTCAGTAAGGCTCTGTCAGCTTTCCTTAAACGCCTACCGCATAGCTCGAAAGCGGTTTCTTAAGTAGAGCCACCTGTCTTCTTCACTGATGGGAGAAGAAGACAGGTCGCCATCTAGTAGACACTTTTGGGACCGAGTGTCAAATTTAAATAGAAAGAGACTCTATTGCTCGTGAAAAAATCCAACAAGATGTAAATTGCTTCTGCGGTCTCTACGAGCACAAAAATAATTTTTGAAATCATCTAGCAGGCGTCTAAGGAAAGCTGCCAGAGCCTTACTGAGGAGTGCACTCTGACAGCTAGGACGAAACGCCATTTTTATTTTATTTATTTTTGTAAAGGCTAGATTGCATTACAGATCTCCATTGTGAGAGTATGCAATGCTAAGCCTATATTTCAAAAATTCTTTTTGTGCTCGTAGAGACCGATAGAAGCAATTTACATCTTGTTGGATTTTTTAACGAGCGATAGAGTCTCTTTCTATCTTTAATGAATAATCTTGGCTTCTTTGTGGGAGGCACAAAGAGCCTTGTTCAGAGAAATTCCAGTATTTCTTAAATTGAGATTAGTTGAATGTTGCATGCAAGATTTATCCGGTATAATACAAATAAACACTACACTTTAGGGAAAAAGCCAAACGGCATAAAAGACCCTTTTATTGAATCAAATACACTTGAGATTGATTACAAAGAAATAAGCTAAAAGCTGGTTACAAAGAAATAAGCTAAAAGCTTTCGATGTGACGTCGCGTAGAACAATGAACGCGCGCGATACATGCACACACGTGCTTTTGATGATTGATACATGATATGATTTTCACTCTCACTCATACTTGATTAATATAAAATAGAGAACGAATTTCCTCCATCGATGCATGTACTTTTATTACATGGTTATAAAATAATAAGAAAACTATTGTTACCTATTGGTATGCTCTCAGAAGAAGCTCAAGAGAGCAATCACAAAAATGTAAAAAGGTTCAGAGATAGGTTTTCAAGAAAAATGTCAAGGTGAGTGTTATATCGATAGATAGACGGATAGCATTTCTTTGTTGTTGTTTTTTTTAACATTAATCTATCAACTGCATATTATTTTCAGAGTTGAAACTAACAAAGATGTGTTTCAACGATTACGTTTGAATTCTGATCCACACGTGTCCCTGTTTAATCAATTACCAGCAAAGAAATCAACTGAGTTAACTGAAGATATGAGGATATTATTGATTATTGAAGAAAGCGAGGAAATAAGTGATAATTCTAGCGAAAGTGAAGGCGAGGACACTGACAGTGAAATTTAATGACTTATTGTTCTGAAAATGTTATTTATCGTAACTTGCGAAATGTACATATTTAAAATATTTTTAATTCATTTATGTACTTATTTATTTGTTTAATTATTCAAATATTTATATAATTGTTTAGCTATTTAAATATGAATTAATTTTTTTATTAATTCAGTTTGAATACACTGATTAAAATCTTTTTTGATGTACAAAAATAAAATGCAATAATTAAAGAAAATCATGGAATAAAAAAATTCTAAGGGTTTTCCTTCACTGTGCGATTTTTTTAAATCCATAGAAATCACTGCGGGGAAAAATATTCATAAAATTTCCCTAAAAACAGCGTCCGTGAACGACCATCGCGAGAGGCAGCAGGACAGCAGCGACATGGGTGAGGACGACCAGGACGCCGAGGACAACGCGGATAACAGGTTGGTGTCATCATCTGACTCTGTGACAGGGTGAAACGGCGCGCACTATGTTTTATTTTGATTTGGATATGGACAAAATTAAGTAGCGCCTCTTAGGAAAAAGATAAAAAATATTTAAAAAAAAAACAGAATTGGTAAGCTTAAGAATAGAAGATTAAGGAAAAATTATTTGCGTTTTACCAGCACCCCATTAACACCCTTAAAATTCACCCCCAAAACAAGAAATTCGTATAAAAATTTACATTTCCTGCTTACTTGGTTGAAAAAGAATTGTTTTAGGGTGGATCTATATGTTTTTAAGGTCGCTTAATCGGAATCCGGGGATCGTTTGCCCCTATCACGCCAGGGCCAAGGTCATTTGGAGGTCAAATTGATGAAAGTCCGTGAAAAAATCTGAAAAAATGCATGTATATGTTTTTTGGGTCGCTGAATCCTAATATGGGGTCGATTAAAACAAAATTATTCAATTGAAAATTTATTGTTTCATAAAAAATTGCTAAAACATGCAGAAACGAAGTTATAGCAATGACAAATAAAATTTAACAAATTACTTATGAATGTGCTATAAATTATATTACATTTTTTAATATTACATTTTGTTACTACCTATTGTACTACATTGTATTGTATATGGCGAGTAAAAATTTCTTTACAAAAGTAGTGTAATCCCCAAAACAAACAACTGATGTCAAGTAATTGTTTTTCATATTTTTCGGGTATACGCATGCATACTTCATTCATTATATTCATCTCCCTTGGCATCTTCAAAAACATATTCAATCATATACTTTTAATCCATAGTTCAGAAGCGATTTAAATAATTGAAACCACATAATATTGGAATATACCACCCAAGATTTAAATATTTTTTTTAATTTTTCTAATAACTTATATATGTATATATATATATATACATATATATATATATATTTTTTGTAAAATTTTCTCAACTTTTCAATAAAAGATAGAGATCAACGGACCCCGGATTCGGATTCAGCGACCCAGAAAAAAAATATACATGCATGTTTTTCAGATTTTTTTACGGACTTTCATCAATTTGACCTCCAAATGACTTTGATGATTTGACTGACGTGATAGAGACAAATGGACCCTGGATTCCGATTTAGCGACCTTAAAAAGATATAGATCCACCCACAAGGTCTATTAAAACAATTCTTTTTCAACCAAGTAAGCAGGAAATGTAAATTTTTATACGAATTTCTTGTTTCGGGGGTGAATTTTGAGGGTGTAAATGGGGTGCTGGTGAAACGCGAATAATCTTCCCTTAATCAAGGGGCGCGGTAGCGCCCCGATGGCAAGTATAAGTTTTATACACTGTGCCGTCGGGAAGCACCGCGACCTATTATACTTTGAATTTGCTTTTTAACCTAAATACGTTTTATTATCTCCAATGATTTCTTGTTTTATACGTCTTTGATGCGCATGTTTGAGTAATGTATCTTAAAGATTTTAATGAGATCTTTCTAATGATTATAATATTTTGCTTCAAAAATTTCTCTTTTAGCAAAATAATTATGATCGAAAATTAATTTGTGATAATTTCTTAAAATTTTTGGCCATGCGATTATCTTGTTTTTAAGTACAAAAATACAAGAATATGTCAAAAAATTGATAGGTTGTAAGGTTTTAATACCTGTACAGTTGACACCCTTTTGATTACGACTACGCCGCGAATAAATAATATCCAGAGCATCGTCTCGTTTTGGAGTCCATCTCGCATTCTTCATAAATTAGAAATCCTGAATAAATACGCACTTGGATTCGTTTAAGTTCGAGTTGGATATTTTGCTTTCTGCTGCTGTGCCACTTGGAATCAACAAGTTGTTTTGATTTTTAGATACAGTTTTTCGGGTAATATTTAAACTCTAGTGCATAATTGGCGTTGCATTTCCATTTCAAGTATCGAGGCTGCGGAAGTGGTATCGACGACAGTCAACATATTATACAAAGAAGATATTTGTGCCACCGCTAGTGCATCGCACGTCAATATTTAATTTTGTGTCTAAGCGCCGAGCGTCTGTCAGGACAACTCTAGCACTATAGCGTGGATCGCTATAGTGATCGCCAGTGACAGACACGACGTGTAAATGTTGGATACAGAGCTGAGTATGGATACAGCAGCGTGCTGGATCAGGGATCATCCTGGAACCCTTGGCTCGCATCGATTGACTGGAGAGGGCACCGACCAATCGCTTTGTAGAATTGCAAGAGCGAGATCGATAGTAGCACAGCGCTTGAGCTCTGCGACAACGATGACCCGATCCTCTTCCCCCATAACCTCATTTACTTATTCCTTCAAAATTTGTCGAAGATGGCAAGGTCTAATTTCTTAACCTTTCGTTACAGCAACTCTAATCTTAACCTGAGCGAGGCCGCCTCGATCATGGTCAACCTGAACTCGGTCATATGCCTCACATGTCCAAAGAGAATTAGAAGCCTGCGCTGGAACAACAGCTATATATAGTGGCTCATGGACGGCGCGTTAAACAACGGGCCCGAGAATGTGTTTGCAGCGGGGCCTCGAGCGGGGCGCAATTGTGACAACGATACCATCGAGTTTGAGCGCGAGGAGGAGGTAGACGTCAACGAGAAGCCAACGCTTCCCCAGGAGATCGGCAGTGCCGGGGACCGTCCAGCCTCAAGCTCAGCATACCCACGACATCTAGCAACAAGTCCAAACCTAACACTAACGTACTGCCTGATAAAAATTATGTTTCAACTCAAGCACTTAATTAAGGTCGTCAACTAAACAAAGCAGTGTGCTCAGAACCCCTGGCTCACATCGATAAATTGAAAACTACATAGAGAGCGAGTCGACAGCGTGCATGCAGCGTGATCCGCGGATAATCAAAGCTCGACTGTAACTTCACTAAGTTTTCGCTACTGTAGTTCGACAAAGATCCGTAGACTGCAGTTATAACCTAAGCGTCCATTTTGGCTTGCACCATACACAAAGATAACAGATATTGCTCTAGTAGGTAAGATCTCGCCTGCTTTCCTCGTCTTCCACAGCCCGAGAACGAGTTTGAGAAATGCGACTATGACAATGATCTCACTAAGTCCCGAGGACGAGGATGATGAGCAAGCACTTGCATGGATCGCCGCAGACACGACGAGTGAATTTTGTATGAAGATGAATAATAGCCACACAAGCGCGCTGGACCATAACGATGGACTAGACACTGAACATTGACAAATCGCACTATCAAAACATATGCTGCGACATCAAGAGCGACACTGATATAGTGTGATCGGCGGTCACTCTAAGCTCGTCTTGAACTTCACGAGCTCTCTCTGCTTGTCCTTGATGACAAACCCGTCGGTTATAAGGACGACCTCCGTGGCTGGTCGTTCGATTCGTATACCAGAGGCTCCTCAACGGTAACAGATGCTCTAGCTCCAAGACCCTATACGTTTAATTATTCCTCCGGAGTCGAGAATAAACTAGAAGATCTTTCTTCTTTCGTTACAGCTATTTCAACCTCGGAATATGAGTGATTGTGATGACCAAGTTGAGCGATTTTTTTGGAATCCTAATCGAAAGTTATTGCGAAATTTGCTAAGTAGTTCCACGCTGGGCGCATAACTCCTACCGCCGCTTCTTACGATCAAGACTAGGATAACTTTCTAACAAAAAGTAGCGCGCAATTCAATATTTTGCCGTTTGTCTTACGACAATGACTTTAGTGATTGCTCCTTAAGAGATTGTTTGTGTCACAAACATTTCTTTATAAGTTTATTTGAAACTCATTAAAAGGTCATGAAATCAGTTCAAAAAACACCTTTTACAAAGTAAAATGTTGGCAACCATAAGTTTTGTGCCCATCCTTACCAATCTGTATCTTATTATTATAATTATGATTTCTCCTCTAACAAGTTATGAAATCCTTAAAGATATTGTCTAATGTTTATAGCTTACAAAAGTTTTTTTGTATTTTTATCAATATACGAATATATGCTAATGAATGTAGGGAAATAAGCTTTAAAAATGTCAAGTATTAAAAATCAGCACACTGACAAAAACCATTACTTACTCCAAGAAGAATTAATCTCACTATATCTTCAAGATGAAAATTCGCTTTGTGTTTCGTGATTCTCCCACATCTCTTCTAAAACTAATCCGAATCATCTTGTGCAAAGAAATAAGCAAAATCGTCATAAATATAACAAAATCAACCGTATTCCTCATAATTATACAATAATTTATTGAAACACAAAGCGGATTTTCATCTTGATGCTATAGTGAGACTTGGATTATAAAATTCTTCTTGGATTAAGAAATGATTTTTGTCAGTGCAGGTAAACTAGCATCTGCCGACTAGTTTATAAATAAAAGATAGTTGTACTTTTCAAAATTATTATTTTAATGCTTACTTGCCGTCCCGTTGTTTTATAATCTATTGATGAAACACTCGAATTATTACTTTTAGGATGTGAATCTGTTAGATAATATTTTTTTTAAATCACAACATTGTTTATTATAATCTAAGGAGATATACTACCAGCATGTTGTCGTGAAATGCTTCACGTATATGTTGTTTGTAAAGAAAAGATCTGAAAGCTAAATTTAATAACTTGCAAAATAGTTCGTAGTTTTTGAATCATAATATATTACGTTCCGTCTTGATTGAAAAAGTGATAAATTTTCATATTTATGTGGTGATTGATCGTTAAGTAATCAATAAGTTGGTTCTAATAAAAAATGAATATGATTTACTCGATGCACATCGTAGACTACAAGACAACGGGACGGCAAGTAAGTATTAAAAGAATAATTTTGAAAAGTACAACCATCTTTTTTTTATAAACTAGTCGACAGATACTAGTTTACCTGCACTGACAAAAATAATTTCTGAATCCAAGAAGAATTTTATAATCCAAGTCTCACTATAGCATCAAGTTAAAAATCCGCTTTGTGTTTCAATAAATTATTGTATAATTATGTGGAATTTGGTTGATTTTTTTATATTCATGACGATTTTGCTCATTTCTTTGCACAAGATGATTCGGATTAGTTTTAGAAGAGATGTGGGAGAATCACGAAACACAAAGCGAATTTTCATCTTGAAGATATAGTGAGATTAATACTTGACATTTCTAAAGCTTATTTCACTATATTCATTAGCGTATATTCATATATTGATAAAAATACACAAAAACTTTTGTAAGCTATAAACATTAGACAATTTCTTTAAGGATTTCATAACTTGTTAGAGGAGAAATCATAATTATAATAATAAGATACAGATTGGTAAGGATAGGCACAAAACATATAGTTGCCAACATTTTCTATCATTCTTGAGCTTTCTAATTCTGTTTTTTTTAAGTTTTTTATCTTTTTTCTAAGAGTTCGAAGTAAAAAATAGTGCGGCGGTTTGCGTTTGCCGACTGCGGATGCACCCTGGGAACCTACAGGAGTAAGAAATTTGCTAAATAACATAAATATGACAAATGTCAGACAGCCAGCGGGCTTATCAGCGAATCATGTTCCTCTGCGCCAGAAAACGCGGCCGAGGATAGTAAATGTAACGAACATCGGAAGCCCAGCGGGCGATCCGATGGAAAGATTTACGCAAGCACTCGATTCGACTCTGCGCACGGTTTGCCGTGATTGATTCGGAGAGATTAAACTCACACAGTTCGCGACTAAGTTGCAAAACGCAGTATCGGCTCTAAAATCTCTTAAATTGACAGGATATTTTCATAGCCCAGATTTTATAGATAACGTAGCGAAAAAGCTACCGTACACATTGAAATACGCGGAAGGTTGGAAATTTTTGCCGATTTTTTATTTCGCGAGGCAGAAAAAGCGGTGGTAAGAGGAACTTGCGAGACAGACGATGAAACTCATAAAAAGGCCGCCAAAAATAATTAAAAAAACCGGCGTGTAGAGAAAGGCCGTCAACGCATTTGCCGTGGTAATCAAATGCGACAACGAGACAGAGTCAACCGAGATGGCTTGCTTGAATATCGCGAGCGAAAAATCCCGTGCATGCGTAATCTGTAAAAGGGGTAATCAGAAAACTGCGGAGTGCAAAGTATTTGCACGCGAGCCTGTCTATAGGCGGCGATTTATGTCACGAAAACATAATTTGTGCTATAAATGCTTGGGTTTGAGGCATGTGCAGGCGAGATACAAAAGCGCAAATTGCGCTGATTGCAAAGGGCGTCATCACATTTTGTTGCACACGCCGAAGCGTACAACAAAAGAAATTCAAAAAGATGACGCACGTGGTGCGAACAAAGAAAGTCGAGTCGAACAAACAGGCATTGCGTTATCGATTACGAGAAATGAAGCCTGACTAAATTCACCGGGTGCGTTACTCAAAATTATGGTTTTGAACGTATCGGATGCGACAAAGGATAAACAAACGCTCGCTCTTTTAGATGACGGTTTGACGATAGCGCTCATCAGCCAACGGTTGGTGCGGGAAATTGGCGTAAAAGGGACACCGACGTGATTAGCGCTAAAAGGAATCAACAATCGCGAAGCGGTTGTTTTGCCGTGCGAGAAAGTCGGTTTTGAAATCAACGGCGAATTTGCAGAACATCGAATAAGTAACGTGATCTCAGTATCGGACTTAAAATTTCCTTCGCAAATGCTGAGCAGCGACATCGTGCGATGCATTGCAAAGAAATAGAGCGGGTTTACACAGCCATACGAGAACGTAAAACCCAAAATTCTTATAGGTCAAGATAACTGGAAATTCATCGCTTCTTTAGAGATACGTGCGGTTCGCGATAGTTCACTAGCTCTCACACTCACGCCTTTGGGTTGGATGGTACATGGAGTAAAACAATACGGTCAAAATCAAACCGAGATAGTAACATGCGCGTAGGCACAAGACCAGCAGATATTTTTGAAACTGAAAACGCAATCTCGAAGGATGACGAATTGTATCAGCTAGTAAAGGAATATTTTTCGATCGAGGACTTTGACGTGCGTCACAAATGAACGTCCGAATGCGAGACATAAATGCGTGCTCGAAATTTTGAGAAAAACCACAAAGCGCGTAGAAAATGTATGGGAAACTGGGTTGCTTTGGAAAGACGGCTCCGCAGATTGATAGTAGAACTACCGCGAGGCGCGATCTTATGATTCTGGAAAAGAGATTAGAAACGAGGACTATGCCACGATTTTCTACAAAGAGATGCAACGACTTATAGATTTAGGTTACGCGAAAAAGGTCGACGACGTTATCAGGGAGCGTTATTGGTTCTTGTCGTTGTTCAGAGTAACGAGCTCAAACATACCCGGTCGAGTACGAATTGTACAGCATGCGAGCAAGAAAACGAAAGGGGTAAGCATGAGTGATCAGTTAGAAACAGGGCCAGATCTTCTGCGATCACTGGCAGGCGTAATGGTGTGTATTCGATTGTTTGCTATCGCAGTTATGGCAGACATTTCGGACATGTATATGCGTATCCAAGTGATCGAATAAGATCGCGACGCACAGAGATTTTTATAGCGTGCCGCAGATAGAGATTACGAGCCAGATGTATACGGAATGACGTGTTTGATTTTCGGAGCCAAACCTTCGCAATGCAGCATGATTTACGTAAAAGATAAAAATGCCGACTTGTACGCGGAGACAAAACCTGATGCGGTAATAAGTATCACACGCGATAGATATGCAGATGATTTTTTCTCGAGTCGACCGACTATAGAAGAAGCCGCGCAGCTCGTGCGTGATGTCATTGAGATAAACTCACACGCTAACTTTGCGATGCACGGTTGGGCTAGTAACGACGTGAGGGCGACTGATTCAGTACCGATAGAAGCACGCGGTAAGAAATCTGATTATATGCATTTTCGAGATCACTGGAAAGAACGCGTTTTAGGCATGTTTTGGGAAACTCCAGACGACACACTCGGATTCAATATAGGCGCAGATAAAATACCTTGCGATATTATTGACGGAAGCAAAAGCCGACAAAGTGCGAATTTTTGAAGGTTATCATGTCCGTCTATGATCCTCTCAGATTACTTTTTCCGTTCACGTTAAAATAAAAAATACTGCTTCAGGACATTTAGCGCAGTGGAGTAGGATGAGACGAAGAAATTCAAAACGAAGAGCATGTGGGTTGGATGGTGTGGGTAAAAGCGTTGCGAGAAGTAGGAAACGTGTCGCGTACAGCGATGTTTAACGCGAAAAATACGACATACTCAGGTGTACAGTTACATGCGTTCAGCGATGCGAGTTCAAAGACGTTCGTAGCAGCTGCTTATGTGCGTTTCAGTTTACCAGACGGGCAGGCGCATGTAGTCATGACGAAGTCGCGCATGGCACCGCGCACAAGCTGTTATCAATTCCTCAACATGAGCTACAGGCCGCGTTATTAGCTGCAAGATTGATCACGACGAAAGAAGTTAGCTATTAAAATCAAAAAGCGTTTTTTATGGTCTGGCTCGATCGCCGTTATTTAGTGGATTTAATCGGAGCCGATCGCACGACAAACGTTTGTAGCGCACAGGTTGGGTGAGATACGCGAGCTTACCACCTGCGCGGAGTGGCGATGGGTCCCGACTAAGGTGAATCCGGCAGATCTTGCGACGCGATGGAAAAGCGAAACGGTGCGGCACGGTGACCCATGGTTTGTTGGACATGACATCTTATAGAAACCGAAAGCGAATTGACCGGTACAGGTAATGTATACGACGAGAAAAAGAGAAACATTAACGAGATGGAAGCGCGAAAAGCGATGGTCTATGTTTTTGCGCCGACTGTAATGAATGCTTCGATAACCGCAAAAATATTTGTTTGACAGGGTATTCTAGCAGAAGCACGACGTATTCGTAATGGTTGTGATAATTGGCGACATCGCGAAAAAGCAGAGAGTAACTTTGAACGCGAAGCATTATTTCATTTTATTTTATTTTATTTTATTAATCAATCGGACATAGTTGCCCTTTACATAGATTTGTTACAAAGGTTAAGAAACTCGATATAGTGGCTCAACGCAGCACGCGTTTCTTACAATGATGGTATGCCCATAAGGGCTAAACAAACGCAGACAAGTACAGATCGTTTAAAAGACCGACAAACGATTGAGAGATGATAACAGACTGATAGTCGATAGGGTAGAAACGAGAGCAAGAGTCGGCTTAAGGGAGTCTGGAAGGCTGAGTTGAACAAGAGCAGCTTGCGACGAATGGAAAAGCATTTGCCTTGAATTCGTTGACAGAAGAGGCCGATTTGATGTTGCTGGGCAAAGAGTTCCAGACTTTCCTTAGCCGATTCAACGTCGAGAAGAATCCAAAATTCGTTCTAGCGTCTCCCTCGACTACCTTGCGAGGAAAGCAAACGGAGTATTTTAGTTCAAGCGTTGTAAATAAGTTGTTCGACTCCATGGAATCAAATACGAAATTCTTTAACTTCTGAAGACTGAAGAATAAATACGTGAAAATCTTTTATGAAAAAAAAAATGTGGCATAAAAAGGTTAAAAAAGGCAAAAAATTAAGTATTTTTATTATTAAACATTTTCTAAGCATTCAAATCAAAATCCCTTTATTCATACCAAAAGTACGTATACGAAGCATTCTTCTAAAATTTTAGCCAAATCAAACCATGTGGTCACATGAAATCCTACGGAAAGTGCCGAAATGCTCAAAACAGTATACGGAGAGTCACCATGGGTAAGTAGGTATTAATATGGATTTACCATAGTAAAAATACAGGTAATATAACCTAATATTAGTATAAAAATTATATAACAATTATAATTTATTTTTGTTATTATTATTTATAAGAAGTTTATTTTTCAGAGTTTAAAGGTGGTGTGCCCCCTTAATGCACATAACGGTTTCTGCTCATTGAATATCAACTTATTAGTCTTTGCTACATACACGGCTAATAGCTGTATTATAAACAACGGATTTTTTGCCTACCCTTTGGTCATACTGATTTGTAATAATCTTTTAAATATTTCGTTTGATCTAGCTACGACGAAGAAAAACTATTCTTATTTTTGCTTAAATTGTGAACTGTATCTTTATATACTTATTCTCATCTACAGCTTTATTTTACTTGAATTTCATGTGCTCGTGACTATTCTGGAACGTGGTTTTGTTCATTTTCAATATTGCTTTTAAACGCATTTTTAAGCATTTGGGAGGTTATGTGATCAGAAAAACAATATATTATTTATGTGGCTTCAGTAAATACGCTTTAAAAATTTGCCTTATGTCCTTCAGTTTTATAATTATAGAATTTTAGGTTAGAATTTCTCAAGCACAGGGCATATTTTTTCGAGAGTTTAACATCTTTAAGCACAACTTACATCTAACTTTACATTGAACGCCACGAAGCGCGTTACCGAGATTTTTTTTTCTTTTCCAGACACCTGGACATCGTCTACCAGAGACCCAGATGATAATCTTCAAGCAAAACTTACATCTGTGTATTAAAAGCTAGAATGCTTGTAAATAACAGAGTGCTCCTCTTTTTTGAGACCTGGATAAGCTATCCATAAGCCAAGGCTCCCATTCATTGCGTGACGATTTTGTATTCAAGCGTTTGTAAATCATTGGCCAACATTGTCCAATGGGCTTTCTAATGGTAAATGGTTGGCTTACTTATCTACCAATGTTGTTCTGTATAAATATGAATGTGATTCGTATCTTTAAAATTTAAAGGGGTTATTATATTCTGTTTCATGTATTTTTATGAAATCTTAGAATAGAAATGTATGTTCATTATTGTGTAAGAAGGAAACAAACCGATTACCCCATGCGAAAGTACAAATACCGTTAATTGAAATTTTAAATTCGGGAAACTCCCACCAGTGCTGGTCACAGGTTAATGGGAAACTTGCATGAAAAAAAATCTATTAGGCCCGTCATGTAGAATATCAAAAAGTAATCGACACGTATTTTTTCTTTTTTCAATCAAACGATTATCGACAAAGATACAGCAGGTTGAAATATCGTAGGGCGTCACTGAATCGGACGATATAAATATACTATACACAGTCCGAATCAGTGACGTTATACATTTCAACTCTCTACATCTTTGTTAATAATCGTTTAATTGAAAAAAGAAAAAATACGTGTCGATTATTTTTCGATATTCTACACGACGGACCTAATGAATTTTTTCATGCCAGTTCCCTATTGGGGATATTCAGAGCCGACAAGCATGCGCTGAACGCGAGTGGCCCCGTTTTGATATAGAGTGCATGCGCGTCGGCCCCAGTTAACAAGCGGCTGGCACTGGCAAAAATTTACGGAATTCAAAGTTTGAATTAACCGTGTGTGTAATATTAGAACTTATTACAGAATAAGTATTAACAGTGGTTTAGAGGTACAGAATAGCCGAATGGCAGTATTGGAGGGTAATTAAGGAGCAAGAATTAAGGGGCAGTAATTGAGGGGCAGTAATTGAGGGGCACTAATTAAGGAGCACAATATCTGAATCGGCAGCGGCGAAACTTTTTTGATAATATAGAGAGACTGCAGAATCTATAATAAAGAATTTTAAAATCTATATTTGAGACGATATGCATTGAGAGGGAAAGTTAAGGTGAAAAATTGAGGGGGATAATTGAGGGGGAAAAAATCTGAACCGGCGGCGGCGACGGCGGCGAAACATTTTTATAATATAGAGAGATAAAGTTTTATCTCCGAAATTTCTATTCTAAAACTACGTTTTCCAACAGAAATTGTTACCACGCTAATTGATATATACATCATGTATATTTATCTTCTGCAGCCAACTTCACGGCCCTACCACATTTCGGACTGAAGAATAAATACGTGATTTCAGCATTTTTAGATTATATACTCACACATTATAAAAATAAGCAGCTTTTTCACTAATATTTTTGTTGGAAATCATAGTTTAGCTCAGAAAACCTGATAAGAAGCCAAAAAAACTTACTAACAGTAATGACAAGTATTTTTTTTTTTTTGGTATAATGAAAAATCCGAACACCAATATACAAGTAAATATGTCACGGGCGCCGCGGCTTCGTCTGCTTCTCAAACTCGCCTTCGTGGCGCTACCGCGCCACTTGATTCTGCAAGCTGCGCATATTTATTTTTTTTTTTTATTTAGACCATATACATATGTCTTATAAAAAGACATCCTATAGAGACAAACTTAGTTGTCTGTACATAGGGATGGTACATAAAAAAAAAAATAACTTAGAATCTAAACTTAAAAAACTAAATAAGTAAGTACAGGAAGATGTCGAGCCAATCTTCCTGATAACAGTTTAAATATTAACGCAAAAGTTAAGTGACAGTACAAAATAAATCTCTCTTTGATCAATCAATATTTCTCTCTTATAAATACTTTTAGTCTCTTCTTAATCGCGACTTTGCTAATCACAAGTGCTTTCAGATCATTTGTTAGCAAGTTGAAAATATTTAACGCAACAAAGTAGCTATTTTTTTTGCTTATAGCTTTATCAATTATTGGCAATTGAAGACTCTTATTTCTAGTATTGCTTTTGCTATTTATATATTTATTTCTTAACGTAGCATAATGATAAGATATAGCTTCTAAATTTTTTTAGTTGTATTATAGTGTCTCAGTGCTGTCTGGATATGTTACTTAATTTTTTTTGGGATTTGCATTATTCTCCAAATTTGTATTTCGATCATTTAATGACTCTTTATTTAAATTTTTTCGTAATTTTTATATTATTTTTTAATTCCCAAATTAGTTGGGTGTTCAATTTCCACAAACTTTTATAATAAATTTTCTTTAGTTTGACACGAGATTGGATTGGCTGTTCAGTTATTCACGTTTTTTCTTGGCAGATGTTCTTTTTTTTTGTCTTTATATCTTTTTGGAATATGTAGCCGTAGAAAAGCGTCAAGACAACTAGTGTATAATTTGAATAAGGTTCATTACTCGGGCATCAGTTTGATCTGTTTTGTCAGTACTATCTGCCATCAAAATTTTCAGTTGTTTTTTAAGCCTTTTACTAATTATGCATTTGTTTACTGTTTACTTGCTTTGGGTGTATCTTGATCTGGATCTAGTATTTACTGAATACGGGTAGTGATCGCTTAAACGGTGGATTAAATTAAAGATTCAATTTCTAATATTCTTAGTTCTAGCGGAACAGTTATCAATGGAAGCGTTTCCCGTTCTCATTATTTAAGGATGGCCGCGTATTCCTCTGAAGTAGGTAGCATATCATTCCGTTAAACGATAAATTTACTTTACAAATTCCTGACTAATTTGATATTGTCGCTAGTTTCTAGATTTGCGTACATTATTTTTCAAGTATATCATAATGTGAATTCCATATACCCGTGATTTTTGACTTTCCTGAATGTCTTAAGATTTTCTTACACTATTGACAAATTCAGACTTTGGTATGTATGAGCTTGTAATAGCAGAAATTTATGGATTCACCTGTCATAAAAGTTTTATTCAGACTTACAAACTCAATCTATCAGCAAACCGTCTAATTTTATGCATTACTATATATGGTTATTTTTTATATATCTAAGACCATCAGCCTTATTATATTTTATTTCATTATTAGGGGAAGTTTTGTAGCGATTGAGTTGATATATTGGAGTGTATTGTAAGTTCAAAGTTTCAGTAATACAATTATACACGCTTCTTTCTGAGACTCGCAATAAAACGACTTCTAGTTTTGAGCAAAATTTGCCATGTAAACTTCTTATGTTTAGCGGCATAAAAAAGTTCTTCTTGACATTAAATGACTTATTGAGGTTTCTTTTAGGATTTTCCGACTTACATTTCAAAGTGTGCCTATGTCCTAGTGCTAACATCTTGATCTATTGTTATGTCTTATTCCTTAGTCTGATCTGCGTATAGTTTATTATTCAATGTCTGAGTGCTACATTGGCCCGGAAATACAGAAGCTTTCAGCTACATACCCGCGTCACATCGCTGACGGGATTCCCTACTTTAGCGATATATCTTGGCAAAGTAGGTTTTGCATCGTCTAGTCGGATAGACAATATACTATCGCTTACTCTTGGATTGGAATTCCGCTTCTTGGCTACATTGCCATATGTTCTTATATCGTACTTGTTTTCTATTTCTTCATTAACTGTATAGCACAGTTTGGGGCACATTTGACCTATTTGCTTGAGCAATCTACTGTTTTAAATGATCACGCAAAGCACACTTTACGAACAGCATTGTATTTGTACACTTCCCTATCGTTTGTGCGCAAATCTGCTACAGTTAAAGCATGGTTTACAGTTACAATAAATCAATAACTCGCAGTCTGTGTGATCTATAAAAGTTTTCTTGTTTTCTCTACATGTGTTGTATACTCGGGACTTCCAATATCACAGACTGGACCCAGTTTAACGTTCTCGTATGTTCAAACACACTTTTTGTTTTATTAACACGCCACCAAAGTCCTATTCGATTGTGACAAGTTCAATATCTAAGCATTGTCCATTTTTTATCTAGGGTTATTTAATCCCTCACTTAAGTTAGTATTATAACTATTGTTCCTTTAATTTCCCATACATACATCAGCAAGTTTTACTTTAGTAATTTTATGTGCTTTGGTGAGACTTTCCTCATTCAATAAGTTTTTACCTATTTATCTTTTTTCTTGAATGACTCTTCTTCGGTATTGTAATTGATTTACCTTTATCAAAATAGTGAGATAACCTTTTGTTTATATTCATCAATATGCTCATCATCTGTTTTTTTTAATCATAATATGTCAGGCACACGTTTTGTCCTTATTAGGGATAGTATGGATACTTGATATACTTCAGCAAAAGTTTTGCTTTTAATCGATTGCGGTATTTCATTTTCTAATTTTAGTCTAATAACCCTTTAATAATTGATTTTTCATCCTTAATTCCTTATATCTCCTTAAAAGGCATTTCA
>CM053170.1:53676916-53705654 GCA_012977825.3 Pteromalus puparum
GAAATGGAATAATTGTTAACTGTAAGTGGAGGCTCTGAAGCTGAAAATTATTTTTGTATATAATTTTCCATATTTTCCTCTGAATTACCCTGTATTAGATAAACACAATTATTGTACGCTCCACCCAAGCAATTATGCATAATTGACTAAACTTTCGGTAAAACGATAGTATATATAGTTAAAGTTCTATAGTCCATTATATTCCTAATTTTGGCAAAGATAACAACTAAGTATTTTGTTTTTTTTAACCAATAATTTACATTTTTATCCATTTCATGTTATATATCAAAATTAGACCTAGATATTTAATAACTTTCTACTGTTTTATCGTAATTATTGCCTATCTCAATAGTTAAGTTAGACAGGAACACTATGGCATAGCTACCATAAGCATATATACGTTTTATTAACTTTAAAGAAATTTACTTTACAGTAGCCATTTGCGACTTCCCTAAGATATTTGTTCATTTTCTCTTGAGCGTACTCCCCGGTGTATAACTTAGAATGTAACGGTTAGTCGTCAGCATAAAACACAGTATCATCTTGCTCACTCTCAGTAGGTCATTAACGATAAATAAAAAATAACGTCTAGTATGGTCTTGGGACACTCCGATGGGTATATCTATGTATCACTTCAATTCTTTATTTAACGCATTGTCTACAAGAGGTCCTTTATTAAATTAGGCACTCCTTCTTATTCCATAATTCTCTAGTTTATCCAATAGTTTTTGTGATCTCCTGCCGTATAATGCTTAGCTAAGTCTAAAAAAAGAAGAAACTAGTTATAATTGGCTTGATTTTGTCGATTTTTTTATATATTATGTTTGAGATATAAATTTACGCATTCGTTTGCTTGCTATTTTAACAAAAAATTGTTTTTCTGATATGATATTCATTCCTTGAATAATACACCTATTGACAAGATTTTCTCAATTCTTTGCTAAGATTTCGATATGTGATTCGCCTAGTAGTTAGTATACATGACTTCACAGCTGTTGTAATAGGACATGTAGTTGTTTTAGAGCAAGTTTCAAGTTGGTATCCAATGATTCACTATTACTTTCTGTTACAACATTTTGAAAGTCTTCTAGTATCTGTTTCCTAATTTCTTGTTTTTCAAAGTGCTTTACTTGAGCAATTACAATCCTCGCATCATTACTCAGCAATTTATTATCTACTTTTGAGGTTAGGTCTAGGTCCTTGTGTTCATGACAGATTCCTAGAACTTCACTCAATAGCACTGCTTTGTCATTTCTCACAAAATCACTAGTATAGTAAACTTCTTCACAAATAATACACACTACTACTTTAACTTTTTTATTAGGATGATTTTTATAAGATTTGGTAGGATCACCACGCGGCAAGCCTCCGCTCGCCACGGCCATCTTGGCGTGATATTTTCGTGCACATCGCTATATATACACATATGTATCTATATAGGATACAAAATAGATACACACGAAGTTTTTTATTTTAAAATTTTGAAGCGATGGAAAAAAGATTTTAAAAATAACATTTTAAGGCTTTTTTGTTTAAATAATTGCATTATTAACTAATAATACTACTTATTCGCTGATTCTGAGTGCGTATTTGAATTCTACAGGAAAAAATGCATAGAAATATGTATTTTGTAATGTTAGATTGTATCGATGTGCACGAGTATATGCGCAGCTTGCAGACTATTATTTATTATAAATTGCTATAAATTGAATTTCGAAAAAGTTGGTGCATAGCATACGTACAGTATTTTTTTATTATACAGTAGCGCAAAATGGCACAATTTTTCTAAATCGGTATAACAATAGCTATCAAATAAAAAAAAAATAATAATTTGATTTATTTAAAAACTGACTTGAAGCCATATTTTTTAAACAAATTTTTCAAGACGGTCCCGCTGTGTGGCGGTGCTAAGCTGTTCACGGTGTCGACGACGAACCCGGTGAGTGGCCTGACGTGCTAGAGTTCTCGGCACCAGGTTCTCCGAGTGTAGCAGTGGTGTAACGCGTGCGCGAGACGTGTGTCTCAAGTGTGTGGTGTGTGTGACCGCGAGTATTCAGAAGAGCAAGCGCGTTTCAAAACGCAATAAATAATTCGTGATAGTTGGTGGATCAGTGCGAAGTAGTCAGAGTCTCGGTGCGACGGTTTCACTTTGGTGTGTCACGTGGCAACGCGAGTCTCGGCCATCTTGGCTTGTGTAGCGGTCGTGCGTGCTAGCTCATGCGTGAGCGAAGTCATTGTAAATTCTTTCCGTTTTATTTATTTATTTTTTTTTGTTTAGATTAAATTTAGAGTTGTTTGCAACCACACGTGTTCACAACTAGTTTTTTCTATTTTGGCTTAGATTAATTTCCAAGTTGTTTTCATCCAAACGTGTTCGTAACTTGGGTGCAATTCAGTCGGAAGAAAAGGTGTGATAAAATTATAACGCAGATTAGTCTTGTCATTCCGAGAAAACGGGCGTGCGATTCGACGCGTGTATCAGACCGATTTGAAGTGAGTCACTGGTGTAATAGTGAGTGTGTGGGAGTAGTGTGTGTGCGTGCTGCGTCGCGTATTTACGCTTGCGATTATTAAGTCGATAGCATAATTAGAGTAGAGCTATACTTTACAATAGGGTTTTTCCAGGCATTGCTAAAGGACCTTGTGACCTCTCTGAATATTGTCCACAATTAAATACTCATTTGGATAATTTAGGGTTTAGTTTATTTATTTATTTATTTATTTATTTATATAGTTTACGGGCTAAAAGCCGTAATGATATAATGAATACAAACTAATAATTACAAATCCTATACAAACAGAAGTAGATTATACAATGATTACCGCAATAAATAAATGATCTACTAGATTCTTTCAAGTGATATTAAACGTAGACTATACAATGGCGGAAATGTGCGAGCAGGGCGAAGAGGCGCTGGATGAACCCGAATTCAAATATTGTCCGCATTGCGGCTAACTAAAAGTGAGCGAGAGAGTATCAAGGCCCAAGGAATGGGCGCTGAAGGAGGTCAACGAAGGAGTAGGCAAACGAGGCCAGTCGAGGCTTAAAACTCGGTAAATTCGGAGCGCAACGAATTATGTCGGGAAGGGCATTTCAGCATCTCCTGATCCTGCTCAACGAAGAGTAAAAACGGTAGTTGCGACGAGGGTCGGTCTCCTCAATATCTCTTGGATTGCGAAGCGCGTAGTTCACTTGGCGAGGTACGAAGGCATTATTCAACGACTCGCAGTTGAACAGCCTATGAGCGATCTTGAACGCTAACGTGCAGTCGTAGAAGTGCAAAACGGAACGAATGGGATGAATATTTAAGTCCAGCTCGAGATCTCGGTAGTCGTGGTCAGAGAATAACATGGGGTGAAATAATTTGATCGCTGTGTAGCGAAAAAATTTACGTTGGTGCGACTCCAGCCTCTCGCTCTGACAACTCTAGTAAAGGGCCCAAATTTGAGAACAGTATAAAAAGTGAGGTCAAACAAGGGAGTTGTACAAATGCATTATAGAGTCAATTGCGGTAAACTGATGCGTCGTACACTTTAAGAAGCCAATTAAGCTAGAAGTTTTTGAACAAAGGTAATCGATATGGGCGTCAAACGAGAGGCTGGAGTCGAACCAGACCCCAAGATCACGGATCACAGAGGTTCTCAGCAACGTGGCCGAGCCCATGGTGTAGTCGTGTAGCAACGGACTCCGCCGCCCACTGAAAAAGATTATAAAAAACTTCGTTAGATTTAGGCGGAGTCCGTTGCTAGTCGACCAAGCCACGAGTGCATCCAGGTCTTGTTGGATGCACTGTGCGTCTGCCTCCGAATGAATCACCTAGAACAGTTTTACGCATAGAGAAGCACCCGCACATATTTGAGATCGGCGATCAGGTCGTTAATGAAAACGAAGAACAATAATGGACCTAGATGAGATCCTTGGGGTACGCCAGAGTTTACAACCACAGGGCTAGATAAGGTGCTCCCGACGCGAACAGAGAGATACGACGCCAGCCAGCTCAGCAAAGTACCTTTGATTCCCATGCGGGATAATTTACACAAGAAGAGGTTATAATGATTCACGGTATCGAAGACCTTGGAGAAGTCAGTGTAGATGGCGTCCACTTGACTAGGCGACTCCAAGGCGTCCGACAAAATATCGTTGAAAATGATCAGGTCGGTTAGCGTCGATCGACCCGGAACGAAGCCATGCTGCTCCGCGACTATGCTGGCGAGCAGAGGATCTCCCAGGATGCTAGTGACTATCGCGTCAAATAGTTTAGAAAGTGTTCCAATTATCGATATCGGTCAATAATTGCGTACGTCGTGTCTGTTGCCCTTCTTAAAAATGGGTAAGACATGCGGAAAGCGCCATAGTTCGGGAAAACGACCGCAATCCAGAAAGGCATTGAACAAATGCAAAATGGGCTCCTCCAGCTGGTTCCAGCAAAGCTTTAGAAAGTAAGGAGAGATGACATCAGGTGCAGCGTTCGCATTGTCCTAAAGCTCGCCCACAATTCGACGGGCGATTTCGGGATTGACCACGATGCGCGTGTGATCGTCCTCCTCCGACAGCGACAAAAAACTTGAATAATTACGATGTAGTATAGTAAGAATGTACCTTGAGCCAAAGAAACTTGCAAAAATATTGGCTCTATCGCGAGCAAAGGAGGCGATGTGATCGCTTCGCAAACGAGATTCTTTCCATCTACAATGAACAGCCTTTTTCTCCATAATACATTCTACTAATTCGTCGTAATACCTTCGAGGGAAGGAGCCGGTGCGTTTGGTGGTGTAAGGGACGTGCTCATCGATTACGTTGGTGATGACATTATTAAAAGTGGCAAGAGAGCTTTCAACGTTTTCACCAGACATCACTGGGTGCCAGCTCATTCCCCCGAGGGCCTGATTAATTAACGCATAATCAGCTATGATAAAATTACGCTTCCTAACCGACGGTTCCACGGACCCAGAACCCGCGCGGAGTGAGAAAAGCCCAGGACAATGATGATCGTCAGTTGAAACGATGACGTCGATGACTTCCAGCGAGAAGACTTCATTTTGAGGGGCGAAACACAAATCCAGGATGTAGCCCTTGCCCGGGTGGAAAGGGTAGTGCTGGGTCAGGTGGCATCTGCTTCCCTCTCATCCGGTGACAGCTAGCCAACGTGAGAGAATCCCAGGAGGATGACATCCCAGGACACACGAGAAATGTCGAAGTCGCCCAGTAGAATCAGCTGGTGATCTAGTCGCGCGAGCATCATGTCCTCAACGGCTAGGCGGAACTCCCTGTACGCGGCAGAAGGGGAGCAGGGCCTGATATAGACCGCTCCAATGACGATTTTGATGGCAGGATAGGTGACTCTGAAGAAGATATGCTCGGCAATAGAGTTGATAGGCTTCAGGTGAGCCAGGATGCGGTCCCTGACAGCGACGAGAACACCTCCTCCTCTTGAGAGACCAGCTGGAGTCACCTCTCTGTCACAGCGATGCACTGCGTAGCCTGCCATGCCAAGCTCAGCGGAACTGATGTCTGGGGTTAGCCAGGTCTCGGTGAAGATAATGATGTCTGGAGAATATGAGGACAAATGGAGATTAGTTTTAAGTTCGAGCAGACGTTCTGGCTTCTTAATTGAGTGTGCGTTTTGATAGTAAATAGTAAGATGAGAGGGAGAAACGTGCATTAGTTTTTTTCCCAGGAGATCACCGGTGAGCCATTCACGTATCTAACTCGCTTCTTGTCTTGTTGTAGGTGTCAGCTTTCTGTCGTAGCTTCTCGTAGGCCTTGCCCTCTGAGACCTGGTGCGGTCAGCAGCCACCTGAGGTCATCTAAACCCCCTACGGGTTGGCCTGGTGAACCTCCTGGCCGAGATGTGTGCTAAATCAAGGCCATTAATTTTACTCAGGGCATCACAGACCTCCTGCAGTAGATCTCCATCTGCTGGAGCTTGGAGGTTGTACAGGATGATGATTGATGTCCTGATGAGGCGATCCTGGAGCTCAGCAGCAACGGTCTCCATGGACGAACCTTGCTGGGAAGAGACGTCAGAGAATCTTTTATGAAAAAATCTTTAATGAAAGAAATGTGGCATAAATAGGTTAAAAAAAGCCAAAAATTAAGTATTTTTATTGTTAAACATTTTCTAAGCATTCAAATCAAAATTCCTGTATTCATACCAAAAGTATAAGTGTACAAAGCATGCTCCTAAAATTTTAGCCCAATCAAACCATGTGGTCACATGGAATCCTACGGAGAGTGCCAAAATGCTCAAAACAGTATACGGAGAGTCACCATGGGTAAGTAGGTGCTAATATGGATTTACCATAGTAAAAATACAGGTAATATAACCTAATATTAGTATAAAAATTATATAACAATTATAATTTATTTTTGTTATTATTTATAAGAAGTTTATTTTTCAGAGTTTAAAGGTGGTGTGCCCCCTTAATGCATCTCTTCGATCTGGCGTATTTCCAGGCGCATGGAAGGGATCACATCTCTGTCCGCTCAAAAAGAAAAACCTCCCATCCGCTCCCACTGATTTCCGGCCGAACGCTATCCTCGATTTTCTATCAAAGGTCCTTGAAAAATTAGTTCATGACCAGATAGCCGACTACCTGACTAGAGAGAAGCTTTCTGATCCACGCCAGACTGAATTACAACAGTTTAATAGCACTCAGACAACCCTTTTACGGTTAACAGAAGACATTCGACTTGGAATGAATTTGAATCACCTCAAACTTAATGTTCGCAAAATTAAAGCAATCGTCCTGGGCTCCCCCTACTATATTAAGGTGGAACTCCACTGATTTTTAATTTTTCTTACCTTTTGCCCCATCCATTGTCAGATTTTAGGGGTTTGATTGTGGTGATAAAAGAAGGTTACATAGCAATTTTGGGCCATTTTTATACACATATACTCAAGTTTTGATATAAAAACCAAAAATAATCATTAAAATTAAAGGTTTTTGAAAAAGTTGCTTGCGCACAGGGCTTCGACTAAATTAATCAAAAAAATTTGGACGTACATTTTGACCCGTACTTAACAAAAGTTAATATTTTTTATTAAGGGAACTCTCATAGTTCATCTGTAATAAATCAAGAATTTATTAAACAACTAAATCTATGAAAAAACCCTATAATTTACTAATATTTATAATAAAACAAATTTTTCTAAAACAGATACCTTAACTTAAAATATTAAGTTTTGTTCCAAATGTTCTAAAGAATACGCGTAAAAATTTTCAAAAGGATTAATAGAAATGCCTTGCGCAAGGAACTTTTTAAAGTCAAACGAACAAGTTACGAGAAAAACGCGTTCAAAGTTTTATTTTTGTATGCTATCTAATGTAAAATATTTTACTCAACTACCCATAACATTGGTATAACTTTAAGTTTTTACATCGGGTTGGTTTCAAAATGTTCATAAAACTATAAGCGACTAAAATATATAATAAAATTTTTTTTGAGTTTTTGGCCAAAAATCAGTGGAGTTCCCCCTTAATGCATTACCAACATTAATGTTTTATAGCTAACACCTGCATCAACATAGAGGGAGCCCGGGTCAACAGGGAGACGCTGAAAGGTTCATTCCATATAAGCGCCTCATACCTCTGGAACTCTTTACCATCACGCCTTGGCGACACTAAATCCATTTCTCACTTCGAAGAAATAGCTAAAGAACACTTCTTCTCACTTGAAAACTCATAATCATCTCACAAACATCTGCACTTTGTGACGAGACGCAAGTCTCGCACATAAAGCAAGCAAATGCGGCCCCGAGTCAATCAGCTGACGCCAGCGAGCGCGCGCGCGCAGCGAACAACGGCGAGTCCACACGACGCGAAGTGAGCGCGCGCGCGCACCAACCGAAAGGCCAGTCCGCATGACAGCGGAGCGCGCAACTCAGCAGCGACGCGCCAGGTGGCGCTAGCGGCGCACCGCGGGCACACCTATATAAAGCGGGCCGCGCAGCGCAGCGGCAGTTCTACTTGAGCTGAACACCTGGCGGCATCGTGCGCACACGTTACCGAGAGGAACAGCTAGAGATAGACCGACGCCAACGACGTCGTCTCGTGAGCACACGTGACGACACTGTTAGCGAACCCGAAACTCCGAGTTGCCGTCGTGAGCACACGAGACAACCAGGAATAGCCGAACAGCGCCGAGTCTCGTCTACATGAGCACGCGTACCCGATACCCGACGTTGCCACCTGCTCCTGAATCCCCGTCCCAAGGGACTGGTTGTTTTCCCCGCCACCGTGAGCACACGGGGCTGAGCAAATAACTAAAGTCCCGCCGANAAAGCCCCGCCAACGATTCCCCAGGTCGTGCGCACACGTCCTGGTGAAACAGCGGCCGACTCCTGCCCGTGCGAAACCGACCACACGCCGACCTCTCGAGATTCGCCTGGTCACTGTGCGCATACAGGACTAGGTGAAGAACGAGACGAGCGACCTCGATCCGTAGAGCCGTGCTCTCACGACTCTATGGGCTCGAGGGAAACCTAACCTCCGAAAACCCGTCGATATCCCGAACCCGTGTCACCGTCTGAAACTCCAATACTGCGTCCGCTAAACCGACAAATGCACCGAAACCACGTAACTCCGGCAACGTCGTGTTGATGTACCGTTAACCGCACTAGATTAAGCTAAACCGATTGCAAAGGCGAAATATTCTAAACAAACCGCGATTTCGATTTCTGTTCCAGATGGAGACTAATAATTGAACTATCAACTTGTTATCATAATTACTAGAATATATCTATTTTGTTATTAATCGCATAAACAGTCTCTTCAATTAACCTTTCCCCTAACCAAATACTGGCGTCCGGCCGACTACTCAACACACGGGGAAAGTCAAACCGTTACATTTACGTTCACCCATACACTTCAACACTCTATATATATATATATCATTCTTCACTCACTCCACATACAGCATCTCATACACACATATATGATAACTAGACTTAACTACTGTAATTTTTTAATTGTACAACACAATGTACATAAATAAAAAACGAATCAATCTAATCTAATCTAATCTCGTGCTCACTGGCCTAGTGGTGTGTGCGCGGCGTAGTTTTGCTCCTCTCACTCGCACTGATTAATGCAGTGATGGGGCCTCTCCTCTCTTTCGCACTCATGGGCTCTGTGGGCCGGCCCCTTATCTTGCTCGCTCTATGTGGGCAGTCGCGAGTCTTTCCTTTCTCTCGCTCTCATGTAGGATCATGTAGCATGGGACGTATTTTCTCGCTCGCTCTCGTGGGATAGCTGTTTGCTGCGTCATCTGTTCCTTGCTTCTTGGCAGGTGGTCGCGCGATACAAGCCCCTCAGAAAAACAAAGAGAATCCCCCCGCGATTGGTAATTAATTATTATTGATGCTCGGTGCATCAGTCTCGGTTACACGGCCTGTTTCGGGACTCGTCTTTGGGCATTATTCCGGACGCAATTTCATGTCGCGCCTGTTTTTGAAACTTTGCCAATGTGAATCTATTAGGATTAGCTATACGAAACAGAAACTTGCTTTCGATTTTGATTTTCGATACGCTCTTTTTTTTATACTACCTACTACACGCTTAACATTGGGTTATTTCCATATTGCTTAAACTATCAGTCGGGCAGTGAACCCACCCGTAAAAAAAAATCCGCTACTTTTGCCCCTTGTTGCATAATTTACTATTATATCGTTGGATCTATTTGAAGTTACTAAGCATTCCCACGGTACGCTCTTAAAATTATTTCACGTTACTTTAAACGATATGTAAACCCAGTACCTGCGATACATGCAAAAACATCGAATGCCGAATTGATTTTCTGTTTAAAGTTGCATCATATAAACCCTTTCCTGCTATCGTGAAAAACACATATTAATATACATCTATTCCTAGTTAACCAATTTGTTTCAGCTTATTTTATAGTTTCCACATTTAACTAGTTTGACTTATGACAGAGTCAAATTGCATGATAAATTTCAGCTTATAATATAAATCCGTTTCAGAGTTGTGTTCATAAAAAATTCAAGAAAAAAAGTATTTTCCAAAAATCAAAAACATCAAAATTAAAAAAGTTAGACATTTATGCTCAAAATTAAATCAGTTTTAAGTTATGCATAGTCAAATTGCATGCTAAATATTAAATCATTGTAATGTGCTCGTATCTGTTGAAAGCAATAGTATGAATCCATTCCAGAGTTATGGTAGGGAAAAAATTTGGTCCACGCATACGTACACCCGAGATATATTTAATTGTTAATAACTTGACTTAGTTGACCTTTAATATTGCCAGAGTTAATAAAGGGAAAATCGTGATTTGTCCGTCGTAGTAATGGTTACCGTTGTTTCCGAATAAATGTCCGTCTGGTATACATACATTTAAACAATCAATTTTTCGGACTTAGGAACCTCGAAAATATCTAAATCGATAAAAATCTCCGATTTAAAGAGTTTGCATCGTTTCGAAGCTTTTTTCTTTTAGAAAGAAAATTGAGGATACGTGATCTAAACAATGGTGTAATTTAATTACTTTTCTAGATTAGATCATTCCTTGCTCGGAAACAAAGTGTCACAGAAAAGTTGTGAGAAGGCTGTCTGGACAGTTTGCCGAAAGCTATTTGCTATAAATTAATTTGCCAAATAAAGAATTTCCCGAAACCATTACTCGAATTCACAATGAGCTTAATTCAAAATTTACCGAATGCATAATTCATCAGACGCATCGTTTACCTTATACACAATTTATCGAATGATAAATTTGCTGCATCCGGATTGACATACGTCGACGTCGACGGATATTGAATCGACAAGATTTCAATGACAACTGTAAAATTTTATTGGTTACTCATCAATTTTTATCTGAAATTAATAAATATATGAGTAAATCTCGCGGTGTAGCTTTGTTTTTTCTCCATTTTACTAATATTTATCAATTTTTACTATGTAGTTCCATAAACAAAATCTTACTTGCCTAATTAATTTATTGTTTTTGTTTCCACAAATAGCAATACCACTCTAATTTAACAATAGTTCACCCTAGCTTCTTAACTCAATAACCCACGCTTCGCGCCCCGCTTTTTTCATTTGGGTTGTTCAGTTTTCTGACCCATATCTTAACTTGGGTTATTGGTTTAAGTAACTCGGTACTAGATCAAAATGCAACAGAAATTAAGGGCAATAAGGGGGTAACAGAGGTCTTTTAACACGCTAGTCTGTCGCATAAGCAACTGGGAATTAAAATGAACTGCAACGCAAGCCAAAGACGGTAATGGGTTCAGTGTCTGTCGAATTTGGTGAATCGCCAACTCATGAATTGTGTAGTTAGCGAATTGTCCATCGGGCGGATCATGTAGTCAGAAAATTTGTTTTAGGCCAATTATTTATTTGGGGAATCGTGCCCTCAGTGAAACGTCCATTTAACGAATCGTCTATTAGGCGAGTTGTTTTTGGTAAATTGTCTATTTTGCTAATTGTCAATTCAGCGAATTTTTCTCAGCGATATTGCGATTTAGCAAATTTTAACTGTCCCGATAATCATAAAAAGTAACGTATATTGTGTATTAAAAGCGTGAAGCTGGGATTTTTGAGACCGTGTGTGGAGATTGCATTACGAATCAAAGCGAATTAGCAAGAGCCAAAGCCGAGTGTGTTTGCGAGCCAAAGATGAGTACTGCAACCACACGAGGTGAAAAAGCTCACTTGGCCCTTGGTACACATCATATTTTGGTAACCCATGTAATTCATTTCTTTGTTCTTGTGCCTATAAGCGGCACTAAGATTACCTTTTTGACATGGCACCTCATACTATTCAATTTTAACGTATAAATTCAATTTAAACGTACTACTTTAGACGCGCTTCACGCGTGCTTGTCATGTCTTCTCAAAGTTACTTTTTTAGGTTATGAATTCATAAATGTAAAGATTTTGCATGAGAAGAAAAATTCATTCGCATTACAGTATATTCAGTTAAAATCTAACATTTTAAGATTATGTTGAGCCTGGCTCAAAAGCATCACCGCGCAGGCGCGTTGCGCAATCTTAATGTTTCTACTCGATTTGATATCCTTCAAAACACAACAGTCTTTACAGCTTGGGACAAGCCTATCATAACCTTAATAAGTACTGAAAATGAAAAATGATTCAATCTAAATGCATATGTCGATTGGCAAGGAACATCGATTCGATAGTTTATAACGGGGTTCGTATACCGTTATAAGCGATCAGTGGCGCATCCACTGATCTGTCATTGTGCGAGAGGAATATGCAGGCTTCTAGAAGGCTATGCGAAACCTGGCCCGTAGCGCAGTATATGCTGTACGTGCACGTCCTCGTGCACGTGAGCCCGCGGAGGTGTCGCACTACGTTTTATTTTGACTTTGGCATGGACAAAATTAAGTAGCGCCTCTTAGAATAGAGATGGAAAAAAAAAAGAATTGGAAAGCTTAAGGATAATGGATTAAGGGAAAATTAGTCGCGTTTCACCTGCACCCCTTTTACACCCTCAAAATTCACCCCTAATATAAGAAATTTGTAGAAAAATGTATATATTCTGATCTCTGGTTTGAAAAAATTTTTTTTTATAGACCACGTGGGGGAATTTATATGTTTTTTGGGTTACTGAATTGGAATCCGAGGTCCGCTTGTCTCTATCACGTCAGGGTCAAGGTCATTTAGAGGTCAAATTGACAAAAGTCTGAAAAAACGCATGCGTCTGTTTTTTGGGTCGCTGAATCCGAATCCGGGGTCCGCTTGTCTCTATCACGTCAGGGTCAAGGTCATTTGGAGGTCAAATTGGCAAAAGTCCGTAAACGAATCTGAAAAACCCATGTGTACGTTTTTTTGGGTCGCTGAATCCGAATCCGGGGTCTGTTTGAAACGGTCACGACTTTTCTTGGTCCTGGGTGCTTCTATTGAAATAAAAGTTATTGATTTGTATTTATAAAAGTCGTGCACATTTACTGCTCTGCGTCGTAATTGTGACGGCAGGCCAAATAAAGTGATTTTATTATGATTTTAAATATCATTAATAAATTAAATAAATATAATAATAAGTATATTACAGGTCCGGGATACGAGGTAGTGGAGTGTATTCATCACAATAATAAACTTTAGTTCATTTTAACAAAAATAAATATATTCAATAAGATATTAAATGCGAAAATATTGCGTGCAATGTTGCATATATTTTCTATCACAAAATTAAATAAATATCTCTCTTTTTGATTTTTACAAACGTATATATATATCTATATATATATATATATAGGTGATCGAAGTCTTATTTTGACATAGGATAGTTTACGCAGATACGCTTAACTTTGCGTTATCTGTTTATTTCGAAAGTTACAAGTGTGTGGTAATAAACGAATTTTCTATTAGAGTCTAAAGCAGATACGCGTTAAATTGCGTTATCTTGCCTGACTAGATAATTTAACAAATATAAGAATATTCGAAAATTTCTCTAAGTCTTTTGAAAGGAACTGAAATTTTTCTAAGTCCAAGACTGATACGCTTAACTTGCGATATCTTTGCTTGACTAGAAAATTGTATAAGTCCTTCAAAAGTGAGAAAATATTCTAAGTTTATCTACCAAGGCGTAATAGTTGCTCTTGGTAGGACTAGTCCTCGCTTAAGTTGCGCTGGAGCTAAGTCTTTTTACTACCAAGGCTTTATGGTTGCTCTTGGTAGGACTAGTGCGCTGATAATTGCGCTGGAGCTAGTGACTGGCTCTAGGCCGCGCGGGTCCTTATAAAGGCTGCGGAGAGAGCGGGGATCGCACCGCCGAAAAAACGCTTACATAAAAATATCACACTCACATTCACACCTATGTACAAAACCCATTCACACAAGCGTACGGAGCTGCGCGCGCCGCGCCGCTGCTGCGTCGTAGCTCCCACTCTCACACTGTGCACGCCGCACCGCTCGCTACGCTGTATATATAGATATACGTGCTCGCTGCTGCCGCTGTGTATATCTATATCGTGTTTGCTGCTGCTGCTGCCGCGTCGTAGGTCCCGCTGCCGCCGCTACTGCCTGATGGCGCTGCTGTTGTTGTTGGCTGGCTGCTCAGCTGTGGCCCGTAGCTCTTGCAAGAGTGGGAGAGTACGCTTATTTTTGCGTGCTTTTTCTAAAAAACAAGTCGCGAGACTTTAGTTTTTTGTAGTGTTTTTTTTTATTGATGACTCTGCGGAGCGGTGTGGGGTGTTACATAGTCCCCTAGTGGAAATTTTTCGGAAAGTGAAAAATGTCCACTATACTCCCAGAGAGAAAAAATGATTATATTTATATATATATATATATATGTTTATATGTATAGAACGAGATAAAGAAAAAGACAAAATGCTGCTTAAAATGCATGCACCCAGAGCTGTGTATATATTTACCTCGAGCAGTGACCAACGCACTTACTCGCCTGTTGTACCTCGCTTCCCCCTTCGCCATTGTCCTCCAAGCAAGCTCAAAATCCATCTGCACCTGCTTCTGCCACTCGTCGCTGCCGAAACCGTAAATGGTGGTGTTGATGGCCGGCGCGTCAAACAGCGCGTGTAGCTTCGCCTCAATCCGCTGCTGGCGTGATGTTGAACTGCTTAGCTTTCGGCGAAGCCGGTAAGCGGAGAGGTCGAGGCGCACGTCCTGGACGCTGATGACCTTGGGCTTGCTACTGCTTGAGGCTGCTGTTGTTGTTGCTGGTGTTGCCGATGGTGGCGAAGGAGGAGGCGTGAGGGTCTCCTGCGAGAGTGTCAGCGGTGCAGGTGCTGATGGTGGTGTAGGCAACGGAGGTGGAAGGTCGCATTGGTCGGCCTTGCCTGAAGGCATAAACCTTCCGCGCGACTTCCACGTGTACGCTAAGCGTACACGCTCCTCCGCCGGCCTTGGCGTTATCACGCGGTCCCCGGGGTAGCTTACCTCCTGTCCAAACGGGACAGTCTGGACCAAAACGTCCACCCCGTTGACTAAACGTCGTGGATAAACCACGGAAGGGCCTCTTGAGCGCTTGAAATTGCGTCCCATGATGGCTTGTTTACGAGGCGCTACAATTGCGACCGTCGAAAAACTGACGACGTCAGCCCAGCGCAGGCCCTTATAAAGGATACGGAGAAGCTGCTCCGAAGAATCCACTGGCGTAGGATTTTCAAAAATGATGTTTTTTGGCACCAGGCGCGAACACAAAGTGGGGGAACTCGCCGACTCGAGCTATAGGTTTGCGTGAGAGGGGGGAGAGAGAGAAGCAGGTTGCGCCTCCCCCCGTGCATTCCCGAGATGTTCGGCCGTCTTAGCTGTGTTGTTTACATTGTATACACAGCTCTGGGTTTTGAAATAAAAACGCGAATTTTTACAGAATAATCATTTTTTCTGTACAGGTTTGGGAGGAAAAGTGTAATGAATTTATTTTTAATGAACTTATATCTTTAATTAACTGGGAAGTTTTTTATACTCTTTTAGATCATTTATATGAAATCTTCCCTTCTCTTTTTGTTTATTTTCATCAAATAATAAATACGTGGTCTTGCCAATCTTTTTTAATATTTTATAAGGACCTTCGTAGATTGAAAAGAATTAAGCAATTTTGTTGTCTTCCAAATCAGAAATATTATTCGATTTTACAAGAACTTCGTCTCCTTCTTTAAAATCAACGAAAAATGACCTTTTTTGTAAATTATATTTTTCAGCCCGTTTTTGAGCTTTTAGAAATGATACGTTCACGTGCTAGACATATTTTTTGTTCGAGCGGAGTTTCGTTATTGGAATCAATCGTATGAATCCAGTTTTTCCAAGCACGATTGGAGTAAACCTTGTGTTTTCATGATAAGTTTCATGTATAATTGTTTGTATAATGTTAATATATCTAACCCAGTCCGTGTGCTTTTCGCTAGTAAAAGTACGAAAAAATCTACCGAGCTGTTTATTAACTCTTTCAACGATATTACTTTGTGGGTGTCGAATGGAAAAAAAAATTAAATTGATATTTTCTTCTTTGAATTTTTTGATCCAGGCGTTCGAAGTGAATTGCGATCCGTGAGCACACAAAATACGTTTTGGTTTTCCATATAATAGGATATAATCATTAAAAATCTTTCTTTTCGCCGTAGCACACGTTTGTCTACGTATAGGGTATAACACAACGAATTTTGAAAATGCGTCTATTGTAACAAGAATATTTTTCATACCGCCGCGCCCGGTCGGTAACGGACCATAAAAATCTATGGATAACAAGTCGTGTGGCGCTTCCGGTATTATCGGCTCCATTGGCGCTGTACATGGTCGTGTGGAAACTTTGTTCTTTGGACATGAGTCGCAAAATGAAATTAATTTTTGCGCCTTATGACGTAAATTTTTAATGTAAAAATCTTCTTGTAACATACGAACGACTTTTCTCGCGCCTACATGGCCGTACGTTTCGTGTGTTTCAAGAATTAGTTGTCCTATCATTTCTTTAGGTACCATTATCTTATATTGGCATGATTGATTCTTTTTATAGATAATATCATTTTCGATAATGTATGTTGATTGATTTTTCAAATCTTTCTTTTCCAAATATTTAGAAAATAATTTATCTAAATATTCGTCATTATGTTGTAATTTTGATAAGTTTTTGAATTTAAATTTCAAGTCTTTAGTGTAACTTTGTCTTTTTAAGACTGCAATTATGATTTCTCCCGGCTTTCTCTGATCTTCTGGGTGGAAATCAGGATGTCTACTTAGCATGTCTGCGACAACGTTTTCTTTTCCCGATACATGATCGATTACGATATTATAGTCTTGTGTACCTAGAATCCACCGACGGATTCGGTTACCAACAAATTTGCATTTAAATAGGAATATTAAAGCTTTATGATCAGTTTTTATGTAAACTTTTGCAGATCGTAAGTAGGTACTTAATTTTTGTAAACTCCATACAACCGCGAGGAGTTCCTTCTCTGTTGTGAAGTATGTTTTTTCTGCTGCTTTGAGCGTTCGACTAATATATATTACAACCCGTTCATCCCCGTTATTGTCAATCTGTGATAAAGCACCGGCAATTGCAAAGTCCGAAGCGTCACAACGGAGGATATATGGTTTTGAAGGATCGGGATATGCAAGGCAGACGTCTTTTTCGAAGAGCTCTTTGACTCGCTCGAAGGCTTTTTGGTGACTGTCCCCCCACTCCCAAGATTTTTGTTTTTCTTTCTTTAGCAATTCCAATAACGGAAGTAATTCATGTGCATGATTTTTTGCGAATTTCGCGTAAAAATTGATTGTCCCTAAAAAGGCTTGTAACTGTTTTAGATTTTTAGGAATTGGATAATTCTTTATCGCTTCAATTTTATTCTCTTGAGGTTTTATACCTTCTGTCGAGAGAATAAATCCTAAAAATCGAGTTTCCTTTTTGAGAAATTCAGATTTTTTGAAACTCAAAGTGAAATTCCATTTTATTAAACTTTGAAATAAATCTTCTAAATGCCCCAGGTGATCTTTTTCACTTTTTGAGATGCATAAGAAATCGTCTACGAAGTTTAATATGGAGTCACCAAGATCTTTAGTTACGTGAAATAACCCGCGTAATAAAGCCGCACTGCTTATCTTTGTACCGAATGGAACTACTTCGAATTCATATAATCTTCCTTCGAACATAAAGGCAGTATATTTTTTACTTTCTTCACAGAGAGGTATTTGCCAGAAGCTTGACGTTAAATCTAGACTCGACATGACTTCTACTCCGAAACATTGTTGTAAAAGTTCTTCGATATTTTGAGGTGATTCGAGATCATCTTCGAACATCTCATTTATCTTACGTGCATCTAGGCATAAACGAATTGACCCGTCTTTTTTAAATACCGGAACAATCGGACTTATAAAATTACTACTTGATCGACGTATGATTTTCCAATCCAACATTCTCCCAATTTCTTCCCTGAGTTTACCTTTTATATTAGTCTCTACAGGATATGGAGGGATAAAGAATGGTTCAGGATTTTTTACTTTGATTTTGTATTCGTATGACGCTAATCTACCTGGTTTCTTATAGAAAACTTTTCGATATTTTTGTAATAAATTTCGGAGTTTATTGATCGTTTCTGGATTTTTTGCTATACAGAATTTTAGTTTGTCGTCGATATCCTTATCGGAAATATCGTAAGGATCGACTGATGAATTACGGTTACAATGTGAACTCGTTAATTCATTTAAAGATTTTTGGCATCTGGCTTTATTTAGCACTGGCCGGGTTTGTGAGTGAAAATCAACACCATTGGTTGTATCTTCCTCGATAATTTCTATATAACGATGATCCATTTTTGATTCTAATAAATCCTCATTTTTATACGATATTTTTTCAATAGTATTTTCTATACGAATTGTAATTTCATCATATTTTGTATCTATGAGAAACCCAAGCTCTTTGATTGAATCAATTCCGATAATACAATCTCGAATTAGTTTTGGAATAATTAGGAAAATCAAGTCTTTAGTGTAAGTACCGATTTGTGTAGGGCACATCATTTGTTTATTTAATCGAGTCGATTTTAATCCCGTCGCTCCTCTGATTATAGTACCAACGATCGGTAAAGTCACATTGTTTTTAAATTTTTGTAAATTTGTATTGTAAAAGTTTTCAGAAATGCATGTTATTTGGCTACCGGTGTCAATTAAAGCTTTTACTGGAATTTCATTGATTTGAATATTAATTTCCGGACAAATACAACTTTTATTTGTATGAGCCTCATTATCCGAATCTGATTCGTACAGTAAATCCTCTCGTGGATTATTGAAAATTGTGAAAATTGGAATTGGTGGTGGTGTAGTTGTTTCTTGTCTATGTAAGCTTTGTTTTAATAGTTTTTCCGAGGCACAAGAAACAACTTTTATTGGTTTTTTGGTAGGCCCCAAGTGTCTTTTAGACATAAATTTAAATCGTCATCCAAGGAAGAGGAACTTGATGAATTTTTCGATATAGTGGTTTTGGGTATGGTTCCCGTGTCTTTTGACAAAGTATTTGTTGCTTGAGGTTTTTTAGTTTCAATTACGTTTAACGTTTGGACTTGTTGTCCTTGTTTCTGAAGGTTACCCTTGTTTTGGAAATTAGGCTTGTTTTTATTCCAAGGATTATTGGTAGGTGACTTTTCGGGATTTTGTGTTTGATCTTGGGATGGTCTAAATGTGGATCTTCTTTGATCTGGGCCACTATCTTTTAGAGCTAATAATTCAAAGAATTTCTCTTGTGTTTCAATCCCCTGTGATCTTACTGTATATTTAATATCCCAATCAAAGTGATTGGATATCTTTCGGACTAACTCTGATTCTGTAAAGTTTCGTTCGAGATCTTGCGCGAACCCCCATATATAAGTAGCATACTCAAGACGAGAGTATTTTGTGCCACTATTATAATGATTGTATTCAACTTTACGCGCCCACTCGTCTTGGATATCTTCATTCCAGAACCTTGCTTTGAATTTTTTCTCAAAATCTGATATGGACTTGATAGAATTTTGCGCGATATCGAACCATCCTGAGGCTGTATTTTCTAATGACTGACCAATAATTAGGATCATTTTATTTGATTCTAAGTCTAATACCTCAAGGTACTTCTTCATTTCTCTTAAATATCGCATGGGTTTGTCTTTTCCGTCTGCTTTAAAGGTTGGTGGCTTTAATTTTGGACCGTTAGATACCAGCGAAAAAGAACTATCACCTAAACTAGCGTTCAACGAGGAGTTTCGAAATGTTCGAATCTTATTTGTCAATTGCTCTAGTTGTTCTGACAACATTTTCTTTGAATCTGTAATGTCTGATTTTACTGTACTTAAATTTTGGTCAGTTATTAACAAAGCGTCTGAGAATTTTTGATGGTCAATCACAAGTGATCTCAGTTGTTGTTCATTAGTCTTGAGTGCTTTTAACAAATTTGAATTTGCGTTTGTTAAAGACGTTAACTTGTCATAAACTGATTTGTTCGTAAATTCTATTTTTTGATCTATATTTTTAGTTATGGATGCGGACTCTATTTGAACTAATTCTTTAATCTGTGGGGTTATCTGCCTTATAAGATTTGAACAAGTAGACCGAATATCATCGAGTGATGTTTCGTCCGTATGCAGCTGGATTTGAGGTTCTACCGCCCGTATCCTTTCATCGATTGCTTGCATGATTCTATCTTCCAAGGCCTTTAAGTCATTATTAGTAATTCTATTTGATAAAGCTACTTCGAATTCATTTAATTTAGATTTGATTCTAATATAATCCTCATGTAATACTTCGTATCTTTGATCATTTCTATCAAACCTTTCAGATAAATCAGATGAATTTTTTTCTAAATTTTCTAATGTCTCGGTAATTTCCTCAGATCGTTCTAATAAGTGATCTATTGCCTCATGAGCAGCCTGAATCCATTGTATATTTTTAGATGGATCGTCGATCATTGTTTGATTCGCGTCATCACTCGGCGTATTTAATGCCAAAGAAATGTTTAGTTGTTCTTTTAGAGCAGCTGCAGAGACAACCCGAGAGTGTATTGCACTCTGTCTGTGCGTGCTCGAGAAGATGTTTGTTTGGGCTTCTGCCATTTTGTTTGTCAGGGTTTGTTTTTGTTTGATTGTAATATAGAGAGGTGACTGCATAAATTGCACGTCTGACTAGATTGCTTAATAAATGCAAATCTATTTTTGTGTTATGATTGTGTGGACTGTATCGAGTATATTCAGGAAGATTTTATTTTGACTTATTATAATGTATTCCACTTTAAAACCTCGTATCCTGGCAGGATCGCCATTGAAACGGTCACGACTTTTCTTGGTCCTGGGTGCTTCTATTGAAATAAAAGTTATTGATTTTTATTTATAAAAGTCGTGCACATTTACTGCTCTGCGTCGTAATTGTGACGGCAGGCCAAATAAAGTGATTTTATTATGATTTTAAATATCATTAATAAATTAAATAAATATAATAATAAATATATTACAGGTCCGGGATACGAGGTAGTGGAGTGTATTCATCACAATAATAAACTTTAGTTCATTTTAACAAAAATAAATATATTCAATAAGATATTAAATGCGAAAATATTGCGTGTAATGTTGCATATATTTTCTATCACAAAATTAAATAAATATCTCTCTTTTTGATTTTTACAAACGTATATATATATATATATATATATATATATATATATATATATATATCGGTGATCGAAGTCTTATTTTGACATAGGATAGTTTACGCAGATACGCTTAACTTTGCGTTATCTGTTTATTTCGAAAGTTACAAGTGTGTGGTAATAAACGAATTTTCTATTAGAGTCTAAAGCAGATACGCGTTAAATTGCGTTATCTTGCCTGACTAGATAATTTAACAAATATAAGAATATTCGAAAATTTCTCTAAGTCTTTTGAAAGGAACTGAAATTTTTCTAAGTCCAAGACTGATACGCTTAACTTGCGATATCTTTGCTTGACTAGAAAATTGTATAAGTCCTTCAAAAGTGAGAAAATATTCTAAGTTTATCTACCAAGGCGTAATAGTTGCTCTTGGTATGACTAGTCCTCGCTTAAGTTGCGCTGGAGCTAAGTGACTGGCTCTAGGCCGCGCGGGTCCTTATAAAGGCTGCGGAGAGAGCGGGGATCGCACCGCCGAAAAAACGCTTACATAAAAATATCACACTCACATTCACACCTATGTACAAAACCCATTCACACAAGCGTACGGAGCTGCGCGCGCCGCCATCACGTCAGGGAAATCAATAAATCGAGTTTTGTGGAATCGACTTCCGGTGACCATTTCGACCCATTAGCTTTGAAATGGTCACTTCAAGGTTATTTGAAGGTCAAAATTAAAATTTTTTGCAAACAACTATTTTTTACACAAACTATAGCTTATTAGCAACTATTCTTCCTAGTTTAAAAGTTTTTTTTTCAAGTTTTGATATATTGAATAATTTATATGTTTACGCAGATATATAATTTACCTCTGTAATAATTAATTTTGTCAAGTTCTGATATCTATAATTTGAATAATTTCTATATGTATAGATATATATGTATATATATATATATATATATATATATATAATTTACCTCTGCAATATTTAATTTGTCGAGTTTTGATATATTAAGTAATTTATATATATATATATATATATATATATCAAACCTATAATATATATATATATATATATATATATATAGTCAGATGTTTTGGCAATAGACTTTTTTCGGTTCCCAATTTTATAACAAACAAAATGACCTCTTAAAGAGTGATTTTCACCGTAAACTCAGGTGAATCAAGAATTTTGATCATTTTTTTCGTATTTCCGCCCACTGTGCGGCGCGTGGTCGGCGTCCGCCGACGCGTTTGGCGCCATGGACGGTCGGACTGCTACCGCAGTTCTTGAAGGATGACGCCAACGAGATGCGTCTTGGCGGTTCGGCTGAAGAAGAGACTGACTCCGAACTCCGTCCATCCAGACGGTGATCAAAGTGACCGGTAACGAGCCAAGGGACGCACATGGCGAAACGAAAAGGAGAAGGCGAAGGAATGCTTGGACGCGTTACGCCTCAAGCGCGAGAAGTTGTAGGCAGCGGCGCACGAGAAGAACGCGTGCAAGACCGAGGCCACCCAGCGTGCTAAGCGGTTGGAACAGGAGCTGCACTGCACCCGCATGATCGAAGAAACGGCGCTAAGCCAGGCGCGGCAGCAGAAGGCATACCGCGAGAAGAAGAGGGCAAAGGGCCGAAGATGCTTTGTATGCGGCCAGCCCGGGGTGCGCAACACCGCCCGAACAAAGCCGAGCACGAGGCCATCCGATGGGAGTACCCCTGGAAGTTCCAGAGGAAATAGAAGTGTACAGATGCGGTGAATAAAGAGTAACCGATTCCCCCTAAAACCCGAGTTCTCATATCACGCCAACCTCACTCCACCCATCACCCATCCAACCCATTTTCACTCGTTTTTAGCATCATCACGCAACGATCAACAGAGCTGCTTTGCAAGCTACGCAGAGTCTGGAAGGGAGGTGTAACGAGCACTAGAATCTCCCGCGCTCGTATGTTGCGCCATACAACAACCACGGTAGCAGACGACATCGGCGGCCGGCGCCGGAAGGTTAGGTCCGCGTGCGAGCAAAAGAGCTCAGGCTCCAATTCGCTTTGGCCGTAACCATATCTACGCGCATCCGTCAGCAGTCCGCAACCCACCTACCGCACCCGGAGCATAAGGAGGCCATGACGTTCCATCGTCGGACTGGAGGGACCAGTTCCGAGAGAGAGACAGTCGCTTATATTCCCGGGGTTCACCGTAGTGGACGCAAGTATGAGGTAGCCGCATTCGACCAGCGACCGAGTAAGTGGCGATATTGCTAATCGATTCCACGTAAAGTTGCCGAAGATCAGGGTTCTTCGACCCTTTCTCTTGCTATTGCGCGCGCGCGAGCCTTTGTAACATCCTATGTAATATCTCAAAGTACTACATTATACCCGAGCCATTATCATTTGAATCACGAGTGTTATTATTTAAGCAACCCAAGTTCCTTGTCCCCTGGTAAGACTTACAGTCATACGTGGGGGAAAGCGTGGTGCACCGGGCACACTACGCGTTTATATCGGAAAATTGGAGAGCCAGTGCAAAAGCGATAGTTTTGCACTTCGCGGTTAACGTCCGCGCGCTATCGCCCGGCTCACGTCGAGGGAACAGCCACGCGGGAAAAAGAATCATATCGCGGTGACGTACATCATCTTCGCGGCCGTACGGTGTTCGATCATTCGCCCCGTTAATATATATATATATATATATATATATATATATATATATATATATATATGAGTGGTTCAAAAATATTTTCAGCACGATCCCTTCACCTGGCTTCGAGTTATAACTGGCCAAAGTTGGTGCTTTAAGCAATTTTTGCATTTTTTGCCTATTTTCAATTATTTGTAGCTCATAAGGGATGCATATTCAACAAAAATCACGCGGATACTTTTTTTTTGTTAAATTTTCTGAATTTTTTAATAAAAATCTTTTTAAAATCATATATATATATATATATACATAGGTTTAGGCTACCTTATAGTCCCTGCCAAAAGTTTAGCTCGCTGCTGCGCTCTATGAGTATGGCTTCCTTTTCTTCGCAGCGCAGAGAGTTTGAACGCGCCTCTACAAGCCGCACGCACACGCTGTGCGAAAGACTCACACGTACACGATGGCGGCGCACAGTGTGCCCAAATGGGTATTTTAGTTTCAAAATAAAATTGCACAGCGCAGAAGCGATGAACCTTGATCAAATTTTTTAATCGTACAGTTTAAGTAATTTAGAATATGGGGAAAACATATAGACATGGGATATTTTAATCCCCTTCTTACTGCAAAGGGCCAAAAGTACGTATTTTTGTGAATTTGCGTAGAAAATAGATATTTATTATTGTGGGGATCGTAAAACATTAAGTATTAAAATACCACTGGTTTTTTTATACATTTACACTTTAGTTTGAAGAAAAAATTGGTTTCGGGTCCGAAAATATTTTTTGTGGCTTGGGTAATAAATGAAAACATGGAAAATAGCGATTTTCGACGACAAACCAGCTTTTTTAATATAGGGAGTGATGTGAAAAATTATAAATACTTCAAAATCTGTCAACTTCAAAGTTTCTGTAAAAACATGTACGAAATATGTTTTGAGGCATTTTAAGTCGAAAAATAGTGTTTTCAGAAAATGTCTGTATGGATGTGTGTGTGTGTGTGTGTGTGTGTGTGTGTGTGTTCGTTCGTATTGCCTCCAGCTCAGCTTCTACGCAGTGAATTTTAATCCACCAAGTCTTATTTTCTTTGTTTTTACTAGTACATAGCGAGATAACAGTCCGTTTTTTAATTTTCTGGACTTGTCTTTTTTATATCGATTCATTAGTTTTGAGAGTTCCGTTTTTTCTAATAAAGTTATTGGAAAAGTTGATGAAAGTAAATTGCTTAATATGTACCTGAAAAAGAATAAAATTACCTATCTTTTCACTGCGGAAAATTTATATTTTCGTTCGACGTTTTTTTGTTACACACCATAAAGCACAAATTTTTGAATTTGTTTTAACTTGAAAACAAAATTTTGAATCTTTCTAAAAAAATCATGATTATTGAAAAGTACAAGGAATAATGTTGTAATATAGTGTCCTGTATGGAAAATTCCACTGCGTAGTAGGTACTGTAGAGTACAGTATAGCGCGCGAGAATGAGTGAGCGAGGGGACACACACATATGTAAGTATCCCCTCTCGCGGTATGCGTGTAAGTCAGATGACTACTAGCGGTGCCGAGACTATGCGAGTCTCGCACATCGCTCTCTTGGGTTCGAGCCGTCGCACAGTACACATGGTGTACACGACGTATAAATGTAGCTGTACATATTAAAGTCCAATAAATACTCTTTATTGTAATCCTCTGCCTTACATCATTTTCTTATCAAATATACTTCACATTAATTTTAAGTCATTTCATGGGGCAGATCCTGAGAAAAACATCAACGACGGAAAAAGTCGTTTTTCTACGTGACGCGGTAAGTGGAGTAAAAATGCATTAAGGGGACAGACCACTTTTAAATCCTGAAAAATTAAATTCTTGTAAAAATTTTTATAAATTATATTTATCGACATATAACCTGTACTTTTACCATAGGATAACCTTTTTTAAACCTCGTTTATCCTAACTGCATTGCGTACACTGCTTCATGTATTTTTTCACTCTCCGCAGGATTCCAAGGGAACGAGTGGTTCGATTGAGCTCAAGTTTTATGAGCATGCTTTGTACACCTATAGTTTCAAAATGAATGTAGGGATTTAAATTTAAATGCTTAGAAAATGATTTATGAAGAAAAATGTGTCATAAATAGTTTTAGAAAAGAGACATAATTTATTTAGGACTTATGAAAAGCTAATTTATAACAAAGAATAATTTTAGATAAAGATATCGAACTCTTTATGTGACAAAAAAATTTAATACAGACGACAATTGACTCCGTTTTTGAGGTTAAGTGCACATATTTTTTATTAGATCAATTAATTAGTATGCAATCAATTAATTAATATGCATAGAGGTACTCATCAATTGTTTTCAAAAGCAAATTGAATTCATCAAATATTAGCTTTCTCATACAAAAATTAGCAACAGAAACTGTTTGTTAATTCAATAATTATTTACAAATTAAAACGAGGAAAATGTGATTCCTCATAAGACTCCATGTAAAAATGGAAAAAATACTTTCATTAATATCTCGTCTCAAAGGTATCCAAATGACTCAAAATTTTGCATAAGATTTTTATTTAGACATCTATGTGTGTGAATTTTTTCCCCCGAATCTGTTTGTTATTTCTAAATCAGATGACCTCCTTAAAAGTGGTCTGTCCCCTTAATCAAGTTATAATTTTGGATTTAGTTAGTATTATATAGCATCTTGATCCCTTTCTTTGAGTTGTTAATGATACCATATAGTTTCAAAGATATTAAGCTTCAAAATTTTGTTTTTGTAACACATGCACGATTTTCGCGTTTTTCGTATCTATCAAGCGGGCGTAAAGTACCATTTTTTTGCCCGCTCCTGACTTTTTTTGCCCGCTGACAAAATTTTGTTTGAAAATGCAAACTTTAAGTTTCTGAGTCGTATATTCTAAATATTTATAGGTGTGTAGTGGCCGTGTAAAAAAAGGCTTATTTACTCCCGCTTTATAGTCATGAAAAACGCGAAAATCAATACATGCTTCACAAAAAATATGGGGTGCACCAAGAGCTAGGTGGGCTACTTGACCTTGTGTGGTTGCAGTACTCGTCTTTGGCTCGGTACGCACTCGCCTTCGACTCGTACTGCAAACTCCACACTCGATCTAAAAAATCCCACTTTACGCCCTTGGTACACAATATACTATTTTATGATACGTGCATGAAAAAGATCCTTTTTCATGCATGTAAAATGAATAGAAAATCGAGTATTTCTTAGCGGCGGGAGGGAAAATTTTCTCACCCGCTACGGCAATTAAAAATTTTTAAAAATTTCAAAAATTTTGAAAATTTTTGAAAATTTTGAAAAGTTTTTGAAAATTTCGAAAATTTTAAAAATTTGGATAAAAAGTTTAAAAAATACTATGCGTCAAAGAGTTTTCAATTTCCTATTCCTTTTGCATGCTTAAAAAATGATCTATTCATGCCCTTATCAAAAAGAAAGAAAGATTCAAAATTTAGTCTTTGAGTTAAAACAATTTCAAAAATTTGCGCTTTATGGTGTGTAATAAAAAAATGTTATACAATAGTATATTGTGTGCCAAGGGCGTAAAGTGGGCTTTTTTAGGCCGAGTGTGGAGTTTGCAGTACGAGCCGCAGACGAGTACTGCAACCATACGAGGCCAAAAAGCCCACTTAGCCCTTGGTGCACACCATATTTTTTGTAACGCAAGTACAGATATTTGCGTTTTTTTTAAATATTGAGTGCGACTGATGCAACTTTTTTCAGAATCGGCGACCACACTCTTAGTAGACTAATTTTTAAATGTGTGTATATATATATATATATATATATATAGAAACTTTCCCGAAAAAATGTCCGCATATGCGGGCAAAAAAAAATGAAAAACGCCCGCCGGGCAAAAAAAAGAGAAACGCCCGCTGCTTCGAGAAGCGGGCGTTTTTCAATTTTTTTTGCCCGCTGGTCTGAAAAAAGTTACTTTAGTCCCGCTTAATAGGTCAGAAAAACGCGAAAATCATGCTTGTGTTACAAAAAAATATAAATTTGCCGCGATAAAGAGATAGGTAATTTTCTTTCAGGTACATACTAAGAAATTTACTTTGATTAACTTTTTTAATAACTTTATCAGGAAAAAATGAAAATGCCTTCAAAACATATTTCCTACATGTTTTTACACAAACATTAAAAATTATTATTACAAGGCTTCCTTAGGAAGGAAACAAAAAAAAACTTGATAGAATTATATATCAACTAAAAATAATTCTGATATTAAGCAATACATAATGCCGAAGGAAGCTTCGTACCAATGAATTGGAGTAGTAGGGGCTAGACTGCTACCACGCCATGCGACTCCCACGCCACCGAATACCGACCGATGGTAACAGGGATCTGCATGCCTATTTGCGTACTTTATTGGTACCGTAATTAGGCGGGCGATAACCGCGGATAAAAGGAGTCGGCACGACGGCTAGAGGAACCAGAGTCGAAACTCTGTTTGTCTAAACAGAGGACGACGAGGCATAGGATCGTTCACCTGTAGTAATCAGTCCCGGTCCAATTCTAGAAGCGCACAGTCGCACGCGTAGTATCTAAAAAGTGCCTAATAGATTCGTGCAAGCCCGAGTTGATTATTGTGCATCCGACTTCTTGCGCCGTGTCTTAGCATCACCGTGATTATTACTGTACCCACTCTCGATCTCCGTACAGTGCCGCGATAGCCGCACTACAAACTCCTGTTGTTAGTGTAACTGCGAGCTGTCTCTACAGCTAATCCGCCAGTGTCCGGCGATAACTATTATACCAACCAACAAAATAAAATATTACAATAAACAAAGAAGGACGTCCGTGTGTACTTTAATTGAACCCCGACAATACTTTCCAAGGAAATACCAGAGGGATAAGAACAACGTGAGTACTCAAAAGTATTTTAATATTAAACATCGGTCTTGTTTGCACGTTTGCCTCGTACGTAGTACAAGCAGGACAGACCTCGTACAATTCGAAAGCCACGTTACCAACGCGTCAACGTATTTAGTTACGCAAATAACTTCTTTCTGATCTGCACTCCGCTCGTGCAAAT
>CM053170.1:53705754-53775038 GCA_012977825.3 Pteromalus puparum
CTCAACTATAGATATTTATTTTTCATAAAAATAATTGAAATGCTCTTAAGGAAGCCTTGTAAAAGTAATTTTTGGAGTTTGTGTAAAAACATGTAAGTAGTGTGTTTTGATGCATTTTGAGTCAATAAATAGTGTTTTTGGAAAATGTGTGCACGGATTTGTGTATGTGTGTGTGTGTGTGTGTGTGTGTGTTTGTGCGTGTGCGTATGTGTGTATGTGTGTGTGTTTTTTTTTGTGGCGTAGGCAGGGCAAGCTCTGCACAAGTGGCACCCCGACATCGGAACTCCACAGGCACCATTGTTACACAATACTTCCGTATAGCCCGTTAATTAGCCTAGTTGGCTTCTTCTTTAGGGTTTGACATTTCCATACATCTCCCATCCATCGAAGTGATTCCACTAGCAGCTTGTTCGGTGTGTGTGTGTGTGTGTGTGCGAGTGTGTGTGCGTGTGTGTGTATGCAAGTGTGTGTGTGTATGTGTGTGTTCCTTTCGATATATCTAGTATTCCATCAAATAATTAATATTATAAATATCTTGAATTAATACTTGCAATTTATTTTAGATACAATCAAATTACCGTAGATTTAATTTAAGACAGGACAGATATTGATAGTGAAGACAGCCTTGAAAAACATTATTAAAGTTAAAAATGACAAATATTCAGTTTAAATTAAAGATAACTTTTTAAGATTGAATTTACTTATAAATCACTACACTCATGTCAGAAATATGTGTATTTCAAACATGTTTGTAAAGTTTTAGTGCTCTTCGATGCCTAAAACTGAAGTAAGTCTGCGGTGAGTGAAAAAATGGAAATTGTGAATTTTGGCCTTCGGAGACATGTTGCACCTGGTATTTAATACATACAAAAATTGTCTTTTGTTCTCTATAGTTTTTTTGAGTTTATGTATTCGTTCAATACATTTTTTAAACAATTTAGGTTAGTTAGTTAGGTCCCCTTAAAAAGCTGGTTCGTGGAAAATCGCGTTTTTGCACCCATTTTCCGGGCCGAAAAATTTTGAATAAGTTTAATTATAGTTTTACTTCTATTTTTTGATCGAAAAAATAAATATTCAATGATTTGGAAGTATCTATAATTGTTTATATAACTCCCTTTTTTAAAAAAAGCTGCCTTGTCGTCAAACATCGCTATTTTCCATGTTTCCACTTATCACCCGAGCCACAAGAAAATATTTTTGGACCCGGGACTCGTTTTTCTTTTAAACTGAAGTGTAAATTTATGTAAAAAAAGCGGTGGTGTATTGAAACTTAATGTTTTACAGTCCCCAGAATAAAAAGAAAAAAATCTATTTTCTATGCAAATTTACAAAAATACCATTTTTTGGCCCTTTGCAGTAAAAAAGGGAGTGAGATATCGCATTTCTTTATAGTTTTTCCATATTTTACATATTTTGAATGATACGCTCAAAAAATTTCATCAATTTATATAGCTCCTACGCTGTGCAATTTTATTTTGGACCTAAAATACCCATTTACGTACACTGTGCGGCGCTAGTGTGCGTGCGCGTGTGGCTGAGAACAATCTACTTTTGATGACAATATCTTGGGAAATAAACGTCAAATGATTGTTCACGAGGTCTCAGAATATTCGTAATATTGTCTTTAACCTTTGTGCAGTTTTCGAACAAAATCATAAGAAGGCTTTGGGGACAATCAATGGAAATTTACGTTTCGCGCAGAGCCAGCATAGTAATCGCGTATTAAGCGCTCGTACTTTGAAGCATTCGTTCCTAGACGTCAAATAGATCTGAAATTTTATTTGGTATTGAGAAAACTATTATGTAGCAGTGTATAAAGTTTCATTAATTTCCTAAGAATATGATTTTAGTTGTAAACCTCCTCAATCATCTCAGCTTAGAAAACCACATACGTTCTTTAATTCTTGTTCACTGTATTTTTTATAACGAGTAAAAGACCATTTTTGTCACGTATGAAATGAATCGAGAATAAAAGTTTTCGTGTCGTCCACTACAGAGTGCGTGTATGTATGTGTATCTCTATAATGGAAAATTTTGGAAATGAAGATATAAATATAAAAAGAAATCAAAAATTAATGGCAGTTTTCACCCTCAAAGTAAAAAATTAGTACATTATGCAACAAGGGGCAAAAGTAGCAGATTTTTGTCGTGGGTGAGTTTACTGCAAGAGCAAAGTAGATTTTTTGCTAGGGTACGTTTACTGCTCGTTCAAAGCGAGGACAGTAATCACCCGAGGGAATATATTCTCACTAGGGCAGTAATCACCTGAGAGAAAATCTACTTTCGTCCAGTCTTGCATATAGTACATTACGATACAAGTGACCTAAGTAACTTTTTCTCGTCAATTTCTTATTGTTCCGCAAATTTTTCATTTCTCCTTAAAATTTCTTATTTTGCTCTCAAACTTTACATTTTTCCCGCAAATTCCAATTTAAAAACATTTAGATAGACACACATTTATCAGATAGGCTGCAGAGTGAGGAAAACACTACTCCCTCAGGAAGCAAAAAAATTTTCACCCTAAGTAGAAAAAGCCAATTTTTCCCCCGAGTTGCGCAATATACTATTGCTTTCGCAGATGCGGGAGTAAAAGAGTTTTGACTCCCGTGGATTCTTTTTTGCGGGAACAAGAGAGTTTTAACTCCCGCAGTTGTGAAAGAAAAAGAGTTTTATTTACGAATGAACTATAATAGTCACTCTATTCCCTGAAATGCGGGACAAAAGTAGCATTTTATTCCCGCAAATTTACTTTGTTCCGGTAAATTCACTTTATTTCCGCTTAATCAGGAATATTTTCTTAAATTTTTTTTTATTTAGAAATTTTTTTAAAAATTATGAAAATTAAAGAATTATAGAAAATAATAAAAAAACGGATATTTCCTTTATAATGCTGGTGGCTGAGTATAGGTCCCACTTTTCAGGCAATAAAGTTGCTACACAGTTCAGTCGTGAATAAAGCACTATATGGAACATGAGAGTAAAGTCGATTATTCCCTGGGGTTATTTACTGCCCTCGCTCCGCTCAGGAAGTAAACATCCACCCGCGGTAATAATCATCGACTTTACTCCCTTGTTAAATAATGTACTATTAACTCCTTCTTCTTTGACATTGTATAATTTTTTTTTTTTTGTTTATTAATACCTATATTGGTTTTTTACTTAATATTTGTTATAAGTTATGTATTTCCTGATCCAAGAAGTGAGTTGTGTCGAGTCAAAAAACGACAATAAGTCTCTATTTTTGGTATACATAGGGGAGGAGACCTTTTGCTTCCTTGTGTGTTTGCAGTACTTAGCTTCGGCTCGCTATGCGCACTCGCCTTCGCCTCGAACTGCAAACTCATACGTGGGAGCAAAAGGCCTCCTTCTCCTACATGGTGTATAATATACAATATTAGCTAAATTCAAGCGCGCTTTGCGGGCTCATTTTTAATGCACGCGGTTTATTTATTATAATGTCTTAGTCTTAGTCTTAGTCTGTTGGTTATTATAATGTCTTAAAAATATTCAAAACTCTAACATATATTTCACAATTAAGTTCACATTTGTATTTGATTGATGTTTTTTCGCAAGAAGATAAGTAGTATTTTCTAAAACAAAGCAGATTACAACTAAATCTTGTTTTTGAGATTAGAATGTAATATATGATACAAAATAAGCTAGAATGATTATCTTCAAAAAATAAACTTTTAAAAAAGTAAAAAGTTAGGCGAGTTTGATATATTCCGCAACGAAATTACAAATAAAAAAGAACTGAGATCAATCAAACAAAGTCAAGTTTATTATATTTAATCATAATGAAGAAACAAATTTTCTTTTGTTCATTGAAGGGCATACTTAACTCAAAGTTAAGTTATATTATGATCAATATTAGGAACAACTCTCAAGATACTTACTACGTAGCTTGCCATGCCCGTTTCATTGTTTATTGGTGAACAACTAGAATTTTCTTTTTTATGTATTAGAACGTCATACAAACACCATATAAATATACAATGAAATTTTGTTTATTGGTGAACAACTAGAATTTTCTTTTTATTTATTAGAATGTCATACAAACACCATAAGTATATATACAATGAAACGGACATGGCAAGTTACGTAGTAAGTATTTTGAGAGTTGTTCCTAATATTGATCATAATATAACTCAACTTTGAATTAAGTATGCCCTTCAATGAACAAAAGAAAATTTGTTTCTTCATTATGATTAAATATAATAAACTTGACTTTGTTGGATCGATCTCAGTTCTTTTTTATTTGTAATTTCGTTGCGGAATATATCAAACTCGCCTAACTTTTTACTTTTTTAAAAGTTAATTTTTTTAAGAGATTTCAGTCCTTTTTAGTAAATTTTTTGACTAATTTCATATTTGTCGTAAAAATAAAATATAAGCATCTTTAGCACCTTTCGACCATGGCTTTTTTGTAACAATTTTATCACTAAGATGAAATCACTGATTGTTCTGATACACCACCCTTAAATGATTTTTACACCTAGACACCGAAGACTACGGTGCGAACTACCTAGACCTCGTCATCGGCCACCCTGTACACCAAAAGCCCCCGCATTATTTCTACACCTCGACACAAAAAACCACGAAGGGCACCACGGCACCACGTAGACCTCGTCATTGGCCACCCCGTACACTTGGACACCGCCTTCGAATGATTTTTACACCTAGACACTAAAAACTACGGTGCGAACTACCTAGACCTCGTCATCGGCCATCCTAGACACCGTCCTCGTATGATTTATTTACTTAGATACCAAAAATCACGGAGCGCACCACCTAGACTCCGTCATCGGCCACTCTTTACACCTAGACACCGCCCTTGAATTATTTCTATACCTAGACACAAAAACCACGGTGCGCCCCACCTAGACATCGTCATCGGCTACCCTGACTACCTAGTTACTCTCACTGTTCCGGAGTATGCACCGACAACCTCTTACTCGCCTTCGTGGCGCCTTTCCGCGCCACTTGATATTGCAGGTAGAATGAAGAAAAGTGTGGGAAAGCATTTCTCATCAAGCCTCGTCAGCGGCCAACTTCACGGTCTAACCACTGGTCAGACCAACTGTACCGTATATAAAAATACGAATTAAGCATGTTTTTTTGTAAATATTTTTATGACAATTAAACATAGACATCAAATAAATATGTGACTAAGTCAAAAAACAACAATCACATTATAATCAATTGTAAATAATGAATTAAAACACTTGCTGCGGCCAACTTCACGGTCCAACCATGGTCATACTGAACAAAAAAGAGATACTGAAATCGAGCATTTGGAAATACCGACTCGATTATTTTGTAAAAAAATGACTTGTTGGCCAACATTTTTGTTGAAAATCAAAGTTCATCGCAAGATATGCTAATATACGTAAAATAAGTGAGGTACAATAGACATAAGCATATTTTTCTTTACAATGAAAAATCGCGACATCAATATAGAAGTATATAGTGTCGCGATCGCCGAAGTATCGTCTACTTCTCAAACTCGCCTTCGTGGCGCTCCCGCGCCACTTGATAAAAAAATTATTCATATTATTAATTATGATCGTAAAAAGAATCCGCTGAATAATAGATCAAAAATCAAGATATTAAACTTGAACTATACTGGAACGTTTTAAATTTTGGCGCCATTCAACCGGAAGTCTAGCCATAACCAAGCAAATTGAGTTTTAAAAGGCTTCGCAAGATCCGGTCATCTCTTTTTTAAGAAAAGATCGCCGGCTGGTCTGAAAAAAGTTATTTTAGTCCCTCCTGAAAGTTCAGAAAAACGGGAAAATTATGCTTGTGTGACAAAAAACAATGTTTATATTTACCATATAACATGTCTTTGAAGGCTATATTCAGAATATCTATTTTTCAACTACCACATGCTTCAAATGATTCTGGGCTTCAAAAAACACTTTTACACTTGTAAAAATTTGTCATTTATTAAATTGTTTGAAAATTTGTTGTTGTTTATGTCTATACATCTTTATTGAATAGAAATTATTTACAGATTGTTACATTCACGTGGAAAATGTATTAGTTTCGAAAATTTCTACAAGTGTAAGAGCTTTTTTCGCAGCCAAAAATCAAATAAAGCCTGCAGTAGCTTAACAATAAAAATTATACATTTTAGGCTTTAAGGGGATGTGGTAGCTTAAAAACATTGTTTTTCTATTACACATAACTTTTTAAATAAAACTTTTAATGAAAATCCGAGTCAGTAGCACCGTAGTGTTAAGATGAATGAATCGTTTTACCGAAGGAAATGTCGATCGGATTTTCAGTTTTTCTACAAACTTGGAAATACGATCGGATGTTTACAAGATCGGAGCTAACCTCAAAATGATTGTAATAACCTATTTTTACATGAAACTTTTTTAATTAAGCTGGCAATGAATAACCGAGTAGCTCCGTATCGTCAAGATTAATTAATCGTTCTATCAAAGGAAGTTTCGATCGGAGTTTTTGTTTTTATGAAAATTTGGAAATACAAAAGACCCGTGGCGGATTTGCAAAGCTTTAGCTACGACATCCTCTTAGTGACACGCTGTAATAAGTATATGACCCATATTAACACTGTTTTAATTTTAAAACACTTCGCCGTATCACAATTCGCCGAATAGACAATTAGCTGAATGGACGATATACCGAATGGACAATCTACCAAGTTCGCAATTAGCCAAATGCACAATCCACCGAATGTATAAATCGCGGACTGCACATTTCACCGAATGGACAATTCGCCGACTGCACAATTTGCGATTGCACAATTTGCTAAGTGGAGACTTTGCCAGATTTTACAGACATCGTAACACCGACCATGGGGGATAGCTAAAGTATCAACTTGGCCGGATTGGCTCACCCAATTGGGTTAACTGTAGCTAATGCCTCTTTGTTCTTAGGATCTGGAGTCTATAGACCGAGGCGCTACGCATCTTTTAACATCTTTTACCCTAGGTGATCTGCTGATTACGATATCGTTATAGCATTTGTATGAGTCGTGAACAATGTTAAATTTTTGGTAAACTAATGCTGATATTTGCATCACTTCGTCAAAGTAAGCATTATACCTCTTTCGTTTCTTATTTTGTCTGCTTAATTTCTGTGCATTCGGCTCAATATGGTTTAGTACATTTCATACTGCTTTTTCATCGGTAGATGTTTCGTCGAAAAATTGCATCAACTGGACCTTTCAGCAACTGCGAATTTCATCAACAAATTAAGTAATCCTTGAATTTTATTTTCATGTTGTAGACTTGTCACTTGCTTATGTGACAAACTTTCATGCTTGAACAAATAACCTATTACCGCCCTTGGCTTGTATTGCAGTTAGTTCTAGTACCGAGTTGATTAACCCTATAACGTAACTAAAGATGACAGGTGAGACAACTGAAAAACTGAAATAAAAATAACAGGGCCTCTTATCCTGTTTTAATTGACTCACCTATGATAATTACGTGGGTCATTGGGTTAAGTGGTTATCATGAAGTCTGGTTAAGGAAGTAGTTTATTTTTATTTTATTTATTTTTAGAACAAATAACTATGAAAGAATTAATAAATATACGATTGAGATTATTTTGTTGAAACTATATACTAAAAAATAAAAAAAATTGAATAAAATGTAAAAAAACTGCTGCTAGAAAATTCATCATTCAGTAAATTGTCATTTTAATGAATTGATTATGTTAAACTGTCAAGACATCAAGCGAGTTCAGTCCCCTTAAGTTAAAATTTATCATTTTGAAAAATATCCATGAATTATGTTTTCTTATAGTAGTATAGGCAAACCGGCATTCACAATGAACAGAAAGAAACACATTTTTGGCAGAATAGTTCGATGCAATAAAAAACAAACACACACATATATATATATATATAAAAGATATTATTACTAATATTATAATAAATATATTAAACAATTGAGAAATATATAAAAAAGAACTTGGATAGATAATATAAAAATATAAATAAAATAGTAAAAACTAGAAAAAATTACTCATGACTAGTTTGTATCGCCTCCTTGAAGTTTCTACTCTTCATCCAGTCATACTATAAAAATTCATATTATATAAATCATTGAATAATTTATTTACGATTACGGCTCACATCACGATGAAATGCATATGTGTTTTGGTTGGAGAAATATTAAATATCCATTCATTGACGCATATGCATTATCAACGCCCTGGTAGAAAAAGTACAAACTACTCTGGCCGGTCGGCTAGGACTACACCTATTGGCGAATCGCTGGTGGAACGCATTCTGTGTAGAATGTATACAGGTTTGAGTTCCTCGTACGTCTGCCATGTGCTTTTATAATCTAACCTAATTTACAAGTATTTTAGTAGTTAAGTAGAATAAAAGTAATTTTGTGGTATAAAGTGTGTAATTTATCTGTTGATGGCTTATGCGTATTATAACATTGTAAATACGTTAATTGTGTTGTAAATGACGTTTATTTGACGTGCCGGCCAGTCGTAGAACTAAAACCATGACAATAAAGAGGTGATTCTCGGCCAGCCGATACTGAAATCTATAATCAATATTGGTAAAATTAACCAATTGATCGTCAATTATTTCTAAACGTTTCTACCAGGGCGTATGCTGAGTTTATGTATCATAATATTTTTTACAAATAACTTATATCCTAAAATTAATTAATAACGCTAAAATCTTGAAATTTTTTTAATTTTATTAATGTATTATTAAACTATACATTTTCTGTTAATCATGTTTTATTAGGTAATATTGTTATAATTAAAAATATTTTTTAAATCCATAATATATATATGTGTATATATATATACATATATATATATATATATATATGTATATAGATAGATAGATCTCTGTCAAATCGTGCGCGACCAAAAAAAAGTTTGCCTAAACTTGGGGGACATGTTCTAGAGGTCACTACGATGTCAGCTGTAAATTTTCAGATCGATTCGATCAATTCTCTTCGAGTTATAAGGGTTCAAAGTTGGTTATTCAAGCATTTTTTTCATTTTTTGCCTATTTTCAATGATTTATAGCTCCTAAACAACGCATCTTTCACTAAAAACACACTAAATGTTTTTTTTGTAAAATTTTCTTAACTTTTTAATAAATTGTCTCTTATAGCCATATATATATATGCTATAACTGACTTGTCTGCAATTTAAACCTTCCCCAGTGGAAATGGATTTTGTGCCAAACTGTGCCAAAAGTGTGCCAAAGTGTGCCAAGCTGTGCCAAAGTGTGCCAAAGTGTGCCAAAACATTCAAATTCGGAAAAACTATACACTTTGGCACAGAATGGCATACTTTGGCACAGAATGACACACTTTGGCACACTTTTGGCACACTTTGGCATAAATGAGTTATTCGGGAATTTAGGACTTAGAAAATTTTCGGTCGAAATCTGGAAAACTTATATTCCCGGCGGATTGCCCTGTTAGGGCAGTTAATTAATAATTGAGGCTATTATTTAACCATTACTTATTGCTTTATCCGGATTTTAGATTGTTATTAACTTTTTCTCTTGTTTTTCAAAGATTTACGACTGATAGCAGCTTTAAGGCATTTACGGACTCGACAGTCAATGCCAATATCGTTAACAAGCGTGTTTATGCGTTAACAACAATAATTCATGCAATTATTATATTGTCAAAGTACTAAGTATCTAAAGCTGCTTGAAGTATACGAGCCCGAATTTATATATCAATTGTAACGAGTGTTCGTAGCTCAGTGGTAGAGTGCCAGCTTACTAACCCAAAGGTTCCGGGTTCAAGTCTCACTAGCGCTAGATTTTTTTTCATTAAATTATTTATTGCTATGTTCTACAGGGAGTGAAAGCTCCACGCGTACTGTCGATATGACGCCATTGTACCGGGGCAATGTTTTCGCGCGTGAGCGGCAGGTTATACCTCACTATGCCAAAGTGTGCCAAAGTGTGCTAAAGTGTACGAAAGTGTGCCATACTGTGCCATATTATGTTAAACGAGAGATGTTACTTTCCGAAAAATCTATGTGTGTCACAGTGTGCTATAGTGTGCCAAAAGTGTGCCAAAGTGTATCGTTTTTCCGAATTTGAAGGCTTTGGCACACTTTCGCATACTTTGGCACACTTTGGCACACTTTGGCACAATTTGGCACACTTTGGCACATTTTGGCATACTTTGGCACACCAAATTATTTCCACTGGGGTTAGAATGTGAAAATCTAAAATTCGACCCGGACTCCGACTACTTTTGTACGATGAAAAGTACAAAAGTACCTGTACGTATTCATCCGGATCATTCTTTAAAATATCCCATCGGTAGGTTATATTAATCAAAAAGAATCTTGCGTCCTTTATCACAGCTATTATTAGTCATTTAAATCATTTCACAGGGTTTTTCACTACTATGTATCCCATGAAAACAAAAAAACAAAGGCCTATGCCATTCTGGCTCTTGTACAGGTACTTTTGCACTATGAAAAAATATCTTTTCACCATACAAAAGTAGTCGGAGTCCGGATCGAATCTTAGATTTTCACATTTTAAGGTTTAAATTGCAGATGTCAGTTATAGCATATATATACACACACACACACACACACACACACACACACACACACACACACACACACACACACACACACACACACACACATCTACAAGAAAAGCTAATTAAGCACTCTTAATCAAACGCACTTATTTAGTTGTCCTTTGAATTACATATGTGTGTATAGATAAACACACACACACGCACTCTTACACACGCGCGTGAGCGCGCACGAACACAAACACACACATATATTCACACACAGTGTCTCTATGTCTCAATAATTATATAATAAGCCATTGTAACCTTAATAACAACAACTTGTTAACAACTACTAGATCTGAGGTAGGCTCCTATGAACAGTTTATGGTAGATTTTTCACCAAGGGAGTAAAAAAGAAGGCCAGTCCCTAGCACGATTGCTTACACTAGTTTCAGGGTAGCTTGATTTTTTCTATAGCGCAAATGCTATTATTTTCTCCACACCAAGCGTTAAGTTTGCACCTTAGCGGTTGTTAGGAGTGGCAACAGTACGCACTTTATGAGTTGTGTAGAAAAAAAATCGTGATAAATATAGATATTTCACTTTTATATCCATTCTTATAATATTAAATCTGTTCATCTAATCACTATTAAAATCAAAATGGCTGTTCGTGCAAAAAAAAAATATCTGCATGGTTTCCAAAATAGTAGGGTTAGGGAACATTTCTTAGTTACTAAGAATAAGAATATCAATAAATAAATCAAGGGGCGTGTTGGCGTCCTAATAGCAAAGACAACTATCGTAATACTCTGTGCAGTCGGGGAGAACCGCGACCTATCATACTTTGAATCTGCGTTTTATCATTTCCATTGATATCTTCTTCAATATGTTGTTGATGCTTATGTATGAGTATTAGTATGATTGTACTTTATAGATTTTAATGAAATTTTTCTAATAGTTATGCTATTATGTCAAAAAATTGGTCTTTTAGCGCAATTCTTAAAATTAAGAATTAATTTGCGAAAATTTCTTGAATTTTCGTCGCCTTGACCTTTTTTCAGTTTAGATCATCCAAATTTCGGTAATAGTACGTTTAGAAGCATTGTATTTTCAAACTGATTTAAAAAGTTAAATACATGTTTATTGCAATTTCGCATCTTTTAGGCTGTATCTAATTACACAGATATAAGTACCATCTACATTAGAGAAAGGAAATGTTTAACCCCACTGAAGTCAAGAAAAGTCTGCATTATACCAGCAACGATAAGGGTATTAATTTCATAAATTTCGCGACGGCAAACGATCTTATAGTAATGACTACGTGCTTCAAGCACAAGATCGCGCATGAAAACTACGATGAAACGGGAGACGAAGTCCACACTGCTGAACTTCATATGGAAGAACCGACCTGTAAAGGAGTAGACACAATTTTATACGAGCTGAATTACTTAAGTATTGGAGCATCGCGCTCACATACAACATTTGTAAACCAATATGTGCTATTTAGAAAAATAAAACACGACTAAAAAACTGGAAAGAACCCATCATTATACCGATTATTAAAATGGAAGATAAGACAGACTGCAATAACTACCAGGGAACCTCACTTTTAGCTACCTGCTACAAAGTTTTGTCAAACGTAAAACAGGCTTACTATATATACATCATTCACGGAAGATATAATAGAAGATTTACGAGTGTGGATTACGGCATAACAGGTTGACAAGCGATCAAATGTTTACTATAAGAGAGTTTTTAGAGAAAAAATGGGAATATTGCAAAACACTACACCAGCTATTTGATTATAGATTTTAGAATAGCTTGCTGCTCCATTAAATAAAGCAGAATATATCAAATCCTTGTGCTCCTCGGCGCACTAAAGAAACTCGTAAAAAAGGGAACAGACATGGTTTTGCTATATGTTCCGTCGAACTCCGGGTTCAATTCCACCAACAAGAGAGGTGTCGAACGAGCCCGTGAGAACCGACGTAGAGCACGTGGCGCCACCTCTCGGCGCTCGACGGAGAGCAAGGCTCATCGAGACTCGCCGTTGGCGCTAGCGGCGCCGCTGGCCTCGTGTCGCGCGCTTGCCGGCGCGAACATGGCGCTGCAAGTTCAGTAGCTACCGAGCAGCTAAGCGAACGTCATCGCCAGGCACGCTCCCATGCAACTTCTTGACATCACGACACGAATCCGTACGCTCGTCAACTCGCCGATAGTCAATGCGCCGTTTAGTAGTGGGTGTAGTGCTCTGTCTCTCTATCTTTGTTGTGCTCTACCCTGTCTCTTTCTATTCTACGCGTGCGAATCGATCGACTTCTGTGGAGTTAAGGCCACAGTCTTTTGCACACGACTCGAAATCGCTAGCACGACACACTATTGCACACACATACACACACGCACACGAAACCCATCTTTCTTTGTGATCCGCAGCTTGTAAATTTCATCGAGAGGGGTTTTATGCCGCGAGGCTTTCCCCTCTCAAATTTGAGCCATTAAAAACGCATTCTTGTTCCGCTCAATCGACGTCTCTGTTCTTCGCACCTTGTCCACACCTCCTCCTCGAATACACGAAAAAAAAACAGCGGGAATATCCGCCTAAGGAGCTTCTCGCGCGACAATTCAGCTATATACATATAAATACCTATATACAGTAAAAAATAGCACAAGAATACGTGATGTATCAATTTTTTGCTGATTTAGTACCTCTAGGCCCTAACATGATTAATTAAAAATTCATATGTTTGAGTAGTTTTTAAAACAGCAGCTCTCCAATATGGCGGCTCGAAGGATAAAGACCTAACCTAACGTACGGGCATTTGAGTACATAAATGCAGTCATCATGAATCTATTTTAATTTTGAACCATTATCTCTTATATCTATTATGATTTTGGAGAAAACAATACATCTATATGTATTTTCATCCTTCGCGCCGCCATATTGATCACGTGAGCTCTCAATCGTTTAAACGTATCATTAGCAAACCAAATTTTCAAAACAATATTACTTAACAAATATTGCAGTAAAAATCGTAACTCTTGTATTTTTGTGTAAGATTTAACCTTAACTTTATTCTAAAAAATGTTTTAAAAATCATGTCTGTTCCCTATTAATATAAATATATCCGAACGGAAACACGAAAAGGTCTGAGTAGGCGGTAATGTATTTGAATCGTTCATGATATGCGACGGTTTATAACAAGGAGACTGGCTCTTCACAGTACTCGTTAACTGAACGCTAGAGTATGTTGTTAGAAAAATGCAGGCTAGCGAGCTAGGTGCAACACTTAACGGAAACACGCAGATTCTAGAATATGCAGATGACTTGGACTGTAACATGGCAAAATCTTGCCGTGTGACACCGAGGTTCGAGCGGTCGGGGTGGAGAAGGGCAGTGGCCGCGACGGTCAAAAAGTACTTCGGACGTCATATACTCAAGAGTGAGAGACAGGAGGAGATAACCAACGTTGGCGCGACCGCAGCAACCGATTACCTCGACAGGGCGTTCGAGTTGGCGCGTGCACCTTGAGATTCGATGCAGGTGACGTGCCTTTCGTGGAGACTGGTGACGTGAGAGTCTGATGCAGCAGGACCAGCGTGACATCAGCTCGTCCACAAGAACGCCGGGAACAATAACTACAGCGTCTCGCGTTCGTGGTGACAGATGCTACCCGAGTCCAGGGCCCGGACAACGGAGTATTGGGAGTCACCACGGGTTCCGCGGCTGAGGTTATCTTAGTCGCCTGCGAGCGGGAGGTTACCTGCGCGTAGCGAGAGTTTGAATTTCGCGGCTATCTTCTCTGACGGCGCGTTCACGGATGTCTACACGCATGCGCGGGCGCACGCTGCGACAGCGCACGAACCTATAGCGTTGCAAGCGAGCGGGTCGTCGGGCCTCGCCGCGTTGACCAATAGGCGCGCGCGGAATCCGGTGGCTAGGGAGAGCAGAGCGGCGGCGGCGAGCCGCGAGCGTTCGAGCGGACACTCGCCTGCCTTGACTGCTCCAGGACTGACGTGCTCTACCGCTACCTCGTGCTTCTACTTGCTTCGTCAGAGGACAACCACCGGAGACTTCGCTCTTCAGAGAATTAAGGTTGGTGAATCATTTCCTTCTCCGGTCATTTCGTCTCACGGGTGAAGCGTAGTTCCACGTTTCGGTTTCGCGAACGTTTCGGCTACCTCGTGTGCGCGTAAGATATCTTTAGATTGCTGCTTTCTCTCGCGAATCGGATTAGTGTAAGAAGGCAACCTCGTCGTAAAGTTGTCTTAATGAGTAAAATAGCGATAGAATAGGAATAGTGTTGTACTTGGCACCGGCACTCGGACGCACGAGGCGTGAAGTCGCCGGGCATTCGTAGTAATAGGAAATTCGGGCGTGTGTGGAATTAGCGATTAAAAGTGATTGTGTGCGAAAGAGTGAATGAGAGAAGTGTTTCCCGAGCCTTGAGAGGCGCGCGAGTCACGTGGGTTGTCTAAGCTTTGTTTCGGTTGCCTTTGTTCATGAGAATCTGGTCTAGCGTTGTTGTCGTGAATATCTCTATTGTAGAAGAATAAGGTACAATAAATATGAGTTTGTTCAACCTAAACCCCGCGTTTTGAATTTCCCGGACCGCCCTCTCTCCTATCCGTTCTCGGGGTTGCAGCCAGCCGAACACAGTCCTCGTAGCAAATCCCTCGCGCCGGAAACAAAGAGTCGCGAGACTCTGACGTTCGTGGTGAACGTCTGGCGCCAATCGGGTAAAATAGAGTCCCGGGCGAGGAGTATTTGCATTCCAGTAACTGGACGAAAACCCTAGTTACAGGACATAGTAGGAGAGAACGGTGAAACGGTGGCAAGAAAAGTGCGTGGCGAGAGTGAAATATATAATCATGAATAAACTGGGAATTGGCGAAAGAACGGGTGATCTTAAAGTCGAAAGTTTTAATTTCGAAAGGGTTAGCGTATTTAGATATTTAGGCACAACTATAAATAATCAAAACGAAATTAAAGCTGATATTAATAAGAGACTTCATTCGGGTAATGCTGGCTTCTACGCGGTGAATGAACAAATTAAATCAAAGCTGCTGTCTAAAAATGTAAAAATAAGGATATATAATAATAATGCCGGTAATCTTTTACGTGTGCAAAACTTGGGTGCTCACTGAACCGAAAGAAAACTGTTTTAGAGTGTTCGAAAATAAGGTTCTGCGGAAAATATGCGAAACAAAAAAAGATGACGAAACTAGGGAGTGGAAAAAACTGCACAATGACGAGCTACATGATTTTTATGCTTCCTCGAATATAAACAAAATAATAAAATCACGAAGACTAAAATGAGCAGGGCACGTGGCAATAGTGGGAAATGATCGCACGGCAGCGTGAATAATGTAAGTAAAGCTAAATGCATCGCGGCTTCCAGGTAAACCTAGAAGCAGTTGGGGGCTCACCACCAAGAACATTTTCTAAGAAAATAAAATGAATAACAATGAAAATACTGAATTTTTTGCCTTTTTTAACCTATTTATGCCACATTTTTTTTCATAAAAGATTTTCTAAACATTCAAATCAAAATCCCTTCATGCATACTAAAAGTATAAGTGTACAAAGCATACTCCTAAAATTTTAGCCCAATCAAATAATGTGGTCAGATGGAATCCTACGGACAGTGCCAAAATGCTCAAAACAGTATACGGAGAGTCACTATGGGTAAGAAGGTGCTAATATGGATTTACCATGGTAAAAATACAGGTAATATAACCTAATATTAGTATGAAAATTATATAACAATTATAATTTATTTTTATAACTATACAACATCGAAGATTTCAGGAAGAATCACTACAATCTTTCCGCAAGCTTCATATAAGATTTAAAAAATGTTTAACTCTGAACGTGACAGTGAATCTACCAAAAGCTTCCAGTAACCATTCAGGAAAGATTCCGTACAATATTTCTTAAACCTCTCCAGAAAGATTTCTGTTACCATTTCTAACAGCTATCCATAATATTACAAAGATGGTTCCAGGAAGAATCACTACAATCTTTCCGCAAGCTTCATATAAGATTTAAAAAATGTTTAACTCTGAACGTGACAGTGAATATACCAAAAACTTCCAGTAACCATTCAGGAAAGATTCCGTACAATATTTCTTAAACCTCTCCAGAAAGATTTCTGTTACCATTTCTAATAGCTATCCATAATATTACAAGAAGGTTCCAGGAAGAGTCACTACAATCTTTCCGCAAGCTTCATATAAGATTTAAAAAATGTTTGACTCTGAACGTGACAGTGAATATACCAAAAGCTTCCAGTAACCATTCAGGAAAGATTCCGTACAATATTTCTTAAACCTCTCCAGAAAGATTTCCGTTATCATTTCTAATAGCTATCCATAATATTACATGGAAGGTTCCAGGAAAAGTCACGGCAATCTTTCTGTAAGTTTCATATAAAATTAAAAAAATTTTCAACTCTAAACGTGATAGTGAATCTTTCAAAAGCTTCTAGTAACCTTTCAGGAAAGATTTCGTGCAATATTTCTTGAACCTTTTCACAAAGATTCCCGTTCGCATTTCATATGTAATTCAGATTATTTATCTTCATGAAAGTTAATTCAAGCAGTAATTAGAATTTTGGTTACTTTATATATCATCATACATTATTATTATTTTTTGATTAATGTTTATTTATTATTAGTTTTAGATTGCGCGTTGAGGTAGCTAATATATCAGATCTGAACTTTTAAACATAACAGTTCTGTTTAGGTAAACGGATAGCATGTTTGACTACCACGCTGGTGATCCAGGTTCGATTCCCACCGCCGGTGAAAAATTTAATTTAATTTCTTTGTTACAGAATAATACAATATGAATAATAAATTAATAAAACTGAATAATAATAAGTATTAATAATAAGTTTAAAATGAATTAAATAAATAGAAAAATTAATTTTGATGCATCTTATACTACAATTTTTTTCTTAAACCTTCATAGAAGGTTACCTAAATTTTTCTAACAATACTGAAAGATATTGGAAGATTATTGAAATCTTCCAAAAGATTTCATTAATATTTCTAGAACGTTTCAGAAAACCTTCCAAAAAGTTTTTGAGTAATATTACAGTAATGTTGTTAGCAACCTTCCTGACAGTGATTTGAAGTGGACATTCTCAGCATCCAGGAAGATTCCATGGAATATTCTTGCAAGGTTCCTACACTTGCAAGGAAGCTTTCTGAAAGCTTTCAAAAAGCTTTCATGCTATGTGGGGGGTGGGTGCCTATCACCACTACACTGCGCGTCCTCAGGTTGCGGAAAGAGGAACGACCCCTGTGAAAGAGGTTAGCTGCGAATAAATCAAATAAGCAGCCGCGGACAGCTGATAGGCCCGGGCCTGGGTGTGATGAGTCCACACTGGCGAACGCATTCATCTAGAAACACTACGCAAGCACCACCACAACAACGAACACTCAACAATATTTCTTGTTTTCACTTTCTCTTTCTACCTCACTATGTCTATAATCTATCTCTTCTAGCACACATTACAAAAATCCTGCTGTCGTGGAGGATACGGGAGCGATGACAACTGCTCCGAAAGGGGATGTGTAGAATGATTCGCCACCTGGTCTTACGCGGTAACGAAGCCAGCGAAGGCGCGCTGCCTTGTAGGGGGGCGTTAGGATACGAGAATCAGACCGTAGTGTGTCCGACGATGAGCTGACTCCGTCCTCATCAAAGTCGGAAGGCTCTCATACTTAGTTCTAGAGAGGTATGGGGGTTATCACCTCTAGAACGGTTGACTAACTGCGATCGGAACAGGATCCAAAACGCGCGGATTTAACTTACTATCATGGCTATTAAAATATAAATAAAAAAAAAAAAAAAAAAACCAAACCAAAATTAATAGGGACTTAAAGGTGGGAACGTGGAATGTGCGCAGTTTGTACAGAGCAGGCGCGTACCAGGAAATCTTAAAAGAAGCTGGCGAGAGCAAATTGGATTTAGTAGCAATACAAGAAACTCGGTGGCAAGATAGCGGGATTTTAACAAAAGATAACTTCACCTTTATATTCGGGGGCACGAACGGACACTCGTTAGGTACCGGTTTTCTGGTTACCAAAAGAATTATGCACGCTGTTAAAAGTTTCAAATTCGTGAACGACAGACTGTCGTATATCATCATCGAAGGAGCGTGGTATAATTACGTGGTTATTAACGTACACTGTCCTACGGAGAACAAAGAAGAAAAGGTCAAGGATCTTCATTCCGAAGAATTGAAACAATTAATCAATCGATTCGCGTCTTACGACACCAAAATAGTAGTAGGGGATTTCAACGTTAAAATAAGGAGAGAGGAAATGTTTAGGCCCACTAAAGGCAAGGAAAGTCTGCACGAGACCAACAACGATAACGGTATTAGAGTCATAAATTTCGCGGCGGCAAAAGATCTTATAGTAAAGACTACATGCTTTAAGTACAAGGATATACACAAAGCAACGTGGACATCGCCGGACGGAGCCACGCAAAATCAAAGCGATCACTTACTTATCGATAAGAGGTGACTCGGATCATTTTCTAGTAGTGGCAAATTAAGAGCCAAATTAGTAGCCGGGCAAAATAATAAATGAGCGAACAAAGTAGAAACGTTCGATATTGAAAAGCTACGGAACGGGAAAGAACGAATTAAGTATCAAATAGAAATAAGAAATCGGTTTCAGGTACTCGAAGAAACGGATGCACCGACGGAGGTAGATGACGACCCGAACAGTCTTTGGGGGATATCGAAAAAACGGTAAAAGAGGCCGCGAATAAAGTGCTAGGTAAAAAGAAAAAGCCAAATAGCAAACCATGGTTTGACGAAGAGTGCGAACTCTGGTTTGAAAGGCGTAAAAAGGTCAAATTAGACAGCGTACACAATGGAGGCGATAGGGCCGTAGAAGAGTACCACGAAATAAGAAGGCAAGTGGGGGCGATTTACAGGAACAAAAAACGCGAGTATCAAAAGAATCAGATTAGAAAAATAGAAACTAACAGTAAGGAAAATAACCCGCGCGAGATGTACAAAGGAATTGACGCTATTAGGAAGGGTTCCCAGAGTAGCTCGCAATTAATGAAAGATGAGGGCGGGAATCTCGTTACAAGCGAAAATGAACTGCTAAAGCTGTGGAAAGGATATTTTGATAAGTTACTAAACGTACATAAAAACTGCGAGGAAACGGGAGACGAAACCTACACTGCTGAACTCCATATGGAACCGACCTACAAAGAAGTAGAAGCCGCGATCAAAAAACTAAAAAACAATAAGGCCGCGGGAAACGATTCTATACCAACTGAACTACTTAAATACGGGGGCACCGCGCTTACATTCAAAATTTTTGAATTAATATGTGCTATTTGGAAAAATGAAACGATACCGGAAAACTGGAAAGAATCTATCATTATACCGATTTTCAAAAAGGGAGATAAGACAGATTGCAATAACTACCGGGGAATCTCACTTTTAGCTACCTGCTACAAAGTTCTGTCAAATGTAATACAGGCCAGACTCACGCCCTTCGCGGAAGATATAATAGGAGACTATCAATGTGGATTCCGGCGTAAAAGGTCGACGAGCGATCAAATGGTTACTATAAGACAGTTGTTAGAGACAAAATGGGAACATTGCGAAACAATACACCAGCTATTTATAGACCTTAAAAAAGCATACGACTCTATCAAACGAAGCAAAATGTATCAAATCCTTGTGCTCCTCGGAGTACCAAAAAACTCGTGAAATTAATTCAAATATGTCTGAACGGAAGCACGGGAAAGGTCCGAGTAGGCGGTAACGTATCCGAATCATTCATGATACGCGACGGTTTGAAACAAGGTGACGGTCTCTCTACGGTACTCTTTAACTTAACGCTAGAATATGTTGTTAGAATAATGCAGACTAACGGGCTAGGTGCAACCCTTAACGGAAAAACACAAATTCTAGGATATGCGAATGACTTGGACATACTAGGGGATAATGGTGCAGCGGTAGCGAGAAACGCGGAAATTCTCATAAATGCGGCTGGGGACACGGGGCTAGAGGTGAGCGAATCGAAAACGAAATATATGATCATGGATAAATTGGGCATTTGCGAAGGTGAGGGTGATCTTAGAGTCGGAAATTATACTTTTGAAAAGGTTAGCGAATTCAGATATTTAGGCACAACCATAAATGATCGAAACGAAATTAAAGCCGAGATTAACAAGAGACTTCATTCGGGTAATGCTTGCTTCGACGCCGTGAATAGATTACTAAAATCAAAACTGTTGTCTAGAAATGTAAAAGTAAGGATATATAGGACTATAATAATGCCCGTAATCCTGTATGGGTGCGAAACTTGGGCGTTTACTAAAGCGGAAGAAAACCGTTTTAGGGTGTTCAAAAATAAGGTTCTGCGGAAAATATACGGGCCAAAGAAAGATGAAGAAACCGGGGAGTGGAGGAAACTGCACAATGAACTACACAATTTATACGCGTCACCGAATATAAACAGAATAATTAAATCCCGTAGACTAAGATGGGCAGGGCACGTGGCAAGAATGGGAGAAGAACGCACGGTGGCGCTTATAATGAAAGGAAAGCCAAGCAGACCGCGACCTCTAGGTAGACCTAGACGTAGGTGGGGGGACAACGTAAAAACGGACTTAACTGAAATCGGGAGGGAGGGTACGAAATGGATGGAGTTGGCACAAAATAGAGATACGTGGAAGGATTGCGTAGATGAGCCGATGAACTTTCGAGTTCGAAATGCCACTTAAAAAAAAAATTATTTATAAGAATTTTATTTTTCGTGGTTTAAAAGTGGTTTGCCCCTTATATTTAAAGTCCGCCACTAAAAAAGGGCACCACCTGTATCTTATTATTCTGTCCGCATGGACGCCGTCTTTGAATATTATTTACACCTCGACACCAAAATCCTCAAAACGTATCATCTAGGCCTCTACATCGGCTATCCTGTGAACCTAGACGCTGTCCTTAAGCATTATTTACACCTAGAACAAAAAACTACACAGCGTACCACCTAGACCCTCTCATCGGCTATCCTGTTCACCTAGACACCGTCCTGAAATAATTTTACTTACCTAGCGGCGGGAAGCGCCAATTTCCCACTCGCGCAGCGGGCGGGAATTGTCACTTTCCACTCGCTAGGCAAGTAAATTCATGTACAACCCACGGGAGGAAATTTGGACAGCCCATATCTCGTGTTCTCCACCCTCGCCTTCGGCTCGTGTGTCAATTTACACGAGATATAGACTGTTTGAGTTTTGTCCTCCCTAGGTATGTAATATACTATGTACACCTAGTTACGAAAAAATACGAAGCGCACTACCAAGATCATGTCTTTGGCCATCCTATACACCAAGACACCATCCTAGAAAATTTTTGTTTACTTAGACACAAAAACTACGGAGCGCACTTCCTAGATCGTACTACCTTAAAATAAGCTCACTTTTACCCATATAAGACAGCAGACGCGCAGACTGTCTTTTGCTTTCTCCAAGAGATGGTTTAATTTTAAACCATCACTTTGTACTCAGCTGTATCTCAGCTTTTACTTAGTAGATTTTAACCCATCAAGTCTTATTTTCTTTTTCAAAGCGTTTTTTTCGTAGCAATATTTTAGTTTTAAGATTTCAGTTTTTTCTAATAAAGTTATTGAAAAAGTTGATAAAAGTAAATTGCTTGATAAGTACCTGGAATAGAATGAAATTTCTATGTTTTCACTGCGGAAAATTTAAATTATCGTTTGTCGTTCTTTTATTGTACACCATGGAGCGCAATTTTTTGAATTTTGCTTCCTCCTCAAGAGGAAGCTTTGTAATAGTAAAATTTTCAGTTTTGCTAATACTTCGTGGAAACGCATTTGGAGGTGTTTGGAGTACGAATCATACGTTTTTAGAAAATGTCCGTGCGGATGGCTGATGTATGTGTGTGTGTTGTGTGTGGTGTGTGTGTTGTATGTACGTTATTACCGCCATAATTTTGGAACCATGCGGACGGATCGTAATAAAATTTGACATGCATATATTTTTCTGATTCTGAATTTAGGTCTTTTTTGTTTTATGATTCTGACCATTTTATGGCCATATTATAGCCATTTTTCTATTTTAAAAAAATATATTTTGCTTTTTTATAATGATATGATTTATACAATATATTCAACAATAGTGTATCTAAAAGAACATAAATTTGTCTACTTTTTCCTGCAAGATTTTCTAGATTGACTGATCTGTTCATTTTTATGATATAAAGGTAATTTTTCGATAAACATATATAACTCAAAAAATAAATAGTTAAATGTTTTGAAAAAATTCATGACAATAAAAAACAACGATATCTACTAGTTTTAAAAATTTTAAGGCAATTTTTGGCGACTAGTTTTCTGAGATAAACTCAAAACTAAAAAAAATGGTTTCTTTTATGTCGTAAGATTACGGAGTAAAAAGGTTAAATTGAGTTGAAATTTTAGGAAAAGATTGATCTTTTGATCACTTCGGCTAGGTTCTTTTTGTAGCTTATGAAACCTTTTAGTTTAAAAGATATGAAGATTCAAATTCTTCAACTCTCACCCTGTATACTCTGTGTGACTGAACATTATTATTATTTTAAACCATATAATTTGATAATAAAGCTTAGTATATTTCGAGAGTTTTCGTGGTTTTATAATTGTCCGTGCAGATGGTTTTGTCTGTGTTGTGTGTGTGTGTGCGTGTGTGTGTGTGTGTGCGTGCGTACGTTAACTGTTATAATCTGGAAGTACGTGATCGATCGTAATAAGATGGACGTGCATATATGTTTCTGATTCTGAATTCGAATAAATTTTCTTTTAAGATTTAGACTATTTTATGACCATTTCATGGCCATTTTTCGATTTTTGAAAAAATTATTTTGCTTTTTATTTATGATATGATTTATACAATATATTCAACAATATGTACCTAAAAGACTGCTACCCACAAGTTTGAATATTTCCCGCTTCTCCGACGCCCGCGCTCTCTCGTCTTAAGAGAGCTCGGGGCTTCAGTCCCGAGTAGATCTCCGGTTGAGACCACTCTCCCAGGGGCTATGGAATATAGAAAACTATTACGAGGGTCTAAAAGGCGACTGTGGGAGTACGAAATGAGCTTTTAATATTTTAATAGGCGATTATGGGAATATAGAAAACAACGTCAAGGGTCTGAAAGGCGGCTGTGGGCATGTAGAAATCTATTGCAAAGGTCAAAAAGGCGACTGTGGGAATACAGAAAACGATTACGATGGTCTAAAATGTGACTGTGGGAGTGCTGAAATGAGCTTTAAAATTTTAAAAGACGATTATGGGAGTATAGAAAACAACGTCAAGGGTCTGAAGGCGGCTGTGGGTATGTAGAAATCGTGAAAAATAATTAATCAAAAAAATGAAGCCACCCGCAATTTTGTAATTTGCAGTTGTTAATGTTATTAACGATTCCGCAATTACTGGTATTTTTTTTATTACGATATATGTNGCTGTGTGTGTGTGTGTGTGTGTGTGTGTGTGTGTGTGTGTGTGTGTGTGTATGTACGTATACCGCCATAATTTTGGAACCATGCGACGGATCGTAATAAAATTTGACATGCATATATTTTTTCTGATTCTGAATTTAGGTCATTTTTTGTTTTATGATTCTGACCATTTTATGGCCATTTCCTAGTACTGGGCCGCTCGGAAGTCCATTTACAGTTACGGCTTTATTGGTCTATGGTCTCGCTCGTCGCCTGAAAATTCCCCGACAAAGTTTTACAAGTTGCGGCGCATTGCCGGTAGATATTTTTCGAGAACGAGACCATGCCGTTTTAATGACTGTTACTGTTATGGCAAGCGTAATACGCGCGAACAGTATAGATTATGGAATCATGGCTAACTATGATTCCAAAATCTATACGTCCACGCGCGAGTGCATAAGAACGGAGGGAGAGTTGCTGTTGCTACGATTAGGTTACACAGCCTATAGCTTACGTACGCAATATATCTATAAACATGTTGTAAGAATACGCACGGTAAACGTAAAAACTTAGCCACGCATGATAAAGCGAGAGCTGCAAACGGACTGTGCACGCGCAGGTCACGTGATCACTCTCAGTGTACGCGGCAAAGTTTAAAATTTATTACGCATGCCTTTTGTGTCTAGCGTGAGTCTGCCTGCGTGCTGCGCTGCTAGCAGACACCGCGCAGTTGGGGCCGCTGGCACATGAGCATGCTCAGAAATTAATTAATTTATCTGATAAGTTGATTAAGAAAGACGCAATCCAAGTGAACGAAAGCTTACACATCTAGTGTAGGTCTGCCTGCGTGCTGCGCTGCTTGCAGACGATTATATGTATGTAAGAGTCTGTGCGGATCTGTGAGAGGTTTAACACGAACTCACGTTTAAGACTTGGTACGTGCGCACGTACAGACACTTAGTCAGTGTTCCACGCTCAAAAACTAGACCCTCACACAGATCTGCCAAACCTGTTCTCGTGCTCAGTGGGCCTCGGGCGGCAGGAGCCGTGCTTCGGCACACATTCTGCAAGAAGAGACTAGGTTGGTTGGGGAGCTTTTCTTTTAGAAAGTGCCTCGACTGACTGCAAGGTAGCCCGCTGCTTGTGCACAAAGTATCGGGAGCCTTGTACGGGTATCCTCTTAACCGCAGACTAACGCCCACATGTATTTATTACAGCTAAGAAACGAGTGGCAGGGTTGAGAGGACCCATAAGCTACTGTAGCGACATAGAGAGAACAGGAGCCACTACGCCCACGTCCAAGAGTACGCTCCACGTCCATGCTTATGTGTATGCATTACGTTCAAGTCCACGAATACGTAATATGTCCATGTCCAAGAATACGCATTACGTTCAAATCCACGAATACGTAATATGTCGATGTCCAAGAATAAGCATTACGTTCAAGTTCACGAATACGTAATATGTCTATGTCCAAGAATACGCATTACGTTCGTGTCCACGAATACGTTTTAAGTCCATGTCCATGAGTACGCTTTAAGTTCAAGACCAAGGAATAACGAACGATGATTTAAATCATTAAAGAGAATCTGAACAAGATAACGAGATCAGTCGACAACTTGAAGCTAAAGGATCAGGGCATGATCACACGTGAAAGCTGACCTAAAAGACAAGTTTTCTTGCTCCAGACAAACCTGATATGGTCACTACCAACTTAGTTAAACCTAAGGTGATAAGTGACATACGTAACAAGGAAATGTATTATCTACCACTGAAAAGACAAGTTCAACATGCGACGATTTGTAGCCATTCTCTATTTCTGGTTAAAGAAAATAGAAATGCCGCAAGGTAGCCTCGGGATCGGATTTGACGATCCGAGACTGCTGATATGGACCTCAAAACGATTGTTCAACGTAAGGTAGTATAAAGATAAAGAATCATTGTTTGAGTTCTGTCTAAGATTTGAAAATCTAGTCAGAAAATATGAGAACGATGAAAGAATCTCCAAGCTGACAGAAGTAGAGAAGAAAAGCCTGCTCTACAAAGCAGTAATGCAAGCTTTCCCGGAAATAGTCACGACAGAAAATTTAGCAGTTCACGGTACGGGTAAAGAAATTACTTATATAACCAACTAAAATACTTAACTTTTCCTCAAACGGCTCCTCCACCCTCATGCCTGGGGCACCTGCCTTCAACCCTTATGAATGGAACGACGACGTAGATGTCAACGTGACTCACGATCTGCCTCCATATAAGGATTGGCGCAAAGAATCTGCTGAACGCCTGGGTACCACGTTTAACGATGTAAGATTGCCTGAAGACATGGACGTAAGTAAACAACTTCATGATTTTGATTCGATACGAATAAATAATTTAAATCAGTCTGGGTCCGTGAATCGGTCAAACACAAGCAAGAACGATACGAAACTCAAGCAAACTAAGATCACGCGAACGTACAGGTTAAAATTAAACTCAGAATACGCCCTCTTCGAGGATTTCTTATTCTCGGAATTGAAGTCGCGAAATCGTTTCTATCTCTTTGAAAAACAAGCACTCGGCTTGATAAGCCAACATGAAGTCGAACACGACAGGAATGTAGCGAGGGAAATTATTCTGAACAGAATAGACGAAAATACTACCTGTACACCATGGACATTAATGATCCAGTAAAACTGCTGGAAAAGATCAAAGAAATGAAAAGGAAGGAATTTCGCACTAACGCACATACAGCTCAAAGACGACTATTCAATCTTAAGTTTTACAATGACAAGGAATCGGCATTTAACTTCTGCCTAAGAGTCGGGGATGTCGTGAGAAAATATGAAAATAATGATGGAATAGACAAAATTACTGCACCCAAGAAGAGTGGCAGACCAAGAAAAGAGACATAAAAGACAGCAGCAAAACCAGCTCCCAAGGTAGTGCACAGACCTGTTACTCGAAAGCAGACACAGAGCACAGATACTGCGGCTGCAGTCGAGGAACAGGAGGAAATCGAAGGACTGAGTGCAGATGGCTTATATGCATTACGGACGACAATCAACGGTGATTCAAAATCGTATCGAGAAGCTGTATCATCACCAGATGCAGAAAGTTGGCATGAAGCAATAGGAAAGGAAAGAGAAGCTCTGCAGAAGAATCATGTGTATGAAGTGGTTGACAGAACATGCAAAGGTGGAAATAAACTGAACGTTTTAGACTCAAGATTGGTTTTCAAGCGGAAAGATAACGGAACCGAGTATCCAGAATACAAGGCGAGAATTGTAATAAGAGGATTTAAGGACTCAAACATATATGATCTCTACGAGACATACGCACCTGTTTCATGACTTGCCCTAGTAAGAGCAGTTCTAGCCATAGCAAACAAACACGATTTTATAATGTGGCAACTGGATGTCAAAGCAGCGTTCCTACACAGCCCTATAAAACAAAAAATATACCTGAAAATACCAGACGGTTTTGAAGAATATGAGAATCAAAAGCAGACAAAAGTATGGAAGCTCCACAAATTTCTATATGTTTTAAAAACAAGCCCAAAGAACTGGAATGCACACCTCTCAGAATTTGTTAAACACCTGGGTTTTCAAGCCAACAATAGAGACCCATGCTTTTGTATATACAGAAAATAACAGCTGTATAATAATGCTATTGTACGTCGACGACATATTGCTGACAGTCAATAACGAAAGAGTACAGAAAGAACTAAGTAAGAAATTTAACATGAAATTCCTGGGTGAACCCAAAGAATTCTTTGGAATCACTATAACACGAAATAGAAAGGACAGAACAATACGATTGGACCAGATCAAGTTCATAAACAAGATGCAAACGAAATTTGGATATGCTCAAGCCAAGGGTTAACCAACTCCCATGGTCACGAACCAAGTACTTAACAAACAGAGAAAACAACGAGAAAATGAACCAACTGATGAAAAAGTCGTAAATTAACGAGGATACCTCAGGCACAAGACCAGATCTGGCTTACGCTGTCAATGTTCTGAGTAGACATCAGCAGAACCCAACTGAAAATGAATAGAAAATGGTCATCAAGCTGTTCAAGTATATCGCCTACTCTGCAAGTTGACAGCTGACATACAGAGGCCTTTAAGACAGAATGGAGACGTTCTCAGAAGCAAGCTTTGCAGACTGCAAAGATTCACTCACAACGAGCGGACATGCAGTCATGTTATACGGAGACACGATCGCTTGGAGAACGCACAAACAAACCTATGTGGCCCTGTCAACATGCCAAGCCGAATACGTGGCTATGTGTGAGGCATGCAGAGAAGCAATCAGCATGTGTCTGTCTTTGAAAGTGATTCGAGGTATGAAGTACTTCCCACTCATCTTGTGGTGTGACAACAAAGCAGCAGTAGCTTGCACACAGATAGATGGAAGTAACAAACTCATACATATGCCAGGGATATGTGAGGACTATGTTAAACAACGTGTTCAACTAGGATATGTAAAGATAGAGTGGATTAAATCAAAGGAGCAAAGGGCAGACATTTTTACCAAACCTTTGCCATCTGATAACCATAATAAGCTGACCAAATTGTTGCTGGGAAATTAAAATACTTTTATGTTTTAGAGTAACCCTATAGATGTCTGGACGCAGAGGCGCAATGGAAGTCAGGTCAACGGTGCGGCCCAGAGTAGCTTGATGATGTCGAGTTTGATCGGGAGGGAGTGTTAGAAATATGACAATAACACTCGTCATACACGGCCTAACCAAGCTACCCCAGCGCCCTTCCGAAGCGCCACGACCACATGACCCGCCGCTGCGTTCGTCGGCGCGCTGCGCTTGCCACCTCACTTCGTGCGCGCTCTCCGAGCAAGCCACACATCTTCTCAGCTACGCCACGAATCTCTCTATTGTTCACGTCACGTTTATTCAGAATAAGGCCACGTGTAATTTCAGTCTACATTATCAGTATTTTTCCTTTCGCGGTTTACCTTATCCTTGTCGATTGCGTACGGGTATCATTAATATACCGACACAAATATATATTTGATATTTTTTCCTACTCCATTTATTAATCCTCTCCTACTTCTTCCACCGAATGGTGCTATCTCCTGCAGGTCTTGATGGATTTCCTGACATAATAATTTTGCTGTTTTTTATTATAAATAATTATGTGCATTTCGCATATACACGCGTGTTCCGACTACATGCCTTTTTTATTATAAACTATTTGTGTATTTCGCATATACACGCGTGTTTCGACTACACACCTTTTTTATTGTATAATAATTATGTGTATTTCGCATATACACGCGTGTTTCGACTACACGCCTTTTCTATTATAAAAATAATAATGCGTATTTCGTTTATAGCGCAAAAATTTTAGAACTAGATCTTTTGGTTGCACTAGATTCATCCAATGACACGAATATGTTAAACTACGTGACCTGGACTTGTATATCAAGTTTCAAGTGTATATAATGCAGCACTTTTTCAGACATGCAATTTTTAGTTACAGAAATGTTAAAAAATTGAATTTATATATAATTGAGATATCGTATAAACTCAAAACTTAATATGCAAGCCCTTGTCATGTATTTCAACATATTTGTGTAGTTTAGTGACTTAACTGGAACCAAAAGATCTGATTCGTTCCAAATATACGCTTTTGGCGTATGTGTTTTAGAACAAAGTACATCTTCTGGTTGTAGTAAATTCATCAAACGATACAAATATGTTGACATACACGACAAGAGCTTGCATATCAAGTTTCAAGTGTATATGATACATAAAGTTTGAGATATACAATTTTTAATCACTCAAATCTTGAAAAGATAAATTTATATAAAAGTGCTATATCATATAGACTTGAGACAACATTTTTGGCTGCAGGAAACTTCAGAAGTAGCCTACTTAATTAGCAGCATAGCAGGAGATGTACCACTTGTACCAGTAGAAGGCAGCGATAGTTGATATTGGTCGAGGAGCTGTAGTAGATCCTGGACATACAGCTGTTATAGAAGTTACACGTATAGCAGCAGCAGCAGTTGGCCCAGCTCGAGTAGCAGTAGCAGCAGCAACAGTTGTATGAGCACAAGCAGGAAAAGCCGTACACACAGCAGTCGCAGCAGTGGCTCTTGAATGTGCAGCTAGGTACACCCTGGACTACAGCAGCACAGGACTCTGTACTAGTAACAGCAGTAGCAGTTGACCCTGGTTGAGGACCTGCAGTAGATCCTGAATGTGCAGCTGTAGAACGCATACCAGCAACTCCCAACTCCATGGTCATGTACAGATGATTGAAAGATGCCAGCAACGCTAACCAGCCCATCGGACAACATGATTACAGCTCCTGGGTCGACTTCAGATGAATGAAATGGGCCAGTAATACTAACCGGCCCAACAGTCAGCGTGAATCTGGTTTCAAGGTCGTCCCTCGACCTTCAGCAACGCCAGCCAGTACCACCAGAGAGCGTGAAACTGGATGCAGGGTCATCTCCAAGTAACTGAAGACTCCAAAAACGCCAATCAGCATCAGTAGAAGCAGACGCAGATGACTGAAGCCTCCAGGAACACCAGACAGCACCACCAGGGATTGTGAAACTGGATTCAGGGTCGTCTCCCTGGTAACTGAAGCCTTCAGAAATGCCAAGCAGCATCAGTAGCACCAGACAGTGTCGATCCAGCTCCAGGCGTCTTGTCTGTAGCCATCAATGCCAACCTATAATGCACAGACAGTATATAAGTCAGCTATAGGGTCATCTTTACATCGTTGGAGCAGCACAAACAATGATAGTCAATCCTCATCTTGACTGTATCTTGAAATTTGAATGTATAAGTACAGCAGTGAAGGCAGCAAGAGCAGCAGCAGCATCAGACAGCAGTAGACACCAAAACAAGGGATAACCTCCATGCGAATTTTCTTGCTGGAGTTACGTATTTTCCCCTGCTGCAGCACTCCTTGGTAGTGTCACAGAAAGGAACTGGGTAGGTGGGGTGCTCTGGGAGCACGGCAGAACGCAGAGTTGCGAAGTGATAACTTTATTGGAAGACAGGAGAGAAGCTCCGCTCTCGCTCGTGGTCGCCGTTGATCTGCCCGCTCTGCCGTCAACGCGACTCGTCGGCGGCGAGCGGTCACACGTGCAAAGATGCACACGCTGCATCCTTGCGCGTGAGAACTCGCAGGCAACGGCGTTTCCTGCTGACGATGCTCTGGCGCATCGTCGGCAGCAGCCATCGGAGATGCCACCGGAGAGCCTAGTGCTCGTCCGTGACACGTCCGAGGCCGCGCGGGCGTCCGTCCTCGGCGCCCAAAAAAAAACAGGTCGCTAAGGCGAAGCCGTGCCTTCGGTGCTCGTGTAAAATTTTTATGTGTTAATTTCGTGTTGAACTTATTAAAAGGTATCTGTGTGTTGTCCCGGATGCCAGGTGCACGTAGTGCACCGAATTGCGCTGAGCGCATTGGATTTCTGTGCGATAAAGACCCCCCCCCATGGCTCTGTGAAGGCCAGAGAGTTTATCGTGTGGCGTGTGTATGAATGTGCGACTGTGTGTGTGAAAATGTAAGACGCGGGTGTTATGTCTTTAACAGCCGCTGCTGTCTTACAAATTACGGCGGAGCTTCTGAATACAAAATTATTAACTTATTGTAAACATGTAATCATAATTAATTCCATAGCTATATTATCTATATGAAAAAAAAAACAATACATGGCAGCATGTTAGCGCTGTCTAAAATGCGCTACATGCGCTTGGCTTATGATATGAAATAAGAGAAAAAGAAAAAAAAATAGATGCTTAATACTATGAGTCATCGGGCAAAGTGCCCGGACTTAGTCNAAAAAAAAATAGATGCTTAATACTATGAGTCATCGGGCTAAGTGCCCGGACTCAGTCTCTCTCGCCGAGAGTAGCTTGGCGAAGGATGGTGATAAGCGGTTGCGCTCGCGCCGGCCTTCCGCGAAAAATCTTTATCGATGCGCATAGTTTGCGGCTGGAGTGCTTATGTGGTTCAAAATTTACGCGCGTGGCGCGGGCGCTTGTTGTCGGCTCGTTCGGGCAGAGTCGCGCTTCCGTGCGTGAATAGAGCAGTCTGGCCTTCGCGATACGTAAATTGGAAGCTCGTAGGAGGCGTTTTTTTTCCGGCGCGTCCCGTCCGGGGACGCGCAAAAATAACAGTAAAAAAAACGGCTACTCTTCGGGGTTCTCCGAAGAATCGGCTTCTCTGGCCAGTTCGCTCGGTCTTTTTAATTTGTCTACGTGGACTGTTTTCGTCATCTCATCGTTTTGAATGGTGACGTTGTGCTTTTCGCGGTTAACGGCGATAATTTCGAACGGACCACGGTACTCTTTCGAGAATTTGCCCTTTTTTGGCTCTTTTAGCAGGAACACGATTTCGCCTTCGCGGAAGTGCACCAAGTTTAATTTGCGGTCGTAATAGTACTTGGATCGGTACTTAGATTGCACCAAATTCATTGCTGCCGTAGTCTGCAGGACCGTGAGATTTCTGGTCGCGTTCTCGACGTACTCATTGTAAGTCACGTCCTCGGAGCTTTTCGTGAAGCTCGACGGTGTTCTCGGCTTAATACCGAACAGCAGCTCGTGCGGCGAGTACTTGGTGCTTTCATGTTCGGTACAATTGTAGACGTGCTGGCATATGGGCGTCCAGTCGTCCCACCTCTCGATGCGCTTTACGTACTTCCGCAGGTATTCTGTCAGAGTATGGTGCATCCGCTCGATTGACCCGTTAGACTGAAGGTGGTACGCCGTCGTGCAGAATTTCTTGATCCCGCAGATTTCTGCCAGTTCCTCGAGCACACGGTTCTGGAAGTGCGTACCTTGGTCCGTCACGATTGCCGCTGGGGTGCCAAAAACGCAAATTATTTTTTCAGTGAGCACGCGCGCGAATTCGTTAGCGTTCGCGTGCTTTGTTGGTGTTAAGATCACGTACTTAGTCAGCATATCCTAAGCCGACAGGATGTATACGTTCCCTTGCCTCGATTTTTCCAGGGGCCCATAAAAGTCTAGGGCTATCTGGGCAAACGGGGTCGCGGGCGTGTTGCTGATTAATAACGGTAATCGCGTTTTTACGCGAAGTAGTTTATTAATCTGGCATGTAGCACAGCGCGCGACGAATTGCTTGACGTCGGGGCGCATGTTACGCCAGTAAAAGTCGTTAGCGATTTTGCTATACGTTTTAGCTGCGCTCCGATGGCCTCCCATGGCAGCCTCGTGATATTCCTTAATCACCTTGAAGCGTGAGGTCACTGGGGGTGCAGGCAGGTTATTTTTGAGCAGCACTGCGACGATTGTACTGCCGGTGAAAATGCTGTCAAATAACTCCGTGAAGGTGCTCCATTCGGTAAGCGTCAGCATTGCCAAGTCGCGGATTATGGCCCGGCTCCGAATTTCTTCTTTCGGGAGAGCGCGCTTCAGCTTCTTGAGGCACTTACGCAAGTCCGATTTTAGCGGGTGGTTATCGAACGACGACTTTATGTAGAGGCCGATCATTTTTATACCTACACAGGCTGTGACATTCACCTCCCCAATCTTGAATTGGTTGTCGGTCAAATCGAGCAGGTTGAGATATCCGCGCTCGATTAGTGCTTCTTGTATCTCGGTCATGATAAAGCCGTCGGCCGAAATTAGGTACAAGAGGTTCTCCTTGAACCAAAAGGGGTGCTCGTTGTACGCCCGGAGATGCATGTTCACCCTTAGCTTCTTTTTGGCCAAATTTCCAGACCATGGCCAGGGTGATCGACCACGTTCGCGACTCTGCCTGACAGCAGGTCTCGTGGATCTTCTTCGTAGCTGCTAGCGTCAGGAGTTTCGTGAATAATCTGTTTCTGCGTGCCCGGCTGCTTCGCGGAGCTACGTGTCTTGCGATCGGAGCCGGTCACATAGTTGAAATATTGGCGGTATTGCTGCGGAACGTCGGAGTTGCTTGCCGAGTTGGATATGGCTGATTTCACGGTAGCCATAGATTCGTCAGAATCTGGAGACGCGGCGCGCTCTGGTGACGGGCTCGATGGGTGTGCTGCCGGGGCGTTCTTGCAGAACTCGATCGATTCACGTAAAATCTCATGTATACGCGAACGCTCGTTACCGTCGAGGAAAAATCTTTTAGCGCGCGCACGAAAAATTCTTCTCCGTGGGGCACCAGCGTCCTCGTCAGGATTTTCGCGGATCTGCTTTTCGGCGAGCTCGTAGAGCTCGAGTCGCGGCAGTTCCGGATTCACTTCGCCGTCGGCTAGCACCGGGTTGCGAGACAGCGCGTCCGCGTTAGCATTTTTAATCCCGGGGCGGTAAACAATTTCAAAATCGTAGCCGGTCAATGCGGCCTTGAGGCGGTTGAAACGCAGATCCGGCTTTTTCGTCGTGTGGAAGTGCTTCAGCGCTTCGTGGTCGGTGCACACAACAAATTTTCTGCCGAAAAGGTAGCAACGAAATTGTTCCTTTGCGAAGACTATCGCCAGCAGCTCCTTATCGTAAGTTGGATACTTAAGCTCGCTGCCCTTTAAGCACCGGGATGCGAACGCGCACGGCTGGTCTGCTCCAATTTTTCCTTGGCTTAAAATAGCGCCAAGGGCGAAATCGCTTGCGTCAGTTGTGACTATGAAGGGCTGGTCCAAATCGGGGGTCTTTAAAACTGGCTCCTCCGACATCAGCTTGCGTAACGTTTCGAACGCCGATTTTTCTGCTTCGCCCCAGACGAATTCTACGTCTTTTTGGAGGAGGCGAAACAGTGGGTAAGCGATTTTTGAGAACCCATTAATGAATCGGCGGTAGTAGCTGAATAAGCCCAAAGCTTGCTTAAGCTTTCTAGCATCGGTCGGCGTCGGATAGTTAGCCATTGCGTGAATCTTGGCTGGATCCGTCTTAATGTAGCCGCCGCCGACTATGTGCCCGAGCACTTGTGCCTCTCTCTTCAAAAATTGGCACTTTTTTGGCTCAACAGTCATGTTGGCCTCGAGAAGTCTTTGTAATACACGGCGCAGGCGGCCTTGATGCTCTTCTAGCGTTTCGCTGAAGACCATGAGGTCGTCGAGATAGATTTCGACTTCCTCGCCTTGTAGTCCCGCCATTGCTAGAGACATCGCGCGTGTAAATGTGATGGTTGCCTCTTTAAGCCCCATAGCCATCCTATTGAACTGCAACAGCTGATTGCCGTATTTACCGTCGGGCGCGTAAAATGCCGTCAGGTGAGCCGAGTCGGGGTGCATCTCAACTTGGTGGTACCCCGACTTGAGGTCCATTACTGTAATGTAATTGGCAGCGGCGAGGTGCTCCAAAATGTCGCTGGTGAACGGTAGGGGGTGACAGCTCCCCTCCATCTCTTCGTTCAGCGCACGAAAATCGGTGACCAGCCGAAATTTCTTGTTGCCCTGTGCGTCGGGCTTCTTGGGCACTATCCATAGGGACGAAGAATAGTTGGAGTTGGATGGAACCACGATGTTTTGCTCGCGCAGCTTGGCGAGCTCCCTTATCATGTGTTCCTTGATGGCGGGAGGAAACCGGAACCGGTGGTTCCGAATTACTTTATCCGATTTGAGGATAATCTTGTGCTGGAGCAAGTGCGTCGCCGGCAGCGGTTCCCCTTCGAGGCCGAAAACGCCGGCGAACTCGTCCACGATATCCCGGATATAGCGTTTTTCCTCCTCGTTGCAACCATCGAGGTCGGCCAATTCCATAATCTTGTCCACTCTCGCATGCCTGCGGACTTCGTCGGCTTGCAGTTGGCCGTTTAGCGTGGCGACTTCTCTGTAGTTCGATTGGACCTTGTTTCTTTCTCAGGTCTGGCCCGGACATCAGAGAGGGAATCGAGGGAGCGGGGTCTAAAAAAAAACACCTTGGCTGAACTCGAAGTGCGCGGCGGTAGAGAGAGATCGGCCGAAAACAAATCTCGTCATTTGCGGATGCGCGTTCCGATGCGTCTCTGAGACACAAACGTTGTCCAGGTGACGATTTCCTCGTTACCACTCGGCTGTTCGCTGTGTGTGGCACGAGCAAACGAGCCGCCCCGTATGCACTGGGCCAATGCGTTGCATTCGCCCTGGAGCGAGGGTAAGCGGAGGTGCTCCGTATGCCCTAAGCGACGAGCGTCGCTTGTTGGCGAGAGTCGAGGAGATGTCGCAGACTTTGTATGTGTCCGAGAGCATGCCGGGTTCTTACGAACCTGATCGTCCGAGATGAGTGACACACTCCGCGCGCGGACTGGCCCTTTATCACTCTCGTGGAAGTCACAGCGAACGACGCGCCGTTGCCGTTGCGAACGCGGACGCAGCGGAACGCTCCCCTCACCGGCATCCGAGCGCCAGCCGCCAACTGAGAAACGACCCTCCGTTCTGAAGAAGCGAAAGACGGTTGGAAGTTTCTCTCGTCGCTGTCCGTGCGTGAGGAGAAAAGTCGCCGTCCGTATAGCTGAGCTCGCCGGCGTCACGAACATCCTGGCTAATTCGCAGAAAAATCAGCACATCTTCGGTGGAGCCGTCCTCATCGGCCCAAACAGCGGGTTGTCCCCGTGGTCGTACATTCGAAAGCTCGACTGTAGGGGTGTCGAATGATACCTCCGATTCGCTCGTGTTAATGCATTCTGGCATATTACACTCCGTCCGATTTTCGGCAATGAAGTTTCCCGAATTAGTAAAGCGGGTGTAGGTTCACTAGCGGAACCCACCCGACGCTGACGTCGTCGTTGCTTACCGAGCACTTATATATCATCCTCTGGACGCGGTGGATCGTGATTTTGCTCGTCAGTGTCAAAAGGCAGGGATATCTCCCTGAGCCTAAGGTTTTGCTGCTGCGTCGACACAACCTTTGTAGCCGTCAATAAAGTCCCAACCGATAATTCCTCATTATCTATGGGGAAATCGTTGGGAACGAACGTGAATGTCGCACAATAACCCTTGCCAGCTGAACAGCTGCTTGACCGAGCGTGCGTGGCGGTGCCAGAGGTAACTCCCTGCACCTTGATATCCTGTGCTTATTAATCGGGTAGCCAGGGCGAGCGCCCTGAGCTTGACGACGGATATGTCTGCGCCGAGTCGCGTAAAATTTGCCGGAGCGTTTCAGTAACTGTGGGCATTCCACAGAGACGATCGGAGGTAATCTACCCGCGGTAAGGAATCTTATGTCCGCCGAGATTGTTGATTGCTGGTGTTCCTGATCGCTAGTTTCACGCTCGTCGCTTGAGGAGTGCGACGAACGTGACTCTAGTTTAAATCTTCGTTGCTGTGACCGGAATCGTTGCGGCGTGCATCTGTTGGACCCTGAGCGATCGCCGTCACGATTATTTCTGTTGCGGTAGATTCTCTTTTTATTGGAATTACCGCCTTTATTGTTGTGCCGGTCATTTCTATTGTTGTTGCCGTTGGCGTTTTGGCTGTTGGAATTTTGGCCATTGGAATTTTGGCGGTCGCCATTAGATTGGCCGTTAGAATTTCGGCGGTTGCCGTTGTTCCTGCTATTGCCATTATTCCTGCTATTGTTGTTGTTTCTGCTGTTGCCATTGCCGTTGACATTGCCGTTGCCGTTACCCTTGCCATTGCCGTTGCCACTGCCCTTGCCATTGTTGTTCTTTTTATGCATCGGGTTGGAGATCAACTGCTGGGATGCGTGGCGCACTAACTCCATGCATTCGACGACGGAATGGCCGTGCCTCTTGCAGTAGGTGCAGTAAGCACGAGGGTTGGCGTTTTGATCGTTGTCGTCGGCGTTGCCCGTTGTGTTTGGGCTCACGCCGCTTTGTCCACCGCTGCTGGGGGTGACTTCTTCCGCCGTGGCTCTACGCACTTGTACCGGCGGTATCGCTGGCACTAGCGCCGAGCTGCCGGCCTCGCGGCCGCTTTGCATGCCCTCGAATTCGATGGCGGTGGTAATGGCTTCGCTCAAGTCCCGCGGGTGTTGCGAACGGACCTGGTGGTCCAAGGGCGCCTTGAGTCCGAAGAGGAATTGTGCCAAAACGTTGGCCCTGGCCTGTCGTCTCCTGGACTCCCTGTCTTCTTCTCTTAGACCGGGGGCGGTTTCTATGATTGTTATGAACCTGTTAAACAGTTTCTCGACACGTAGGCCGTAATCACCTACTGCCTCGTCCAGATTTTGCTTGATGGACCGCAGCTGCATGTAGATCGAGTCGGCCAAACCGATGTTCGCGTAATGCAATGTCAAGTCATGCAGCAACTTTTCCACGGACGAGTAATTCGCAATGCGCGCCCTGTAGTTCTCCGTGGCTTTACCCTTGAGTTTGCCCGCTATGTGCAGGAGCAAATAGCGTTCGTACGCCGGGCCGTGCGAGGCCAATACTTCGTGTACTGCCTTGGTGAATAGGCCTAAAGTGTCCGGATCGCCATTGAATTCGGGGATGCAGGCGGCTGCCTGGTGAAATGACATTTTAGGAATTTCGAACGTGCTACGCCCGTAGCCCTCGGCGCCCTCGCCAGCCGTGGGCCTCCGTCGCGGGGGTGGCGGTGCTCTATTATGCCAACCATCGTTGTCCGACGGATCGTTGTCTGGGTCGTCGTCTGGCGGGAAACGATCGCCACCGCCCGACGGCTGCCGTCGGGGCGGCTCCCACCGCGGCGGTTCTCGCCATGGTGCCGCGCTCGTGCACATATCGCAAGCGTTTACGCAGTTATTTTTGCGAGGAACTAGCTGGGTGTGGTCGTGTGCTGGGCGCGGTGGCGAGTCCTCACGGCGAACGACTCTGTCCTCGCGTCTGTCTCCTTTACGCGGCGGATCGCGGCGCGGCGCACCTGAGCCGTAGCCGAATTTGTTGCCATCTCGGTAGACTCTACCTTGTCCGGGCTCTATTGCGGCACCCGATTCGGCCTCAGAATCCGTTTCTGACACGCTGCCGGTGCTGTACGCCATTCGCGGTACTGCCGGTGCGTTTGTGGCCCTATGGTGGCTACAGGTACGACGCGGGGGTTCATGGGTTCTAGTGCGCTCTTCGGCGCACGGCGAACGTCGAGAGCTTACCGATGGCGGAGCCGGAGATGACCGTGAGCATGCGCGCGTTTGTTTTTCGGCGATTGCTTGCATTGTTGATATTACTGCGCCGAACATTGCGTTGTGATTGTTTAACGCGGCCGCGACTCCGGATATCGCTTCGCCGTGCAGTCTCATATTTTTGGACATCTGCAAAAGCGCGGTGCTGTTAATGGTGCAGCTAGTCTTTTTGCTTATGGATGTCCCGACGGAACTGTTCTCGGAGCCACTTGAATGGACGGGGGTGCGCTCGGTTCTTGTTTGAGGCTGCTGCGCATTCGGGTGTACGCGGTCCGCGTCGTTGATTCGAGATTGCCGCGTACCTGGTTGTCTCTCTTGGCCGGGCGCGTCGCTAGTTCGAGGCTGCTGCGTGTTCGGCCACTCATTGGGGTTGAAGTCGAGCGGGTTCCCGGGGATGCGCTCTTTGAATACGACGAGGTTGTTCAGCATGGGAACGCTAATGTCGGAGCTGGAGTCGGAGTCGGAGTCGCGATGCTCCTGGTGTCTGGCTTTCACGATCCGAGCTTCGGCTTTTTCGCGCAGCTCGCGGACTGCGAGTCGCCCTTGTTTTGATCGCGGGCGCGTTGTATCGTGCGGTGGCTGCATAATGTCTGAACGCGTATTTGTCTGGGTGTTGCGCGCGAGTGGGTTCGGCACCAGAACCGCCGGGGTAAGCGCGCGTTGCTGGGCCCGGGCCGTGGCCTTTTCATGGGCTAAGCGCGCGCCCGTGATATCCAGCTGCGCCACGTTTTTTATATCGTGGAGATTTAGAATGCCCTCGTTGCATTTCTGCTGAATTTTGTTCCGCTGCAGGTCGCCGAACGGCACCGCTGGCGAATCGCCGATCTCGATCGTACGTCGCATCTGCTCACCGAGGCTTAGACCGCTAAATTCGTCTTGCAGAGCCTGTAAATCGAGCTGGGGGACTCCCTCACGTCCGAACTGAGGTAGCGCACGCGCGCCGTCCGTTGACGATACCGGGCTAGGGGCCAGCTCCCGGGGCGGATTGTAACTTTCCGTTTCGGTCAAGCTGGGGAATTCGTTGGCCGGGAGCCTTCTCCTGGTGCCGCCTATGAGGTCTAGCTGCGCCTCCGGCCAGACGTCTTGCGTGCGACTGTCCCGAGGCGGTGGATCCGATTCCGCGACGCCCAGTCCCTCCTTCTGCATGAGCGTTTTGACTGTTGCTCGGCGCGAACGCGGCGTTTGTCTATCGACGATGGTCGCGGCTTCTACTGCGAGCTTGCGCTGATCTTTGAGGTGATCGTCCGGATCGCTTCCGGCATTTCGGTGTTTTTCTTTCGGCCATTTATTTAGGTTGCCGGAGGATTTCGAAAAACTGAAAAGCCCGGGCGGTGCCATCGCTACTGCAATGCGCGCGGATTTACCTGTTATTTATCGCGGTTCGAGAACTAACCGCGACGCGAAAGCCAAGCTGCTCTATGTATGAAGGGGCGAGAGAGACTTACATTAGGTGGAACAGCGCGGTGCGCATGATGGAAGCTGTTCGTCGGCGCAGGTGGCTGGACGGCTGCAAGTGACGATCGCGCGCGTCGGCGTCTGGTCCGCGCCGACGGCTGAGCTGCGCGGGGCGGCTGCTATTCGGAGCTGCGATGACTGGTGTTGACCGTGGCTGCTCGTTGGCCCAGGCGGGCTTTGTTGGTCCAGGTGGACTTTGAGGCCTTTTACTCCAACTTGCGGAAGTCGGTGCCGACACTGGAGTTGCTCGGAGCGGTTGGCGCCTCCTTGCCCTGTCTGCCGAGTCGAATTGGTTGTTGGTAGGTCGGCTTGGATGGAGTTATTGCACCTGATTTTAGGATTTCGTTGACTTCTATTGAGACCGCCTTGGCCAAGTTCGGCGCGAGTCTCGAAGTTCGATGGTGCCGGCGGTGTCCCATATAACCTTCCGCAGTAAAAAGGGCGCTTTTCGTGTCCGTCGCCTTGTCTCCCTATTTGTCGAGGAGTTTCTTAGCGAGATCCTGACGGCCTCGATAAAATTTATTTTTTATCAGCTCGGGTGTTCTTCCCGAGCCTCGGCGACTAACTGTGTGGCAGGTAGCGGGTGACCGCACTGGTGATCGGTTGCCCTGTTACCGCTCTAAGTTTGCTTGCAAGGAATTGCTGTTGGCACACACTTAGTTCACGTGCACTGTCGAAAATTCTTTTGAGACAAGAATTTCGGAGAAAAAACAAAACACAAATTTCGGTGCACTAACTATAATCCTCTGCGCTGGCGTGACTGCGCCAGAGGCCCGCGAGGGATGCCAAATGTCACAGAAAGGAACTGGGTAGGTGGCGTGCTCTGGGAGCACGGCAGAACTTAGAGTTGCGAAGTGATAACTTTATTGGAAGACAGGAGAGAAGCTCCGCTCTCGCTCGTGGTCGCCGGTGGTCTGCCCGCTCTGCCGTCGACGCGACTCGTCGGCAGCGAGCGGTCACACGTGCAAAGATGCACACGCTGCATCCTTGCGCGTGAGAACTCGCAGGCAACGGCGTTTCCTGCTGACGATGCTCTGGCGCATCGTCGGCAGCAGCCATCGGAGATGCCTAGTGCTCGTCCGTGACAGTAGATTGCCACTTTCACGTCGCATCGTGGCTGCAATTTCGGTGCATCACTTTCTTACACTTTTTGCACAGCACTACACTAAAAATCATGAACCGCGAACAGCCGATCCGCAAGCGAGCTTCAAAGCACATAACTACTTAGGTGTACATACATGCGCCACAACACTTTTCTGAAGATAATAAAACTGCCTCTTCTGCATCACGTCGTCGAAAAGCACAGGAACTCGGTGATCGGAGGCCGTTTCAAAACATTAAAACACGCACTGAAAGCGGTTGCGTGCACGTGTCGACAGCCGGCCAGATAGATGTGCACAATGTATGCGCAGTCGTTGAGCTCGCTTCGCCAGAGCTAGCGATCAGCTGTTCGGCGTCGCTTCGATGATTTTAAAACTATTTTTTTTTTTTTCAAATTATACAAATCCAAGACATCATTGCCCTCCCTTTAATAATTATCTACCTCTGTATAAATTTTCAAGCGATTATATGCACACATAAAAGAATGGCATTCAAACAAAATTTCCAGAGTATGCACGCTGCAGTAACTAATTTTCGTTCGAATGCCATTTATTAATGCGTTCATATTTTCATTTGAAACTTTGCACGGTGCTAGATGAGTCCAAGACGGAGGGCAATGATGTCTTGGTTTTGCGAAATTCGTTATATTTATTTCGTTTCAACTAATTTTCCTCCGAGTACGCACACTATCGATTCGGTCGGTAAAAATTGGGTGTCTCCCCCTTATCTCGTTTAAGCGACGATGTGTTTATGAAGGAATGCACAGAATGATAATTCTCTATAATTCTTCCAACTCCTTGCTGATAATCAAAGTCTGTCGCATCGGGATTAATTTCATCATACACTTTTTATGGGTATCGTCGAAATGGCCATGCTCACTGCCTTTTAGCGATAATGGGTCCATACCTTCCTGTTTCGTAAGGTTTTCTCATATTTGTGTTCTAAGCATAGCTCGCATTGTTTAATATAATTTTGTACGAGCCTGTCCATATTTAGCGTATATAACTCTTTCTTAAAACGAGCTATTGTTTCTTGAAATACGTTATGGGTTTTATTATGATATTCCTCAAGTTTTTTCAAAAAATTATTTTTGTCTATTACGGGTGTATAGGTGTTTGTTTTAATTAACTTTAGTTTTTCATTGAAATGTTTTAGCAATACTCTGTATTTCCAAATCATTATTTGTAAAGTAAATTCCGTATTGTTTGTCTGGTTTCGCGTTTTCGTTTAGAAATTTTAATAATTGTGTTTCAGCTTCATCCTTATTAATCTTTACCATATACTGAATTTTGAGCTTACCGTTATTTATTTTCACATCGTGGCCCCTTCCTGATTTTATTATAATACTATAATTCAATGCATGAATGTTTTTCTCTGTTACAGGCAGTGAAAACACTGAATCTTCCACAGCAGTGTGAGCTGTTTCTAGGTCACCACCGGGGTTTTCGTCCACTTCCTCAATCCAGCATGCTGTTATATTTGAGGCTTGAGGAATCATTAAAAGTGAGTCATCATTCTCTTCCTGATTATTAATTTCTATTCTGCTTAAGGAGACCTAACCATCTTAAATTGTCAAAAAATGAAAAATCGGATTTTATTTTTATATTAACTTTAAATTGTTTAAAAAATGTATTAAACAAACATATAAACTTACAAAAACTATAGAGAACAAGAAATAATTTTTATATGTACCAAATACGAGGTGCAACATGTCTCCGAAGACCAAAATTCACAATTTCCATTTTTTCACTCACCGCAGACTTACTTCAGTTCAGCACTAAACCTTTACAAACATGTTTGAAATACACATAGTTCTGACATTAGTGTAGGGATTTGTAAGTAAATTAAATCTTACAAAGTTGTCTTCAATTTGAACAAAATATTTGTCATTTTTAACATATTTAAACAAATATTTTGTTTAAATTGAAGATAACTTTGTAAGATTTAATTTACTTACAAATCTCTACACTCATGTCAGAACTATGTGTATTTCAAACATGTTTGTAAAGTTTTAGTACTCTTCGATGCCCAGAACTGAAGTAAGTCTGCGGTGAGTGAAAAAATGGAAATTGTGAATTTTGGCCTTCGGAGACATGTTGCACCTGGTATTTGGTACATATAAATATTGTTTCTTGTTCTTTATAGTTTTTTTAAGTTTATATGTTTGTTTAATACATTTTTTATACAATTTAATGTTAATATAAAAATAAAATCCGATTTTTCATTTTCTGACAATTTAAGGTAGTTAGGTCCCCTTAAGGGGATGTCGTCGCTAAAAACACTGTTTTTCTATTACATATAACTTTTTAAATAAAGCTTGCAATGAAAAACTGGCTCTGAGGCGCCGTAGTGTTAGGTTTAATAAATCATTCTACCAAGGGAAATTTCGATCGGACTTTTAGTTTTTCTAAAAACCTTGAAATACGAACAGATGTTTACGCGTACTCACGCGATTACAGCGCCAACCTTAAAATCTAATTTTACATAAAACTTTTTAAATAAAGCTTGCAATGAAAAACCGGCTCTGAAGCGCCCTAGTGTTAAGTTTAATGAATCGTTCTACCATAGGACATTTTGATCGGACTTTTCGGTTTTCTAAAAGTTTTTAAATACCAAATACCCCGTGGCGGACTTGTGAAGCTTTAGCGACGACATCCCCTTAAGGCGTCAGCCACATAATTTTCATTTCCTCTCTTGTATTTAATCTCATAATCATATTCTTCCAATTTTATTTTCCATCTAATTAAACAAGTTAGTGGTTTAGGGTCTGTTTCGATTTTAAATTTTCTCCCGCATCTGCATGGTCTAAAATGTCGATACGCCTCGACTATGGCTGGTAGTTCTTTTTCGATGGTCGAATAGTTTTGCTCAGCTGAATTCAGAGTTCGTGAAAAGTATGATATGAGGTGTTTACCTTGTGATAGAACGGTGCCAATAACGGCATTTGACGCATCCGTTGTGACAGTAAATATTTTTATAAATTTGGATAAGCTAGTATTGATGCATTGACGATTAATTCCTTAAGTCTATTGAATGCTTCGGTATATTGTCTATCCTCTATGTTTATTTTTCTAAGCGCTTTCGTTAGTGGTTTTGATATTTTAGCGTAGTTTTTTTATGAATTTCCTATAAAATGCTGTTAATCCTAGATATGCTTTAATTTATTTTTGTGTCTTTGGAATGGGATATTTCACAATGGCTTTGATTTTATCTGGGTTTGGTTTTATTCCTCCTGCTGTAATTATATGTCCCAGAAAAGGTAATTCTTTCCTTAAAAACTCACTTTTATCTTATTGCAATTTCAAACCATATTCTCCAAGTTCTTCAAATACAAATTTTAGATGTTGTAGGTATTTTTAAAGAGACTTTGAAAATATTGTATGACTATATCATCCATGTATACAAAACAAAAGTTGTGTAAATATTTTCTGAGAATTTTGTCCATCAATCGCTAAAATATAGCTGTTGCATTTTTTAAACTAAAGGGCATACGTCGGTATTCGTAGTGTCCATTTTCTACTGTGAAGGCTGTCGTCTTCTCCTGGAATCCTTGTGCCAGATCCAATGTTGTAAAATATGCGCATCTTCCTAAATTCTCTAAAATATCGTCCATTCTCGGCAATGGGTATTTGTCCTTAATGGTTTTATTATTCAACTTTCGATAATCAATAACCATTCTCCATTTCTTCTTTTCACTTGCATCTTGCTTTTTGGATACTATCCAAACAGGCGATAAATATGGTGAATTACTTGATTGAATAATTTCGTCATTTAATAATTTTCTCACTTGATCTTGAATAACTTCCTTCAGATGATATGGATATTTATAGCTTTTGAAATAAATCGGATTTTCGTCTTTTGTCCTTATTTTATGTGTGATTGCATTTGTGGCCGTTAATTTTTCACACTCATTATAGAAACAGTCCCTAAATTTCTGACACAAAGCTATAATTTTCTCTGTTTCTTCCACATTCACGTGCTCCGTTCGGATGTGCACTTTTGTCTCCTGATGATGGCTAATATAACCATTTTACATTTATCCGGCATATTGTTTAATTATTTATTTCAAATTACAGTGTGCTAAATATTTGAGTTCTAGGTCTTTGTGACCCATTAGACAATCATATGTAGAATGCCAAGAAGCAATTAAAAATGTAATTAATGTATTATCACCTAATTCTTGCAAAATCGGAAATGTGAGTAATTAATTTCGAATTTATATGGAAAAACATAATTTGAAAATAAATCGTAGACTATTTTAGGGTTAATAATCGATGACGATGCTCCCGAGACTATGAGTATCTTAAGCAATGGATTTGTAGTTATTATGTGTGGTAGTTCAGGTGAACTACCTATGTTATTTGAATTTACTATGTTTCTTCGGTTAAATCGGAATCCCGTTGAAAATTTTCATTTTCTGAATTCTCCTGATTTTCATAATTGTCGTTGTTCTCATTAGTATCCTCTTAGTGGTCCGGTACTCGTGAAAAATTTATTTTGAGGGGCAAAATTATTCGACCGGTTGTTTTAATTATTCTTTGACCGATTAGTGTTTCTAGTATTAATCGACATTGGCGAAATTATTTGCAAATGGGTAAATAGGTGCAAATATGGATTCGCCATGGTGAAAATACAGGTAATAGAACCTAATATTAGTATAAAAATTATATAACAATTATAATTTATTTTTGTAATTATTTATAAGAATTTTATTTTTCAGGGTTTAAAAGTGGCTTGCCCCCTTAACTTACGGTCTTGATTACTTAAGTTAATATGTCCTTTTCACTTATTTAAACGTTGTTTTATTTCATCATCATATTTTTCATAATTTTGATTTGATAGTTAAAAACAAGAGCTAAGTTTATTAAATAGCAGGTCCTCCGAGCTGGGATCGCTATATCTATTTATTAAGAGATTTTTTACAATCATTCCATGTTGTTGGATTATTCTCGACTATTAAATTTGAAGCTTTTCCGTGAATTTTTGATTTAATTTATGCAAATAGCACTGTATTTAATGCTTCTTCCGCAGTGACTAACTTTTCAACAAATTTATCACATATTATCACATTTATCACGCCATATAGCTAACCTCAATTTAAATTGTTCCACTGAGACATGATTTGCGACTTGTGCCATTTTTCTTTCAAATTAGTCATTTCTTGGGATAGGGCAAAAATAGGAGAATAAGGAATTTCAAAGACTTACTCTCTTCTTTGATGATTCCAGGTGAATCCCAGTTTGAAGGTGAGCCTCAAACTTGACGTCCCAAAAGTACTGCGATAAAGGGGTTAAAATACCATCCGCTTCCTCTCTGATGAATTCCGTCAGGATATTGGAGGAGAATCTTGATTCAGCAGCCTCACAGTATCTTGTCCGCAACGCCAGTTAAGCATTGCAGAGCGTACGTGTATTTGCAGGTAAGTGAAAAAATTGAGTATGGACTTTAGCAGGTTTATTGGTACGTTCTTACAGCTTGAAAACCCGACAGAGAATGGCTCGTTGCCGGTGCAAGAGCCTTTTTAAAAGGTCTGTAATTTTGTTTGTTTGATCTCTCTTCCATTGTTCTCAATGCGTGCTCGATGCGTGCTCCGCTGTACGTGCCAACTTCCGAAAGCATAAACACCTTATTGTTGCAGGTTTCGAGAGCTGAGGTGATCGATACGGCATGTGGAAAGTGGTCGACAACAATCGATGAATAAGCGACGACTCATACGGTTTATATAACTCGTGATATACATATCAACAGACTGCATGTCTTCATAAATATTTTATTTCTTTCTTTCATAACCCGTTGCACGAATAGTCGATCGCATCTTACAAAAGTTTAAAATAATATTAGTCCGTGATTCTGTCTTAACGACTGGAGTGACGTCCTATTTTACTGACAGTTTAGGAAAAGTTCGTTCGTCTCAGAGTTCAGGGTGTTGATTTAACTAAAATGCATGACGATTTATTGCAGGTCTAAAGTGATTCTCCGGCGCTACTGGAGGTTGTTCTCAAATAGATCGCAAAGGTAGCCAGGCACCGACGCACAGTGGTGCCAAATGGAAAAAAATGAACAAAAATCTGATTCACTTCTGGTTGCAACAAAAATAACTTCTACCGCGGTGAAAATGTTTGTTTTTAGGTATATTTCATGAATATTTTTCCCACTCAGTGATTCCGATTGATTTGAAAAAGTTTCACGGACGCTGAAAATCGTTAGGATTTCATCCATTTTACCTAATTTGCAGAAAAATGAACTGGAACGCGCTTCGAGCGTGTTTGCGACCAAAATAACATCTACCGGGGTGAAAATGTTTGTTTTTAGGCATATTTTATGAATATTTTCCCCCGCAGTGATTTCTATGGATTTAAAAATTCGCACAGTGAAGGTAAACACTTAGAATTTTTTTATTCCGTGATTTTTTTTAATTATTGCATTTTATTTTTGTACATCAAAAAAGCTTTTAATCAGTGTATTCAAGCTGAATTAATAAAAAACTAAATTCATATTTAAAAGGCTAAACAATTAAATAAATATTTGGATAATTAAACAAATAAATAAGTACACAAATGAATAAAAAATATTTTAAATATGTACATTTCGCAACTTTCATTATCATATTTTCATTTGAAACTTTGCACGGTGCTAGATGAGTCCAAGACGGAGGGCAATGATGTCTTGGTTTTGCGAAATTCGTTATATTTATTTCGTTTCAACTAATTTTCCTCCGAGTACGCACACTATCGATTCGGTCGGTAAAAATTGGGTGTGACTCCCCCTTATCTCGTTTAAGCGACGATGTGTTTATGAAGGAATGCACAGAATGATAATTCTCTATAATTCTTCCAACTCCTTGCTGATAATCAAAGTCTGTCGCATCGGGATTAATTTCATCATACACTTTTTATGGGTATCGTCGAAATGGCCATGCTCACTGCCTTTTAGCGATAATGGGTCCATACCTTCCTGTTTCGTAAGGTTTTCTCATATTTGTGTTCTAAGCATAGCTCGCATTGTTTAATATAATTTTGTACGAGCCTGTCCATATTTAGCGTATATAACTCTTTCTTAAAACGAGCTATTGTTTCTTGAAATACGTTATGGGTTTTATTATGATATTCCTCAAGTTTTTTCAAAAAATTATTTGATTTCTATGGATTTAAAAATTCGCACAGTGAAGGTAAACACTTAGAATTTTTTTATTCCGTGATTTTTTTTAATTATTGCATTTTATTTTTGTACATCAAAAAAGCTTTTAATCAGTGTATTCAAGCTGAATTAATAAAAAACTAAATTCATATTTAAAAGGCTAAACAATTAAATAAATATTTGAATAATTAAACAAATAAATAAGTACACAAATGAATAAAAAATATTTTAAATATGTACATTTCGCAACTTACGATAAATAATATTGTCAGAACCACAAATTATTAAATTTCACTGTCAGTGTCCTCGCCATCACTTTCGCTATAATTATCACTTATTTCCTCGCTTTCTTCAATGATTAATAATCTCTTCATATCTCTAGTTAACGCAGTCGATTTCTTTGCTGGTAATTGACCTTTTTACATTTTTGTGATTGCTCTCTTGAGCATCTTCTGAGAGCATACCAATATGTAACAATAGTTATCTTATTATTTTATAACCATGTAATAAAAGTACATGCATCAATGGAGGCATGTAGTACCATTCATATAAATATACATATCGTCTTGTTGTATCTTCAGTATAATCTCGAAACGCTGCAGTATTAATTGAGTATCCGGAAGAGACAACAGCAAGAATAACTTTAAATCTTTGCAGTAATTCTTTGTTAAAACCTGAAGAAGGTAAATTCTTTTATATATTATCATATTGTGAAGATTAGTAATTATAACTTCAATAGATATATATATATATATATAAATAAAGTGAATATATATATATATATATATATATATATATATATATGGTTGGTTTTCTGAGAAATCGTGCGCGACAAAAAAAAATGTTTGCCAAAACTTGGGATATATGTTCTATAGGTCCCTACGATGTCGGCTGTAAATTTTCAGATCGATTCGATCAATTCTCTTCAAGTTATAAGGGTTCAAAGTTGGTTATTTAAGCATTTTTTGCACTTTTTGCCTATTTTCAATGAATTATAGCTCTTTAACAACACATCTTTTACTAAAAACACACAGAATGTTTTTTTTTGTAAAATTTTCTTAACTTTTTCATGAAAGTTCCCTTATAGCCCTGTATATATATAAATATATATATACACACACATATATATATATATGTGTGTGTGTGTGTGTTATACCTGACTTGTTTGCAATTTAAACCTTTAAATGTGAAAATCCAAGATGTGATCCGCACTCCGACTACTTTTGTACGGTGAAAAGATACCTATTTATAGTGCAAAAGTATCTGTACAAGAGCCAGAATAGCAGAGGCCTTTGTTTTTTTTTCATGGGACACATAGTACTAAAAAACCCTCAGAAATAATTCAAATGACTAATAATAGCTGTGGCAAAGGACGGATTCATCCGGATCATTCATAAAAATATCACATTGGTAAGTTATGTTGGTACAAAAGAATCTTACGTCCTTTGTCTTAGCTATTATAGTCATTTAAATTATTTTTGAGGGTATTATTTTTTAGTACTATGTGTCCCATGAAAACAAAAAACAAAGGTCTCTGCCATTCTGGCTCTTGTACAGGTACTTTTGCACTATAAAAAGTTATCTTTTCACCGTACAAAAGTAGTCGGAGTGCGGATCACATCTTGGATTTTCACATTTTAAGGTTTAAATTGCAAACAAGTCAGTTATAAAATATATATAGGGCTATAAGGGAACTTTTATGAAAAAGTTGAGAAAATTTTACAAAAAAGAAACAAAACATTCAGTGTGTTTTTAGTAAACCATGTGTTGTTAAAGAGCTATAAATCATTGAAAATAGGCAAAAAGTGCAAATAATGCTTAAATAATCAACTTTGAACCCTTATAACTCGAAGAGAATTGATCGAATCGATCTGAAAATTTACAGCTGACATCGTAGGGACCTATAGAACATATATCCCAAGTTTGGGCAAACATTTTTTTTTGTCGCGCACGATTTCTCAGAGAACCACCCATATATATAAATTTTCACCCACGCGCGTCATTTAAAATAGGCAACTAGAATACAAAACAGACAAGCTCAGTTATATATGTAATTATATAGCTAGATAATAAAAAATATATATACCTGTATAACAATATAACAACATCAACATTGTTAAAAAATGTTCTAGCTGTGTTGCCATCATTAGTATTTCCAGAGCCTTGTGTTGGAGCATCCACTAATATCCCATTCTCTTCATGAAGCCTATCTTGAATCTCCTGTTTACGAGCAATAAAGACATGTTCTTTTACCTTAGGAACCTTTATATAAACAATCAAACTTTTATTATTGCATCACCGCAAATTATATCTATAATTTGTTGTGGTGATGATGATTAAAATATATTATGACACCTTTATTTATTAATATTTATTTATGTAGCGGTCAAATAGCTTTAGTTAATTAATTTACAAGCTTTTTTACAATTTTTATATAAATTAATATTTAACTTAATATTGCAAAACGTCAGATAGTAAAACAGGTAGAATAGGGAACAGACATGATTTTTGAAACCTTTTTTAAAATAAAGTTAAGGTTAAATCTTACACAAAAGTACAAGAGTTACGATTTTTACTGCAATATTTGTTAAGTAATATTGTTTTGAAAATTCGGTTTGCTAATGATACGTTTAAACAATTGAGAGCTAACGTGATCAATATGGCGGCAAAAAGGATGAAAATATATATAGATGTATAAACGCATGTAAATTCTAATACATAAAATAACCCTCTTGTTTTCTCAAAAATCGTAATAGAGATGAGAGATAATGCTTCAAAATCAAAATGGATTAATTATGACTGAATTTATGTACTCAAATGCCCGTACGTTAGGTTAGGTCTTTATCCTTCGAGCCGCCATATTGGAGAGCTGCCGTTTTAAAAACTACTCAAACCTATGAATTTTGAATTAATCATATTAGGGGTACTAATCAGCAAAAAATTGATACATAACGTATTCTTATGCTATTTTCTACTGTATACAAGTATTTATATGTATATAGCAAAACCATGTCTGTTCCCTATTGTATTAATCGACAAATAGATAATATCCGAAACTGCAAATATGAATTATTTAGCTTCCACATTTCAACTTTCATGCGATAGGAAATATGTAAAACAAGTTCCATAAATCGAATGTGTACATCGAGGACTGAAAATCCATGCTGTATGGTTGATTCCTTGGTTGGCTTATTAAGCAAAAAATCAATATTGTTTAGCTGGGATATAGTTGCATCGCAAACAAAACACCTGTGATGACGTATCGTGTAAAGCATTGAAAACCTAAAAATAATATTTTTATTGATAAAGGACTAATAAAAATGGTTTGCATTCTATTAATAATGATGAATGAAATAATAATGATAGACATCCTGGATATGAAAAAATATTGTTACCCACGTAATGATATTCGTAATAGATATAAACAAATTCAACTACCTAAAGTTTTCTAGGTTCTTAACGGAATTTTTGCAAGAGAAAGTTTACGAGAACTCGTCATTGCTTATAATATGTAGGAGACATGGTTAAAATTTTATATTACATATCTTAAATTTAACTACAAAAAACAGCTTTAATGTAAGTATCAAATCATCATAAATCGTATACTAATGCAATAATGTCAATAAAACTAGAAGAATTTTCCTAAGTAATGTTCATAAATTGATAAAATCATATTAGTAAATTACCTTTCCACCAATCATTGTCAGCATCATATAAAACCCAATTCTATAGTCTCTAACTTCAATATCATTCAAATTGTTTATTTATTCTTTCAAATCAGCTTCTTCCATTTTATAAAGTTCGTCAGTCCTTTTTGATACGAAATTTTTATAGGTCGACAGAATGTAGTAGATGATGGTCTCGACTTCGACCATATAAATTTTACCATTATTTCTATCAACTAATTATAGCGACACTATACAAGAACATAACATGTAGTCAAGTACGCTACTTTTTTCGTTGGATTTTTGTTTGTATCTATTCGTGTTCGTTCCATCAAACCGATATTTGACGAACAAAACAAAGTTTTGTTTAGTATTGTCTTCACAAGGTGGCAACTTCAAAAAATTGCATAGGCTTTTGACTGTTTGTTCCATCAAATCTTGCAGTGAAACTTCATACCTCGTTTCACTGAACTGCTGAAGTTCTGTGGGTATGCCTTTTTGTTCGCTTTGACAATCTGTATTGAGAAATGCGAATATGAATAAACCGTACTACAAATATTTTTACGTATGAGGGTCGATGGTTTTGTTCTTAGTGGGGGGTAAAGCGCATAATTGCTTTAAATACTGGGACGATGATCGAAAATAATTGATTATCGGTGAATGCGTTTGTTTGTTTATCGTTACTCATAATCAATGAAAGAAATCTATGAATAGTATGAATAGAAAAAAAAAACGTGTGTTAAAACATGCCCGGAAAATGCGCGTTGCTAACTATACGATTTTACTGAATCCATCGTCTCCGAGCCTAAACTACCGATCTCGTACTGAATCGTATTGAATCGTAAAGCGAGTGATGAATAAGCGTTCAAGCATTTGCATACATCTTTTATAGTATCGCTAGGTGGTGTGAGTCCTACCCACGCAATTGTCAGAATCATGAAAGGGAGGTCGCGCTGAGTCGGAAGAATCGGGCTTCGGTGTCAGTTCAGACTGTTGTCATTGTCTTATTTGGCGACTCATGCTATGTACGTATAAATACTTATAAAAAAAAGAAAAAAATTATTATGCTGCATTGATAGACTCAATTTTCAATTTGAAATTAAATATAAAAATAGAATAACATTTTTTAGTTAATATTCTGTAGATTGAACATATGCGAGATGAACTCAAGACAAGACTGAGCCAGTTCTAGTAGATTAAATATCTTATTTCGACTTCTAAATTTATTCATAAAGATTTAATGAGGTTGGATCTCGGTCAGAAAGTAAGATCTTGGGCAAATATATTTTATTATAATTAAAAAGCGTGAGATCCAAACCGAGATGAATTTTATTATCGATGTTTCGGGCAAGATGAAGACAAATTTTGCACAAGTTTATTGTTGCTATGTTATAATTTTAGCTTATATATTAATTAACCATCTCTCAATAATAAGTAGTATAAATCCGAATTCAGCGCCTGAAATATTATTAAGTTTGACAGAATTTTGAAAAAGCCTCGACCAATAGGCAGCCATTTTATCGAAATAGTTTTCCGGCAATAATCGTGAAATCGTAGGGCTAGTGTTGGGATTTAAGAGCTGGCATATTAGTCAGTCGTGCATAAGGTAGTTGAAGAAAACGGTTCGAATAAATAAAACAGTTGAATTTTTCTGATTATAGATTTTTATACCATTGGTTAGATTTAGAGTATACGTCACAGGAATGAGTTTCGATTTTTCATTTCAATAAATATTTTATCATTACCTAAGAAATATATGTTTAATGAAAACAATCGAAATCAGATTTTTTGGAGATGAGACTCTCTGTTCTCGGTTCATCTTGCAGTTTTACATACTCTTATTAAAAATGAAAAACTGCAGATTGTTAATCAATGTCCACACACCAGAGTGAACATAAAAAATGTTAATAAATGTACGAAAATATGTACTTAAAATGTAATTTTTATTTTAAAAATAAAATAAATATTTTGTAACACATGCACGATTTTCGCGTTTTTCGTACCTATTAAGAGGGCGTAAAGTACCATTTTTTGTACCGGCGGGCAAAAAAAGTTGGCAGAGGGAAAAAAAAGTAAGCAGCGAGAAAAAAAAGTCAGTAGCGGGCAAAAAAAAAACTTTTTTTGCCCGCTCCTGACTTTTTTTGCCTGCTGACAAAATTTTGTTTGAAAATGCAAATTTTGAGTTTCTGAGTCGTATTTTCAAAATATTTATAGGTGTATAGTGGCTGTGTAAAAAAGGCTTATTTACTCCCGCTTTATAACCATGAAAAACACGAAAATCAATACATGCGTCAAAAAAAATATGGGGTGCACCAAAGCACGCTAAGTGGGCTTTTTGACCTCGTGTGGTTGCAGTACTCGTCTTTGGCTCGGTACGCACTCGCCTTCGACTCGTACTGAAAACTCCACACTCGGTCTAAAAAAGCCCACTTTACGCCCTTGGTACACAATATACTATTAAATAATATTTGGAACTTTGGCAGGATACCTCTCATAAGAAATACATGAAAAGTGTCGTGGCTGACATTCCGAATATTCAAAGTTCTTGTGCCTTGCACTGTACATTTATTTTCACTTTTTTATATCCACTAAAACAAATTTTAAATATGTAAGCGTAATACATAGAGCACATACGTGTTTGTAAGATGGATATATAAATCATGTTCATGTCTTCGAGCTCTACTTCTTATCTCGTTGTAGGAACTTTTTGTTAGATTACATGTTATCAACATTTCATTTCTAAAGCTACCTCAGGTGTCATTTTTTTCCTTATTGAACTCTGATATTGACTTTGATAGTAGCCATCAGCTCATTGGCAGATTCATGATCAAAACATTTATCCATTAACTTTTCTCCGTCTATATTTCCTTCTAACTTCAGTTTCTTTTTGGCAATATTACAAAGCTCATCCATGCTTACGCTATCAGCTAAAGCACCATTTCTTCTTCGTCTTGTTTTATCAGATGTATCTTCGTATAAAACCTTAGGACGACCTATTTTTATATATTTTATAAAAAAAAAAACTAGTTTTCATTAATGTTTAACGAAATATTCATATATTCATGCACAAAATTAAATGTGAGTAATTGACACAGATCAAAGAAAAATAAATAATCTCGCAATCAACAATAAACAAGACAATTATTTATTTTTTAATTTTTTTAAAGATTTATGTAAACAATACCAAAAGGCGCAGTTTGATGCGAAAATAAATAAAACAATTCAATATTTTTTAAACTGCTAAAATATTTGTTAACACTCAATAATGTTTTTTACGATGAAGTAAATAATTACCTTTCTTTTGAGTTTCTTCTGCTGATTGGATGCATTGAAAAACAAAATCATTTTCTAGCCACTTTACGTACACAGTGTTAAATGTTTCAAAGTTTCTTTTATTTTTTGGTAATTAATTAAGTTTTTTCTTATAATTATTAAAAAAGCAGCTATTGAGTTTCCTACTTAAGAAAGACTTAATTTTGCCAGTCACCTCCAAACTAAATTTTTTTATAAGGTATAAAATTATGGCCTCTTTTTGTTCGTCTATAGTTCCAATTGCGTTATCTTTCCAAAAATACAAGATATATTTATTGTTCACTAAGTATGCAGACATTGTCAATAATGTTGAAGCATGGCTAACCCACTTTACACTAAGAAAGCTATACATAAAGTCTGCGTTAAAGACAAATAATATAAACTTAGTTATTAGTTTATATACGAGTAGATCGCGGACTGAATTTAATTTTTAAATATTATATTTATAATGCATATGCACACATTTGGCGCACACATACACTCGGCGGTAAGGTATTCTGTTAGAACGTCTTGGATCGAATGGTAACATCGCACGGTTTTTGACGGACGTCGCACGGTTTTTGATGGTTTTGACGATTTTAGATTTGCAGGAGTTATATGAGCCGGTACCGTCAAGAACCTTGCGACGTTGCCATTCGATTCGTAACATTCTAACAGAATACCTTACCACCGAGTGAACATATAGAGGTCTCTGTATAAATGCATATACATGCAAATGCATTATATAATACGTAATATTCAAAAATTAAATATACACACACAAGAAAATTAAGTATAATAAATGTATTCTCTATTTTATTACTTTTTGTCAAGTTTTAATAAAGTATAGTGAAAAGCTGAATGCGAAAATAAATTATAATATTCAATATAATATTGAAAAGTTAAAAATACACAAAAACATTAAGTATAGTAAATGTATTCTCCATTTTATTAATTTTTGTCAAGAATTGATGAATTAGTGAAAAGCTGTATGTCAAAATAAATTATAATATTCAATATAATATTCCTATATATATCCTCCTAGAGGAAGTTTTGTAATAGTAAAATTTTCAGTTTCGCTCAATCTTCATAGAAACACGTGATATTTCTGAAACTACTCCGTCAATATCAATCAAATTTAACATGCATATCTATTTTTGGATTCTGAATTCGGGAAAAACATTAATTTTTTTATTTTGTCAATTACTTTTTTTATGGTTATTTTTTGATTTTCAAAAAACATTATTTTCGTTTTTTTCACTCATTCCATTGCTACAAACAATTCAGCTAAAATGCATTTTAAAGATAATAAAATTACCTACTTTTTCCCGTTTGGTCCTCGGGATTGACCGCTCCGTTCGGCAGATAAAATGAAAAAGGTGATTTTTTTTAATTAATATCTCTGAAACTAAACATCATAACCACACGACAAAAAATTTGTTGATGGGTTACATGTCAAACTATATTCCATTAAAATTTCAAGTGATTTGACTACTTATTTTTTCAGTAATAAATCGAAAACTGAAAAAATGATTTATTTTTGAGTCTCGATTACGGGCGTAAAAAGGCCTTATTGCACTTGAGATTTCAGGAAAAAGTAGATATTTCATATGTTTTGCGCAGCTTTAAAAGCCCTATGGTTCTTAAGATATCAAGGTTTGAATTTTTTTTGAAAATTGTTTGATTCCTTATATCTCTAAAACAATGTAGTCAAATGTTTTATTTGGTGATTCACCATAAACGAAGATATCTGCTGTTAAAATTTCAAACGATTTCGTTGAGTGGTTCTTGAGTAAAGAGCTGAAATGTAAAAACCGATTTTTCTAAAAAATTTGGCTTCTACAGCAAAATATTTAAACTTATAAATAATTAAAATAGCATTCACATACTGTATTTTAAAACTAAATAAATTTTATAATACAATAAATTTCGTTGGAGGAAGCTACGTACCAATGAATTGGCAGCGGTTTTTATTTATTGTTGTCTAGTTGTAATGCATTAGTGAAAAGCAGTAGTGGAGGATAGGGCCATTTATCTATATCTATAGGATTTAAGTACGGGGAAAGAGCTTCAGTTAACAAAAAATCTTTAAAAGTGGTTACTTGAACAAAAAGTTGTCTAAGACTGAAAAAAAATCAGGGATAAATAGAGGGAAATCCCTTGATCTCGAAGATGATGACTTTGGATCGCGGTAGATGTTACTTTGGTTGCAACCACGCTCGAAGCGCGTTTTAGTTCATTTTTCTGCGAATTATGTAAAATTGATGAAAATCTAACGATTTTCAACGTCCCTGAAATTTTTTCAAATCAATTGTCATCACTCCGGGGAAAAAATATTCATAAAAAACCGGGGGGGTTCCCCCCCTCCTGCTCGCTTCGCTCGCCAACCCCACGTTCGTCGTAATAAAAACTTAAATTTTAGTTAGCTCGCAATGTGCATGAAAGCGTATATGCGTGAACTACAATAGGCTGTGTACGCGCTGATAACAATACTTCCAAAAATAAAACCAAAATTTTAGAAGTGTGAATTGTGTAAAATCAATTCTTATCAATTCTTTATGCACATGACAGCTACTGCTCATTGAATATCAACTTATTTGTCTTTGCTACATACACGGCTAATAGCTGTATTATAAACAATTTTTTGCCTACCCTCTGGTCATACTGATTTGTAATAATCTTTTAAATATTTCGTTTGATCTAGCTACGACGAAGAAAAACTATTCTTATTTTTGCTTAAATTGTGAACTGTATCTTTATATACTTATAAGAATCTGCAGCTTTATTTTACTTGAATTTCATGTGCTCGTGACTATTCTGGGACGTGGTTTTGTTTATTTTCAATATTGCTTTTAAACGCATTTTCAAGCATTTGGGAGGTTATGTGATCGGAAAAACAATATATTATTTATGTGGCTTCAGTAAATACGCTTTAAAAATTTGCCTTATGTCCTTCAGTTTTATAATTATAGAATTTTAGGTTAAAATTTTGCAAGCACAGGACATATTTTGTCGAGAGTTCATCATCTTCGAGCACAACTTACATCTATCTTTACATCGAAAGCCACGTAGCGCGTTACCGAGATTTTGTTTTTTTCTCTGCCGCTCTGACCTTCTCTTCCGTAGCTTCCAAGTCCATGTCACTTGTTTCTAGGGTGGCCTTCTCTCCTTTATTTTTGACCTGTCTAAGGACCACCACTGATTTTTTTACTTCTGCAGTAAACGCTGTCCTGTCAGACCCTCTCTCTAGTCTGAGGAGAACGCTCTCAATTTTTGTTTGCTTGACTCCAAGCACCATCGTTACAGTGTTGTCCAAGTTTACTTTCTTTCGGATTTTGCCCAGGACTACGCATACGTTTTGACCCGCCCCACTTTATCTAGTACTTCTTTTGAACGCTTGTTTTTGTTAGGCCTGGCTTTCGCCAGTGTCTCTGGTGCATAGTGAGTGACTCTCGGGATAAAAGTCTCACATTGCACTGCTGTTTTCTTATGTCATTGTCTCTTCCTGACTTGATTTCCCTCGCTCTTCTCTTTAGGGCTATTAGTCGGGCTTCCCCTTGACCTCTTGCTTCCAGCACTAGCTAAGACCGCGTCCTTAAGGAGCCGTCCTCGCGTACCTCTTCGCACTTTCTATCGTATCTTGTGCCACGCTTGATAGTATTCAACAGCATTTCGATAGCTGTTATCTTTCAAATTTTCTCTAACAGAAATTTAAGTTATCCGGCCTGTTTTGCTATACGTCCTACATCCCTTGGTGCGGACTGGCAGTCTCCGATAAGTTCCTCTACTACATGTGATTACATGAAAATGATAATTAAAAGAAATATAAAAAAAGGCAGGTATGTATAAAAATAAAATTTGAAAAATGTGTTTGATAATTAAACTTAATAATTATTAATGCATGCTTTCAACTCGATGCTTTCCGAACAGTGTCTACCTAAACAAACATAATTTGTTACGATACTTTTTGATGAAGGCTATGATCACTCAATAATTTTTTTATATTTCTTGACCAAGTTAGATTAAGGTTTATGTTGTTTGATTAATAGTTCGTATCTCAAATTTTATCCCTTCAAATATCTAAACAGGTTATTCTTATAAATAATTACAAAAATAAATTATAATTGTTATATAATATTTATACTAATATTAGGTTATATGACATGTATTTTGACCGTGGTAGATCCATATTAGCACCTACTTACCCATAGTGACTCTCCGTATACTGTTTTTAGTATTTTAGTACTGTCCGTAGGATTCCATGTGACCACATGGTTTGATTGGGCTAAAATTTTAGGATGTTTTAGGCCTCTCATGCTTTGTACACGTATACTTTTAGTATAAATAAGGGGATTTTGATTTTAATGCTTGGAAAATCTTTTATGAAAGAAAATGTGGTATATATTTATAAATTATATTAAAAAAGGCAAAAAATTCAGTATTTTCATTGTTAAAAATTTTCTAAGCATTCAAATCAAAATACTATTATTTATACCAAAAGTATAAGTGTACAAAGTATCCTCCTAAAATTTCAGCCCAATAGAACCATGTGGTCATATGGAATCTTACAGACAGTACTAAAATACTCAAAACAGTATACGGAGAGTCACTATGGGTAATTATGTGCTAATATGAAATTACCATGGTGAAAATACAGGTAATATAACCTTATAAATAGTATAAAAATTATATAACAATTAAAATTTATTTTTGTCATTTATATTTATAAGAATTTTATTTTTCAGGGTTTAAAAGTGTTTTGTCCTCTCAATCAGTCTCATAAATACTTGATACGGCGTTAAACATAGCCATAGTTTCAACCATATTAGATATTTCAGACATCACCATTCTATGCTTGTAATGATTTGCTCTACCGACCTCTGTTCTGCGAAGCAGTACACGCTTCTTCTGCATTTATTATTATTGCCTTGGAATATACCGCCACTTTATTACGGTCCATGCGGCCGTCGCCGGCTGCCGGGTTTTCCCCGGGTTTTTCCCAAAGCTTAATGATTGGCGGCGCTCGGCTCCGACGCCGACGAGCCAGGTAGACAACACCGAGGATGCGGTCCCATTTTTATTCCACCACCCACTATAACGGTACTTTCAGCTGTCGATCATATGATCGAGGCTTGGTGCCGAATTGTGCAGAACAGAGCGTCACTCTAGTTTGTACCGCAATGCAAGTCGGATCTTCTCCGTTTGTACAGTTCTCCTCGAAATAAAGCTTCACCGACCTTCGGATTTTAACAAACAAATCTACGCATTTATTACTACACGAAATCCTGTTGTAGTCGATTAGTTTCGACTATAACGTACCGACGTACGGTACAATATCATTTTGGCAACAATACGCGGAATAAATTGGTTAAACAACGACTGATCTCTTAAAACAGGGTTTGATATCAAATGGAAAGTTGATTTTTCGCGATGCAAGGCACGTAAAACGCTCGCGCTTCGCGTTTTGCGCATAAAGCACGACCACCGACGCTCGCGCTTCGCGCTCGCCATGACCCCCGTCGCTCGCGCTTCGCGCTCGCCATGGCCCTCCGATGCTCGCGCTCCGCGCTCACTGTCTGAAAAAACATATATTTTTTATCTTTTTCGTATACAATTAAAAATGTTTTGGGCGTAAATTACTTGAAAGTTTTATAATTATTTTAGTTTTTGACTCATGATTTTCAATATTGTTGATTTTGGAATATAGACATTGATATACAAATTTTAACGTGTATTCTTTTATCGCAACGATATTTATTTTAAATATAATTGAAAACCCATTATTATTTCGTAAGATTAAAAAAAAATTATCTTTTTATAGTTCTTTAATTCAAATTATACACGTGAAATTCCATAAAGTGGCCAAATTCGGAACTATCCTATTGGTGGAAAATGCATTGGTTTATATGTAATCTGTGACGTCACGCTTAACAAACCAAATTCCATCCTGTTCCTAAAGTTATGAATTTTATGCAAAGAGTTTATTGTATAATTTAAGCAGAAAAAGTATTAGTTTTATTATCAGCTAACCAAAGCCGAACAGCTGTTCGTTGGCTCTGTCGAAGCGAGGCAGCGAGCTCGACCACTGCGCATACATTGTGCGCATCGATCTGGCGACCGGTCGGCGACATGCACACGCTGCAGCCTTCTGCCGTGTGTTTTGACGTTTTGATATAGCCTCCTGGCCTCTGCTAACCGCAATGTTTTGCTCTGTTTAACTTTTCGGCGATATAAGTGAGTGCGTAGTGAAAAACGGAAACGACGACGCGATGCAGCAGTGATGTATGTAGTTTTAAAATCAGAACAGAAGTGCTACTATGGTGCCTATATGTGTTTACAAGTAACCTCTGCTCACCACGATCCCGCTCGCGGATCAGCTGCTCGCAATTAGTGCTTTGTAAGATGGTGCAAAAAGTATTCAAAAGTGATGCACCCACAATGGCACTGACGATGCAATGTGTGAGTGTCAGTTCATCAAGGAGTGCTACAGTATAGAAAGACATGTAGCTCCAACAAGAAACTTGAATTTTTGTTTGGAGGTTATCTTTTGTTTTTGTGACTACTCCTGCTGCTGCTCCTGCTGATTCTACTGTTGTGCTGATGTATATTTCTTGTCAAATGCTGTCTAGGTGACGATTTAGCATCACACAGTTTCACAAAAAGTATTGCTGTGTTCTTGTGTTCATTATTTTGAAAACAGATATTTATTGTGTTATGTGCAGTAAAATCAGTGATTATGTGATTGCGTGATCTGTTTTTAGAGTTGAACCATTGTGTTGTAATTCTGATGTCTCCTACTGATAGCTATACGGCATTGGTATCAGAGGACAGAGAATTTAGTATTTATCGTTGCCAATTTGACCATGTAAGCACTACCATGGTGCTGATTCGCACTATCTGGGTGGTATAGTTAGGCGTTGCTGGCTACTTCAAAACCCTCAAGGTGTCTCTGGAACTGATTCATGCCATCTAAGTAGTGCNTTCATACCATCTAAGTAGTGCAGGCTGGGTTGTTGACTTCTGCCACTACATCAAGATGACCTTGGAGCTAGATTTACTCTGTCTGCAGTGGTGCTGATTGGCGTCTCTGGGTACTTCAACATTATCTGCTTGTGCTGCTTGGTGTTTCGTGCTGATCTGACAATCTACAAGCTATATTCGAACTTTCTCGATGTCCTTGAGAGGTTGCTAATTACTTGAACCACCTGAAATTGACCATGGACCCGTATTCTTGCTTTCTGACAGTCCTGGTTGGCGTAGCTGGCTGCTTAAACCATGTCGAGATAATCTTGGAGCTGGATTCATGCTTGCTGGGAATATTCATTGATGTTCTTGGATACTTCAAGCACTTTAATACGGCTCTGGAGATGGGTTTGTAATATTCTACATGGTAATATCCAAAAATTACAATGACTCGTACTGTATGTTTAATTAATATTGAATCTTTAATGGGTTTTGATTTAAAATACTTTTAACATGCTCTAAGTTTTCTAAATAGATATCTTTTATTGCTTACGGGTATCTTAACAGTGATAATAATCAATATACTGCTAAGTTTTTTATTTGTAAATATAAACTATGCGAAAAAAGTTTGTAACATATTTTCCTGTATGTCTAGGTGTACGAGTAATGCTGAATTTTTTGGCATCATAGTCTACTACTGCATGCACAGGAGTACGACTGAAGATATTGGTGTCGGCATCTGAGCCATCAAAATGTTGGAGTTGGAAGAAAGCTTCATCAAGACTCCGGAATACTGCTTACTACTATTAACGGATCAGCTTTTTATCAGGTGAGATCAGTGAGTTTAATAATTGTTTGTTGATATCAGTTTTTAATATAATTTCTTTTGTTTGTTAGTGTTTAAATCATACTGCAACTGGAGATATCATGGTCTGCTGGATGAGGAGCAGTAGGATCAAGGGCATTGGTCATATGCCTGATCATCGATAATAATGGAGCTTCGTTAGTGTGTAACTTTCAGGTACAATATTTTCTATATAATTTGAATGATTTCATCTAATTGATGTAATTTATATTTTTGCAGATGCCGTGCTTCTAAGATGCAGATCATAAATAGTTTTACTTTAAATATTATTTAGGTGCAGAGGTTTTTTTGGTTTAATTTTATTCGTTTTTGTAGGTACAAAATAAAACGAAACAATGCCAAGCAGTTGCAGCAAGAAATTATACTTTAAAGAGAATATTATTATTTTGAACCAGAAGAATATTATTAATTAGCGTAGCCAAGATTTACATAGCGCGTTTTGATGTTAAAAAAATCGTTTCTGTGGTAGTTGTATGTCAAAAAGTGTTAAAAATAATGTTTGCCACGGTAAAAAGTTGTATTTTAAAAATGTTTACATATTTTATCTTTAACATTTTCATGTAAAACGTATATTCGCAATGTTTTATGGCAAATAATTGGTTTTTAGCTATAAAAAGGCGATTTTGGGCTGTAAACTCGAGTTATAATCATTTTCATGATTTGATGTTAATGGGAAAAAGTTGTATTTTTCAAAGATCTACGATTTTTCCATTTATTATTTTTTTTCAGAATGCTTAGAACTCGAGTTAGAGCCAAAAAACCGTTTTTAGCGATTATTTGAGGTGACCGCATTCTGCGTGTACATGCAGGATCAAGCCCAAAATAGAACTGTCAGCTTACTATTATAAGAGGAGTTCACACACAAATTTTTAGCCCGATTGACTATAATCTCCCAGAGTTAATCGTGTAACACCAAAATTTTTATTGGAAATACACGTAAAAATCCATAAAATCTAAACAAATTGTGCCCGCATTTCAAACCGACGTAGAGGATCGGGATAAAAAAAAATAGTTTTTTGGCTTTTGCGAAAGGAGACTTCTCCTAAAATTTCAGCTCGATCGGTCAAAAATTGTGCGAGATATCGCATGGTACACATTTTTCGCACATGAAACTATAAGGCACTTCCGTGTCGCGGTCGTGCCTAAAAACACACTGCCCTCTATAATTATATGAAACGTCGCATACTCGGCTTCGATACTACAGACTTCAATACACTTAAAAACTTTTTATTATAAAATACACCATCTTACTAATACTCTAAAATAGTCTACACACCCAGAAATAGTAAACTCATTTCTAGATTACTATGAAATTACACTTAACAATATTAAATTTCTTGCTCAATAAACAGATAATAACAAAATGTATCTCCTAGCACAACACAATAACAACGCATTGCCTGAATCTGCACACTTGGAGCCGACCTCAATGTCTACAACTTTGCAGCTATACGAGACAAATTTCTAATCAAAAATAAATACTATAAGCAGATTATGGATGCACCCATGGGTGTCAGTAGTAGCCCTTTGTTTTACATCCTATTTTACCAAAGGTATGTGGACGACTGTTTTCTAATTATCAAGAACAATTAAATAGACTCAAACTTACATACTTTCTATCAATTTAAGTAGCTTTACTACCGACAGTCCTTGCCTCTGTTCAGCTCGCCTCTGCGCTTTTTGGGTATAGAGAGTTTTAAACGCGCCTCTACTTGCCGTACGGACACATTGTTCAAGTCACCGTATCAGTGACCTCGAGACTCACATGTAAACTGTCAATGGTCTGCTTAAGATTACAATAACTTGGGAGATAGATGTCAAATAATTGTTTGCAAGGTCTCAAAAGATTTGTAATATCGTTCTTAACCTTCAGTTTCTTAATAAGATCGTAAGAAGCATTTGACTACAATCAACGAAAATGTACGTTTCGCGCGGGCCTAGCGTAGGGATTATGTTTTAAACATCAGAACTTTAAGGCCTTATAATTTAGCTTCTAGACCTCAGATTGATCTGAAATTTCAGGTGCGTATGTACAAAACTATAATAAAGCAGTGTGCGAAGTTTCATTAATTTCCTATTAGAAAATGATTTCGGTGGTGAACCTCCTTAACAATAATTTACCATTCAGCATAAAAAAAAAATAAATAAATAAGTGAATAATATCAGCTTTCTAGACCTTGAAATAACCAAATTAAAAAATAGCTGTTTGCTCACTAATCGGTAAAAGAAAGAAAAGCGCTAAAAAGATACACTAACTTTCGTTCACACCATTCATTGCCGTTAATACTGCCCTTTCCAGAAAAAATTTAATAGCAAACGAACCCTTAAATACTAATGTTTTGTCAATATTTCTTAGTCAGATTCGAAAATATTGTAGACAGATTATATAGTTTTCTGGATACTGTCGAGCAATATTGCTGTAAGGGTTGATGACCATTTTCGGATTAATTTACAAAAAACAATTTGTACATACATTCTCGAATAGCACCTATTCATTCGACAATATTGCCCAAGGGTCACATCGACAGATTAAGAAATATTGTAGGCAGAATACAGAATCATCTAAATACTGTCCAGCAATATTGCCTCAAGGGGTAATGTTCTTTTTTTATTTCATTTCCAAAAAACAATACGTATATATTCCAATATAGAAACCAATATTAAGAAATATTGCCTAAGGTTGCATTAAGAAATATTGCCTAAGGTTGCATTGGCAGATTCGGCAGATTCGAAAATATTGTAGGCAATTTATAGAATCTTCCAGATACTGTCCAGCAATATCACTATAAATCATAATATCCATTTTTGGATTAAAAAAAACATCTATAATACAGAAATATTGCTTGCAATATTGTATCAATATTAAAAAAAAGGTGTAACGAGTAGTCAAAGCCAAGAACACCAACGCCGTGAGATAGACCACCTGGCAGACGCAGGTGCTGGCCGTCGTGCATGAAATAGGCTCCACGTGCTTCTTGGTCGAAGCACGTGGAGCCAACTACGCAGCAATCTGGAATTTTCTTTATTTTTCAATTCAGCGACACGGCTTTGAAAAATTACTCCTGACTAGAACAAATTTTTCTCAAATATGTAATCTTCCTCGTAAGCACGGCTAATCGATACAATTTACAACATTCATAATTTACAGAGCCATAAATATGTTATCTCGAGATAATGCCCGCTCTTTTTGCTTCTTCCTAGAGAAAGCTTTGTAATAGTAAAATTTTCAACTTTATCAAAAACACGTTAGAAACACATTTCAAAGTTTTTGGAATTAGGATACGTGTTTTTTGGAAATGTCCGTATGGATGTATGTGTGTGTATACTATAATATTTCTGGAACTACTCTGTCAATATCAATAAAATTTGAAATGCATATCTAGTTCTGGATTCTAAATACGAAAACAACAATTATTTTTTTATTTTTTTAACTATGTTTCTTATTATGGGCATTTTTTTAATTTTTGAAAAACACTATTTTGCATTTTTTTCAATCATTCCATTGTTACAAACAATTCAGCTATAATGCATTAAGAAGAGAATAAAATTACTTACTTTTCCTTGTTTGGTCCTCGAGACCAAGTGCTCTGTTCGTCATATAAAATAAAAAAGGGGATTTTAAACAAAAAATTAATGTTCCTGAAACTAAAGATCATAACCTAATAAAAAAAATCATATTATCATCATATCATCATTATCATCATATCATATACCCCATTAAAGTTTCAAGTGCTTTGACCATATATTTTTATAGTAATAAATCAAAAACTGAAAAAAATAATTTTTATTTGTGCCTTCATTTCGGACGTAAAAAGGCCTTATTGCACTGAAGATTATAGAAAAAGGTAGATATTTTATAGGTTTTGGCTAAGTTCATTGCGCACCTTTTCAGCTTTTATGGTTCTTAAGATATCAAGGTTTGAATTTTTTTTTTAAATTGTTTGATTCCTTATACCTCTAAAACAATGTATTTAAACGCTTCGAAATTTTATTTCGCAATTCATCATAAAAAAAGCTATCTGCTGTTAAAATTTCAGATGATTTTGTTAAGCGGTTCTCAAGTAAATAGCTGAAATATAAAATTTGATTTTTTTCAAAAATTTTTCTTCCTTTTGTAGGGGTGTCGTTGCACCCCTACCTTCAAGCACGGTTTTGCTGGGTTATTAGAAAAATCTATTGGCACTATTCAAAAAGCATAAATAAACTGTATATTAAAACAATATTTTATTTATTGTACCTATAAATTTAGTTGAAGGAAGCTACGTGCCTATGAATTTTTTGTGTGTAGCAATACTTCGCGTATTATAGTAGGTCCCTTTATTCGTTTTTTAGCGTCCTAGTACAACTAAATATATATTCATTTAAATCTCATAGCATTAACGCATTATAGAATTATTTTGATACGAAAATCTGGCATCTCATGAAAAGATGACCTATGGGCGACAATGTGAAATGCTCAGTTTTCGCATTTAAATAAAGCTAAGCAGGAAGACATTTAAATGGGTCAAATTCAAAATGTAGGTCAATGCCCTTCCCTATAGGATGACACGAGAGAGAGAGCAAGCGCCGGGCCTAAGAGCAGGTAGTCGAGACCACACAATAGGGCATAAGGAAAATTCTAAAGCGCAGCCGCTTGAATAAATTAAGGAAATAAGAGAAAGAGAGCCGACGACACGAGCAACGAAAACAAATAATATACAAAGGGTATATAACACGTAAATAATTATCACGCGAAAAATCGAATATCAAAATAATAGTGAACGTCTGATAAGCAAATTAAATCCAGACATAAGGAGTAGAGTAACGTCGTGAGTTTATCATTAAGAGACTATGGAAAATACGTATCATAAAATTAAAATCACGCGAGACTGATCCGCATAAATTCGGGCAAACGAGCTACACTGGTAACAATGAATACACATACATTGCCAATAAGCACACTAGTAGGAGATTTGAAAGAATACCAAAAAAGAAGGAGATGCGCATCCAAACAGTGAGTACACGTGTATATATAACATCAGAAGGAGAGCCTTTTGAAAATTTGCCGAAGAAAGAACCACGCTTCCGAACTGCGAGCGCCGACACATTTACAGCACAGCAGGAGGGCTTCGTCTTATGAAGGAGAAGGCAAGCGCTCGAACAGCAAGCGCACGTGCACTTCCAACACCAATGAGAAGACAACACCGAGGTCGTGAGTGCAGAAGAAGACGAGAGTAGACGTGAATTTCGTCGTCGCTACAAGAAGACGGCATATTAATGAGCAGAAATAGGAATCCTAGACCACTTGCACTCGTGTATAGATATACGAAGTCAACGGCGGCGACTCTATCCACAAAAGAGGAAATACACTCTACAGGGGAGCAAGGAAAAAAAACCCATCGTCGCTACAAGCACAAAGGAATGCCTTTTAAAAAATGCCTACAACAACAAGTCTAGAGAGACCATAGAAGGAAATATGCAGCGTTTAAGCTCTCTGATTGGATGTACTATTCACGAATGTTCACTACTACCTATGTGCGTAAAGGGTATCGGTGAGGTCGATTTCGAGTATATAAGGCCCTCGTCCGCCGGGCTAAAAGGAGTCTCTCTCACAAGTTCGCCACGCGAAAGCTCTGCCCGAGCTAGGATTCATTTACGGTAAAGTGCGCGGAAGCTCTGCCCGAGCAGAGTCCGGGTCCGCGGATTTTTAGTAAAACTTAGAGTTCGATATATTAACATTTGATAAAGTTTAGAGTTTTGTAAATGTTGAGTCACTATATAGTTCCTCTGTACGGACAGAGTCGGGTCTGCATAATCGAGTCGGGACAATAGAGTCGGGAATCAAGAGTCAGGTAACTGCAGTCGCGA
>CM053170.1:53795174-53827026 GCA_012977825.3 Pteromalus puparum
GTTTTGTTTATTTTCAATATTGCTTTTAAACGCATTTTCAAGCATTTAGGAGGTTATGTGATCGGAAAAACAATAAATTATTTATGTGACTTCAGTAAATACGCTTAAAAAAATTTCCTTATGTCCTTTAGTTTTATAATTGTAGACTTTTAGGTTAAAATTTTGCAAGTACAGGGCATATTTTGTCGAGCGTTCATCATCTTCTAGCACAACTTACATCTTTACATCGAACGCCATGAAGCGCGTTACCGAGATTTTGATTTTTTCTCTGCCAGACACCTGAACATCGTCTACCGGAGTCCCAGGTGACAGGCTTATAATCTTCAAGCACAACTTACATCTGTGTATTAAAAGCTGGAATGCTAGTAAATAACAGAGTGCTCCTCTTCTTTAAGACCTTGATAGGCTATCCATAAGCCAAGGCTTCCATTCATTGCGTGACGATTGTGTATCCAAGCGTTTGTAAATCATTGACCAACATTGTCCAATTGGCTTTCTAATGGTAAATGGGTGGCTTACGTTTCTACCAATGTTGTTCTGTATAAATATGAATGTGATTTGTATCTTTAAAATTTAAAGGGATTATTATATTCTGTTTCATGTATTTGTATGAAATCTTCGAATAGAAATGGATGTTCATTATTGTGTAAGAAGGAAACAAACCCATTACCCAATGCAAAAGTACACATACCGTTAATTGAAATTTTTAATTCGGGAAACTCCCGCCAGTGCTAGTCATAAGTTAATGGGAAACTTGCATAAAAAAATCTATTAGGTCCGTCGTGTAGAATATCGAAAAATAATCGATACGTATTTTTTCTTCTTTCAATCAAACGATTATTGACAAAGGTACAGCGGGTTGAAATATCGTGTGACGTCACTGAATCTGACGATATAGATATACCATACACAGTCCGAATCAGTGACGTCATACATTTCAACTCTCTACATCTTTGTTAATAATCGTTTAATTGAAAAAAGAAAAAAAACGTGTCGATTATTTTTCGATATTCTATCTGACGGACCTAATGAATTTTTTCATGCAAGTTCCGCATTGGGGATATCCAGAGCCGACAAGCATGCGCTGGACGCGAGTGGCCGCGTTTTGATATAGAGCGCATGCGCGTCGGCCCTAGTTAACAAGCGGCCGGCACTGGCAAAAATTTCCGGAATTCAAAGTTTGAATTGACCGTGTGTGTACTAATTAACAGTGTTTTAGAGGTAATAGCTGAATGGCAATATTGGAGGGCAATTAAGGAGCAAGAATTAAGGGGCAGTAATTGAGGGGCACTAATTAAGGAGCACAATTTTTGAATCGGCAGCGGCGAAGCTTTTTTGATATTATAGAGAGACTACAAAATCTATAGTAAAGAATTCTAAAATCTACATTTGAGACGATATGCATTCAGAGGGAAAATTAAGGGGGAAAATTGAGGGGGAAAATTTAGGGGGAAAATTGAGGGGGAGAATTGAGGAGGAAAATTGAGGGGGAGAATTGAGGGGGAAAATTTCTGAAGCGGCGGCGAAACTTTTTTTATAATATAGAGAGATACTTGAAATACGTATATTAAGGTTTGTAATTTTTTTAAATTTGAAACAAATTTTTTTATTAACTTATAGATAACTTTTTTTAAATGAATTCTTTTTCAAATTCCCACATTCATAACCTTAATATATGTATTTCAATTATTTCTATTAAAGTAGAAGTGCCCTTCGAAGCCCAAATCTGAAGTAAGTCTGCGGTAGCTGTCAAAATGAAAATCATGAATTCTGGGCTTCGAAGACTTGTTGTACCTGGTATATGACATTTACAGACATTGTTTTTGGTTTTGTACAATGTTTCTAAGTGTATAATAGTGTTTAAACAATTTTTTAAACAATTTAACATAAATATTAATACAAAATTCAATTTTTTAATTTTTTGACATTTTAAGGTGTATCCGTCTCCTTAATGATAATCCTCTGCCTTACCTCATTTCTAGCCATGGTAGCAGACCGTTGGTTGATATTTCATCATATCTTCTATACTGACTCTCGAGTCGTATAGAGATATTAAGTGAAAAAGTGAGGTTAAAAGCCACGTGGTGTAAGAAGATTTTCAAAGAAGAAAAAATGAGAAAAAATAACTCTTGAAGGAAGAAAAATATTGGCAAGGACATAAACGAGAAATATACAGCTAAATAATTAGAGGAAAAGTTTTGAGGAAAATCGTAAAACGTGGGATGCACACGGATTAAAAAGTGAATCTGAAACACGTGATCGAGTGCAAGCAGAGAACACTTAAGTTTATGGACAACGGTGAGACATCGGAAGTCGTGAAAATTGAAAAGCAAGATTCCGAACACGAAGGAACGTTCAAGAACATAGAAGAAGTAGAAGAAAATTCTGAAGTTGAAGAAAATTCCGAAGTTGAAGAAAAATTTGAGATTCAAGTAGACAAAATGGAGAAGAGAGAATTTGCTATACCAGTGTTCGACGGGGAGGATTACAGCATGTGCAAAAAAAAAATAATGATGTTTCTAAAATTGAAGAAGTGCCATGAAGTAATAGACAAAGAAAAGCCCTCAACTGGAGCAAGCGAAACATGGGATGAAAAAGATCTAAAAGCGATAAACATTATTTATTGTGCGATTCCGAATAAACAATTAGAATTTGTTTGTGAAGAAACAGCAGCCTATGGGATAATGAAGAAACTAGACAGTATGTATTTGAAAGAATCTACAGTTGGAAAGACTAAGATTAGAAAAATACAGTGACATGTCTACGTTTTTCAGTGATTTTGAAAAATCAGTAAACGAATTAAAAAGTGCCTGTGCATAGGTAACTGAAAAGGAAAAATTAAATTGGTGATCTGATTGATACTTTAAAAGAAGAAGATCAGACAGCTGATTACGTGAAAAATAAAATCAAAATTGCCGAGATGAAACACGGCAATGAAGACTCTGAAAGAAAGTCAAACGTCTTCGCGACAAGCAAAGAAAGATGTTACAAATGCGGAAAAACCGGGCACTTCGCAAGAGAATGCAAAGATGGCGGTCAAGCAGCGCGTAGCGGTGGAACATGGCGAGGTTCAACACGTGGCCGCGGTAGCAGCAGAAGCAGAGGCGAAGGGAGAAGAGGCAACTACGGCAGAGGGCGCGGCAACTTCCGACAGCAACAGCAAGGCGCCAGTACGAGTCAACCGAGTGGGTCCGACGTCAGCGCCTGGATAGCAACAGCGCATGTGGCGCGAAATAAATAGATTATAGGTAATTAAATAAATTGGTTGCTCGATAGTGGTTGTTCAGACCACATTGTAAATGATGATAGTTATTTCGAAAACTGCATTGTTTTAAAGAAACCGGTTAAAATCTATTTAAGAGATAGTAGTGAGTTAGAAGCAACTAAAATCGGGAACGTTGTAAGTTATTTCAGAGCATTTGAGAAAGAAAACAAAGTAGAAATGAAAAATGTTTTATACGTAAAAGAAATGAACACAAATTTGATTAGCTACGCGAAATTGACAGATACGAATACGATTATATCTAAAGGAAATATATCTAAAATAATTGATGAAAAAGATTGATTAATAGCTGTAGATTATAAAGAAAATCGTACATATAAAATCACGAGTAGATTGCAAATTGATCAAAAGACTGTAAATAGTACTGAACGAAATGGAGTGAGTAACAAAGAAAAATGGCATAGAATGTTAGGGCATGTAAATTTTGACTATCTAAACATTTTGAGTAAGCAACAGTTGTTGACAGGTATTCCAATTGAGTTTGAATCGGAAAAATTAAAATGCAAAATATGCATAGAGAATAAAATGCATAATATATTGTTTAAGAACAATAGAACAAGAGCGAAAGATATCTTAGAGATTATACACACTGATGTATGTGGTAGCTTCAAGACCCCGGGTCCGAACGGAGAAAAATATTTTGTTTCGTTTATCGATGATTACAGCAAAATAGCCAAAAATGACTACATTAAATCCAAAGATAAAGTGTATGATTGTGTGATAAAGTATGTAAATGAAGTAGAAAATTTAACGGGAAAAAGAGTAAAAACAATACAATGCGATAATGGTACAGAATACCTAAACAATCGATTTTTTAAATTCGCAAAAGAAAAAGGTATTTATATAAATAATTGTCCAGCGTACGTACATGAGTTGAATGGTACTGCTGAAAGGTTTATTCGAACAATTATGGATATGGCACGTTGTTTATTATATAACGAGTTGCCTTGTGTGCACTCGTTACGTCCCTCTCTCACCTATATTATATGATCATACTATAATAAACATTATATCTGTAAATATTTTTGTGTATAACATTCCTTTCAGCAGCAGGTAAGTGAGAGGAGCAGACAGCCATAACACAGAGAGAGAAAGAGAGGGAGAGAGATAGCACTGTTCACGCGGTCGCGTCTCGTGCCGCGACACTTAGGAGTTTACCGCCGTACAGTACAGTCGTGCCGATACTGTGTCTTCGTCTCCGCAGCTACGCTTACTTTAAGCAAGATAGATCCGTGCGTGCGTGCGTTCGACTTCGTGAGGACTGCTACAGCGTCCTTGACCAGGAACTTCGTGTGTTGCTGGAATCAACCTGCTGCTATTCAGCACCGCGTGTCCGTTGGTTTGCCGCTTGACTTCTACCTTCACCCCGGCCACACACGAGGCTTTGAGGCGTCCGTCCTGCTGTCCAGCGTCGGGCCCTGGTCATCCGTCCTGCGCCGCTCCGGTCCAAGCCACGAGGCATTTGTCGAGCTCCACGAAGCACATCTGTAAGTACCTGCCCGATCGCAATACTCTCTCTCTCTCGGCATTATTCGCTCTGCTCCGTCTCTCTTACTCCGCGCTGCATTTGTACTGATTTTTGAGTCTTTACATACAGAGAAACTTTGCTATTACTCGGCTCGTGTCACTTTGTTCCTGACTCTGTCCATTCCCATGCGATTCACTCATAATTTATCTCGCGAACTAGCTACGTAGCCAAATCACTCACGACGCCTCCGCGGGCTCACGTGCACGAGGACGTGCACGTACAGCAAACTGCGCTACGGGCCAGGCTTCGTACAGCCTTCAAGAAGCCTGCAACTAGCTGCTACATACTTTTCCTTTCGCTTGTTCATCGATCAGTGGATGCGCCACTGATCGTTTATATACGGATGCGGACCCCGTCATTTATTGATATCCCGGTCTAAAACACCGTTATAATTAGATGAGGCACAAGTAGACAAAAATCATTGACCAGAAATTGTTAGTGCTGCAACATACTTGAAAAATCGTACTTTAGCTAACACAATTGAAAAGAAAACTCCATATGAGATATTTTTCAGAAAAAAGCCAAATGTTGAGAACTTAAAGTTATACGGTAGTAAAGTTTTTGTAAGAAAGCCTGAACAAAAGAGAAATTCAAAATGGGATAAAAAAGCTGAAGTGGGAATTCTACTAGGTTACAGTGAAGTAGGTTATAGAGTTTTGCTAAATAATAGAGCACAGTTCATAGACATGTTGATGTAGAATCATATGAAAAATGTATTGGTCTTGATTATGACAACGAAAATATTTCTTCCCGTACTCCGACTCTCGAGTCAAGTAAGGGAAGTAAACATGAGTTCGAAAGCGAAATCGATGATGATGTATTTGATAGCGCAGATGAAAATGTAATTGTAGCCGAAGAAGAACAAACAAATGTAAAAAATAGTTTGGAACCGAATACTCCACGTCGATCAACACGTGCGAAAAAGAGTCCCATAAGATATCCGAAAAATAATGCAAATAGAGTATCCGTATATTATTGTAGAGTAGACACACCTTGTACATTTGAGGAGGCGATGCATAGCGATGAATGCGATGAATGCGATAGTTGGAAAAATTCTATGGACAAAGAAATGAATAGCTTGTATGACAATGAAACATGAAAACCAGTTGAGAAACCAAAGGGAAAAGAGATCCTAGAGGTAAAATGGATTTATACCAAAAAATCTAATGATATATTTAAGGCTAGGTTAGTAGTAAGAGGTTTCCAACAAACGAATGGTATTGATGACATATACGCTCCAGTAGCAAAAACGCAGACATTAAAAATTTTGTTTTCTTATTGTTGTCAATTCGAATTAATTATAGAACAGATGGATGTTGTTACAGCATTCCTCAATGGTAAAGTTATCTCAGAGGTATATGTAAATCAACCAAAAGGTTACCATGACGGAACGATCAAAGTTTGTAAATTGTTTAAAGCATTGTATGAACTACGAGAAGGTCCGAGAGCATGGTACGAATGTTTTAATGAATACTTAGCGAAACTAAAATTTAAAAAAAGCAATGCTGATAATTGCTTGGATACCTATGGAAAAGGAGATGATGTTATATATCTTTTGTTATATGTAGATGACTTATTGATCTGTTGTAAAAGCAAGAAAAAGATTCAAAGTTTGAAGAAAGTGCTAATGAATAAATTTAAAAAGAAAGATTTAGGAAAAATTAAAGAATATCTAGGAATAAATATTGATTATGACTACAATAAATGTTAAATGAAACTAAGTCGAACGAAATATATCGAGTCTCTAGCTGAAAAATATAACATAATAGATAGTAGATTGTACAGTACTCCTATGGAGACCAATTTGAAACTTAAGAAGTCTGAAAATTGCGAGTCAAATATTAAGTATAGAAACTTGATAGGTACTTTGTTATATATAAGTTCGAATACGAGACCAGATATAAGTTTTAGTGTAAACTACTTAAGTAGGTATCAGAATTGTTATGACCAGACTCATTGGAAATACGCTTTAAGAGTACGAAAATATTTGTATTTAACAAAAGACTTATGCTTCGTGGATGCAGATTGGGCTGGTTATATTATTGATAGGAAATCTACGTCAGGTTATGTTATAAGAATGTTCGAAAATGTAATTGACTGGAAGTCAAGAAAACAAAAAAATATTACTAAAGCGTCAACATACGCAGAGTATGTAGCATTATCAGAAGTTGTAAGTGAATTAGAATATATCAGAGAGTTGGTAAGAATATTCGGAATAATTGTAAAAGAACCGATAAAAATTTATGAGGATAATTCAGGTGCGATAAATATTGCTGAAAATGGAAATATGACAAAGCATTCAAAATACATTGCAATACAGTATCACACTGTACATGAGAGCGTAAAAGAAAATTTGATTGAAGTTTGTAAAATTGATACTAATGAAAATGTTGAGGATATCTTTACCAAGTCGGTGTGTGCGACGCTGTATATATTTGAAGACTTAGAATAAATCCACATTGTTATTAATGATAGGGGAGAGGGGGGCACGACGGGCACCCTAACTTATTTAACATTTTGTAATTCTCATGTTACACTAATAAAAAATGTAAAATGGTAGTTTCGTAGATGACCATCCAAAGAATTAAATATAATTTTGTCCGGGTCAAAAAGTTTATTTATTTATTTCGGTAGTGCGGATGAAGTTGCCTATAAAAAAACCCATTTTGCCCCACCCGTGGGGCACGGTGGGCATGCTGGTGGGGCACGATGGGCACGGGTTTTCATGAAATATTTTCACATTTATAGTTTTATGTAAATAATCAAATGAAAAATTAATAAAATCAGAAGTACTGTGCATATATTTGATTGTATGAATGTATCGAAATGAAAAAATAGTGAAATTCGATTTTACAGCATTATGAACTTTTATAGGTTAGAAAACCACCAGATGACGCGCCGCGCAACAGATTTCGTGTGCTCTTCGTGCCCCACCTGGGTGCCCGTCGTGACCCATTTTTAATGCTTTTTCCGATTGTTAATGCACAATTATTAAGCACTGCCAGATAAAAAATCAAGCAAGGCCTGAAAGTTGGAAGTATGAACTATCGAATAGACTTTGTTTCAAACGGATCCATGCTTTTATCGTGTTCTGCCAGCTTAATGAAAAATGAAACCAACCTACTAATTAATTGGTAGGACTTTCTTTTTCTATATTATGTCTAGAGACAGAAACTAAACATATTTCTCTTAGATATTCATGAACATTTCCTTCGAAATATTTATTAATTGTTTAAATAACGAGGTGCCCACCTGACCCGCCATGCCCGCCGTGCTCCCCTCTCCCCTAATCCTCTGCCTTACCTCATTTCTAAACAACCACAAAAATTTCATTTAATTTGACTCGGTAATTTTTGAATAACAAATCGAAAACTGAAAAAAAGAGTTTTCTATGTCCAACGTTTACGAGAGTAAAAAGGTATAAATCAATCTTCAATTTTGTATTGAAAATTTTTTGATTTCTCATAACTTCAAAACTAAGCGATCAAACGCTAAAAAAAATTAGTGATTTATCGTGTGTGTGTGTGTGTGTGTGTGTGTGTGTGTGTGTGTGTGTGTGTGTGTGTGTGTGTGTTGTAACGTTGCAAAAAATTGCAGCGTTGCAGCGTTTCAAACAGCGCGAGTCGTGGACCGGGGTGGCAGCGGAGCGTCCCGAGGCCAAAAGTATGAATGTGGAGAATTTAAATTTATGTGTGTGTACTTTTTCTGCTTTCTATATTCCCGAGCGAGAGCGGTGCCGAGCGCTACAGTAGGTGCGAGAGAGAAAGAGTGAGTGAGAGAGAGAGAGAGAGAGAGAGAGAGAGAGAGAGAGAGAGAGAAAGAGCAGAGGAGGAGTTGCGACGTTGCCAGATCTACCCCAAGTTTGAGAGTACGGCAGAGCAGTATCCCGGAGCATTACCCTCATCTGCAAAGAAGCAGGGCCAGAAGAAGGCCGAAGAAGATTAGATTTAAAACTATAAGAGGGCTTATTAATGTTAACGCGAAAAATTAGTTGTAAGCGTGTATGTGTGTAAACGCGTTTAAAACGCGCGCGCTCATAGGGCCCAGTAGGAGGCGCGATGATTCGTAGATAGCGACGGCGCGAGTAAGCTAATCAGCGGCCTCCATTTTCGCAGGCGCAGGCCGCGAGCCCAAGCGAGGAGCTGCGCTCGCTCTCTTGCCTGCCAGCTTTGGTTTGGGACAGACGTGTTCATCAACGCTCACTAAATAAAGGTTAGTTGGTTTTTTCCTTGAACATTTTCCTCGTGGTCAGGCGTGTCGTCGGAACTCCTGGTGGAGACGGAAATTTAGTGTATCTCAATTAATGAGAAAACTGTGCTATAAAGGCGAATGAGGAAATAAATAAAGAAACAATCCTAGCATAAACCACTCGTGCTTGCATGATTTTCCCCTTTGTTCTACCTCACCTCCTGACTGAACCTACCCGCTCAATATAAGACCGGTTAAGCTGCAGGAATTTTGGTGGCGCGATTGTGCAGGCGAAAAGAAAAGAGACCTCGCGGTCTTGACGATATGGTCGTCTGACGCCCCATTATTAGTTAGAAAACCTACACAGTCGCCAAGCCGAAGGGAAAGCAAGGCTAGCTCGAGAAGCACGTGAACTGAGCAGCCTTTGTTTCAATTTAATTCAACATGTGTGTGTATACGTGTGTGTATATGTATACCGCATTATTATCGAATCCAGACTATGAATCTCTACAAAATTTGGCACGTATATCCTTTTTTGGATTTTGAATTCGGGAAAAGAAGTTAATAGTTATAAAGTGCATGCATCTAAACTCCCGAATCGTCAAAGGAATATCATACATCGGTACAGAACTTTTAGAAATCATGTAATTATCTTCCACTACTATCTTTCACTATTCATAAAGTCTATTTATAGTTTTGTGATATTCATGCTTGTTTTGTTGGAAGAGGGAGCTTCTAGTATAAATATCTCTTGTTTGCATTTGGCTCATTTCGGCTGCATCTTCTTAGTATTGTATAAAGCGGCAGCTACAAGACCGAGTACTAATGAAGGTCCGGGAAAACTGGCCTCTTTCTGATGGCGCGACAGCACTGCCAAGTCTGTTTGTACCACCACAGACCTAGCCGGGTCCTTTACGACCGGTCTTTGAGTCTTAGGTTTCTTCTGTCAAAAGGGGCAGAACTTCGGAAGGGGAAGCGAAGGAGAAAACTAAGAGCAATTGCTCTCAGAGAGTAAAATGTAAAATGTAATTCCGAGTTCTGTCTAAATCATTCAATTCAACCGTCTTCTCACTTTTAAATTCACGCGCATTTAACACGACTCTTGGCATTACAGGTTGCAGGTTTTGAGAGTTGATTCGAAACTATTGCAACCCGACGCAACGAGAGATATCACTGTTTTGACACGGTCGCAAGGCCCGTTGGAAGTCCGTGACTCTCCTTGTTTACAACGCTGACGCGATCGCAAGACCCGTAGGAGATGTTCCTAGCTCTTCTTGTTAACACACCACTTACACGCTGCACACGCTCATTCCACACCTCTATTAATATTTTTTAAATCTGTATTATGCTGTCAAAATTATCTTTTGAGAGAAGTTTTATGCCGCAAGGATATCCTTTTTCTTAGAGCCCAATAAATCTCTCTCTTGTGTCTCTAAAACAATTTATTTATTCACCATAATCCTACTAAATTAAGAATCTTGAAACATCAGGAACATTCCATGTTGGAGCCTTCTTGGCCCTTAGTTTAATGCAATTTTTTATAATTTGATCATTACAGCCTGTTGGAGTATTTCTTAAAAATAAAAAGTATACGGAAATATATCGCACGAGGCGGGCTATATTGTTCCATTCCACCTACAATAGAAGGAGAACGGTTATCTCAAATAAAAACATAGAAGATAACTTTAAGTCGTTAGCTGAGAGGTGTGCACTACTCTTGGTCAAATAAGTTACTATCTACATTAGGCTGCCTCAAAATGATGAAGGTATGAGTACGTTACCGCACAACCCTCGATACGATAGCCATGTTAGTTAGAAGGCACCCTGTTGTTTTTGAAAATTTTAAATTAATATTTAGAACCTCTCCCGAATTTCGATCTTTTTTATGTATTTTAACACAGGGTCATTTTCGCCACCTTTATTTAGTACTAAGATATGATGTTAATCAAATGATTGTTTGCCTACATATTTGTACGTGTATAAAGTATGCGTAGGCAATTTTTCAAGTTAAACAAATCAAAACTCACTTAAATATTGACTGCCAAACGTCATCAAAATCACTGATTTTTGGTAGCCCTTTTAAGGCAGTAGTGTAATGGAATCCTCAATTCCATTACGCACATGAATACGATATAATAGAAAAGACTATACACATAAACTCAATATAATAAAAGTAATTACACGCAAATACATACGTATACACTCATGACGCGCCGGCATCGGAGCAAATACATGCTGAGAAAAGAGACCGCACCCGACCAAAATAAACTAAGAAGCAGCAGCCAGTCTGCATCTAAGCCGTCTACCGTAAAAATGGCAGTTTCCAGAAAATTAACACAGACATTAGACCAGAACGCGAAACAAACAAGCTAATAAACGAACCTCATAAATACCGCGATACTCTGCAAACGATGACAGGCATAAAAATGAAATACACCAGGCGGACGATTTTGGATTCACAACCTGATTTATGACCTTTCTAATTTAAAACAATCGGGAAAGCCTCACACGCGCACTCTCAAAAAGAGTGCAGGTGACGGAAAGCAGCGGGAGAGCAAGTTACGGACTCGATTCCCCAAATTAGAAGTAATAAAGCTAAGTTTTTATGAGTTGACCTGTCACAGCTCCATTAGAACGAGAGTCGTAAGAATACTTCATATTAACCTCTCCAAAAAAGGGAATGAGGAAAAATACAAGAAGCTAGTATATAAAGCCCGGGAGGAAAGGGTGAGCATCCCCAGTCTGCATCTAAACTCGAGTCAATATCAAACTGCTGCCAGTCGCCAGACCATCACCAAGAAAAGGTCTAGTAGTGAACGAGTAATACTAGTGAGCATCGAACAAGTAAAGTTCCCATAGACCAGAATATCGGGGGACTTAGACAAAATCGCCAGTGCACATAGTGAACAGTTACACACGTGCTCACGTCATCAAGACGTCATCTCATCACGACTATCCTCTCATCTCGGAAAGAAAACAGACGCATCAAGGCGCCCATCTGTCTGTACCTGCTTGCCATTGAGGAGAGAAGCTGAGAACCGACGGCCCATCGACAGCCCGACCGCACTGAACCACCGAGGCAAGGCTCCAAGGCGCCAAGGACCTACAGCTACAACCTCCTGCTGGCGCGCATCTTCAAATACACACACACATACTTACATATTTAAAGGTACTTTTCTCTACTTTTATTTAAGTTAATAAACGTAGAAGTGTTGTAAGATTCTAACCCTGTGTAAAGTGATTTCGTTGTCCGGCTCCCTTTCCCGGAAGGCAGTGACCGCGTCTGCGGTAGCCAAAAGGGATTTCCTTCAAGACTAATAGTAACTTAAGATAGCAACTCTACACCACGTAAGTATATTGGTGGGTTGCGCTCATTCGGACGTAACAGTAGATATATTTTGATTTGGCTGCTTAACTCGTGAAATATTATTTAATTCCTTGAGAAACTAATTTTTTCGGAATTTTGGTGAAATTTCAATAATAAACCAGTATAACAGCCGCTTGAAAATAAAAATTTTTCTTCGAAAGGTAGGTCAAGTTGTTATAAGCCTTTCAAATGGAGACTGCAAACGGAAAAACCCCGAACAAGTGGAAGTGAACTCAAGCCGGGGTCTTTTTCCCTTTCTACCTGGTGTTGACCCTTCTGACGGTTCCAAGCCCCGGTACGGCCTAATCCTACAAATTACGGTTGCAGTTATAAAACACTACTTTGCACTTAAAAATAATATTTTTTAATTTATTCTATTCAATATTAACGAAAATAACTGACATATTATTTACAAATAACGTTCAGATAAGACAAAAATTAACACATATATCGAGCCAATTTTATAACGATTTGTTTTATAAATAATACATATTTGCGTAAACTTTCATGTAATACGATTTATAAATAATTTTTTTAAAGTATTTTTTTGCAAATTGTTGTTTTCTAAGTTTGAATTGATAAATCAAAATGGATTTACTTTATTATTTTCGTGAAAAATATTACTTCAGGAAAAGATAAAAGTCAATGAAATAGTAGTGATTTTTTCAATTTTTTATTGTTTTATTTAGATTAGTAATATTTACGAACTTATATTTTTATAATTATTATTTGTAATACTTATAATTATTTATTGAAAATATACTTGGAAAAAGATTTTTTCAAAGTTTCTTTCGTACAATTTGTTGAAGTTTGCCTGAAATGATTAATAACTTTTAGAATATTTTGTTTTGACGTATCATCTTTCGATAAAATTAGATTATATTCGGAGATGAAAGCGATCGCTCGTTCTGCACGATCATTTACAACTTAACTTGCAAACTCTTAAGGGGACAAAAGCCACTTTTAAACACTGAAAAATAAAATTCTTATAAATAATTACAAAAATAAATTATAATTGTTCTATAATTTTTATACTAATATTAGGTTATATTATCTGTATTTTTACCATGGTAAATCCATATTAGCACCTACTTACCCATGGTGACTCTCCGTATACTGTTTTGAGCATTTTGGCACTGTCCGTAGGATTCCATGTGACCACGTGGTTTGATTGGGCTAAAATTTTAGGAGCATGCTTTGTACACTTATACTTTTGCTATCAATGAAAGGATTTTGATTTGAATGCTTAGAAAATCTTTTATGAAAAAAATGTGGCATAAAAAGGTTAAAAAAAGGCCAAAAATTAAGTATTTTCATTGTTAAACATACGCGGTTTTGTTGTATTTACTGTTGAAATCAGGATTTTTCCACCATACAGCAGCGCCACATCGGCGTAGCAGTGGCGTCGCTCGACAGCCCATTAAAAAATCAATAGAAATCGATAAAAATAAAATACTGATTTTCAGTTTCTTCTGGCCTCTCACATGTTGTGTCATCTGAGTCACTTGAGTTGCTATTTGATGATATAATAACAGTGTCCAAATTTCCTTGAATGCCGCTCTTACGCAGAGCAAGTAAGAATTTTCTGTCTTTTTCAGTTTCAAGAAAATCCATAGCTTGTTCGTGTGCTATATCGAATGAATTATCCAGTTCCTTCTTAAATTCATTTACTTTTTTACGTTGACTTTCACTTTAGCCATATTTATATCTATGCTCTTCTTTCCTATATTCTTTGAACAATTTAATTACTTTTTCTGTTACATGCTGTTTGTTTTTGTTTTTATTACAGCATAATCCCAGAAAAGCATAATTTCTTCGTAAACGCACAGCTTTGTTTCTATGAGTGTCTTGTTGTTTGAATAATTATGATATAAAAAACATTGTAAGACTTGTTTTTTAGACGGCAATTTATTTCCGGAAATTTCTGGCTCTTCTTTTTCGATAAGCCACCTCGAAAAGTTTTCTGCCATTATGATCCGAGATAAATCGACAAAATAATGACGCTATTTACTTGTACTTGTTCATACTTATAAAAACTATACTTGTATTGCACTTAGCACTGTTAAATTTTTTTCAGATGATTTGAATTCTTACTATATTTGCACTATAAAGAGAACAAATATGAAAATAAGTTTTAATAATAAGATAGCTATGAAAGACGAGGTTCACCCGGACACGGTTTTCTAACACCACTCCAACACAACGAACTGTTCGCACAGCAAATGCAGTACTAGATGGCAAAATAGTATAAGGCAATGTAGTATAAACAACTACACCCTAAACTGAACGTCCGCTAAAGGGAGCAATCATAGAAAGTTTGGCAAATGAACGTTTGAGAAAGTAAATTATACACGATAACTATCCGCTTAACCGTAGAAACTTTAAGTGAGTAATTAAATTTTCGACACCCCGTGTGCAAACACCGCTTTGCACACGCTGCGCAGCAAAAACGTGTGCTAAATGAAGCATCGCACGCGTCGTGTTAAAAAATACGATTCGATACATGTGCGAAAATCTGAATTCAGCCTTGGGTGACCGTTTGTGAACGAGCGAAGCGAGTGAAATCAGATACTAGTGCGATAATGTGAAGGCTACTATTCAGTCTAAATTCACATTATCGTACTAGTATCAAAATATACTATTTTTTTATCATGAAAAAACGTGCATATTTTAATGCATAAGTACTGATTAATTAATGCAGGTGTAGATATTTTTTTCAAAAATGGATTTGCTAAGTGAAATAAAATTTTTGATCTCGTTAAATTTACTAACAGAAGCCGTAAAATTACAGTTAGGCGTCAAAATAAAAAAAAAATCATTTAGTTAACAATAACTTAGATATTAAACATAGGATAAATTAATACAGAGAAAAAAATAAAATAATATTAATAGCGAGAATCCATGTAGACATACTTTATGTAAATTTGCAAATATTGACGGATTTTTACTATTCAAAATTTGACATGTTTATTTTGAAGTACAGAATATTAATAATAATATAATATTTATAAATATTATTATTTTTAAAATTCAACATTTTCAATGCATTTTTAGAGTTTACGATTGCAACCCTCATGAAGCGGATTAACGTTTATTGAGGTTCAGGGCCGTCTTTCCGTGCGAAGGCGACCCTGTGTGAAGGCTTGGCAACAGATGTGGCTGCTAAGAGAAAGTATCGCACACAAATAGCCCTTCTAAAAATATGATATTTTTGTTTTTTCAAATCTAAGTTAAAATGCGCTGTAAAGTTAGCACTTGCTTTCCTACCTCGCTTCTGAAGTGGGACAACAGTTGCAAATCGCTCGGAGAGGTTATAAATATTAATTTAAAATTTTCAAAAAAAACAGGGTGCCTTCTGACTAACATGGCTATCGTATCAAGGGTTGTGCGGTAACGTACTCAAACCTTCATCATGTTGAGGCAGCCTAATCTACATGCTATACGTGCATGGTGCATGTACAATAAAAGTTTGGTACACGAAAAGGCAGTAGTATAGTAATATTAATTAATTCAAAAATCATTTTACCTTGTGAAGACATTCTCGGCAACGTCGACGATTTGATAGCTGGCTTAGTAGGTTTTGAATCCGCTAGTGAAACAAAGTAATATTCATTGAATATAGGTAAATTTGTAATATTAGCAAGAGTTTAATCCATTCCTTATGAGACAAAAGAATTCAATACAATTATTAATAAAATAGTGTTGTTACTATTTTTATTAATTGATTTGATGTAATCGTTTGTTTGTTCTGAATTCTATTTTTAGAACAAGTGCGCGATGGTGCATAAGGCAGGGCAGCTATATATATATATATATATATATATAATCATTATTAATAGTTTACAAGCGAGCGGCCCCCATTATTATTTGCAGAAAGAAATATATATATGGGTTATTCTCTGTCAAACGGACACCTTTCTACTCTGCCCACTTTTCTGTTCATAGAAAAAAATCATTTCTGGGCTAAAAATTTAGCTTATTATATCTACTTTCTATTGTCGTGTGGCTTTTTTGAAAATTTCAAAATGGCGGACGAGTACAACTCTAATAGTACACAAATATCACTACGGGATAGCAGCAAATGTCCTTAAAACTTGCTGGAGCAGATAAAAAATGAGAAAAAAACTTATTCCTATGTATTTTTGCCCGCTGAACACGAATACACCATTTTTTCTGGCCTATGTAGTCCCCGTTCTTCCATAACCTCAAAAAATACTCCAAAAACACAGATGCAGGTGTGGGGTCTTATGGTGGGGGTAACGAAGGGTCGCAGTGACTTTGGGGCTCACGTGTGAGGTCCCGCGCATGGGGTGGGGGGTTCGCGTGCATTAAGGGCCCTCGGGAGTATGGATATAGATATACAATAAGCGAGAAAAAAAGCGGTACCTTCCATCCCAACTTTTGAATCAACCGGTGCTCCGATGACGCTGAAAATTATGTATGTAATTCTTTGTTATACCCTTTCTGCGGGGAAATGAGCTTATAAGCTTTTGTTGACTCTATACATTACAAAATGTGATTATTTAGTTTCTCCCTATTTCGAGGTTAGTATGAAAAACAAAAGAAACATGTTGCTTTTACGCTTCTTCCTGGCAGTTTTAAAATCGATAAATTTAAATAATCATTTTTGATACACAGGGCTCACGAAGGCTTAAAAGCCCGCTTCCCCGTAGAAAGGGTATATCAAACCATAACATATATCATTTTCAGCATCATTAGTGCAGCGGTTGATTCAAAAGTTGGGATGCAAGGAACCGCTATTTTTCTCGCTTATTGTATAGCTATATCATACTATCCCTTCTCATATTACAAGGCTCGAGTAGTCGGTATTAACGCTCAACGATTTTGAAAGGGTCCTTTTTTCACTTCACAAATTTTTCGCTCACTCGTGCTGGGTAAGGATGGAATTTCCAGTAGAAAGCTGATGGAGATATGTTGAGAAGTACAGACAATAGAATATAAAACACGTTTGTTTTTGGCAAGTGAAAAGGAAACTTCGTGTATGAACGCTTGTCGATTTGGAAAGGGCCTTCTTTTACTGTACGAAATTTTTGCTGCATTAACCTTTCGCTTACACGTGCTGGGTAAGGATGCAATTCCCAGTAAAGAGCTGATGAAGATATGTCGAGAAGTACATGCAGTAGGGAATAAGGCAAGTTATTTTTTTTTTTTTTTTTTTTTTTTTTTTTTTTTTTTTTTTTCAAGTGGAAAGGAAACTTTCCTGTGAGAGTGTTTGAGAGGAAAATGGGATCGTTGATAATACAAAGAGATTGTTTTGTAGACATTTTTCAAGATTTATTTAATTTTTAGTACTATTTATACAAAACTATTATAAATTTTATTATTTCTGAACATATTATGTTAGTACAATTTAGATTTTTTGCGCATTGTTTGAACAAAATCTATTATAAATTTCACCATGAAAAATATAGTGATGTAGTACAATCATTGCTAGAAAAACGATTCAAAATAATGCTCGTTAGATCACGGTCAACTGAGCCCTTTTTTGCTGTGGATACTTGTAACGCTCGACAGGTGTCGGTCCTCTACAGATGCGTGGCGGATGCTGCGAGAGGAGGGGATGCTTCTTTGAGACAAGTTTGATGGCACCGGAGAGGGGGGTTTAATGAGGCTCCGGAGTGACACACTAATCTTATTTTTAAAAAATCATCCCCTCTAAAACAGAGTGACATTTTCACCGACTCATTAACGTGATTAGAGGAAAGTAGCTACGGTGACACTGCTGCTGCTTGAGGAGGTTGTGGCGCGAAAAGGGTGTGTACGAAAATCTTAGACACCTGTGTGCGGAGAAATGTTGAGTGAGTCCTTAGTTTTCCTCTATCCTTCCGTCGAAAATAATCTTATGAAAATGTCTTCTGACTCTCTTTCAACTCTGCGTAGAGCGGTATTCCGTGTAGTGTGTGTAGTTATCACGACTAATGATGATGTTAATAATAAATCAAAGCGCTCGTGGCGTAGTGAAATAAAACCTCCTATTCCGCTAGTAGAAGATAATTACATAGTTTCTAAAAAATCTGTATGGATGCATGATATTCCTTTGACGATTTGAGAGTTTAGATGCATGAACACGACATTTGTAGGGAAGGGGTATCAGGGAGGTGGGGGTTAAGGTGGATGCCAAAAGGATAGGTATAAAAGTGCTGCATTTGCTGCCGAACAGTGCGGTCGATCTCTCTAAAATGGTTTTAGTTTGTGTACGTGACTCAACACCCTGACAAGCCTAGCTGGTTCCGCTGGACAATGTACCACAGGGCTTCACGTTTGAAAGCCGTATCAATGCGATCTTTGGACCAGATAATAGGTTCAATTTCGATATTGGTAAGTATATTTCTGAATAATTTAAGAATTAATATGATTGATGATTAATTAATAATTTTCATGTACTTTTTTACAGCATCACCACCAGTGATTGACCTGACAAACGTCGACTTCAGGACTCCAACACCTCTACCGCTCGTGATCGACATTGTGCTTCCAAACGCAGACTTCAGGACTCCGCTACCTTCGCCACCCATGATCGAAATTGCAAGTCCTGCCTCCGCGTCGTCATCGATCCTAGAAATCACTGATGCTGATATTGATATTTCGACTCTAATGAATTTTGGACTATTCGAGGAGTTAATGGATAATACTCCGACTTTGACTCAGGCCCCTGTGTGTGTGGAAGAAGAGATGTTTAATGTGGACTCTGTCTTGCGACAGATACCTTCGGTTTTTAGTGACAACCTAATGAATTACATCTTAAGGATGAGTACAGGTCACGTAGAGCAACAGCCGCAGCAGCAGCAGCAGTGCTGCGGGAAAAGCATTCAACAAGAAGAAATGCCCGCTGCAGAAGTTAGGCCTCATGGGCCAATTAAACCGATTGTGTATGATGCATTTGTCACGGCGGCTGTGCCGGAATACCGGGAAGAAATGCCCGCTGATCCGGCTGCAGAAGTTCAGCCTCATTTCTACGTAACTGTGACGGACGTACACCCGGAGTGTACAAACCGTCAATTTAGTCAAGATATGTTCCTTGATCATGCGGAAGCTGTCTCAGCGGCTGCGTATGTACAGTCTCAGGAGGATGCTATCCATGTGATAGAAAAAATTCAAGATGCGGTGGCGAAGGAGGGGTACATGTCAGTCCGCCCAACGCGCCATTCCGCCCAACTCATCTAAACTGTGGCGCTAGAGTCTCTGCAATGAGAGTATACGAGAGTGACATACTAGGCGCGCTAAGTTCAAACGGCTGCGGGAAAAGAACGTTAGTTTTATTTTAATGATTTAGTTGGGATTAGGCCCTGTATAAATTGTATCACAAAAATGTGCATATGATTGATATTTTTTTTTAAAGTAGTGAACATTGTAAAGTGTAAATTAATACAGCGAAGCAAAGGTACATACTTGCTAAGAATTCATTGATGGTTAATAACATTAGAGAATACCCTACACCACACGCCGCGAGTTTTACTGAGTGGGACTTTTTTTTTAACGCTAGCAGATAGAAGGGAGAAGCGCGAGACCAAGACACGATGTAACAACACATAACCTTATTAATAAACCAACACCAATTTATATCACGTGCCGCAAGTTTTAATGACAAAAGCTTTTTTAAATCTAAAACTAAAGCTTCCAAATCTACTTACCCCACGCGCAACGAGTTAAATAATGAAATACGCGGCACATCGTAAGAAGGCGAGCGAGAGCGAGATGAAAATCTAAAACTAACACCTCCAAACCAATTTACCCTACGCGCAACAAGTTAAGGAGGCAAACCACCTTTAAAATCTGAAACAAAAAATTGAACATTGGATTTTAATTTTAAAATATAATTAAAAAAGAGTTTTTTCATATAAAAGTACATGCAATAAACATTAAATATCTCAATTTTTAACCCATTTCAACATGATATGCCTCTCTGGCAAACCAGACTATATTCAATGACTTTTTTCACTGTCCGTAAGTTTCCAAGTGTACGCATGGTTCGATTGGGCTCAAATTTTGTGGAGATACTCTTTATATGTGTACTTTCAGTATGAACGGAGGGATTTTGATTTGAGCTAGTAGAAGTATATTTTTGTTTAAATAATTGCAATATTACACTATTGCTTTCCTCCCTCAGAGGAAGCTTGTAATAGTAAAATTTTCAGTTTTGCTAATACTTCGTGGAACACGCATTTGGAGGTGTTTTGGAGTACGAATCATAGCGTTTTTAAAAAATGTCCGTGCGGATGGCTGGTGTGTGTGTGTGTGTGTGTGTGGTGTGTGTGTGTGTGTATGTACGTAATACCCCATAATTTTGAACCATGTGACGGATCGTAATAAAATTTGACATGCATATATGTTTCTACTAATTCTGAATTTAGGTCATTTTTTGTTTTATGATTCTGACATTTTATGGCTATATTATAGCCATTTTTTCTATTTTTGAAAAAATATTTTTGGCTTTTTATAATGATATGATTTATACAATATATTCAACAATAGTGTATCTAAAAGAACATAAATTTGTCTACTTTTCCCCGCAAGATTTCTAGATTGACTGATCTGTTCATTTTTTATGATATAAAAGGTAATTTTTCGATAAACATATATAACTCAAAAATATATAGTTAAATGTTTTGAAAAAATTCATGACAATAAAAACAACGAATACTTACTAGTTGTAAAATTTTAAGCAATTTGGCGACTAGTTTTTGAGATAAAAATAAAAAACCAACAAAAAATGTTTTTTTATTGTCGTACGATTACGGGAGTAAAAAGGTTTTAAATTGAGTTGAAATTTAGGAAAAGATTTGTCTTTTGATCACTTCGGCTAGGTTCTCTTTGTAGCTTATGAAACATTTAGTTTAAAAGATATTAAGATTCAAATTCTTCAACCTCACCCTGTATACTTTGTGTGACTGACATTATTATTTTTGTTAAACCATGATGAGAAAGCTTAGTAATTTTGAGAGTTTCTCATGGTTTTCAAGGAGTTCACGGAGCTCTCATCCTATTGTATATCCACTTTAACCCCCAGCCCCTGGATACTCTCCCTACAAGTGTCTTCCTAACCTTATCCTTTTAGTATCGAATTAGTAGCGAATATTTTAAATAAAGAATGGAGTGATTGTCCCATGTAATTATCCTTCCACTAGCAGAATGGAGGAAGCTAAGTGCCAATGACTTGCAGCGTGTTTTTTCAATAATTTTATATCACTTTATAGGTGTTAAATAAATTCTACTGCTTCAATCAAAATCCCTCCTTCATACTGAAAGTACTCCTCTAACAAGCATCTCACAAAATCTGAGCTAATCCACCACGCGTTCCCTGTAATCTTACGGACAGTGAGCTAAAATCTCAAGAAAACAATATTTTGAGATATTTAACAATATTACAATTATGTTACATAAAATTAATACTTATCTAATCTATTTAAATCTTATCTCTCTTTTTCCAATGCAGTAGATAAGCGTATCCTTTAGTTGCATCCAATATTCTAGTCGGAGTGTGTCGAAACCACTCTTTTTTCTTGTAGGAGCTGAAATGCAAAAACAAACAAAATTAGAAATTTAAGTACACTGTACTTACACACTTAACTTAGTTAATCATACTTATCTTTTTTCGTCGTCACATAGACAAAGCATTGTTGTTTATACTTCTATAGTTGATATGCATCCACTCCACCTCACTGTCCTCGTGACAGAGACGGTTCATGTCAGCTCTGAAAAAAATAAAATAAAAAATTTGCATTTTAGAGAGATTTATTTATACTTATTATTTATAGAGTAAACTAAAATATATTTATTTATTTATTTATTTTATTAGATAAACGGGTGGTAAAAATAATTTTATTAATAAAGACCCTCTTGCAGAAAAATAATAAATAAAAATACATTCTTATTGCAACTAACTTTTATTTTATTAGACCCTCTTACAGAAAAATAATAAATAAAAGTTAGTTGCAATAAGAATGTATTTTTATTTATTATTTTTCTGTAAGAGGGTCTTTACTAATAAAATGGTAATACTTGTATTGTATTAAGTAAAATTGTAATAACTATTGTAATACTCGGGTAAAATTAACATTTATAATAAATACATTTATAATAAATACCTTAGTGGGCTCCTGCTGCATATGATTCCTCTGGGATTCCTTCTCGTGCTCTTCTTCTGATAGTCCGGGCCTCTAGCGTACTGTTTGATGTTTTTCTTTCTGCATGAAAGAGTCTGGCATCATCGCTCGTACTGTTCCAATCTACTGCTGCACATCCTGGACTGGTGTCAAACTTCCTCATAATGTTGAGAAATCCTGTGCGTCCATCATTGAAACAATTCACAGCTATATACACACCAATCTTGAGAACCATCAAGCCACTGAAAGTTGTCTTGGGTACTAACTTCCACATAGAGTTATTAAAACTTTCATTGGAGTTTTGCGTAAAACCTCCAAGGCACCTTTCTAAAAGTTCTGTCTTTGTTAAATCCTCGTAGATTGGTCGCACTTGTTCCATCACAATAGCCGGAATGCTGTTCGTATGTCTGAAACTAGTTCCTGTAACTCTTGATTTTTGCCATTTGCACCAAGTCTGTGACCCTGTAGGGCAATAATCATGTTGTGGCTTCTCATCAGTCGATTGGATGTGGAAGAAAGTTGCCCAGATTTCTCTATTCATTTTTTTAACGGAATCTGGATACTTCCTTATCGCCTTGCCATAATAAGCGGAGAGCTTGTCAATCACTTGAGCTGTTAATCTGCCTCTTCCTCCGATTGTTTTTCCATCAGCAAGCTTCTTTCCAGAGAGAGATTTCTTGAGGTTTCTCAGACGCGTACCCATCCTCTTCTGTACGTGAGCAATACACTCTCTCTTCTCAACCACAAATTCATCACCATATGGTTTTTTTTCACTCAATGATTTAAACACTTTTGAGTCCCCATCACCAATGTAGTGGTGGTATTTAACACCGTAAAGTCCTTCTGAACGTTCAAAAATTTCGCATATTCCATCCACTTCCATTTTTCCAGCACTACCTTGGTGGTTAGCAGTGCAAGAAGCTTCATGCTGTTCGTACCACTCCAGATATTCTTCCGATTCCTTCTTGCCTTCCCACTTAGACCACTGTTTGCAATAACTATTTTTTATTGCAACGTCTAAAACCTTGCCAGTCCTATTTCCTATGAGGCTAGCGAGTCCTTGCAGCGATGAAAAACCTTTCTTCCTCCATGACCCATCACCAGAAACGTCCAGTCCAGCACTGTTTGGTGGTGTAGCTTCTTTCTCTTCAAGTACGGCTCGCTTCATAGAGTCTTCTGCTACCTCCTGGCAAACTTTGATCAACTGCTTGATGATTTCGTCAAAAGCAGATTGAGCAACTGGCTTTAAAAAGTCCATAATGCCAGAAAATGTTGAAAGACCAGCGTGTCCATGGCCAAGTGCACGAGCAGCAAGAACAGACCTTCTGTTTACTGCCCACGCATTCGCTTTTGGTCCAACTTTCTTACTTGAATTTATAGATGCAATCTGCTTACACTTTGCACACACAATGTCAATTTTGAACCCGAAGCCCTGTACACTGGACTCACTAAATGTCACCTTGCCGTTGCACTGATTGCACACTAAAATGTTCTCAAGTGCAGGAAATAGAATGCTGATGTCAATAATTCTATTTCTTGTATCACTAATAGAGTCTGCGACCACTGTTGCACTTGCAATTTTTTTTGCACTGGTAGAGGGTCTTGGCCTTTTTGCTGGATTTTCCTGCTTCGTCAAAAATTCCCTTGGCCTCTTCTTAGATCTGCCCCTAGAGTACTTATGGTCAGGATGGGTACTCTGAAATCTTCCCTTGTTGTCCCTTGAAGACATTTTGCACAAATTTGACTGCACTACACACACACACACGCACACACACAAATTGTCCCACAAAACACACAAATGTAAACAAACAAATAGATTTGAAATACGAATTTGTTTAAACCTGTCTCTATTGAAACAAACAAATATCGTGTAATTTCAAATTTTTTTTAGCAATATCGGCGTGTAAATATCAGCTGTGTAAGTATCAGCTGTGTTTACCAACACGTACAAATAAGCTGTGTAAACAGAGTCAAATTTGAGCTACGTGAAGTAGTTCGAAAATTCGTTCGATCTCAGTTGCATGCGAGTTCCAATATCCGCCAATAAAGTGGTGGCGCTTCGAGCGTCAACTTTCGAATAAATTCCTATTTCATTTATATATATCATGACCGTCATAACATGTTTACATAAAAATCNAAACATTTATAATATGTTTTAAAACCGAATAAGATTATATATAAACAACTGTGTTATAAATCATTATAAACAATATATATATATATATATATATATATATATATATATTATAACGGTGTTGTTAGACCGGGATCCAGGAGAATGGCGTGGTCTGCATCCGAATATAAACGATCAGTGGAGCATCCACTGATCGACGAATAAGCGAGAGGAGGAATATGTAGCAGCTAGTTGCACGCTTCTTGTAGGCTGTACGAAGCCTGGCCCGTAGCGCAGTTTGCTATGCGTGCACGTCCTCGTGCACGTGAGCCCGCGGCGGCGTCGTGAGTGATTGGGCTACGTAGCTAGTTCGCGAGATAGATTATGAGAGAATCGCGCGGGAGTAGGCAGAGTCAGGAACAAAGTGACACAAGCCGAGTAATAGTAAAGTTTCTCTTTATGTAAAGACTCAAAGATCAGTACAACAGCAGCGCGGAGTAAGAGAGACGGAGCAGAGCGAATAATGCCGAGAGAGAGAGNACGCACGCACGGATTCTAAGAAGCACAGAAACGAGGAGGCAGTATCGGCGCGACTGCACTGCACGGCGGTAAGCTTCTAAGTGTCGCGGCGCGAGACGCGACCGCGTGAATAGTCTAGTTTCTCTCTCTCTCACTCTCTCGGACGGCGCCACACACACATACACGCAGCGCGCGGCTCTCTCTCTGTGTGTGTTATAGGTGTCTGCTCCGCTCACTTACCTGCTGCTGAAAAGGAATGTTATACACAGGAATGTTTACAGAGATAATGTTTATTATATCGTGATCATATAATATAGGGGAGAGAGGGACGTAACGAGTGCACACAAGGCAACTCGTTATATTATATATAATAGTAAAAATGGCTACTTTTTATATTATTTAACAAAATTTATTTCACATTTGGTCTTAGAAGAGAAAAACCGCTGCCAATTCTTTGGCACGTAGCTTCCTTCAACCTTATGTATCGCTTTAATATCTAAATTGCTTTTACTTCATATATAATACTATAAAGTTTTTATGCTTTTTCGTTTGATGGGTAAAATTATTTCGAAATAATTATATTACATAATCGATGCGTAACTGAAAATATTGTTTGTACAATTTGGTTGCGTTAAAATTTATAATGATCAGGGCGGCAATTATTGGCATAAAATAGTATATTGTATATTGCAACTAGGGGAGAAAATTGGCTTTTTCTAGCGAAGGTGAATAATAAATAAAAATCCGCGGCACATTGGCGGAAGGCTAGCAAGAGCGAACTGCAAATCTAAAACCAAAGCTCTCTAACCCCATGCGCAGCGAATTTTATAATAAAATACGCGCCACATCGATGAAGGCATGCGTGAGCGAGCTGTGAATCTTGAACTGAAGCTCTCCAACCGAGCTATCCCAAGCGCCGCGAGTTTTATAATAAAATACGCGGCACATCGATGAAGGCATGCGAGAGCGAGCTGTGAATCTTAAAGTGAAGCTCTCTAACCGAGCTAACCCAAGCGCCGCGAGTTTTAGAATAAAATACGCGGCACATCGAAGAAAGGCAAGCAAGAGCGAGCTTTAAATTTAAAACTGAAGCTCTCTAATTGAGCTACCTCATGCGCCGCGAGATTTATAATAAAATACGCGGCACATCGATGAAGGCATGCGAGAGCGAGCTGTGAATCTTAAAGTGAAGCTCTCTAACCGAGCTAACCCAAGCGCCGCGAGTTTTAGAATAAAATACGCGGCACATCGAAGAAAGGCAAGCAAGAGCGAGCTGTAAATCTAAAACCAAAGCTCTCTAACCGAGTTACCCCATGCGCCACGAGTTTGATAATAAAAATCCGCGGCACATTGGAGAAAGCCAAGCGAGAGTGAGCAGTAAATTTAAAACTGAAGCTCTCGAACACAGCTACCTGAAGCGCCGCGAATTTTCTAATAAAATACGCGGCACATCGAAGGAAGGCAAGGGAGAGCGAGCTGCAAATCTTAAACCAAAGCTCTCTAACCCTATGCGCAGCGAGTTTTTTAATAAAAATACGCGGCACATCGGAGGAAGGCAAGCGAGAGCGAGCTGTGAATCTCAAACCGAAGCTCTCTAACCGAGCTACCCCATGCGCCGCGAGTTTTATAATAAAATACGCGGCACATCGAAGGAAGGCAGGCGAGAGCGAGCTGTGAATCTTATACTGAAGCTCTCTAACCGATCTACCCCAAGCGCCGCGAATTTTCTAATAAAATACGCGGCACATCGAAGGAAGGCAAGGGAGAGCGAGCTGTAAATTTAAAACTGAAGCTCTCTAATACAGCTACCCGAAGCGCCACGAGTTGTATAATAAAATACGCGGCACATCGAAGGAAGGCAAGCGAGAGTGAGCTGTAAATCTAAAACTGAAGCTCTCTAACCGAGCTACCCCATGCGCCGCGAGTTTTATAATAAAATACGCGGCACATCGATGAAGGCATGCGAGAGCGAGCTGTGAATCTTAAAGTGAAGCAAGCCGAGCTAACCCAAGCGCCGCGAGTTTTATAATAAAATACGCGGCACATTAAAGGAAGGCAAGGGAGAGCGAGCTGCAAATCTTAAACCAAAGCTCTCTAACCCTATGCGCAGCGAGTTTTTTAATAAAAATTCGCGGCAAATCGGAGGTAGGCAAGCGAGAGCGAGCTGTGAATCTCAAACCGAAGCTCTCTAACCGAGCTACCCGAGCTGTAAATCTAAAACTTAAGCTCTCTTACCGAGCTACCCCATGCGCAGCGAGTTTTATAATAAAAATCCGCGACACATCGGCGGAAGGCAAGCGAGAGCGAGCTGCAAATCTAAAACCAAAGCTCTCTAACCCCATGCGCAGCGAGTTTTATTATAAAACGAAATGTTCAAGTACTTCGAATTTTATGTAAACGTGTTATTTTTAGTATTTTCATAGGAAATTTTTAGTAGAATACGATTCCGAAGTCAGAATGTTCAAAAAAAAATTTTTCGGCAAAGTTTTATGCAATATTCGAATACTACCTTTTTACTACATTTCAATAAAATTTGGTTATTTCCTATCTTATATTTCTATTATATTTTGCTTCCTTACTAAGGAAGCCTTGTAATAGTAATTTTTGGAGTTTGTGTAAAAACATGTGGGAAGCGTGTTTGATGAATTTTTAGTCGAAAAATGGTGTTTTTAGAAAATGTCCGTATGGATGTATGTGTGTGTGTGTGTGTGTGTATACGCCTGTTTCTCAGCTTCTACTTGGTGGATTTTAACCCACCAAGTCTCGTTTTCTTTGTTTTTGCTAGAAGATAGTGGGACGAAAATCAGTTTTTACAATTTATATACGCGTTTTTTTTTTATAGTGATTTTTTAGTTTCGAGATTTCAGTTTTTGCCAACAAACTTATCGGAAAAGTTAATAAAAGTAAATTGCTTAATATGTACCTGAAAGAGAATAAAATTGCCTATGTTTTTACCGTGAAAAATTTATATTATCGTTCGTTGTTCTTTTATTATACACCATACAGTGCAATTTTTTTAAATCGTTATAACTCAAAAACTAAATAGCGAATCATTCTAAAAAAATATATGATTATTGAAGGTAATTAGAACTATATACCACTTAAATTTTAAGTCATTTCATGGGGCAGATCCTGAGAAAAACATCAAAAACTGAAAAAAATCGTTTTTCTACGTGACGCGATAACTGGAGTAAAAAGGCAATAATCAAGTTCAAATTTTGGATTTAGTTAGCATTATATAGCACAATGATCCCTTTCTTTGGGATTTTTATAAAACCAGTTAGTTTCAAAGATATTGAGCTTCAAACTTTTGTTTTTTCACCCTGTATACTATGAGTCGTTTTTTCTACGTGATGCGATAACTGGAGTAAAAAGGCAATAATCAATTTAAAATTTTGGATTTAGTTAGCATTATATAGCACCTTGATCTCTTTCTTAGGGTTGTTTATGATACCAGTTAGTTTTAAAGATATTAAGTTTCAAAATTTTGTTTTCTTACCCTGTATACTCTATATAACTGAAAACTGTATCGCTTCGATCTCAGTTTCCATTAATGGATTTTAATCTATACTTAGACTCGTTTTTTGCTGTTTTTGTTTTATTAATTCGTTAAAAATAAGATTTTCAGTTACGCATGTGCGTATATTCATGGCGATTTTTCGATCACTGGTGATTTTAGATACGTTCCGCGAACTATATCCTTATCATTATATCTCGGAAACTAAATTTTTAACTTTTCGTTAAAACATCATGATTATCGAATGTTATTCTATAGATTACTTTAATTTTAAGTAGTCTACGGCAATTAAAAATTTTGAAATTTTTCAAAATTTTCAAAATTTTTCAAAATATGCTATGCGTCAAAGAGTTCTCAATTTCCTACTCCTTTTGCATGCTTAAAAAAGGGTATATTCATGCACGTATCATAAAAAGTACGGTGTTCAACAAGGGGGGAGTGGCTTTTTCAGACTCGGGTGATATTTTGAGCACCCGTGGCCGACTCGGGCGCCTACGGCGCCCTCGACTCCCACTCGTGCTCAAAATATCTAAATAATAATCTAAATATAAGAGCTTCAGTTTTAATTTTAATGCTCGCTCTCGCTTTCCTTTCCTCGATGTGCCGCGTATTTTATTATAAATCTCGCTGCGCATTGGGTAGCTGGGTTAGAGAGCTTCAGTTTTAGATTTACAGCTCGCTCTCGCTTGCCTTCCTCCGATGTGCCGCGTATTTTATTACAAAACTCGCGGAGCTTGGGGTAGCTGTGTTAGAGAGCTTCAGTTTTAAATTTACAGCTTGCTCTCGCTTGCCTTCCTCCAGTGTGCCGCGGATTTTTATTATAAAACTCGCGGCGCTTGGGGTAGATCGGTTGAAGAGCTTCAGTTTAAGATTCACAGCTCGCTCTTGCTTGCCTTCCTCCAATGTGCCGCGGATTTTTATTATAAAACTCGCGGCGCATGGAGAAGCTCGGTTAGAGAGCTTCAGTTTAAGATTCACAGCACGCTCTCGCTTGCCTTCCTTTGATGTGCCGCGTATTTTATTATAAATCTCGCTGCGCATTGGGTAGCTGTGTTAGAGAGCTTCAGTTTTAGATTTACAGCTCGCTCTCGTTTGCCTTCCTCCGATGTGCCGCGTATTTTATTACAAAACTCGCGGCGCTTGGGGTAGCTGTGTTGGAGAGCTTCAGTTCAAGATTCACAGCTCGCTCACGCATGCCTTCATCGATGTGGCGCGTATTTTATTATAAAACTCGCTGCGCATGGGTTTAGAGAGCTTTGGTTTTAGATTTGCAGTTCGCTCTTGCTAGCCTTCCTCCAATGTGCCGCGGATTTTTATTATAAAACTCGCGGCGCATGGAATAGCTTGGTTAGAGAGCTTCAGTTTTAGATTTACAGCTCGCCTTCGCTTGCCTTCCTCCGATGTGCCGCGTATTTTATTATAAAACTCGCAGTGCTTCGGGTAGCTGTGTTCTAGAGCGTCAGTTTTAAATTTACTGCTCGCTCTCGCTTGCCTTTCCTCGATGTGCCGCGTATTTTAATATAAATCTCGCTGCGCATTGGGTAGCTCGGTTAGAGAGCTTCAGTTTTAATTTTAATGCTCGCTCTCGCTTTCCTTTCCTCGATGTGCCGCGTATTTTATTATAAATCTCGCTGCGCATTGGGTAGCTGGGTTAGAGAGCTTCAGTTTTAGATTTACAGCTCGCTCTCGTTTGCCTTCCTCCGATGTGCCGCGTATTTTATTACAAAACTCGCGGCGCTTGGGGTAGCTGTGTTGGAGAGCTTCAGTTCAAGATTCACAGCTCGCTCACGCATGCCTTCATCGATGTGGCGCGTATTTTATTATAAAACTCGCTGCGCATGGGTTTAGAGAGCTTTGGTTTTAGATTTGCAGTTCGCTCTTGCTAGCCTTCCTCCAATGTGCCGCGGATTTTTATTATAAAACTCGCGGCGCATGGAATAGCTTGGTTAGAGAGCTTCAGTTTTAGATTTACAGCTCGCCTTCGCTTGCCTTCCTCCGATGTGCCGCGTATTTTATTATAAAACTCGCAGTGCTTCGGGTAGCTGTGTTCTAGAGCGTCAGTTTTAAATTTACTGCTCGCTCTCGCTTGCCTTTCCTCGATGTGCCGCGTATTTTAATATAAATCTCGCTGCGCATTGGGTAGCTCGGTTAGAGAGCTTCAGTTTTAATTTTAATGCTCGCTCTCGCTTTCCTTTCCTCGATGTGCCGCGTATTTTATTATAAATCTCGCTGCGCATTGGGTAGCTGGGTTAGAGAGCTTCAGTTTTAGATTTACAGCTCGCTCTCGTTTGCCTTCCTCCGATGTGCCGCGTATTTTATTACAAAACTCGCGGCGCTTGGGGTAGCTGTGTTGGAGAGCTTCAGTTCAAGATTCACAGCTCGCTCACGCATGCCTTCATCGATGTGGCGCGTATTTTATTATAAAACTCGCTGCGCATGGGTTTAGAGAGCTTTGGTTTTAGATTTGCAGTTCGCTCTTGCTAGCCTTCCTCCAATGTGCCGCGGATTTTTATTATAAAACTCGCGGCGCATGGAATAGCTTGGTTAGAGAGCTTCAGTTTTAGATTTACAGCTCGCCTTCGCTTGCCTTCCTCCGATGTGCCGCGTATTTTATTATAAAACTCGCAGTGCTTCGGGTAGCTGTGTTCTAGAGCGTCAGTTTTAAATTTACTGCTCGCTCTCGCTTGCCTTTCCTCGATGTGCCGCGTATTTTAATATAAATCTCGCTGCGCATTGGGTAGCTCGGTTAGAGAGCTTCAGTTTTAATTTTAATGCTCGCTCTCGCTTTCCTTTCCTCGATGTGCCGCGTATTTTATTATAAATCTCGCTGCGCATTGGGTAGCTGGGTTAGAGAGCTTCAGTTTTAGATTTACAGCTCGCTCTCGTTTGCCTTCCTCCGATGTGCCGCGTATTTTATTACAAAACTCGCGGAGCTTGGGGTAGCTGTGTTAGAGAGCTTCAGTTTTAAATTTACAGCTTGCTCTCGCTTGCCTTCCTCCAGTGTGCCGCGGATTTTTATTATAAAACTCGCGGCGCTTGGGGTAGATCGGTTGAAGAGCTTCAGTTTAAGAATCACAGCTCGCTCTTGCTTGCCTTCCTTCGATGTGCCGCGTATTTTATTATAAAACTCGCTGCGCATTGGGTAGCTAGGTTAGAGAGCTTCAGTTTTAGATTTACAGCTCGCTCTCGTTTGCCTTCCTCCAATGTGCCGCG
>CM053170.1:53836260-53943639 GCA_012977825.3 Pteromalus puparum
TCTTTCTCTCTCTCGCATATCTCTTCACAATAATTACCGCACTTTTATTATTCTGCATTGCACTTAATGCTTATATTAACGAGTCGCCCCTTTTCATACTTTCTATCCCTCGCTCAGCAATTGCCATGCTCTCGCCGTTAAGATCAGAATAGTTTCTCGGCGTCTACTGGAGGCTGTTTCCAGAAAGGAATCGCGAAAGTAGGCAGGTACCGACGGCGCTAAGCTTTGTGTATTGAGCTTTGTCTCCGCCCGTACTTATAAAGATTTACAACCCGTAGAGTTACTGTCCGGTAACAACTATCATAAGTTTAGGACATAACAACGGTCAATTCAATACCCAACGATAAAATATCACAAATATCTTTCCTTATCTATATTTTTTCATCAGCTTGTTCTCGCAGACAGGCAGACGATTTTTAAGATCGTGAAACTCAAGATGTTCAAGGAAATGGAATTTATTTCTAAGTGGTTTGAGAAGGGTTAGCAAGATTGGGATTATACTGAATACCTTTTATAAGAAGAAGTCAAGGGATTTGCGTGTTGTAATAAAACTCCTTTCGACAAGAAAGCGATCTCATTAATACAAAGAGAACAACCGATTTTTGATTATTATGAAAGGGCTGTGCCAATTCATGAGATCGAAGGTACTTCGTATTACAATCTATTAAACAAGCCGATAGACGTAATGACTTCTGACGTAAGTTATCCTAAAATTATCGAAGAGTTTAGGATCAAAACGTACAAGCTTCTTTACCCGCTGTATCACAAGTGGTTGCGGATCAGATTTGATCACGACATGATAGAAAAATGGTCACGATCGATGACGTCGTTCAAAGAGTTGTTAAGATTCGTCTACACTGAAAGATCTATAATGTATTTAAATTTATTAGCAGACGCATTGGTTTGATCTTCAAATATTCCCTTAAGATGTTTTTTAAGTAGTTTTAAGGTTTAGTTTTTAACGTGGGTAACAGTTCTGCCTCTTACATTACCTATCGGTAGACTCGCAAACTATACGACAATAGGTGCGTGCACGTACGTTGTTGTAAAATTCGAAACGGCGTAACTTTTTCAACGACCGATTTATTGCGACAAATCAATACTGAACAATTATAACGTATTTGAGCTCTTATAGGTAAAATGTTTTCTCCACATACACAGAAAGAAAGAAATGTATTGTTTACACGTGCCCTATCATTTTAACTCTTTGGAAAGGAAAATCCAAAACACATGCGCCGAAACGCATATGATTATATATCAACTAAAAATCTCGACATCATACAAGCGTTTAGATTACACTAAAATCAGCAGTAGCTCGTAAGCAATATAGAGTAATAATTTTTCTTTTCTTGTACCGGTAAGTTCAACAAATGCGATATACAAGCCCGTATACGTTTAGCGCGTTAGCTCAGCTACAGCAAATAGCTGGCGCCTATGATTCGTTATAAAAAGCTGATGCATACACAGCAATGGGTGCGTTTTCCAACGACCTTAATACCGTCAATTTGTAAATGATTATGCGCGTGAGTAAATCGAAAAAAACTGCTCGGGCTGGCGTATCGAGCGTATCGAGCAAAATTATCAATGTGTAATCGGCGGTGGCGGCTGCAATATAAAATCTAAAACGCGTTAAAAAGCGGTTATCTTCTTCAAAAAGGAAAATCCAAAACACATGCGCACGCGCGGTTAATTTTTAGCAGTAGCTTCGAGCTATGATATATAATTCAGGCGTGAATAAGCGAGGAAAGAGAGGTTATGAAGTGATTTTACAGAATTCGCACTTCGAAAATTTTTGTTTTATTTTTTGAAGTATTGCTATCAGCGCGTGCACAGCCTATTGTAGTCCACGCATATACGCTTTTACGTACATTACGAGCTAACTAAAATTAAAGTTTTTACTACGACGAACGTGGGGTTGGCGAGCGAAGCGAGCAGGGGGGCGGGGGGCTAGTTTCTATTAAAGTAGAAGTGTCCTTCGAAGCCCAAATCTGAAGTAAGTCTGCGGTAGCTGTCAAAATGAAAATCATGAATTCTAGTATATGACATTTACAGACATTTTTTTTTTGGTTTTGTACAATGTTTCTAAGTGTATACTATTGTTTGAACAATTTTTTAAACAGTGTAACATAATTATTAATACAGAATTCAATTTTTTATTTTTTGACATTTTAAGGTGTATCCGTCCCCTTAATAACAATGTGGATTGATTCTAAGTCTTCAAATATATACAGCTATGCGTCGCACACACCATGTGTATTCGGCGACGGCTCGATCCCAAGAGAGCGATGTGTGATGTACTCGTATAGTCTCGGCACCGCTAGTAGTTATGTGACTCACACGTATACCGCGAGAGGGGATAGTTGTATTGTACAGTACACTATATCTCAACTGTGGTATATAGCTTAACTCATTACCTATAAACATATTTTTTTACGGAAGTCTAATATTTTATTTCGGAGCTATGCCTAATTTCGAAAAAGTCACTTCATAGCGCAGTGTGGTTAAAATCCGCTGTTAAGTCACGCTTATCTGTGACTCAAGTAGTTCTTTTTTGCACTGTGTTTATCATATTCGCTACGCTCGTGCGCTATCCTCACGGCGCAAAAAAGAACTACTTTGGTCACGAATAAGCGCGACTTGCGGATTTTAGCAGTCTGTACTATAAAATTTTATATGATACTCGTGACTTATATGGTTCAGTTTTACATGGCGCTTAGCACCCTTGCTACGCTTGGATCTGCGCCGAGTAGAAAAATGTGGCTGTTTCGGAGACAGACGATAGAAGTGCATACTGAAATAGGTGTTGTGAAATTTGTTTATTTTTTGAAAATAAGTGAAATAATGAAAATATGTTTATCGTTATTTGTACAGAAATTTATTTTATACAAATTTCATTTACAACTACATTTATCTACAGTAGAATCACAGGCATCTTATGAAGGTCACTTAATCTTGTTGGATGGAGGATTCGTATGACAATAAGATATTGGGTTTTCATGGGGCAAACTACTATGTAGTTATGTTTTCAGTGTCGCCGAATCCAAATCCGGTGTCCGTTGAAGGTCGTTTGAAGGTCAAATCCTCGACCATTAGTGAAATCGAGTCAAGTTATCATTCTGTCATATATTTTGGGCCGCTAAATCCAAATAGAAAGACCGCTTTGTACATCAGTGACAAAGTCAAGGTCATCTTAAGGCCAAATATACATTTTTTTTACTAAAAAAGGAAATTTTGACCACAGATTCAGGAAAAATGGAAAATTTTACATCTTGCTGTGATCTTTACTTATTTTTTTGATTATACTCCCGAAATAATCGTGTGCCGAAACCCAGGGTACCTACACGGGGTGACTGCGAATAACGGCTTTTTTTTGGCTTTTTGTTTTCCGACAAAACCCTGAGGTGAAGGCATGATGCCGTGATGGTCGGCACACGAAGATTCAGGGTTTTGGATGCCCATTTCAATTGAGCAAGCAGGTCCGCAATCGTTGTCATCATGCGACTGCAGCTCTACAGTGGTTGGAAACTTGGTCTCTGTAGAGTACAACAATACAAGAATACGCTCTAATTTATAGCAAAAGGAATTCACTTTTTGATTACAACTATGAGAATTGTACACCTGCAGTTGCATGATGACGACGATTGCGGACCTGCTTGCTCATCCTGACCAATCGCCGATACTGGGCATCTGAAACCCTGCATCTTACCTCTTCGTGTACCGACCATGACGGCATCATGCCTTCGCCCCAGGGTTTTGCCGGAAAAAAAGCAAAAAAAAGTCGTTTTCCGCCGTCACCACGTGGAGGTACACTGGGTTGCGGCACACGATTATTTCGGGAGTATGATCAAAAAAATAAGTAAAGATCACAGCTAGATGTAAAATTTTCCATTTTTCCTGAATCTGTGGTCAAAATTTCCTTTTTTAGTAAAAAAAAAATGTATATTTGACCTTGGTATGACCTTGATTTTGACCCTGAGGTACTAAACAGTCTTTATATTTGGATTTAGCGGCCCAAAAAATATGTCAGAATGACAACTTGACTCGATTTCACTAATTGTCGAGGTTTGGACCTTCAAAAAACCTCCAATCCGGCCTGATGGAGACAAACGGACACCGGATTTGGATTCGGCGACCCTGAAAACATAACAACATAGTAGTTTGCCCCATGAAAACCCATTATCTTATTGTCATACGAATCCTCCATCCAACAAGATTATTGGGGACAGACTACTTTTAAGTCCTGAAAAATTAAATTCTTGTACAAATTTTTATAAATTATATTTATAGTAAATGGAAATGTTTTTCTTAAAAAAAGACATATAATCTGTACTGTACTTTTACCACAGGATAACCTTTTTTAAACCTAGTTTATCCTAACTGCATTGCGTACACTGCTTCATGTATTTTTTCACTCTCCGCATGATTGCAAGGGTACGAGTGGTTCGATTGGGCTAAAATTTTAAGAGAGTGCTATGTACACGTATAATTCTGAGATGAATGTAGGGATTTAAATTCAAATGCTTAGAAAATGTTTTATGAAGAAAAAACTGAATTTCGTAACTTTTTTTAACTTTTTATGACACATTTTTCTTCATAAAACATTTTCTAAGCATTTAAATTCAAGTCCCTACATCCATCTCGAAACTATAGGTGTACAAAGCATGCTCATAAAATTTGAGCTCAATCGAACCACTCGGTCCCATGCAGAATCCTGCGGAGAGTGAAAAAATACATGAAGCAGTGTACGCAATGCAGTTAGGATAAACTAGGTTTAAAAAAGGTTATCCTATGGTAAAAGTACAGGTCATATGTCTTTTTTTAAGAAAAACATTTCCATTTACAAAAAATATAATTTATAAAAATTTTTACATGAATTTAATTTTTCAAGATTTAAAAGTAGTCTGTCCCCTTAAGTGACCTTCATATGATCTTGAGGTTTATATTTAAAAGAAATTAAATATTTATCTGGACGTAAAATTTCCCGCTCTTTCAGAATCTGCAGTCAAAAATTCATTTTTCCTAGAGTAAATAACTTTGACCTTAAACTGACCTTCAAACTTACCTCATGGAGAAAAACAAATATCGGATTTGGATTCAGCACCCCGCAAAACTTATCAGACAGATGTCTTGTATTGGTTATTGCTGATTTCTGCAATTTGACCTTTAAATGCCCTTGAACCCGACGTGCTGAGGTTAAGCGAATGCCAGATTTGGTCTCAGCGCGCAAAAATACATGAGTACATAAGTTTTGTCGATGGACATCCAAGTTCATTTTTTTTTTGTGGGCCTGTGTAATTTTGCAATATTTAGTAAACGGCCATAAAACGAAATTTAGCTGGCACAATTAAAAAACCGCTGGCAATTTATTAGCACGTAGCTTTCTCCAACGAAATTTATTGTTGCAATGAAGAAAATATTGTTCAAAAATACAGTAAGTCAATGCTATTTTGAATATTTCCAAGTTCAATTATTTTGCTGTAGAAGCTATTTTCTTATTGCAAAGGATATATAATAATTAGAAAGATCTGATCAAAATCTCTAAAATATCGAAGTTGCAGAATCGATCGTTTAATTTTGAAGATATATATATATATATATATATATGTGTGTGTGTGTGTGTGTGTGTGTGTGTGTTTTTTTTATGTGGCGTAGGCAGAGCAAGCTCTGTACAAGTGACCCTCCGACACCGAAACCCCACAGGCACCATTGTTAAACAATACTTCCGTGGGGCCCGTTAATTAGCCTGATTGGCTTCTTCTTTAGGGTTTCACATTTCGATACATTCCCCATCCACCAAAGTGCTCAGGGGTTCAGGATCAAACTCGTCTTCTTCTTTCTGCATCTTCCAGCCATCTGCTTCTTGCAGCATCGTCCGGTCATCCTCTGGACAGACTCAACCCCGAGACCTACGTTCCTCTGCATCGAGTAAGGGAGTCTGGGCCCCAAATCAGTTACCTACGTTTCTCTGCATCGGGCAGGGGAGTGAGAGCTCAACTTTGTGACCTACGTTCCTCTGCATCAGTCCAAGGAGCGTTTCGTATTTACGGCTCAGTGGTTTTCATATAGCATATTTTACTCGGCTGTTTCGCCTTGTCTTTCTCTTCTCTTTTCTTCGTCATTTCTAACTTTTTTGAGGATGGTCCTTACGTAATTGTTTACTGCGCACCAACCATCCTCCGACGTTAGCATAACTGTCATCATTGACTGAGGTGTCACTCTGGTCTGGAGGTAGCACTCGAGTACTTCTCGTTCACTTTCGTATCGCGAACAGTCACAGAAGACATGCTCTGCATCTTCGCTAGTTTCCAAGCAGACTGGGCAGTTCGGACTGTCGTCAAGTTTAAACTGGTGTAGGTACGCCCGGAAGCATCTATGCCCGGTCAAAAACTGCGTGAGGTAGTAGTTAACCTCTCCATGCCTTCTTCCAATCCAGTCTTCTATCCTTGGTATAAGGCGATGAGTCCATCGCCCCTTGTCACTAGCTTCCCATCTTGTTTGCCATTCAGCCATTGTCTTCTTTCTTGAAGTATCCCAGATCTCATTCTGGCTTTTGTCATTCGTTCTTCTCCTAGCTTTGAATACGTCCTTCCTTTCTAGTGCTAAAAGGTCAATGGGCGGCATGCCTGCTATAATGCAGACCGAATCGTCCGATACCGTACGGTAAGCGGACGCCACTCTTAGTGCACTTTGCCTGTTCACGGTAGTTAACTTTCGTGCATATGATTTCACCCGCATCGCCTCTGCCCAAATTGGGACTCCATATAGCATGATCGACGTGGTCACACTGGCTAGGAGTAACCTTCGCTTCTGAGTTGGCCCTCCTACATTTGGCATCAATCGTGATAGGGCAGCGCCAACTTTTGCTGCTTTATCACTGACTATTTCCAGATGTTGTTTAAAACTTAGTCTTGCATCTATGGTGATGCCCAAGTATTTGATGGTTGGTTGAGAAGCGATCTCATGTCCATCCACTGTCAGTGTTATTTCCTCTATCTTCTTCCTACTAGTAATAAGAATAACTTCCGTTTTGTGACTGGCTAGTTCCAGACCCGTTTCCGTTAGCCATTCGTGTATTATACGGATAGCTTCTTCAGCTATGTCGATCAGCTCTTCTTTATATTTCGCTACTACAACTACTGCTATGTCGTCAGCGAATCCCATGACTGTTGCTCGTTCCGGTAATTATAACCTTAATACCCCATCGTACATGAAGTTCCATGTCGGTGAGCCAAGTACTGACCCTTGAGGGACGCCTCCTGTAACTTTATAGGCCATGGTACCGTCCTCAGTGTCATATAATAGGATTATGTCCTTCAAGTAGTCGGACATCATCCTTCTTATATATAAGGGCACATCCTGCTTCCAGAGTGCTTCGTGTATTTTACTCCATTTGGCCGAATTGAATGCATTTCTGACATCCAATGTAACAATGGCGCAGTATTTCTTTTTTCCTCCCTCCCATCTTTTCCCCTCTATCGCTGTTTGCGCAGTGTCGACTACTAAGCTAACTGCATCCAAGGGTTGAACGATTCTTTCTGAAGCCGTATTGATGTTCTGCTAATCCACTATTCCCTTCTATGAAATGATCCATTCTGGCGCAAATTATGCGTTCCAGGATCTTGCCCGGGGTATCCAAAATGCAGAGCGGTATGTATGATGAGGCCTCCTTGGGTGGCTTCTTTCCTTTTGGCAGAAGTACGAGTCGCTGTTTCTTCCAGTTTGTGGGGAATGTTCCCTCTTCTAGACATGCATTTTACAAGTCTACGAAGACCTCTGGGTGAGCGTAAATGGCGCATGCTTCAATGCAATATTGGGAATGCAATCTAGTCCTGGAGCCTTGTTGTTTCCAACCCTTCTGCAGGCGGCTAGCAGTTCCTCAATCGTGATCGGTGGAACAGCCTCTTCATCCACACCTCCTTCGATGACACTTGGCTCTTCCAGTTGCCTGGGAATCAGTGTGGTCACCACCTGTTGTAATAGTTCTGGGCATTTTGGAGGGGGCACGCAGCTTCCTTTAATCTTCTTCATTACTGTTTTATACGGTCGACCCCAAGGGTCCTGTTCGACCTCGTCCTGTAGCTCCTTAAGGCACCGTCGTTTGTTTTCGAGGATTTTTCTCTTAAGACTCCTTTTAGCGTCCTTCATTTCTTGTCCGAGGGCATTTACTATTTCCTGGCCTATACCAGTTTTATAGTATTTCTTTCTTGCCCGTTGTTACCGTCTTCTGGTCCGGTGGCATTCTTTACGAGCACTCGCCACCTCCTTGTCCCACCGGTACACTGGTGGTCGTCTACTGTTTGCCACTCTTTGTGGCATAGCAGCGTCACATGCTCGGGTGATGTTTACCATTAGCTGCGCCGCCTTGCTGCTCGCCGATCCAGACAGTTGCATTTCCTCTAGTGCTAAAAGGAACATCTCCTTATCATAATCCTTCGTTTTCCAGCTAACTCTATTATTGGTCGTTGTACTCGTTCTGGGTACCTGTTTTGATATTCCTATCTCCATTATTATGGCCTAGTGATCACTATGTGTGTAGTGCTCACTTACTGTCCATGTGTCAACTGAGCCAATAAGGCTGCTGCTTACAAACGTTAGGTCGACAATAGACCCTGCGTCTCCTTTTCTAAAGGTGTGGGTACATCCTTGGTTGACCAGGACCAAATCCACAATGGCAAATGCTTCTAGGAGTACTCGTCCTCTGTGGTTAGTCCTTATGCTGCCCCACACCACCGCCCACGCATTGAAATCGCCTGCAATTAGTACCGGTTTCTTCCCAACTGCGTCTTGTACAAGCCGATCTAGCATTTGCTAGAACTGCTCGATTGGAGCGTTAGAGGAAGCGTAGCAGCTGTAAATAGTGAGACCCGCTACCTTAGTCCATATAAATTCTTCTTTGCGGATCTTCATTTTTCCACGGAAAGCAACGTCTCCACATGCCCAGATCGCTGCTTTACCCGTGATGTCCATTTTCCACGATGGTTCGTCTAGATCCTTATATTGTTCGCACACAATGGCGATATCTACCTTTTTCTCACGGACGTACTGGTTCAGTAGGTCTTGTGCTGTCTCACAGTGGTTTAGGTTTAACTGCACTATCTTCATTTCCGTTGTTTCTTGAGGTCTTTCAATGCGGCTAGGTAGACTGGGCATATATAGCTACCAGCTGCATGGTCATTTTCTCCTTGCACGCATCTTTCGCGACAGAGTATATAATTCGGCTCGTTGTTACAGTCTTTCACTTTATGTTCACTGCTCCCACACCTATAGCAGCACTTACTTCGGTCCTGTGCTACTGTGCATTTCTTGGCGATATGACCAAAGCCTAGGCATTTATAGCACCTACATGGTCGCGTCCCTCGTTGTACCTCCCGTATTCTACAAACTACCCATCCTATCTTGATTTTTTGTTTTGCTATCATCTGTTTAGCCATTTGTGCTGGCATTTGGATGACCGCGGTCTGCGTATCGCCAAATGCCTTCCGCATCGACTCTACTGCCATCTCGTTCACAGCAGTTTTGCTGCAATCTCGGCACTCCCTTTGCAGTGCTTCGAAGATGTCCTCCTTAGTGGTTAATACATCAAGGTTCTTTATTTCATAGACCTCGGTATCTTGCAGTGTTCTTATCATAGTACCTTCTTCTAGTACTCCTTGCGCCACTTGCCGAAGTTCCGTTGCCTTTCCTTCGGCAGAGCGCTGGAGTTTCAAAAGCAGGTCACCAGCCACCGTCCTGCGTACTCTGTTCACATTGTCTCCTAGTATCTTCAGCCTAGGCTCTGCCTTCATCTTTTTTAAGATTTCTGCATATGAGGTCCCTTGAGCAGCCTTTATGATAAGAACATCCGGTGGGGTTGGTCTCGCCCGTGGTGGCTTACTTATTTTCCTTGCCTCTTCAGCATCACCTTCTTCTTCTCTCTTTTTTTCCCTCGTACGCCTTGTTTTCACCGTTTGCCAGCCTGTCTGCGTGGTCGGCTTAGGCACTAGTAGTTGTGACTCGCTGGACTTCGCTGTCTGCCTCTCCTGTTGGGACGCAAGTCTCTGTTCCTCGTCCTTCTTCTTTATTAAGGAAAACTCTTGTTCAGGTGAACGTTCTTTCCTTTTCCTATCTGCGCTTGATGTCTGTGGATCCTGTGACTGGGCGCTTGTCCGCAGCCTGGAACTGGGCTTGTTCTGTACCATCAGCCCAAAGCTATCCATCATTTTTTTGTGCATTCTCTTACGCTACTAAGGCGTTTCATGCTCCGCTGAACCTGTTGCAGGTCCTTTTTCACGCACTTGTGAAAATTGTGTGCGGTATACGCAACTTCATATGCGCTTTCCAAGTACCCTTCGATTGTCTCCAGCAGCTATTGCTCGATATCCGCTGCTGCCCAGATTCTATTCCAGGTCTCAAGCATCCTCTTTTCCTCATCCACATCACCTGGCATATTGCTACTTCCGGCGACCTGCTGTTTGCCTTCCAATTTATTGCTCTCATCCTGGTAATCAGCAGCACTTACGGCGCTGCATATACTGATGTTGCTGCATGTTTTGTGGATTGCAAATCCACCATCGTACGATTTTGGCACCTTTAGTGTTTACTCTTCGAGGTCCTCCTTTGTCTTCTCTTCGAGTTCGTTTTTCTTCTCCATGTTGCAAACAGTGTTCTTCATCCCAGCATGTGTCCGACCCCCTGGATCCCCCCGTCTATGGAGGCAGCTGACATGGCCCTGGCACCTGACCGAAGGCGGTGCCAGACTGGGTACATCATACCAGGATATAGCACGCGCTGTCGCTCCAGCCCACCTCTGCTCTCTCGAGCCCTTCACCCCGAATTAAAGTGGTTGGCTCTCTGGAGTGTTTCCGGCAGGCGTCACACGACAGCACGCACTTACTCAAGCCGTTTGACCGGTAATAGCTAGGTAACCGGCCTCCCGTCTTGCCGTCAGCAGAAGCCAAAGATAGTTCAGGTCACTTCGGCGCGCAACCTCGGATCGCTTCCCTCTCCAGGATCTCCTTTTGGCAGCTCATGGGTCGCACCGCACGGCAAACACGGCGGCCTGTTGGTTCACGAAGCATATTTTATTCTACCCTCCAGGGCTGGCGCCCCGGCGAGCTCTCCCCCATCCGCCACCTGGGGGACGCGCTGCCTACGGGGTTACAGGCTCCCCGCGCGGGTGTGTGTGTGTGTGTGTGTGTGTGTGTGTGTAGAAATCGTAAGAAGGTGATCATAAGCAAACAATAAATATAAAACCAAAACTCTTAAACTCGCTAACCCACGTGTCATGAGTTTAACGACAATAACATAAAAGGAATATTGACGAGTAGCGCACGAGTTACTATACAGAAATATGTGGAGATACAAATAATAATTTCAAAAGAAAAGTTAATCAAAGTATTGCGCGTCGCCCTAATCAAGCTGTCGCAGGAGCAACATCACGCAAAAATTGGATTACGATGAATTTTTATCTTATCAGCATTTTACTGCTAGTTCTCGAAGGAGCACATCATCCTGACTTTTAAGGAAAATAGGTTTTTACGTTTCAGCTCTTTACTTGAGAATTGCTCAACGAAATCGTTTAAAATTTTAACAGCAAGAAGCTTTTTTTATGGCAAAACACCAAATAAAATTTTGATCATTTAACTACATTGTTTTCAAGATATGAGGAATCAAAAAATTTTCAAAAAAAAAAATACAAACGTTGATATATTAACAACCATAGAAAACACATAAAATATCTACCTTTTCTTAAAATCTCAAGTGTAATAAGGCCTTTTTACGCCCGTAATCGAGGCAGAAAAATTAAAATTAAATAACTCATTATTTTCAGTTTTCAATTTATTACTAAAAAAATAAGTTGTCAAAACACTTGAAATATTGATGAAATATAGTTTGTGACACATGACCCATTAACGTGATTTTTCTCGTGAGGTTATGATGTTTAGTTTTAGAGATATGAATTAAAAAAAAATTCACCTTTCTCATTGTATTTGCCGAATAGAGCAGTCGATCCCGAGGACCAAACAAGGAAAAGTAGATAATTTTATTATCTTCTAAATGCATTTTAGCTAAATTGTTTGTAACAATGGGATGATTGAAAAAAGCGCAAAATAGTGTTTTTGAACAATTAAAAAAATGGCCATAATAACAAAAGTAATTCAAAAAATAAAAGATACGGAAAAAACTGTTTTTTTCCGAATTCAGAATCCAAAAATAGATATGCATGTGAAATTTGATTGATATTGACAAAGTAGTTCCAGAAATATTATGGTATGCACACACACACACACACACACACACGCACACCCACACCCACACACACACACACACACACACACACACACACACACACACACACACATCCATACAGACATTTTCGAAAAACACGTAATTCTTTCTCTACGTCGTCGATAATTTTTGCCCAACAGTTACGCTTTCTCTTATCGCGTTCCTTAACCTTTTTCGCGCCTCGTCGTATCTCATGCATAGGTCCCGAGCTTCAGGCAGGTGTCGTTTCACGGCTTTCTGAATCCTTTTTCTAGCGCGAAAGCTAACATTGCTAAGCTCCGCAATTTCGTCCATCCACCAGTATACTGGGCGTCTTATATGGCCGCAAGACACTTTTGGCATAGCAGCGTCGCAGAGCGCTATTATAAGTCGCGTAGAGCGTTCTACCAACGCTTCTGCTTTTTCGCGTTCTCTTAATTGGTGAGGGAGCCCAGTTAATGGGAGTTCAGCCTGAATCGCGTCTGCAAATCTTTCCGGTTTCGTAAGCAAGGTATTCCAGCGCAGTGTCCGCTTTTTTCTTGCTGTAGTCCTATTTTCGCGATCGTCCTGGATGTTAAAAAGGATATACTGGTGGTCGCTCGCAGTATATTTCTCCGTGACGTGCCAATCCCTAAGTTGGGGGATCGTCGCTTTGTTCGCGAAAGTTACATCAGGTATGTAACTTTCGCGAATATTATCAACATTAGCATGTAGGTATGAATGGGATTGTCATAACGACGCAGCAATTTCTTCCAAGCCAACGCAAAGCTGAAACCAGTAACTTTAGGAACCTTTTCCCGCAGGGCAGCGGGACCCTCAAGCGAGTCGAGCGAATATTGCATTTTCAAGGCCGAAGCCATAGTCTTATTCTTGACTACCGAACAGAACTTCTCCTGAAATGACTCCCACTTAGTATGTTTTCACGAAAACTTTGGTACGTGTAACTTTGGCATGCTGTGGCGCTCCGTAGTTCTAAAGTCCTGTGCTTCCTAAGCAGCCAAAGTGGTAAGATGTTGCAATTCATTGTTATTTGAAGCTTAAGTCGCTCCACTAGCAGCCTCTTCCAAAGCGAAAATTTCAGCCATCAAGACTGTCTTTGTCTATGCAATGACTTTGTGCGTTGACATACTCATGTTCTTCAAAGTAGGATTGATCCTATAGCTTCTCCTTCTAGGACTCCAAAATCAAGTCACGCTTTTTGAATTCCTCCCAATATGACTAACAAGCTTAAGGGGACAAGCCACTTTTAAACTCTGAAAAATTAAATTCTTATAAATGATTACAAAAATAAATTATAATTGTTATATAATTTTTATACTAATATTAGGTTATATTACCTGTATTTTTACCATGGTCAATCTATATTAGCACCTACTTACTCATAGTGACTTTGCGTATACTGTTTTGAGTATTTTGGCACTGTCCGTAGGATTCCAAATGACTACATGGTTCTATTGGGCTGAAATTCTTGGAGCATACTTTGTACACTTGTACTTTTGATATGAATCAGGAGATTTTGATTTGAATACTTAGAAAATGTTAAACAATGAAAATACTGAATTTTTGGTATTTTTTAACCTATTCATGTCACATTTTCTTCCATAAAAAATGTTCTAAGTATTTAAATCAAAATCCCTTAATTCATACCAAAAGTACAACTGTACAAAGAATGCTTCTAGAATTTCATTTGGAATCCCACGGACAGTGCCAAAATACTCAAAACAGTATACGAAAAATCACTATGGGTAAGTATATGCTAATATGGATTTACCATGGTAAAAATACAGGTAATATAACCTAATATAATCAGGGTTTAAAAGTAGCTTGTGCCCTTAACCGAGTCTTAAAAGATATCAAGGGATTCACATCAGCGCCCGCTTACTTTGCATTCTTAGTGCTAGGGATAACATCCGCGATGTACTTTCCTATACGCCACAGCACAATCAACACAGCATCCAACTCAACTTGAGTCGCCATGAGAGAGAAGAGTAGAATAAGCGCAAAGGCTTTTCATTTTTTACAAAGTGTCAGTATCGCAGTAAAGTAAACGGTCCCCAAGTTTTTCCAAGTAACCGTACAGTACGAGTTGCGCCTGCGCTGTTGTGTACGCGGCAATGACAACATTCGAATAAGGCGCGGGTATTACAGCTTCTTCTCTAAATTGCCAATTTACATAAAGGATTTCATCGTTGACCGGTAAGATGTCGAAAACCTCTTTATCGCTCGAAAATAACCGTTGCAACAACTTTTCACGCTCTTTAATAATCCTCGTTTGTTTCATGTTTGTTCGCTGTCCAAATTTGCCCCATAAACTATTTAAACAGAGTTTTGCTACAGCGCGTAACCCCGGGTGCATCGATATTGAAGGTGACGCCATGCTATGAGACGTGAGAGAGATTAAAGATTTAAAGATTAAAGATTTAAATTGTCTTTATTACTGTACATTATGTTGTACAAATTAAATTTATAGAGAATAATAATAAATTAGTATATATAGGTATTTTGTTTTGTTGTTTGAGTGTGTGAGAGATTATGTTTAGTAGGAGCGTGATGAGATTTGGTGAGATGAGGGATGAAGACTGAGTCTGAGGTAATGTTTATTGTGGTGTGTTTTCGAGGTTGAAGAATTGTTGTTTTGCTAACTGTTCAAAGTGTGAAATGGATCGTATATTGCGTATATGTGATGATAGAGAATTCCAGAGGTATGAGGCGCTTACATGGAATGAATTCCTCAGCGACTCCGTCGTGAAGGCCGTAATATCCAAGGGTGTCACCTCCCCCCTGACAGGCCTGAGTGCGACGTGGAAGTCACAAATGGCCTTGATATAAGAGGGCACAGCTGTGTTAAATAATTTTCGTAAAAAGCAGGCCGCGAAGTACCTCCTACGTTTGGCGGTGGTAAGCCATTGCAACTCGCGTCTGTAAGGCGTGATGTGATCGTCCCTCCTTACACCATAGATGTAATGTATTCCAGTGTTTACTAGTCTCTGCAGTTTAGTGTCAAGTTCCTGTGTTAGGTCGCAGTTCACGAGTGAGCAGTAGTCTATAATTGGAAATAGGAGCGTTTGCACGAGATACTTGCGCAGACTGAGATTGGTGCTCTTCCCAAACAAATATAGCCTGTACATTAATGAGTGAGCACGTTTACACAGTTGTGTAATATGCTCTTTCCACGTTAGTTTGAAATCAAGCACCAATCCCAGATTGCGCACAGATGACTCAAAATCGACCCGGGCTTCCCCTATGTTGATAAAGGTGTTAGCTACAGTTGCTAAAGTGTTGATGTAGTAGGGTGAGCCCAAGACGATTGCCTTATTTTTGAGGACATTCAGTTTGAGGTCATTTTGCGTAGCCCAGCCTATTATCCTGTCGGCGTTAGCACTCATCTTGGCAAAACAAGAATCCAGCTCCTCCAGGTGGCATTGGCTGTATATTTGCAAGCCATCCCCATAGATTAGATGGGATACATAAGAATCTAGGCAGAAGCCGATGTCATTGATGTACAACGCGAACAACAATGGGCCTAGAACAGATTCTTGTGGCACACCGATATTAAGGGGGCGAAAAGTGGAGGGTTCGTTGTTGTCACCAATGACGGCCTGCTCTCTTCCTGTGAGATAAGAGGCAAGCCAGCGAATGACTTGCTTGGAAAAGCCGAAGGAGGATAGCTTTCTGAGGAGCCTGACGTGACACACAGTGTCAAATGCCTTGCTAAAGTCAAAGAGAAGAAGAAGCGTGACCTTTTTATTGTTTATACCAAGCCTGATATCATCAGTCAGCCTAATCAAGCCAGACTGTGTGCTGTGGCCAGTTTGTAGATCGTCAAGGAAGAGTCTTGATTCGAGGTACTCAGTGATTTGCTTATGCACCAGTCACTCCAGCGCCTTGGATAAGAAACAGAGGAGGGAAATCGGCCGGTAGTCAGTCAGGGCTGTTGGTGAACTGACCTTATTTAGTGCTCGCACCAGCGACAGCTTCCAGGCAGAGGGGAAGCGAGCCTCGCTCAAGGACAGGTTGAAAATCCGACATAATAAGGGAGCGAGTGTAGGCAGTGCTTTGGAAATAACAACCTGTGGGATGCCATCGCTACCTCTAGTCTGGGTGCTGAAGTGATTTACAGCAGCTAATATATCCGATTCCGTTATAGTCCTGAAATTGAAGTGCTCAGGAAAATCCATACTCCCAAGGATACGCAGATAATCCTCAACAGCAGGAGTGAGAGGATCACTAGAAATTGAGCTAAAGTGCTTGTTGAGGTCATCTGAGGAGAAGCGAGAAGGAGTGGGTGCCTTGGAAGTGGTTATTCCAAGGTTCTCAAGCTCTCTCTAAATCTCAGCGACATCAGTCAGGGTTGACAGGCGTGAATAATAATATTATAATTCAGCCTGGCTTCCTCGACCCGCCGATGAGCTTCTTCCCTTGCTAGTCGGTAAAAATACAGATCCCAGGGTAGACGAGTTCTTCTAAATCGCCTATAGAGTCTGTTGCGTTCGGTCAAGAGGTCACGAAGAGCCATGGTAAACCACGGGTGACGTTTTCGTCCTGGAGTCACAGTTCGTAATGGGGCGAGATGATTTATAGCGTTCGTTAAGTAAGCGTTAAGGATGGTGATGTTTTCGTCGAGTGATGACGTTGCGAAAGATGACCAGTCACATGTGCTAAGGAAGTCTCTTAGTTTCTTAGTACAAATTCCTTTGTAGTTTCTGTAAGAGTATGTTTCGAGTACGTAACGTGGAATCTGTACGTCGAGAGTGGCCGTGATGAGTTCATGTCCGTTGAGGAATGGGATCTCTGCCTTCCAGTGTGAGAGCAGGCGATCCTGCTCATCGATTAAACAGAGGTCAATCCAGGTGTCAGATTCCTTTTTATGGTGAGTAGCACCATAGGGAATCGATTTTAGGGAGTTTTCCTCAATTAGAGCCCTGATGAAGTTGGCATCTTCAGATGAGGAAAGTTGGTCGGAGTTAAAATCACCCATAATGACCTTTGTTGAGTGCATAAGGGTGGTGAGTTGTTCTATGAAGTTAGAGCCTTGGATGAAAGGGGCATGTGGTGGACGGTACACAACTCCCACGAAGATGGGTGATACTCCCTTTGCTGATATCTCAAAAAAGCGATATTCCGGTTTACCTGGCTTGCTGGACCAGTCGCCGTCCGACGACGAAATAACACTAGCTGTTAATGAATGATGGATGTAGAGGGCCACACCTCCACCGTTCCTGTTTCTGATGCGTTTGTATAGTATGTAATTATCCAGTGAAGGGATGGATGCTATCTTGTCACAGAGCCAAGTTTCAGTTACAGCTATTACGTAGAAGGGAGAACAAGTGGACAGGAAGAGTTTGATCATCTCAATGTGACCCATTAGTGAATTCGCATTGAAATGGCAGACCCTTAGACCTTCAGGCAGAGTTACCTTGGAGGTAGATGAAGATGTGGCGGACGATGTCGATGATGACGGTGGTTGAGGTGCAATTAGGTGTGTGTGTTGAAGTCTTCTGGCGGCGTTCGGGCTAAAAAAGCATCCAGGTCAGCCTCGGTGTTGATGATGATGACCCTCTCCTCATCGTTACTGGAACGGATGAGGACCCTTCCATTCCTCACGTAGGCCTTGTGTCCCGGCCTCTTCTTGACCTCCGCCCAAGTCCTGAGCTTGTGTACATCTGGAGGAAGGAGCTCATTGTTGTTAATGAGTCCCTGATAGTTTAGGACTGGAGCTCTAGTTTCTTCCAGCAAAGCTGCGTCAAGCTCGGAGGTGTGCAGTTTGCGCTTACTAGCCTTTGCTGAGATGGTCGATTTCACGAGCGCATGGGATGAGAGAGGTGGTCGTCTGCTGTCTGCAGTCAAGGTGGTAGGGACTGCATTGCGTTTTCCCATGACTCTGGCACCAGTGATGTCCCTCTGAAGGACCGTGGGGTTGAGCGCGGAGATCACTGTGTGTGCTAGGAGGCGCAGTGATGTTTCCTGCGTATATTGTAGGCCAGATATAACAATGTCCCTCGACGTGCTTCCCTGCTTCCTCTTCATTTCGGCCAGCTCGCTTTGGATGTTGGCAATGACAGCCGATTCACTGGCCATGGGAACGGAATCATGCGGTGGTTGTTCATCCGACAAAAGCCGTTCCAGCGTGCCTTCTCAGCTCAGTGATGGAGGATTCGGTATTTTCCATGCAAGTTGTGAGCTGAGGCAGAGCATCGAGGACTTTCAGGTGCTCTTCGATGGGGGGCCAGCCTGGTCTCGATCTTTGAGACCCTTTCGGACATAGTATTTTGAGTCCTAAGGGCCTCGTCCTGCGTACGGCGAATGTCAGCGAGCGTCTCCATAATGCTCTTCAACGAGCTCTCAATCGTCGTGGCACTCTTGGTATTGGTTGGCCCGTGTAAAGATGTTGTACGAGACGGTGATTGATTACGTGAGGAGTTTTGTGAGGCTGGTGCTGAGGTGCTCTTCTTCATCGGGAGAGTGCCTCTACTAGATGTGGTATTGGCCGAGGGCTGTTCGTGGTGGATCTCAATCACAAAGGTAAGTAGTTGCTTGCTTCTGGACATCTTCTCCGTGGTCAGGCATGTGGCGGAGACTTTGGTCGACGTGACACGAATAGGTTGCGATTCGGAGAAGTTTCGTACCGCGTATCGTTTATCTTTGTGAAAATTTGTTAGGAATTTGAGTATCGTGCTTTCGGTGGTTCATCTAAATTGGCGAGAAGTCGTGTGTTATTTTTAGACCTAGTGAAACACGAGTTTATTTGGAGATTTAGTTAAAGCGTAGCGTGTCGGGAAAAGTGAGATATTCTGGCTCAGTGTCAATGAAATCGTCCTGGTCAGTAAGGAAAATCGTATACGGCGTATTTGATCAGAGGAAAGTATTCAGCATGGGGCTCAGCTGTGAGTAAGAGCGACAGCAGTTACTCGTTATGCGCAGTGCTGCGTTAAGTTTCGGTCGAAGCACGAGGGAATTCAGTATCGTCAGACGACTGCTCACCATCTCCTGGTATGGGCGATGATAACAGCGGCTATCCGTCATACGCAGCGGAGGCATGGGTAGGGTCTAAACAATACGCGAGGTTTGTCTGGGAAGGGTCGGCCTAGTCTTGGCATTTTGGGTTTGACGTTGTCCGCGGCGGGTGCAAGCTGAGAGTCGTCCGGGGACAGGCGCACTGATTCGGTTGGAGTGTTGCTCCTGGAGTAGGAGTGTCTGTACGACTAGCTTGAGTGTTTGTGTGAATGCGGTTTGACTTTAGTACAAATCGGCTGTGATTAGTGGTTTGTCCCTATTCTAGTAAATTGTTTGTATCAAATGGAAGAATAGAAGCGAGGCTTATCGTTGTTCAACTGCGACGGAGTCACAAGCGTATAAATAAAGTATGGAATATTTGTGGAAAACTGAAAGAAAATAAATAGCAAAACCAAATAAGCCACATAAATACTCCTGCATTGTTGTACTTTGATTACATTTTCNCCCCCCCCCCCCCTGCTTAACATAGGCAGTGATAAAAAGATCTTACAGCCTTTGTTTCAATCGTATTTTAATCACTAATAGACTGTGATCATTAGAATTTTCTAAAATCACATTTTACCTGAGATCAGTAGAAAGGAAATTTTCCATTTTATTCACAAGTCACTTTCAATGCTCTGATGTATGTAAAAGTTTATTATCTCTGGATATATAAAATAAATTAATAATAACGAATTCGAACTATTACATCAGTCAATCCTGCATGCGTATAACAAATACTATGCAATTGCACTATGAGAAATAGGCTTACGTACTGCCATCTTACGGAAGGTATACGTGGGTGCCATACTCGAAAATTGACATTTATCACAACAACGCGTGCCGATTGACAAAGAGAAACAAACAGAAACAATAACTCTGCATGTTGGAGTTGGAATTCCTCCTTCACGTTTTTCTTTGGATCTGCTCCATAAAATGACTTAAAATAAAAGAAGTCTATAGTCATAATAACCTTCGATAATCATGATTTTTTAAAGTAAAGTTCGACATTTAGTTTCAGACGTACAATGTTTAGGATAATTTGCGGAAAGTGTCTAAAATTACTAGTAATCGAAAAGTCGCCATGAAAAAACGCATATGTGTAACTGAAAATCTTGTTTTTAACAAATTGGTAAAACAAAAACAGAAAAAAGGAGCCTATCTATAGATTAAAATCCATTTAATAGAAGCTGAGATCTAAGCAATGCAGTTTTCAGTTATATAGAGTATACAGGGTGAGAAAACAAAATTTTGAAGCTCAATATCTTTGAAACTAACTAGTTTCATAAACAGCGCAAAGAAAGAGATCAAAGGTCCATATAATTCGAACTCAATCCAAAATTTTTAATTGTTTATTGCCTTTTTACTCCAGTTATCGGGTCACGTAGAAAAACGACTTTTTTCAGTTTTTGGTTTTTTCCTCATGATCTGCCCCATGAAATGACCTAAAATTTAAGTAGAATAGAATTCGTAATAACTTTCAATAATCATGTTTTTTTTTAAAGATTCAACATTTAGTTTTCAAGTTAAAACGATTCTAAAAAATTGCGCTTTGTGGCGTATAATAAAAGAACGATGAACGATAATGTAAATTTTCCACGGTAAAAAAAATAGGTAAATTCATTTTCTTTCAGGTGCATATAAAGCTATTTACTTTTATTAACTTTTCCAATAACTTTATGAGAAAAAACTGAAATCTCAGAACTAAAAAATCACTATAACAAAAAAACGCATAAAAAAATGTAAAAACGGACTTTTTTCCCACTATGTACTAGTAAAAATGAAAATGAGACTTCGTAGTTGAAATTCACTGAGTAGAAGCCGAGATACAGGCGTATACATACGAGCACACACACACACACACACACACACACACACACATACATCCACCATTTTTTGACTAAAAATGCATCAAAATACACTGCCCACATGTTTGTAAACAAACTCCGAAAATGACTATTACAAGGCTTTCTTAGAAAGGAAGCAAATTATGAAAAACAATTACTGAACATCAGTTATTTTTGGTTTGTGCATTTCTCTATTTTTGTAAAGTAACTTTTACTCATAAATATTATAACTCTTAAGAAGGTTTAAGTTATACAATAAATTTATCGATATTGCTTTTAAAAAAGAAGATGATATTTACTGCTTTTTCCCCAAGATTTTCCACATTGGCTGTTTTGTTTAATTGTTATGATGAAGAAGGTGTTTTTTTTTAAACATCTTTAAAACTAAATAGTGAAATGTTCTGAAAAAACGTAGGACAATTAAGAATACTAATGTCTATATGTTGCCGAAACTCGAAGCCATTTTCGTGATTCGTTTGTGAGTTAAAAATCAAAAATTTTAAATATGGATTTCTTTTGTCGTGCGGTTATAGGAGTTAAAAGGCCTTGATTAAACTGAAATTTTGAGAAAAGAGAAATCTCTTGTTTATCTCGGCTAAGTTTTTGGCGCAACTTTTAAAACCTTATGGTTGATTAAATATTTCAGCAAAATTAAATGACCGATTCTCTCAAAAAAATTCAAGATAATACTTTAAAATAAAACAGTATGCTGTGGAAATTTTAAACCATTTTGGTTAGATTAGTATGTGAGCCAATATTAAGCAATACATAATGTTAATGGAAGCTACATGCCAAAGAATTGGCAGCGGTTTTTAGTATACAATATTTTGTTTTTTGTAACTATGAATTTAATTGGAAGAAAATACGTGCTACTGGATTGGCAGCGGTCTCCAATAAAGAGGTAGTGGGGTTCCCTTCAATTGTTTTATAAAGATCAGTAAATGCTGATCAGACTTTTAGTTTTTCTGAAATTTCATAAATACGAACGAACTTATGTTCAGATAATTTAAACTTACCCCACAATTATATACCCTAATTATACATAGAACTTTTTAAATCAAGCTTGCCAACATAAATAAAAACCGCTGCCAAGTCATTGGCACTTAGCTTCCTCCTATTCTGCTAGTGGAAGATAATTACATGGGACAATCAACTCATTCTTTGATTTAAATATTCGCTACTATTCGATACTAAAAGGATAGGTTAGGAAGACACTTGTAGGGGAGGGGTATCAGGGGAGTGGGGGTTAAGGTGGATATCAAAAGGATAGAGCTCCGTGAACTCCTAAAATAACTTACATATATCGTAATGAAAAAAATACCAGTAATTGCGGAATATAACGTTAACAACTGCAAGTTACAAAATTGCGGGTGGCTACATTTTTTTGTGAAAAATAACTTTTTCATAAAAAAATTATTTTTCACGATTTCTACATACCCACAGCCGCCTTTCAGACCCTTGACCGTTGTTTTCTATAGTCCCATAAGTCGTTTTAAATCTTAAAGCGCATTTCAGCACTCCACAGCGGCATTTTAGCCATCGTACATCGTTTCTGATTCCACAGTGCTGTTTGACATTTGCAATAGTTTCTACATACCACAGTCGCTTTCAGACATTGAATTGTTTTCTATATTCCATATCGCTATAAAATTTAAAAGCGCATTTCAGACTCCCACAGCGCCTTTTAGACCTCGTTACTAGTTTTCTATATCCATAGCCCCTGGGAGAGTTGCTCACCGCATCTGCTCGGGACTGAAGCGCCCAGCCTCTTAAGACGAGAAGCGGCGGCTCAGAGAAGCGGGAAATATTCAACCTTGTTGGGAGCAGTCTTTAGGTACACTATGTTGAATATAGGTATAAAATCATATTCAATAAAAAAGCAAAATATTTTCAAAATCGAAAAATGGCCATGAAGATAATCATAAATATTAAAGCTTAAAGAAAATTTTATTCGAATTCAGAATAGAAACAATATGCAGTCCCATTTATGAGATCTTCACGTAGTTCAGAATTATAACATATACGTACGCACGCACACAACACACAACATCACACACACACACAGCAGGACACAAGAGAACCCGCACGGACATTTTATAAAACACGAAAACTCTCGAAATATACTCAGCCCTTATTTCAAATTATATGTTTAACTAAAATAATAATGTTCAGTCACACAGAGTATACAGGGTGAGAGTTGAAGAATTTGAATCTTAATACTTTTAACAAAAAGTTTCATAAGCTACAAAAAGAACCTAGCGAAGTGATCAAAAGATCAATCTTTTACTAAATTTCAACTCAACTTAAACCCTTTACCCGCGTAATCGTACGACATAAAAAAAGCGCATTTTTTTTAGTTTTTGATTTTTATCTCAAAAACTAGTCGCCAAAATTGCTTAAAATTATTACAACTAGTAGATATCGTTGTTTTTTATAAATGTCATGAATTTTTTCGAAACATTTATCTATTTATTTTTTGAGTTATATATGTTTATCGAAAAATTACCTTTTATATCATAAAAAATGAACAGATCAGTCAATCTAGAAAATCTTTTGCGGGAAAAAGTAGACAAATTTATGTCTTTTACAACTAATTGTTGAATACATTGTATAATCATATCATTATAAAAAAGCAAAATATTTTTTCAAAATACAAAAATGAGCTATAATATGGCCATAAAATCGTCAGAATCATAAAACAAAAAATACCTAAATTCAGACATCAGAAAAAATATATGCTGTCAAATTTTATTTCCGTCATCCTCTCGCACTGGTTCCAAATATGGGTATACGTACATTACACAACACTTCAGCCATCCGCACGGACATTTTCTAAAAACGTATGATTCGTACTCCAAACACCTCCAAATGCGTTTCCACGAAGTATTAGCAAAACTGAAAATTTTACTATTACAAAGCTTCCTCTTGAGGAGGAAGCAAAAATCAAGTCAATAGCGCTACAGTGTAAACGATTCTTTTTTGAAGGCAAATATCAATCAGAATTTTAGTTTTTTTTTTAAAGTTAGTATAAACAGACTGCAAAGGAGAAGGTAGGGCTTCCACATAGTCTCAAGTTTTGATCCCCTTCCGATTAATTTTGAATTACTTAAAGAGCATAACAAATGTTAGCTTCTTGAGGTTCTGATTATAAAAACTTTTTTGTAACACAAGCACGATTTTCGCGTTTTTTTGACCTATTAAGCGGGTCTAAAGTAACTTTTTTCAGACCAGCGGGCAAAAAAAATTGAAAAACGCCCTCTAACATTTTTTCGGGAAATTTTCTATATGTATACATGTATATATATATATATATATATATATATATATACGTGTAAAGAAACTACATTTCTTAAATTCAAATTTTACCGCGCCTCACACGGTAAAATTTGCATACGATGAATGTCCACCAGAGGGTACCACGAAGAGTAGACAAGGACAGAAGATTCGGAGAAAAACACGTTCTCGCAGAATTCGCGAATCAATTAAATCTATAATAATAAACAAGTTAGGTTTAGAATAAACTTTAAATGTCGTTTCCTAATTTACAGGAACGACACACATTGTAAATAATAGCAATTAGAACATAATAATAAATAAAATCGTAATTTACAGAGAAACTATGACGAGGAACAATGTTAACTCGTCATAACCTCCCCAGCATAAATACCATAATGTATAATAATGTATTACAGCTCTGTTACAGACGAACGGCGGAGAGTGAAACGGGAGTAAGCACGGTAAGGAGAGAGAGAGAGAGAGAGAGAGAGAGAGAGAGACTCGCGCGCGTGCCGCGTCTCGCGGAAAGAGATTCAGATTCGTTTAGGCTCGCAGAGAGTAAACATCGTGCGCGCTACTCCTCGATTAGTAAAGGCGAATAACTTTGTGAGAACGACGTGCGAAGGCTCCTGGTTCACGACTGCAACCCAGAGGGTCCGACATCGACTGCGCCTTGCCCGAGGTCTCCGTGCGACTCCGCTACGTCCGAGGCTTCCGAGCAATTCCAACCACTCGCCTGCGAAGGAGACGTCCTGGGGCTGAGCCGACTCTCGTCTACTGTAAGTGTCAGCTCTGCATCTCTCTCTCTCTCACCAGTGCCCTCCCGGTCTCTAACTGCCTCGTTCGTCTGCGTCTCGCACACCCGCGTGTGTGCTCGTGTATCTACTTTTCACTGAACAATATACTTTACATTTTCTACGCTATCCAGCGTGTTTTGATTTGTACACCGGTCCGTAATCCTATTAAGTTCCCCGCCGCCTCCGCGGGCACGCGCATCGCTTCACGGTGCACGTGCGAACAAACTGCAGCTAGCCAAAATACGACCTTGGCAGGTCCACCTACGAACTCGATAAAACCCGAGGAAACGAGACTTGGTCTCGATTATTACGCGGTTGTCTCTCTGCTCCGGTAGCTGCACTGCACGCAGCTAACGTCTGCGCGGCTATCGATAACAAGCAGAGCAGCCCCGTTATAAAACAAATTCACTGTTTTATTCGACTGCCTAACCTAAAAAGAAAATAGCATTATATACATATATATATATATAAGCTACTAATTTTTAAATATATATATATATATATATATATATAAATTTAAAAATTAGTCTACTAAGAGTGTGGTCGCCGATTCTGAAAAAATTTGCATCAGTCGCACTCAATCTCTAAAAAAAAAAAAAAAACGCAAAAATCTGTACTTGCGTTACAAAAAATATGGTGTGCACCAAGGTCTAAGTCTGTAGTGTAGTCTAAGTATCGTCTGCGGCTCGTAAACGCCCTCGCCTTCGGCTCGGGCTAACTCGCCTTGGCTCGTACTGGAAACTCCACACTCGGCCTAAAAAAGCCCACTTTACGCCCTTGGCACACAATATACTATCAGCCTCTTGAGGTTCTGATTTAGTTTTAACTCACTCTAATTCCCTGTTAGTCATTTATGATCAATAAATAACAATGGCCGGAACAAATACTTTTGAATTTCGCGCGGAATTATGGTGGAGAATAAGGTATTATTAGGTTTGGTTAATCTTGGGTAACCGCAAAGATACTTTGCCAACCTAACCTTCAAACGTTAGCCCAGTTAACACCTTGCCCGACATTATACTTCCGCGCAAGATTCAGAAGTATTTGTTTTAGCCACTGCACATTTATTAATTATTTCAAATTACCTGATTAATTTAACTACGTTTTATGCAATTAAAAATAAATCAAATAATCAAGTGTCAAATCATTGTATTAATTTTTGGTAATTGTATTCTACATAACAGAAAAAGAAAGGAACAAACCTACCCCGCCACCGAAACCTGTGGCCCTAGCTGCAGGCCAGTTCGTCTGCAGGGATTTATCTCTAACCCCGGAAACGTACAATCAGTTAAGAGGCTTGCAGAAGAAAGCAAACGACCTGCGTCAAGAGATAAAAAATCTAAGGCGAATGTCTCAAGCACAAGCCCATACGGTGCGTGAAACTATACGGGATGCATTTGTTTCCATCAGGTATAAATATTATGTAAAACCTTAATCTAACGTATAATCGTAGTTAAAGTTCATGCAAAAAATTATACATCATTCTTTAATAATTTATTTTCCCTAGAACAATACTATTATCAAGTGGAGACCAAGATTGGTCTACTGGCGACGCAGAAAAGCTAAGACTAAATCGAGAAGAAGATCTTTATAAGCAAGAAATGTTATGGCTTGAAAAAGATCTAACGTGAGTTTATACATAATAAGTTTAAACAAAGTTGAAATAAAATTATTTAATAGTTTATAATATGCTTCAACAGTGGATTGGAAAGTACTGTCGAAGAGCTTCGTGGCAACGTAATCAACCGAAAGACACGAGTTAACATGTCTGATGTCGAGAATATGGCATTGATCCTCAGTAAAGCAAGGTATTTTATTAAATTAAAATTGCTTTTAAAAATTTGTCTCAGATTTCTTACAATAGTATTGGCTAACTGATTCTAAAATATTGGTTTGCATTTGTTTTATTTTGCTTGACCTGAGCTTCGAAACAATCAAAATTAAAACTTTTAAATATAAAATAAAATAGAATAGAATAAGACTTTGTTTTCAAGTAATTAAAAATATATGAAAATGTTATACATAGTCTTAAGCTGATAATCACAAATTCGTCAGCGATAATCACAGATTCGTACATACACACAAGTTACACGTCTAACTCTGATGTGTATAACACATAAATAGACTTATTCTTTCGCGTCATGTTAGACCACAACGCAGACTAGTTTTAAAAATACATCGATACAGGTATACACAAAGCGCAGGCGCATACACAAAACTGTGAAAATCTTAAATTATATTGTACTAGAGACTCGGCAAAGGGTAATTTCGTTACGCTAGCTTAAACTTTGAGAGCAAAGTTGACATACTTGGGTTCCATTCAATAGGAAGCAGACATATATTGAAATCACCACCGATTTTATTTCCCACTTTAGATGATAGCTAAGTAAAATATTTCGCAGTAAAATTTTAATCATTTAACGTTTTTACTATTTTTCATAATTAATTAAAAGTTTAAATGTAATGCCTTTTGGACCGTGATGTACAGAAGATTAACGTAATTGGTTGTGAAATCAATATGGCAGAGTTCACATAGTTCAATGCATAAGTATAATACGCCATATTGAACCCCGTAATTATCCATCGTTTGAATTTTCGTATGACGATGAGAATATTTGAAACAGTCGTACGGGTACAATTTTGCATAAAAAATGAATGTCTTTCACTTTTCTGTATAATTTTTAATATATTTTATTTTAAATTAATTACTAAATTTTCGTTCTTGTTCGCGGAATAGATGTCACACGGCAAGCTACTTGATGTCTTTCAATTGTTTTTCTAGAGCAGAAAAAGTTTCATTTCGGTGATATATTATGGCAGGTATTGCATAATTTATCAAGCGCAATAATCAAGAAGACATAACGACGTAAAAAAAATATTTTTTTTGTACATGTAACCGGAATTCTGACGTCCAAGCAAAGGTGACAACTTTAGCTACGATCAATATATTAAGCAGATGATAAAATAGACTAAAGCATAAGCTAAAAGTTTAATGTTAACATAATCTGTTACAACACCGTTACCCAAAGTGGGTCTTGGGCAAGGTGCTAATCACCACTACACAGCAAGTCCTTAGTTGTAGATAGAGAAACGACCCCTGATAAAGAGTTCAGATGCAAATAAATTGAATAAGCAGCCATGGACAGCTCATGGGTCCGAGCGTGGGTGTGGTAAGCGCATTCATCTAGAAACACTATGCAAGCACCACAACAACAGCATACTACTATACTCTATATTACTTTTTCTTCTACCTCACCTTGTCTACAATCAGTCTCTTTTATCACACATTACAAAAATGGGCCAAAAATCCTGCTGCCGTGTAGGATGCGGGAGCGATGACAACTGCCCTAATTTTTTTTTCTTTTTTGTTTATCCGGAGAGTTGGAGAAATGCGTAACGCACCATGACAGGAGCCGTGTGAGACTCCCCATGTGTGAGGCTCTCCTGGCGTGGGACGGACGCCAGGCATACTCACTAGAACTCCACCTCTCTAGCAGCCGCGAAAATCCCCACAGCAGCCGCTATCGCATTCCTTCAGGAGGTCACCTGTCTTGTGCTATTCTAGCCCTTAGCTAATCTGTCAAACATCAGTCGTTGTTTTTCGCGCGGAGGACCGTCTCCACGTACGCCGATATCTCGTCCCATTGCTGCTTGCTGTGAAGCATCGTACTAACTAATGTCTCAGGCGTGGACGCCCCTATCGTCAGCTCAAGTACTCTACCTCTATCTGTCCATCGTGGGTAGTCAAAGAACGTGTGTCTCACATCGTCCCGTTCGTCACCGCAGTATTTACACGCCGGTGTTTCCACCCTGTTCATCGCGAAAAGGTAGCTACTAAAGTAGCCATGCCCGAAGAGGAACTGGGTGCGGTACAAGTTCACCTCCCCCCACCTCCGCTCCGCCCAAGGACCTATCTCCGTAATCAGTGTTCTCGTCCATTGCGCTTGCTGGCATTGAGCCCATCTTTCTTGCCATTTTCGCATTGTTCTCTCGCGTTCTTCGGTGGCCAAGAGAATGTTATCCGAAATCAGGCGAACTTCGTATATCCGCTTGCGCTCGATAGCAAGCAGGTCGACCGGAATCACCCCCGCGATTATCATTACTGCTTCTCCCGAGACCGTTCGGTAGGAGCTTGCTACTCGTAATGCCCCTCTACGTTGCACCGCCGTTATTTGCTTTCGGTATTTCTTTACTTGCATAGCGCCGGCCCACACCTCCGTTCCATATAGTAGGATGGAATTAGTGGTCACCATTAGAAGTCACCTAACAGTTGATCTCGACCCACGCACATTAGCCATTAGTCGGCTAAGCTGCGCTACTCTTATCGTCGCTTTTCCGCGTACGCGATCTGAATGTGCCCCGTAATTCAGCTTCGTATCCAGCGTTACACCCAGATACTTAGCTGGTTTAGACATAATCATTTCTTTGTCTACCTTCATCGGTATGATGGTCAGTATACGCTTCCTAGTAAGGAGAACAATTTCCATCTTGTTTAGTGCTAAGGTCAGTCCGTGGTCTGTCATCTACTTAAGTACGCTTTATCTCGTTTAGCTTTACCTGCGCAGGCTCTACGTTTCGTGCTGCAATAACCGCTGCAACATCTTTCGCATACCCTACGAGTATGACATCCTCTGGCATTTCGAGTCTAAGCAACCAATCATACGGAATGCCCCAGAATTCTGGTCCCAAGATCAAGCCCTGTGCAGCCCCTGCCGTAATAGAACTGCTTCTTCTCCCTTACATTGTCTCGTATTCGATAACTCGATTGCTGAGATAGTCTTCCACTAGTCAAATAATGTAGGGTGGTACTTCAAACGTTTGAAGAGCGTCTAGTATATATACTTACCTAGCCAAGTTGAACGCGTTTTTGACGTCCAATGCCACGAGTACGACGATTGGTCTTGCCGCGTGGCAGGCTAAATCCGTTCTTTTCACCGTGTCAGTAACCTCTCTAATCGCTCCTATCGATGACCGCTCCTTTCTGACAAGCCGTTTGCTTGTCAGAGAGATCTCCTGTTTCTTGAACGGCTCCTAGTATTCGCGGTTTAATTAGAGCTTCTTCTGTATTTCCCATTGTATCCAGGAGACTCAATGGTCGGTACGACGGGTCCATTCGGTTTCTCGATAAGCACTAATCTTGCCCTTTTCCATCTTGAGCTAAATACGCCCTGCACTAGACACTCGTTATATATTTTCAGGAGCAGCTCCGGCCATTGGGTTGCAACGGCCTTGAGCACCTCCGCAGGATTGCAATTCAGACCTGGTGCCCTGCCGCTTTTCAGAGATGAAGTTGACGCGATCTGTTTACCCTTAGTGAAAAGGGGTATCGGTTTTAACGGCACATTCGTCGTTTCTGTCTGTGGTCTGATGGGGTGTGTAGGGAATGGCCCGTCGATCACTTTTTTCTATCAACTCTGTCTCGATGGGTTCAGTTTGTTTTACTTCACCCATCTTTCGGGTTATGATCATGTATCCGTCTCCAAACGGATCTTTCTCCACGTCGTCGATAATCTTTGCCCAGCAGCTACGCTTACTATCTTTTATCGCGTCCCTTAATCTTTTTCGCGCCTCGTCGTATCTCATGCCCAAGTTCTGAGCTTCAGGTCGGTTTTGTTTTACGGCTTTCTGAGCCCTCCTCCTAGCTCGAAAGCTATCATTTCTAAGCTCCACCATTTCGTCCGTCCACCAGCATACCGGGCGTCTTAAATGGCTGCAAGACACCCTTGGCATAGCAGAGACGCAGAGCTCCATTATAAGTCGCGTAGTACGTTCCACCAACACTTCTGCATTTTCGCGTTCTCTCAATTAGTTAAGGAGCCCAGATGATGGGAGTTCAGCCTCCTAAATCGCGTTCGCACGTCTTTCTGGGTTCATACGCCGGGTATTCCAGCGCGGTGTCTGCTTTTTTCTTGCTGTAGTCCTATTTCCGCGATCGTCCTGGTTGTTGAAAAGTATATACTGGTGATCACTCGCAGTATATTTCTCTGTGACGTGCCAATCTCTAACTTGGATTATCGTCGCTTCGCTCACGAAAGTTACATCTGGTATGGATCCTCGAAAACCTGGTCTACGGTAAGTAGGGGTATTTCCCTCGGTTGCCACTACCAGCGTTAATCTAGCCACCATCTTAAGGATGGACCTGCCTCTGCTGTTCGTTGTCGGCATGCCCCATTCTATGGCCCTAGCGTTGAAGTCGCTCCTTATCACGAGTTCCCCGGATGCATCCCTTATCGCGTCTTCTAGTGCTTCTGGCTTTATGGCAAAGTCCGCCGCGGCGAGGTTCGGTGAGAGATATACGCTAAAGTATGTGATGCGGCCCTCCTTTACTCGCGCGTAGTCGTCTCCCATCCCCGTTTCCACGATCCCACGCCTGGGCACCCAGACAGTCGCGGTCCCTGCGTTGTTAGACACCCAGCCAGGTATGTCACGATCTGTGTATTGATCGCTGACTGAAACGATATCCACTTTCTGCTCAACTTAAAATTGCTGTAGTAAATTGTGGGCAAGCTTACTTCTGTGCAGATTGCCTTAAAGTATTCGCGCCATTATGTTCTGTTCTTAATCGCGTTCAGGGCTGCCAGAAAGACCGCGCATGCACCGGTGCCTGGAGCTTGCGCCGTCTTCTTTTCGGGTATCTTAGCGTCTCTACATAAGAAACACCTAATCTCCTGGATCAGCACAGTACATTCTACTGCTCTATGCCCATCTACGTCATACTTACAGCAGTTAGCGCTCTTGTTGGAACTTTCACATTTTGCTTTCACTTGTCCGTAACCTAGGCAATGATAACATCGCGTAACATTTGCGCGAATCCTTACCTGGCAGTTAACCCACCCCATACGGATATTTTCTTTTTTGACTAGAGCGGTAGCCTTAGTCTGATCTATTTCGACCACCGCCACCCTCTGTTCCCTCGTGTTCGGCTCAAACAGATGAATTTTGGCCTCTCCTTCGCCCGTCTCGGCTGTAATAGCGCTGCGGACATCTTCTTGCGTCGAAAGACTGCCAATGTCCCTGATCTCCGATGTACTTCTGGGGAGCTTGCTCCTAACTGTACCTGCATGTCCTATATCGGTTTGTATGACCGTTTCGAGTGATTCCATTTTGTCTTTACTCTTACTTACAACAACCAGAACGCCACCGTCTTTCGTTTTGCTGAGATACTTAATCTTCGTATTCAGCTTCTTTAGCTTCACCTTTGCCTTACTCTCTTCCAAGATCCCGGCGTAGGTCTTACCCGTATCTGGTCTTATGAGGATTGCGTCTCCCCTCCGCCGCGAGGCCTTCCCTGCGTTTTGCCTTAGTTGTTGAGGCTGGCTTTGCTCCTGTTTATTCTGTTTTTTCTTCTTTGCTTTCCTTCCTGCAGCTAGTTGCCAAGCTCCTTGTGTATCTGCAGTTTTCTCTTGTGTTTTAATTGTAGAGGGTGCAGATCAGTCCTCCTTCTTTTTTTTGGCAAGGGTGCCGCCACCTCCGTCGGATGATATCCGCCCCCTCTTCTTAGACTTGCGAGACGTTAAATGGTCTTCTCCGGATTGTTGAGATGGCAGCTATTTCGCGCCATCCTCCATCTTGTCGAGAAGCGGTAGAACTTCAATCATGTTGGCTCCTATTACGGTAGTCCCTCTTTTATCGTGCTATTCACGTTCTTCTGCTTGTCCAGAGTTTTTGTCATCTCTCTGTTCGTTCGTCTTATTTCAGTAGCTTTTCTCGCAGACTGGCGTGTTCTTCTAGCTATAGCCCAATCCCTGTTTTGCTCTCATATTCGGCAGCACTTATCGCGCTAGCTATACTAGTGCTGCTGTTTGTCTTGTGGATTAGGTATCCACCGCCATGCCGACCACCCGGATTCCCCCGTCTATGGAGGCAGCTGACATGGCCCCAACACATGACTGAAGGCGGTGCCAGACTGGGTACATCAAACCAGGATATAGCGCGCGCTGTCGCACTAGCCCACCTCCGCTCTCTCAAACCTCCCACCCCGAACAATGGTGATTGGCTCTCTGGAGGGTTTCTGGCGGACGTCACGCGATATCGCACACTCGCTCAAGCCGTTTGACCGGTACTAGTTAGGTAATCAGCCTCCCGTCTTGCAGTCAGCAGAAGCCAAAGATGGTTTAAGTCACTTCAGCGCGCAGCCTCGGATTGCCTCCCCATCCAGGATCTCCTTTTGTCAGCTCACAGGTCGCGACGCACGGCAATTACGGCGGCCTGTTTGGTCCGCGAAGCATGTTTTATTTGTGCTTTACCCTCCGAGGCTGGCGCCTCGGCGAGCACTCCCCCATCTGCCACCTAGGGGACGCGCCGCATACGGAGTCACAGGCTCCCCGCGCGGAACAACTACCCTGATAGGGAATGTGTAAATAGTACATTATGCAACAAGGGACTGAAGTCGTAGATTATTGGCGTGGATGGGTTCAATGTACGCAATTTATTCAGAGTGGGCGCATTCCGGGAAATCATAAAGGAAACTGAGAGGTACGTTCAAATACTGTAGCAATACAAGAAACTTGGTGAAAAGATAGCACGATGTTAAGGTCCGGTAACTTTACCTTCATATACGAGGGCACGAGCAGGCATTCTCTAGGTTCCGGATTTTTTGTCACAAAAGTGACAATTATACACTCTGTTAAAAGTTTCAAATTCTAAATGACAGACTCTCGTATATCATCATTATATCATCATCGAAGGAACGTGTATAATCACATGGATATTGACATAGACTGTATTACGGAGGACAAAGAGGGGGAGGTCAAGGATTTTTATCACAAAACCTTGGAGCAATTAATCGACCAATTCGTGTCTTACGACACCAAAATAGTAGTGGGTATTTCAATGCTAAAATAGAGAGAGAGAAAATATTTTGGCCTACAATAGGCAAGGGACCAACAACGATAACGGTATTAGAGTCATAAATTTCGTGACGGCGAAAGATCTTATAGTAAAAATTACTTGCTTTAAGCCCATGAATATACACTAGCAACGTAGAAATCACTGGATGGAGCCACGCAAAATCAAATTGATCATTTTCTTATTGATAAGAAGTACCAAATGAATGTACTCGACGTAAGAACCTGTAGGGGGGGGGGCGGATTACAGCTTGAATCAATTCTAGTAGTGGTCAATTTACGAAATGAATTAATAGCCGGTCAAAATAGTAAACAAGCAAACAAAGTAGAAACCGTCGATATTGAAAAGTCACGAACTAGGGTTGAGTGAATTGTGTATCAAGTAGAAATAAGTAACCAATTCCAGGTGCTCAAGTAAACAAATGTACCGACTGAAGTAGATGTTGGATAAATGAGGTAAAGCAGAGGATGATAATAAATAATGATTGAGTATTTATTTGTCTTCTTCTATTTACAGCTACTATGCGCTACTACTAGCTACTATACGCTATTTATATACGCCGTATACACCATATGTACTGTACTACGGCTCGGAACCAAGAGAGCGATGTGCGAGACTCGTATAGTCTCGGCACCGCTAGTAGTCATGTGACTTACACGCATACCGCGAGAGGGGATACTTGCATGTGTGTGTCCCCTCACACACTCGTCAGCGCGCTCACTTATTCTAGCGCGCTCTATACTATACACACAGTCAAATGTACTATATTCTCAATAGTAGATGACGGTCCGAACAGTCTATAGGGGGCTATCGAAAAACCGGTAAAAAGGAGCCGCGAATGAAGTACTGGGTAAGAAGAAAAAGCCGAAAAACAAATCATGATTTGACGAAGAGTGCAAACTCTGATTTGAAAGGCGCAAAAAGGCTAAATTGGATATCGTACGCAATGGAAGCGGTAGGGCCGTAGAAGAGTTATCCTCCACGTGATCCTACTTCAGTGTATGTCGACATGATACATATTTGACCGTCTTCTTAAAAGCAGTACTTATGCCATACGCAGCGAAGAGTGCGTATAGTCGAAGCGAAAGAGAGGGAGAGAGAGAGAGAGAGAGAGAGAGAGAGAGAGAGAGAGAGAGAGAGAGAGAGCGAGAGAGAGAGAGAGAGAGAGAGAGAGAGAGAGAGCGAGAGAGAGAGATGTGATGAGCGGCGTACGCAGAGTGCGTAATGGAGGGAGAGAGATTTTAGATTTAGATTTTAAATATTTTATTTATGTACATTATGTTGTACAAAATTATTAACGCTAGTAGTAAGTTCTATAGCTGTTCGTTAATGCTAGGGCGGTGAATGAGTGTGAAAAGTAATGAAGGCGAGATGGGTGACGAATGCTATTTGGTGATCTATGTACTCTCTTGTGCGAGGAAGTAGCGCTTAGCTTGCGTTTTGAACTGAGTGATGGATCTATTGTCACGAAGATGGGATGGTAAGGAGTTCCAGAGGTATGAGGCACTGATATGGAATGAGTTCCTCAGAGTTTCCGTGCCGAAGGGGGGGATATCCAGGGCATTCACCTCACCCCTCACAGGACGGAGTGCGACGTGGAAGTCAAAGAAGGCCAAGATGTACGATGGTGTGGCAGTGTTGAAAAGTTTTCTGAGAAAACAGGCCGCAAAGTACTTCCTACGCCCGGCGGTGGTGAGCCATTGCAATTCACGTCTGTAGGGGGTGATGTGCTCGTCCCTCCTTACACCAAAGATGTAACGTATTCCTGTGTTCACCAGTCTCTGTAGTTTAGTGTCAAGTTCTTGAGTAAGGTCACAGTATACTAGAGAACAGTAGTCTATGATGGGGAACAGCAGTGCTTGCACGAGATGTTTGCGCAGCTCTTGGTTGGTGCTCTTTCTGAAGAAGTATAGCCTATACATTAGTGAATGAGCACGTTTACACAGTTGTGTGACGTGCTCTTTCCAGTTCAATTTAGAATCGAGCACCACTCCAAGACTTCGCACAGACGATTGGTATTCGACCTGGGCCCCCCCTATATTGATAGAGGTGTTAGCGACATTTGGTAAAGCGTTTATGTAGTGGGGGGAGCCCAGGACGATCGCCTGTGTTTTACGAACGTTTAGCTTTAGATGATTTTGTGCAGCCCAACCTGCAATCCTCTCGGCGTTAGTTGACATCTTCGTGGAACAAGAGTCGAGCTCCTCAAGGTGGCATTGGCTGTAGATTTGCAAGTCATCCGCGTAGATGAGATGTGATACATCGGGGTCCAGGCAGAAACTGATGTCGTTGATGTACAGGGAGAATAGCAGAGGACCCAGGACAGATCCCTGCGGTACTCCCATGTTGAGAGGGCGAAAGGTGGAAAGCTCGCCGTCATCACCAAAGACTGCCTGTTTTCTGCCTGTGATATATGAGGCGACCCAGCGGATAACTTGCTTAGAGAAACAGAAATGTGTTAGCTTTCGGAGAAGCTTGACGTGGCATACAGTGTCAAAGGCTTTACTGAAATCGAAAAGAAGAAGAAGAGTTACCTTCTTGTTATTAATGCCACGCCTGACTTCATCCGTTAGCTTGAGTAGGCCAGACTGAGTGCTATGGCCAGTGCGAAAACCAGTTTGCAAATCGTCCAGAAAAAGCCTGGACTCAAGGTACTCAGAGATTTGCTTATGCACCAGCCACTCCAGCGCTTTTGACAGAAAGCATAGAAGAGAGATCGGACGGTAGTCAGTTAAGGATGTAGGAGAGCTGACTTTGTTTAGTGCATGCACCAATGACTTTTTCCAGTCAGAGGGAAAGCACGACTCGCTCAATGACAGGTTAAAAATATGACGAAGAATGGGAGCGAGTACTGGCAGGGCCTTGTGAATAACAACCTGTGGGATGCCGTCGCTACCTCTGGCCTGGGAGTCAAAGTGCGTTATTGCAGCTAAAACGTCCGATTCCGTAACCTCCCTAAAACTGAAATGTTCAGGGAAATTCAGACTCTCGAGGGTACGCAGATAATCCTCAACAGCAGGAGCTTGCGGGTTGTTGGAAATGCCGCTGAAATGCATATTGAGGTCTTCGTTTGAGAACCGAGAAGGTGGTTTTAGCTTGGAAGATGTTATTCCAAGCTTCTCTAGCTCTCTCCAGATCTCGCCGACATCTGTCAGGGAGGACAGGCGTGAATGATAATAGTTCAGCCTAGCCTCCTCGACCTGTCTGTGAGCATCATCCCTAGCGAGTCTATAGAAAAATAGATCTAATGGGAGACGTGATCTGCGAAATCGCCTGTAAAGTCTGTCTCGTTCTTTCACAAGTCCACGAAGAGCCGTGGTGAACCACGGGTGGCGCTTCTGTCCAGGTGTCACTGTGCGTAATGGGGCGAGATGATTTACAGCGTTAGTTAAGTTGGTGTTGAGTACAGCAATGCATTCGTCGAGTGATGAAGTGGCGAGGGATGACCAGTCACATGCCCCGAGGTGGTTCCTCAGTTTCTCGGCGCAGATGCCTTTGTAGTTTCTGTAGGTGAAGGTTTTAGGTACGTGTCGTGGCATCTGTACGTCGAGAGTGGCCGTTATGAGGTCATGTCCGTTTATGAAGGGTGTGTCTGTCTTCCAGTGTTCAAGCAGGCGATCCTGCTCGTCTATCAAGCAGAGGTCCAGCCAGGTGTCGGATTCCTGCTTATGGTGCGTGGCGCCATAAGGAACCGACTGTAGGGAGTTCTCCTCTATGAAGGTTCTGATGAACTTAGCATCTTCGGAAGAGGAGAGTTGATCAGCGTTGAAATCGCCCATGATCAGCTTGTTGGAGTAGCAGTGCATATGTGTAGAGAGTTTCTCTATAAAATCATTGCCCTGGATGAAAGGGGCATGTGGTGGACGATAAACAACGCCGACAAAGATGGGAGATACTCCCTTGGCAGAAATCTCGCAGAAGAGATACTCCGGCTTCCCCGGCCTGCCAGACCATGTACCGTCAGATGATGCAATGATGGTAGCAGTCAAAGTATTGTGTATGTAGAGGGCCACACCTCCACCATTTCTGTTCCTGTCCCGTCTATATAGTATGTAGTCGTCAAGTAAAGGGATTGTTTTAACCTTTTCGTCTAGCCAGGTTTCAGTCACAGCTATTACGTGAAAGGTGGGACGAGTGGACAAAAAGAGCCTAACCGCCTCAATGTGACCCGTGAGGGAGTTGGCATTGAAGTGGCAGGCCCTTAAACCCTTGGACAGAGTTACCTTGGAAGCTGATGAGGATGTGGCCGATGATGTTGTAGATGATGCTGATTGTGCTGATGGTGGTGCTGGTGGGACGAGATGAACTGTCTTCAGTGGTTTATGTTGTCCGGCGGCCACAGGGACAAAAAACTTGTCAGGTCTTCGTCGCTGGTGATGATGGTGGCCCTTTCCGTATCCTCCGTAGAACGGATGTAAACAGTTCCATCCCGTACATAGGTTCTGCAACCGTTCCTTCTCTTGGCCTCCAGTCTGGCCCTGACGCGAAGCTTATGAGTCTCTCGAGGAAGCAGCTCATTGATGTTCACTAGCCCTTGATGGTCTGGGGCTAGGGCCTTTGCTTCCTCGAGGATTCCAGCGTCTAACTCTGCTGTGTGGAGTTTGCCCTTTTTGATTTTCGCAATGATGGTCGAACGAACAAGGGCGTGGGACGACAGGGTGACAGCAATCGGTGGAGGTCTGTCTCTCTGTCTGCAGAGAGAGAGAGAGAGAGAGAGAGAGAGAGAGAGAGAGAGATGGGATGCCTTACGCGGCGAGGAGAGTGCAGTGGAGGTGGGAGAGAAAGAGATCTGCCGCGATTTTGTTACGGTCGCTTTTTCGTTCGGTCATTCGGTTTTTTCTTGATTCACTCCCCGGGAAAATTGCGTACCTGGTGAGCCTATAGAAGTATTCACTTTAAAAACTCGTAAAATTAATTCAAATATATCTGAATGGGATCACGGGAAAGATCCGAGTAGGTGGTGATGTATTCGATCGTCCATGATATGGAACAGTTTGAAGCAAGGTGACAAGCTCTTTAAAGTACTCATTAACTGAAAGTTGAAGTATGTTGTTGGAAAAAAGGAGCTAGCAAGTTAGGTGTAACGTATAACGGAGAAACGTAGATTTTAAAATATACTGATGACTTAGATATAGAGAGGGATAACTGTTAAATGGTGGCGAGAAACGCGGAAATTCTTAAAAATGCAGCTAAGGATAGGGGGTCAGAAGTTAGCGAATCGAAAACATAATTTATGATCGTGCATAAACTCGTCCTTTGCAGAGGAATGAATGAATTAACTTTTGAAAAGGTTAGCGAATTCAGATATTGAAGCACAACTATAAATCGTCGCTCCCTACGAAGACTAGCACTGTTAACATTTTCCAGCGAAGAGTAGCACTGTTCAGATTTCCCGCGAAGACTAGCACTAATCACATTCATTTTTTCCGAAAAGATTAATTCTATTATTTAAAGAAAAATAAAAATTATTAAGATAAAGCTAATAAAATTAAAATATTCTTCTAATTGCCGAACAATTTTTAAAAATTTCAAAATTTTAAACAATTTTATCGAAACTTTAAAATTTAAAATTAATTTAAAATTACACTTACAATAAAATTGTTTTAAATTTTGAAATTTTTAAAAATTGTTCGGCAATTAGAAGAATATTTTAATTTTATTAGCTTTATCTTAATAATTTTTATTTTTCTTTAAATAATAGAATTAATCTTTTCGGAAAAAATGAATGTGATTAGTGCTAGTCTTCGCGGGAAATCTGAACAGTGCTACTCTTCGCTGGAAAATGTTAACAGTGCTTGTCTTCATAGGGAGCGACGAAATGATCAGAACGAAATTAAAGCTGCGATTAATAAGAGACTCCATTCGGGTAATGCTTGCTTCTACGCTATGAATAGATTACAAAAGTCAAAGCTACTGTCTGAAAATGTAAAAATGAGGATATATGGGACTATAATAATGCTGGTGGTCTTTTACAAAAGCGAGACTTGGGTGCTCACTGAGGCAGAAGAAAACCATTTTAGGATATTCGAAAATAATGCTCTATTTGTAATATGCAGGCCAAAGAAAGATAAGAAAATCGGGGAGAAGAGAAAACTGTACAATAACGAGCTACATAATTTATACGCGTCATCGAATATTACTAGATTAATTAAATCACGGAGACTAAGGTAGGCAAGGCACGTGGCAAATAGGAGATCATCGCATGGCAGCGCATATGATGGAAGGAAAGCCGAATGCAACGCGAAGTCTAGCTCTAGACACAGATAGGACGACAACGAACAACGAACTTAACTGAAATCAAGTGAAAGGGTGCAAAATTGATAGGGTGGACACAAAATAGGGATACGTAGATGACTTGCGTAAATGAGGCGATAAACTTCCAAGTTTAAAATGCTATTAAAAAAAAAGTTGGTAACATAATTTAGACTGTTGCAACGCCGGTACCCTAAGCGGGTTTAGGGCGTAGTCGTCCAGAGCGGACGGGTGGGTGCCTATCACCACTACACAGCGCGTCCTCAGGTTGCGGATAGAGGAACGGCCTCTGAGAAAGAGGTTAGCTGCGAATAAATTGAATAAGCAGTCACGGACAGCCGATAGGCCCGGGCGTGGGTGTGATGAGCCCACACTGACGAACGCATGCATCTAGAAACACTGCGCAAGCACCACAACAACGAACACTCAACAATACTTCGTATTTCACTATCTCTGTCTACCTAACTATATGTATAATCTACCTCTTTTAGCACACATTACAAAAATCATGCTGTTGTGGAGGATGCGGGAGCGATGACAACTGCCCCGAAAGGCGATGTGTAGAATGATTCGCCACCTGGTCTTACACGGCAACGAAGCCAGCGAAGGCACGCTGCCTTGCAGGGGGCGTTAGGATACGAGAATGAGACCGTAGTGTGTCCGACGATGAGTTGACTCTGCCCTCATCAAAGTCGGAAAGCTCTCATACTTAGTTCTAGAGAGGTATGAGGGTTATCACCTCTAGAACAGTTGACTCACCTGCGATCGAAACNCGCAGGTTTAACTTTCTGTCATGGCTCAAAAAAAAAAAAAAAAAAAAAATCAAACCAAAACCAAAAAGTAGTCAAAGGTGGGAACGTGGAATGCACGCAGTTTATACAGAGCGGGTGGGTTCCAGGAAATCGTAAAAGAAGCTGATGGGTACAATTTAAATTTAGTCGCAATACAAGAAACTAGGTGGCAAGACAGCGGGATCTTAGCAAAAGATAACTTCACCTTTATATTTGGGGGCGCGAGCGGACATTCCTTAGGTACCGGACTGCTAGTTAACAAAAGAATTATATACTCTGTTAAAAGTTTCAAATTCACGAACGACAGACTCTCATATATCATCATCGAAGGGGCGTGGTATAATTACGTGGTTATAAATGTACACTGTCCTACGGAGGACAAGGAGGAGGAGGTCAAGGATCTTTATTACGGAGCTTTAGAACAATTAATCGACCAATTTGCATCCTACGACACCAAAACAGTAGTAGGGGATTTTAACGCTAAAATAGGGAAAGAGGAAATGTTTAGGCCCACTATAGGCAAGGAAAGTCTGCACGCAACCAGCAGCTATAACGGTATTAGAGTCATAAATTTTGCGGCAGCAAAAGATCTTATAGTAAAGACTACGTGCTTTAAGCACAAGGATATACACAAAGCAACGTGGACATCGCCGGACGGAGCCACGCAAAATCAAATCGATCACTATCTGATCGATAAGAGGCGCCACACGAACGTACTTGACGTAAGAACCTATAGGGGGGCGGATAGTAGCCAAATTAAGGGCCAAATTAGTAGCCGGGCAAAATAGTAAACGAGCGAGTAAAGTAGAAACTTTCGATATTGAAAAGCTACGAAACGGGATAGAGCGAATCAAGTATCAAGTAGAAATAAGGAATCAGTTTCAGGGGCTCGAGGAAATGGATGCACCGACGGAGGTGGATGACGATCCGAACAGTCTATGGGGGGATATCGAAAAAACGATAAAAGAGGCAGCGAATAAAATGCTAGGTAAAAAGAAAAATCCAAAGAGCAAACCATGGTTTGACGAAGAGTGCGAACTCTGGTTTGAAAGGTGCAAAAAGGCTAAATTAGACAGCGTACACAATGAAAGCGATAGGGCCGTAGAAGAGTACCATGAAATAAGAAAGCAAGTGGGTGCGATTTACAGAAACAAAAAGCGCGAGTATCAAAAGAACTAGATTAGAATAATAGAAACTAACAGTAAGGAAAATAATCCGCTCGAGATGTACAAGGGAATTAACGCTATTAGGAAGGGTTTGCAGAGTAGATCACAATTAATGAAAAATGAGGGCGGAAATCTCGTTACAATCGAAAGTGAACTGCTAAAGCTGTGAAAGGGCTATTTTGATAAATTACTATACGTACATGAAAACTGCGAGGAAACAGGTGACGAAATGCACACAAAAAACTAAAAAACAATAAGGCCGCGGAAAATGATTCTATACCAGCTGAACTACTTAAATATGGGGGCACCGCGCTTACATTCAACATTTTTCAACTAGTATGTGCTATTTGGAAAAATGAAACGATACCGGAAAACTGGAAAGAACCCATCATCATAACGTTTTTTGAAAAGGGGGATAAGACAGATTGTAATAACCACCGGGAAATCTCACTTTTAGCTACATGCTACAAAGTTCTATCAAACGTAGTACAGCCAGACTCACGCCCTTCGCGGAAGATATAATAGGAGATTATTAGTGTGGATTCTGGCGTAACAGGTCGACGAGCGATCAAATGTTTACTATAGTAGACAGTTGTTGGAGAAAAAAATGGGAATATTGCGAAGCAATACACCAGCTATTTATAGACTTTAAAAAAGCGTACGACTCTATCTAACGAAGCAAAATGTATCAAATCCATGTGCTCCTCGGAGTACCAAAAAAACTCGTGAAATTAATTCAAATGGGTCTGAACAGAAGCTCGGGAAAGGTCCGAGTAGGCGGTAATGTATACGAATCATTCATGATTCGCTACGGTCTGAAACAAGGTGACTGTCTTTCCACGGTACTCTTTAACTTAACGCTATTTTATGTTGTTAGAAAAATGCAGACTAGCGGGCTAGGTGCAACACTTAACGGTAAAACACAAATTCTAGGATATGCGGATGACCTGGAAATACTGGGGGATAACGGTGCAACGATGGCGAGAAACGTGGAAATTCTCATAAATGCGGCTGAGGACACGGGTCTAGAAGTGAGCGAATCGAAAACGAAATATATGATCATGGATAAACTAGGCATCTGCGAAGGAGAGGGTGATCTTAGAGTCGGAAACTTTACTTTCGAAAAGGTTAGCGAATTCAGATATTTAGGCACAACTATCAATGCTCGAAGTGATATTAAAGCCGAGATTAACAAGATACTTCATTCGGGTAATGCCTGCTTCTACGCCGTGAATAGATTACTAAAATCAAAACTGCTGTCTAGAAATGTCAAAGTAAGGATATATAGGACTATAATATTGCCGATAATCTTATACGGGTGCGAAACTTAGGCGCTTACTAAAACGGAAGAAAACCGTTTTAGGGTGTTCGAAAATAAGATTCTGCGAAAAATATACGGGCCAAAGAAAGATGAGGAAATCGTGGAGTGGAGAAAAACCGCATAATGACGAGTTTGACAATTTATACGCGTCACCGAATATAAACAGAATAATTATAGCACGGAGACTAAGATGGGCAGGGCACGTGGCAGGAATGGGAGATGGTCGCACAGCAGCGCGTATAATGAAAGGAAAGCCGAGCACACCGCGACCTGTAGGTAGACCTAGACGCAGGTGGGAGGACAACGTAAAAATGGACTTAACTGAAATCGGGCGTGAGGGTGCGAAATGGATTGAATTGGCACAAAATAGAGACACATGGAGAGCTTGCGTAGATAAGGCGATGAAATTTCGAGTTCGAAATGCCACTTGGAAAAAAAAAAACATAATTTAGAAAATACTTTTAACATGCCAGCGGCCGGGAAGTATCATTTCCCATTGAAATGGACGCCGGCGGAAAAATGTTACTCTCTGACAACTTTGGCACGCAAAATAGCGTACGCATCACGGCCAGGAACAAAAAATGCGATCTGAGACTATTACAGGTACTATCACAAGGTCATTGGCAATTATAAGTTTTAATCCCAACCTCTTAAATCGTATCTTTATATCAGAATTTCAATTTTTCATTTAAAATGTTATAAAATCCTCTAAATAAAAGTAGTTTACAATAGTTTATCTGTAAGCTTATCAATATACATTGATAAATGTAGTGAAATAAGTCCTAGAAATGTCAAAGGTTATGTTGTTAGAATGAACTGGGATTAATGAAAGTGACAGCGTACAGACAAATTGTCAATCAAACTGTACGCTTAGATTTTAGAAAATTCCAGAAGCTACCTGTTAGACTACTTAGTAGGTTGCCATGGCAACGCTGACTACTCGGCTGCCGCTCTCTCTACTATATAAATGCTTTACCAACTGTAGCTAACACCTACATAAACATAGGAGGAGCCCGGGTCGAGTATCAATCATCTGTGCGCAGTCTCGGGCTAGTGCTAGACTCAAAGCTATCCTGGAAAGAGCACGTCAAGCATCTATGCAAGCGTGCTCACTCTTTAATGTATCGTCTTTACTTTTTTAGAAAAAGCACTGACCTTAGACTGCGCAAACATCTCGTGCAGGCTCTCCTGTTTCCCATCATTGACTACTGTTCACTGGTATACTGTGACTTGACTAAAGAACTAGACCTTAAACTACAGAGACTGGTCAATACAGGAATCCGTTATATCTATGGTGTAAGAAGGGATGAGCACACCACTCCTTACAGACGCGAGCTTGGCTGGCTCACCACCGCCGGACGTAGGAAGTATTTTATGGCCTGTTTTCTAAGAAAACTGTTTAATACTGCTGTACCATCCTACATCATGGCCTATTTTAACTTCCACGTCGCCCTCCGCCCAGTGAGGGGTGAGGTGACTCCACTAGACATCCCCCTACCATTCCCACATCAAGCGCCTCATATCTCTGGAATTCCCTACCATATTCACCTACGCAACAATAGTTCAAATTTCTTACTTAAACACAGGGCTAGGCAACACTTTTTCTCTCTGGAGACAATAATAGCAAACATAATTTGTAAACATACCTCCGCAAACAATAGCAATTAGTACACATACACCTCATTCACAATTTCTCGCTTTCTCATCTCACACCATTACTCTTCATATCTTAAATCTCTGCACCTCTTACTACGCATTATTTCTGTAATACTCTTTTGTACAACACATGTACAGTAATAAACATATATAAATCTAAATCTAAAATCTCTCTCTCTCTCTCTCTCTCTGTACCATCCTATATCTTAGCCTATTTTAACTTCCACGTCGCCCTCCGCCCATGAGGGGTGAAGTGAGTCCTCTAGACATCCCCCCCTTCGCCACAGAGACGCTGAGGAAATCATTCCACATCAGCGCCTCATATCTCTGGAATTCCCTACCATCTCACTTACGTAACAACAGTTCAATTTCTTATTTCAAAACGCAGGCTAGACAATACTTTTTCGCTCAAGAAGAACAGAGTAGAAACAACTAAATTCGCAACATTCTCTCAAACATCCTCACAAACAATAGTAACTATCACACAAACACCTCATTCATAACTTTCGCTATCTCATCTCACCACCATTACTTAACACACTTCAAATCATCTATCGCTCAAACCTGTAATTAATCTGTAAATATTTTCTATAATACTATTTGTACAACATAATGTACAGTAATAAAACACTTAAATCTAAAAAAATCTAAATCTCTCTCTCTCTCTCTCTCTCTCTCTCTCTCTCTCTCTCTCTATCTCTTAGTTAGGTTATGTGAGCGGCAGCGTGCGGGCTGACGGGAGTCGCTGTCATCTCTCTTTCTGGTGTTGGCAAGACTTCCGAACAAGCAGGGACTTTTCTTCCCCTCAACTGGCGCCAAAATTTGAACTCGGTCCTGTCATCAGCATTTGTCATGAGTCCAGCGACAGCAAGCAGAAGTGAGGTGTGTCCCATGTGCAATGACGACTCCACTCCTCCGACAAGCATTTGTTTGTCCTGCCAGAGGCGTTGCCATTCGCGCTGTACGGGCAGGAGACTCGGAGGGCAGTGCGACACCTGCCGGAACAGACCCCAAACCAGAGCAGGTTTGAGTAGGGCAAACACACGTGTCCCTCTTAGCTCATCGCAAAGTGCTACATCGGGGACTCTTCGTGTGAAGCAAACAGTCCCGCCTACCATCAAAAAACCGCAGACACATGTGAGTAAAGACCCCCCACCATCTCGCACGCTCACGCCGGGGAGTCAGAGTGAGGAGAAGCGCGAGCCGCCCCTCCATGCGCTTTCACTGAAGACTCAGAAGGAGGAGAAACGGGAGAAGTAGGAGCTGCCCCCTCTACACTACACACCTCTACTGGCGCGCAAGTCATCGAGCGTTCAAGGGGACTCTCCGGCGGGAAATTCAAACCGTGAGGAGGAATCTCTCTCGGGTGCACGATTTTCCACCACCAAGAATAATGCAACCATCGACGGCACCGATTCCAGTCGTGAAGAGGAACTGCTCAACACCACAGGAGGTAGCTACGTCACGCCTATACATCCGTCTTTTATTAATAATGTATTTATTCCGCAGAGCACCCTAGATTTGTTTTTTAAACGTTTCAATATGCTGCAGGAGCAACTCGATGATATCAGGTCCTGCATGGCCCGGGATCATGCGCCTGCCGTTTTTGCTTCCTCTCCACCATTAACTGTTGAGGAGACGAGTATGGACCTGGCGGCGCGTATTGCGGGTCTGCAGGAGCTGGTGACAAAACAGACATCCCAACTGGAAGAGCTGCGCAAAGATCGTCAGCTGCTCCTGGAGGAAAATAAATCAATGAAGGCTCAAATGGAGGCACTGACTCATATATACATAGTCTTGGTGCTCTGCGGGTGAAATGCGAGTTCAATTGTAATACTTATAGTGATAAGAATGGCGGTGGCGACGCCGTTGTGTCTTTGAGTGTCCGTGCCCCGTCCGATGGCGATGGCCTCTCTCCGGGATTTTCTCGTGGATCCGAGGTTAGCCCGGGGGTCGAGGGTGCCGAGCGTTGCGCAGTCGTGATTCATGGCATTTTAGATTGCGATGTCACTACCTCTCAAGAGGCACTAAATGACATCGGCTTCGCGGTGCTCGCTACCATCCTCCCCTCTCTGAGGCGTGATGATATCACCAGCGTGCGCACTCTCATGCCTCGCGGGCGGATCAGTGGGGGTGGTGACCTCTCAGGTGGGGGGACGCGAGCGCTTTCTGGTGCAAAATTGCACCCACCCTGTGTTGTCAGGCTGGCGCGTGTGGGACTGGTCGGGGATGTGCTGCGGGCGAGGCGACCGCTTGCTAATAATTATTTAACGACGAAGGACATTAAGCCCGAAATGCTTGGCCAGCTTTCGGCCGACTGTTTGCCAGCACGTAAAATATATGTGAATGAACTTCTGCCCCATGATAAATTTCAGTTGCTTAAGAATTTGAAGCCAGGGGTGCACAGGGGTTAGGCTTCAAATATGTATGGCACTCAGGTGGCAGATTTCTGGCTAGGCGCAGGGGAGAGGAGCGTGCGCACGTCTTCGCGTCAGCTGCCAATTTACAGGTCATTCGAACGACGTGTCAGACCGGCTCCAAGAAAAAAATACGACGGCCACTTACACCCGTGACTGTTACAGCGACAGACGACAAACGTGACTCTGCCTCACTAGACGTACCGGAGGCAGGTCTGACAGGTAAATCGGCAGCATCCTCGTCAATAGCGTCATCACCGTCACCGTCACCCTCATCTTCGCCATTGTCTTCATTGTCCTCATCATCATCTTCATCAACATCATCAACAGCTCCATCGGCGTAACTGGCGAAGCCTCGTAGCAGCGGGCAGGAGGTTAAGAGTCGCCTGCGAGTGGGTTTTCTTAATGTAAACTCGATTAGAGCTCGCATCGAGAGTATTCGTCTCTTTCTTGAGGAGCATCCTTTATATGACGTCTTCGGTTTTGCTAAGACATGGTTGGGCTCGATCGTGGACAACAGCCTCATTCGGATCAGAGACTTTTCGGTCATCAGGCAAGATCGCAATATAAATGGAGGTGGTGTCGCTCTGTTTGTACGTAATTGTTACAAGGTTAAAATATTGGCTTCTTCCAACACCCAGGGACCAGGTAAACCTGGTATCCCTGAGTATCTTTTCTGCAGTATACAGCGGGGCGCTGCCCCCTTCATTCTAGTCGGTGTTATCCACAGGTCCCCAAAAATACCCATGCAAAAGGACACCGATCTCTTTGATGTCTTTCGTATTCTTTGTAGTGATTTCAGCCATACGATTATCATGGGTGATCTGAATGCGGATTTGTTGTCCACGACCGATGACGCTACTACCATCAGGCGTCTGTCTGAGGAATTGTCTCTTCAGATAGTCCGTCATGGTCTTATGCACCACACCTCATCATCTCGCACATGGATAGACTTGATTATGACTGACGAGAACGACACGATCCGGAACTTTAGGAACGAGTGGTTACCCAGTTTCGGCAAGCATTGTGTCATAGATGTCTCTCTAGACATGTACGCTCCCACTCCGGTTAATGAGCCTTTTTCTTACCGTGACTACAGGAGCATCGAAACTAATGCCCTTGTCGACCTTTTGTGGTCCTTCCGAAACCGATCCGGAAGGTGCCTTGAATACCCTTAATAATAATCTAAAGCTTGTAATTGATGAGTTGGCACCTCTGAAGACAGTTTGCCCTAGAAAAAAATGTGCTCCTTGGTCTGGACCTGAGCTGAATCTACTCATCGAGAAATGAAATGCCACGCGCAGGCGTTACGAACGTACTGGTCGAGCCGAGCTGCTCGATGAGTATCTTTGGCTTGTCAATGAGGTCGGCATGCGTTCGGCTCAAGAGCGTGACTCCTTCCTTCGACAACAACTGTCAGACGCTCTTGATGAAAATAAAAATGTATGGAAGGTAATGCGTCATCTCGGCCTCTTACCTGGACGTAAGGAGGAGGAGTTTTTCGGTTTCACGCCGGGACAGCTGAATGAGCATATCGCGGGGATATCGGCTTCGTCCCTCGAAAACATAGATGATGCAATGGACACCATTTTATCAGCAAGCGAGGAGGGCTTTACCTTCAGCCCAGTCAGCATGAGCGACGATGTCCTTGCTATTTCTCACGTTTCCTCGCAAGCGAGGGGTGTGGACGGTGTTCCCTGCGGGGTGGTTGCCAAGGCTCTCCCAATCATTGGCGAATTCATCTTAAATATATTTAACTGCTCTTTCGCCCGGGGCATCTTTCCGAGTATCTGGAAGAGGGCTCAGTTGATTGCTCTTAAGAAGAAAAGTGCTCCATCAGATGTTACTGATTTTCGTCCAATCGCTCTGCTTTGCTTCCTATCAAAGGTACTCGAAAAGATTGCCCATACCCAGATCACGGAGTATCTTAGTAAACACAAATTATTAGATCCCTTCCAGGCCGGTTTTCGTAAANGGGTCTTTCCGAGTATCTGGAAGAGGGCTCAGTTGATTGCTCTTAGGAAGAAAAGTGCTCCATCAGATGTTACTGATTTTCGTCCAATCGCTCTGCTTTGCTTCCTATCAAAGGTACTCGAAAAGATTGCCCATACCCAGATCACGGAGTATCTTGGTAAACACAAATTATTGGATCCCTTCCAGGCCGGTTTCCGTAAATTTCACAGCACACAGACAGCGTTAATTAAAGTGACCGACGACATACGCATGGCCATTGACAAAAAGAAGGTGACCCTCCTGCTGCTTTTCGACTTCAGCAAGGCTTTTGACACTATCTCACCTTCTAAACTACTTATTAATAATGCGTGAGGTAGACGGGAGGATTGTTAAGAATAATATGGTTTTATTATTACTGATATATACAAAGCATGCCGAGCATGCGTGTGCTCTCTTCGAGCGTACAGCAACGAGTGGACTCAGTCGTAGTCGCGCATTGACTATATGTCGTACGACTCACATACATAGTACTGGTGGAGAGTCGCACATGTGTGTGTCTATCCTATACTCTATGCTACCTACGGTGCGCAATGAGACGAGACTCACTGTCGAGTAGTTGCGCACAGCGCTTCTGCGCATCCTATCTACAGATGCTATGATATAGTGTACAGACAAATGTACTATGCATATTCTAACACTACTATCTAAACTGAGACAGTTGGGGTTCTCGCGGGCGGCTCTCCTGTGGATAAAATCATATTTACAAGGGCGAACCCAGATGGTAATTTCAAACAAAAATGGAAATTCAGAATGGTTAGAAACCAATCTGGGTGTTCCACAGGGTTCCGGGCTGGGACCCCTGCTGTTCAGTCTCTACGTAAATGACCTGCAGGACATACTTAACGGCACTACAATTAAATACCTGTTTTACGCTGACGATCTTCAAATTTATCTGCATACCACTAAAGATAAATTCCAGGAAGGCTTGTCTCAGCTAGAAGAAGTGGCACGCTGGGTCTCTGATTGGGCGGAGAGCTCCGGTCTGCGACTCAACTTCAGCAAAACTAAGGCTATATTCTTCGGTTCCAGAAAAAATGTTAACGATATCAAATCCTGGGACCTGCCTGGAGTTCAGTTGCGGGACGGAGTGATCGTCCCTTTCGGTGAAACGGTTGTAAGTTTCGGTGATGTACTAGATAGTAAACTTACTTGGAAACCGCAGGTGGACTCTATCACGAAAAAAGTTAATAAAGCCCTGTATTGCTTGCGGTTTATTAGGGGCTGTACCACCGAGACTCTCCGCAGAAGGCTGGTTGAGACATTGGTTCAGCCTCACTTGGACTACTGTGCTGTGACTATCTTGGACGCGTCGGACGAACAACGTATACGTCTACAGAGACTGAGTAATTCGTGTGTGAGGTTAATTTTCGTGGTAAGAAGGGATAAGCGTATCACCCCCTTCCGGAGGCGCTTAGAGTGGCTTCGCGTGGATTCTAGAAGGCTGTACTTTGAGGCCATTCTATTATATGAGGCGATTCGTATCCAATCGTAACCACAGTATCTTGGCTCACTCTTTAGTAAACATAAGCCACGACCCTCCAGTAGGGGGGTTCCCCCGGAATTGAGCATCCCTGCATGGCGCACAGAGACCGGTGCCGAGGCCTTTCAGATCCAGGGTGCTCGTTTGTGGAATGCTCTCCCGTCTGCTCTGCGGCACTCGCCATCCCTAGCGTCATTCAAGGTGGCACTGCGACGGCATCTGCTTGCTCTCGATTCTTGAGCGCCCCAAATCCACCGGCACTGGCACTCTTATCTTCGCTTGTATATTTCTTATTCTAGTCTGACTTAGCCTTTTAGCAGTACTGTGATATAATGACTTCAATTTTGTAATGTTATACTGCGACTTAGCCTGCTGGCTGTACTGTGATCCTGCGCAATTAGATAGGTCTATGACCAAATTGTAAACTTCGTTTTATGCGCAAAATTATATTTTTGAATATCAGCGATGTATATTCACCAACGTATTTTTATTGTTATATTCTGACTTATATTGTTTGTAAGACATGCGAATTTTTAGTACCATGACTCTGTATTGAACTTATTGCAATATTGTTGCTTTAATATTATTGTGTATCAATATTTTACTGTCAAAGTGAATAAAGACGATCTATCTCTCTCTCTCTCTCTCACTCTCTCTCTCTCTCTCTCTCTCTCTCTCTCTCTCTCTTGTCGTCTGCTCTCCGTAAGTACTAGACGCCTTCACTCGACACTCCTCTTTCGAACTGCTATTCTGCTGTTTTCTGCCTTCGGGCGTGTTTTTTTTACAGTTCGTTGCACGCTCCTTATTGCAAACTTCAGCTTGTCATAATTTTCGCTGGAGGCTGCACTCACCACACGCTGTCAATTCTACTGCAAATTTTCGCACACAATTCTAACCTCAAACTGCTTCGCTTGGCTTGGCTTCGCTTCTCTCTCGCTCTTCCTGTACATTCCAATCAGCACACGTGGCGACATCTCACGAGACGACGGGGAAGATCTACGTCGGACATCAACTACACAGTAAGTTGCCGGCAAAAATGAGTATAACAGGAGAGAAAGTCACAGAGGCGTACCAAACCATCTGTGAACACTGTAACAAGCTCATACAGACCAAGGACCCGAAGCAGTGTGAAGTATGTCGCAACTCCTTCCACACACGTTGCGTAACTTTTCGTTCTGTGGTGGTGAAAGGCGTCCCGACGCTCGCGTGTGCAACGTGTGCTGACTTAAACAGCAGGGCGAAACTAGACGTTTCACTTAACGCCAGCACGGTGCAGAGGACTGTCAAGAGGACCAAAGCAACATCAGCGCCCTCATCGACTAGCACCTCGCGCAACCAATCGCCGGCGCGTCCATTAACAACCACCACTGCAAGGAAGGACGTCACCCTGCAGGACATCCTTGCAGCAATAAAGGACGTCCGTGCGAGGCAAGATGAGGCGGCGAAGTCTTTGAGAGATACGTCCAGCAAACTCTCGGGGTTAGAGACGAGATTGGGTCTACTGGAACACCGACTCATCGCCCTGGACGACCTGCCCTTGCTCCAAACTCGCATTACAAATGCTGAGCAGACGATCTTGGAGCTAAGGGCACAAGTTGAGGATCTGTCGTCCAGGCCCCCTCCTGCGCAGTCCCCTCAACACACCTCGTCCGACAACGTTCCCCCTGCTAACACTGTCCCTTCGGAAATTGCCGGTCTCCGAAGGGAGCTGCTGAAGATCAAGCAGCAGCAGGGGAACACCAACAACAACGTCGTTGTTCTGACAGGGCTGCGCTACACGAGGGAAACCTCTATCGACCTGCTGGCCTACTCTGTGGTGTCTGCCCTTGACCCCACGGTCCTCAAAAGGGACATAGCTGGGGCAAGAATCATGGGTAGAGTGAATGTGGCCGCTGACACCCAGGCCACTGACAGCAGACTTCCACCGATTGCTGTCACCCTCTCTACTCATGCCCTCGCTCGCTCGACCATCAGAGCGAAGATAAGGAAGGGCAAATTGCACACGGCAGAGCTCGACGCTGGTATCCTGGAGGAGGCAAAGGCTCCAAACCATCAGGGGCTAATCAACGTTAACGAGCTGCTTCCTCCAGAGATACATAAACTGCGCGTCAGGACCAGACAGGAGGTCAAGAGGAGACCAGGATGCAGGTCCTACGTCAGGGACGGTACCATCTTCGTCCGGTCCCCCAACAACTCGGACAGGGCCACCATCGTCAGTAGTGAGGAGGACCTGGACGCTTTTTTAGCCAAGATCCCTCCAGCCATCAACAACAGCAGCAACAGCAACAACAGCACCATCATCCACTGAAGAGGACGTCGCTTATACACACACACATCATTCGTCCTTCGCCACCTTCATCGTCATCTAAATCAACATCTTCATCATCCAAGGTAACTCTGTCCGAGGGACTAAGGGCCTGCCATTTCAATGCTAACTCTCTCACGGGTCACATTGAGATGGTTAGGCTCTTCTTGTCTACTCGTCCCTTCTTTCACGTAATTGCTGTAACTGAGACCTGGCTAGATGACAAAATCAAAACCATCCCTTTACTGGACAACTACATACTACTCAGACGAGACAGAAACCGGAACGGCGGAGGTGTGGCCCTCTACATACACAACTCTCTCACAGCTAAAATCATCACTTCATCCGACGGCACTTGGTTGGGCAGGCCAGGGAAGCCTGAGTATCTCTTCTGTGAGGTCTCAGCGAGGGGAGTTAACCCTATCTTCGTCGGCGTTGTATATCGACCACCCCATGCCCCTTTCATCCAGGGCAGTGACTTTATGGAAAAACTAACCACGCACATGCACTGTTACTCCACTAAACTTGTCATGGGTGATTTCAACGCTGATCAGCTCTCCTCTTCTGAGGATGCCAATTTCATCAGGTCATTCATAGATGAGAACTCACTTCTGTCGGTTCCCTATGGTGCAACGCACCACAAACAGGATTCCGACACCTGGCTTGACCTCTGCTTAATTGACGAGCAGGATCGCCTGCTCGCACACTGGAAGACCGACACACCATTTATTAACGGACATGACCTTATAACGGCCACACTCGACGTACAGATGCCACTACACGCACCTCAAACTTACTCTTACAGAAACTACAAAGGCATCTGCGCCGAGAAGCTAAGGGACTTCTTGGGTGCGTGCGACTGGTCATTGCTCGCTACATCATCACTTGACGACTGCATCACACTGTTGAACGCTAACTTGACTAACGCCATAAACCATCTCGCCCCATTACGAACAGTGACCCCACGAACGAAACGTCACCCGTGGTTCACCACGGCTCTTCGTGACCTTGTGAAAGAACGGGACAGACTCTATCGACGTTTTCGCAGATCGCGTCTCCCCTTAGACCTGCTATTCTATAGACTAGCTAGGGATGACGCTCATCGGCAGGTCGAGGATGCCAGGCTGAATTATTATCATTCACGCTTGGCGTCTCTGACTGACGCCGGTGAGATCTGGAGAGAGCTAGAGAAACTTGGAATCACCACCTCCAGGGAATCACCTCCCTCTCGTTTCTCTACTGAAGACCTCAACAGGCACTTTAGCGGAATTTCCACCGATCCGCTGGCCCCTGACGTTGCGGACTACCTGCAAGGGCTCGAGAGTCTGAACACCCCCGTACACTTTAACTTCAGGGAGATAACGGAATCGGACGTTTTAGCTGCGATAATGCACTTTGACTCCCAGGCAAGAGGCAGCGATGGCATTCCACAGGGCATAATTCAGAAGGCATTGCCAGTACTCGCTCCCTTTCTCTGTAGAATTTTTAACCTGTCCCTGAGCGAGTCATGCTTCCCCTCTGTCTGGAAAAAGTCTCTAGTGCATGCGCTAAACAAAGTCAGCTCCCCAACATCTCTTTCTGACTATCGTCCGATCTCTCTTCTATATTTTCTGTCAAAGGCACTGGAATGGCTGGTACACAAACAAATATCTGAATATCTGGAATCGAGGCTCTGCCTTGATGATCTTCAAACCGGCTTTCGCTCCGGACATAGTACTCAGTCAGGCCTGATAAAGTTGACCGACGATATCAGGCTAGGGATAAACAAAAAGATGGTTACACTTCTCCTCCTCTTCGACTTTAGTAAGGCGTTTGACACTGTGTGTCACGTCAAACTTCTCTCAAAACTAACCTCTTTCGGTTTCTCGAAACAGGTCATCCGCTGGCTTGCATCATATCTTACGGGCAGAGAGCAGGCTGTCATTGGTGATAAGGGCGAGCTCTCCACCTTTCGCCCTCTCAACACGGGAGTCCCACAGGGGTCCGTCCTGGGCCCCCTGCTATTCTCGTTATACATCAATGACATCGGCTTCTGCCTTGACTCAGACACCTATCACCTCATTTATGCGGATGACCTCCAGATCTACTGTCAATGCCCCCTCGAGGAGCTGGATTCCTGTTCCGTTAGGATGACAGCTAATGCCGAGAGGATTTCAGGCTGGGCAGCACAAAATCGTTTGAAGTTAAACGTCAGCAAAACTCAGGCGATCGTCCTGGGCTCCCCTTACTACATAAACTCTTTACCAACTGTAGCTAACACCTACATAAACATAGGAGGAGCCCGGGTCGAGTATCAATCATCCGTGCGCAGTCTCGGGTTATTGCTAGATAAGAAGCTAACCTGGAAAGAGCATGTCAAGCAAATATGCAAACGTGCTCACTCTTTAATGTACCGTCTAAACTTCTTTCGAAAAAGCACTAGCCTTAGACTGCGCAAACATCTTGTGCAGGCTCTCCTGTTTCCCATCATTGACTATTGTTCACTGGTATACTGTGACTTGACTAAAGAACTAGACCTCAAACTACAGAGACTGGTAAATACAGGAATTCGTTACATCTATGGTGTAAGAAGGGATGAGCACATCACTCCTTACAGGCGTGAGCTCGGCTGGCTCACCACCTCTTGTCGTCATGCTTCCGTAAGTATAGACGTCCTTCACTCGAACACTCCTCTTTTCGAACTGGCTATTCTGGCTTTTTTTGCCTTCGGCGGCGTTGTTTTTTCACGTTCGTTGCACGCTCTATTGCAAACTTTCAGGTTCATTAACTTTTCTGGAGGGTGCGCTCACCACACGCTGAATTCTACCTGCAAATTTTCCGCAAACATTGCTAAGCGCTCCAACTGCTTCGTCTGGCTTGGGGCTTCGGCTTCTTCTCTCGGCTTTCTGTCACATTCAATCACACCGTGTGGCCGACAGTCTCGACAGACGACGGGGGAAGATTCTAGTCCCCCCTCGGACATGCAGACAATCAGTGAAGTTGTCCGCGCAATAAAGTGGTATAAACAGGAGTGACAGTTCAACAGAGGACGTACCAAACACTTCGTGAACTGGTACCAACTATACAGACCAATGCAGCCCGAAGCAGTGTGACAGTAATGTCGCAACTCCGTGTCCACACACGTTGCGTAACTTTTCGTTCCTGTGTGGGTGGTGAAATAGGGTCCCGACGCCTCGCCTTGGGTCAAACGTTGTGCTGACTTAAACAGGCGGCGAAGACTAGACGTTCACTTAACGCATGCACTAGGTGCAGAGGATGCTCAAGAGGACCGAAAGCAATCATCAGCGCCCTCATGACTGAGACTCGCCAACCGGGAGATCGCCGGCGTTGTCAGATTAACTAACCAGCCACTGCGAAGGTGAAGGACTGTCACCGCCTGGCAGACATCTTTGCGCAATAAACGACGTCCGGCGAGCAAGATGAGGCGGACGAAGTCTCTGAGAGATACGGCCAGCACTCTCGGGCTTAGAGACGTGACATTGGTTACGAACACCGACTCATCGTTTCCTGGACGGACCTGCCCTGCTCCAAACTCGCATTACAAATGCTGAGCAGACGATCTTGGAGCTGAACACGGCACAAGGTGGAGGATCTTTGTTCGTCCAGGCCGCCTCCTGCGCGGATTGCCCCATTCTCATCAATTCACACCTCGTCCCGACCAACGTCCCCCTGCAACCACTGTGCCCCTCGGAAATTGCCGGTCTCCGAAGGGTCACTGCTGAAGAATCACAGCGCGCCAGCAGAGGCGCAACACCACAACAACCCGCTCGTCTGGTTCTGACAGCGGCCCTGCGCCACCAAACGCAAGGGCGACAAGCTCCTATCGGACCCCTCGCGGGGGCTACTCTGGTCACGGTGTCTGCCCTTGACCCCACGCGTACCAAAAGGGGACATAGCACTCGCCGGGCAACGAATCCGATGCGCTCAGGTGGTGAATTGGCCGCTGACACTTAGGCCATTGACACAGATTCCAGCCGAGCTTGCCTCCCCCTCCTCTACTCCCATGCCCTCGCCTCGCTCGGACATCAGAGCGAAGATAGGCAAGGGTCAAATTTGCCACACGCTCAGATTCCCGCCGGAGCTCCGCAGCGCTGCTGCCGTCTTACTCCTGGAGCGCAGGCCCCACACGGCTCACACCGCATCATCCAGCCGCGACTACCACTCAACCCCCCTCGCCACCCTGCCCCGTTCACCGCACGGCTGCTTCTCCGATACATCACCTGCGCTCAGGAACCCAACAGACAGAGCCCCATCCCAACCGAGCCCCCATCGCACCGCCAGGCTCCGGCCAGGCCGCTCTCACCCAGTCACCACGCACCTGCCTCACCATCTCCTCCGCTCCGGTCCCCCTCAAAACTCTGGCACCACGCCCGGCCCACCATCCCCCGCTCCACTCCCTCGCTAGTTGCCGCGCACGCACTCTCGTGCCGCTTTCCTCCTTCTACGCCTCGCCCAACGACCCTCCTCCTCCCACGCCTCATCTCCACACGACCACCCCCAGCCCCCCCCCCCAGCAACACGCACACACCCACCACGCCCTACCCTCCACCTGCGAAGCACGACCCCCGCTCCCCCGCCTCTCCCCACACATCCATCTCGTCCTTCTCCGCCACCTTCATCCCTCCATCTACACCTCAACCGCACGTCTCCTCCACCCCCACTCCCACACCCCCGCGGCTAACTCGTCGAGGCACTACACGGGCCGCCCTCGCCCCATGATCTCCATTGCCTACACTCCTCTCACCGTCCCGGCTGCCACTCATTTGAGCATGGTACGCTCCCTTCTTGTCCTCAGCTCGGGTCCCCTTCTCTTACACGCCCCGTACACCTTGCTCGTCCACCTGAGACCCCTCGCGCCCGCCTACGGACTCGACCACAACACTCACAACCCACTCCCCATCCCCTTTCACTGGACCAATACGGAGTAACCCTCAGACCGCAGCACACCGCGCACACGCGCCCACGCGCCTGCGACGCCGCCGCCTCCGCTGCGCCGCTCCTCCCCATACCACACACCCCTCTCTCCCCCCACACCCCCCTCCACCCAATGTCCTCACTTCATCGCACCCCCGCGGACTTGCGCTTGCCCCGCAGCACTGGCCCACACCCTCTGCCCACCGCCACTCTCTCTCTGCTCGCCACCCCGGGCTCCCCTCCAGCCCGACCGCGCGGACCCCGTTAACCCATATTTTGCCGCCCCGCCCCGGCCCCCGCTCTGTATATCGCCCACCCCCACTGCCCCCCTCTCCTCCATCCAGGCGCAGTCGCTTTCCACCCCTCGGAACACACTGCACCCTACAACCCCCGCACACTCTCCATGATACTCGCACTAACACTCCTACTCCCTCCACTCGCCCCCCCGCCGCCCCCCCCCTCAGTCGACTCCTTCAAGCCCCCTGCCCGAATTCCGCCAGTTACTCAAACCATCTCTCTCTCTCTCTCTCTCTCTCTCTCTCTCTCTCTCTCTCTCTCTCTCTCTCTCTACCTGTTCCTTCGCTGTGGCAGCGATGTATCGCTGCTCTGCTTGGTAGTCAAAACTAAAGCTGGAAGCTATCCACTTGTCTTAGCTTCCAAGCAGCCGGACTCAAAAACAAATTGTCCAAGGTTATACCTGATACCGATACGGTTACCGACTGATAGAAATTTACTGTCATGTATATGAGAGCACTTAATATTCAAACTGGTAGTTAAAACTTTACCGCTCTAGCATACAGAGCTCCCGCAAATAATTATTATAGAGTGCAGTTGTTTCCATACTAACAACGCGATAAATTGTTAAAACCAGTTAGTAAATAAATATACTAATTTAAAAACTATAAAATAATGAAGTGTCCCAATCAATTACTGGCTTTTTACAAAAGCAAAAGTGGTTCTTAAAGTTGATTCTGAGATACGTTATTTCTAAAGCGGATCCTAAGATACGTCGTTCTTGGAGCAAATTCTGAGATACATTGTCGTCGCAGCGGGCTCCGAGATACATCCTTATTCCTTTTAGGCGTCGATTTGCTAGTTAGAATTATTTTACGAAGATATAGATTTACAAGGATGTAGTCGAAACTTATGATTGCTAACATTTGATCTTGTAAAAGTTTCCGGCGCTGCCAATCTCTGAAGGCCGCGTTGGCTCGTTAACGTCCACCTGCTTCTCATCGTCTTAAAATTTGAGATTGTTAATGTAGTCATGTTCTGTTTGGCATCTGCTCAATCGCGTACTTATCTATCGACTTGGTCTTTAGTGCGTAGTTTTGCTTACAGGCCATTGAAATGGCTTCAATTGTCTTTGTTGTGGCAAACCTTGCTACAACGATAATACGTGAGGCCAGATCAAGTTCGGGGGGTCAACCGTGATCAAGGTGACGCCACAGTCACTCAAGATACAGTTTAAAAATACTTTTATAGGCTTCCCAGGTACACGTTTTCCTGAAAAATGAAGCGGCGAGCAGCGATCGCTAGGATGCGGAGCAGCACGGCACAAACATAAAGACAAATGGTCGATAAATAGAAATTTGTGATGAAAATTTCGACAAATAATTATTGACTCTTACGTAAAATCATCCGTGGATCACGAATTTTGCCATAAAAAGCTTTAAATGTTTTGTATTAAAAACTCCGAGCGTTTTAAGTTTTGAAAATAGATTTGTTGTACTTCTTGTACTTCTCGGTTAAATCGCGTCGTAGTGTGAAATTTTTTTATTGTACTTCTCGGTTAGATTGCATCGTGGTAAGAAAAAAAATAAATACAAAAGCATGTACACTGTATGAATATCTACTTTGCATTAATTTTTTAAACAAACTACTGCAGCTTAAAGAGTGCCTACATGGCCTTTTTTAGATAATTTAATCAGGAACAACTTTTGCATTTAACTTTTAAAACAAAATTCTTATCGCAAATCTCTATTAATCTTATGCTCAAAATTGAGTACTCGGTACGGAAAAAACGCTTGACTCTGTTACCCGAAAATTCACTGACTGTCATTCTCTGCGGCGTGAAGACTTTTCTCCGTGTACGAGTCAAGCAACTAGCCTTGGAGATCGTTCTTACAAGTGACAAGTCGTCATCAAGCACAAGCTTAGAATTATCTCTTTGGCGATGTCTAGTGTCTAGTCCATCGTTGTGAGCCAAAGATCCTACGAAAGTTTCTAATCCGGCACACTGCTGTGTCTTCTCCTGATCTTCATACAACCTTTTTACATCATGTCTGTGACTATCTACTTAGCAAAGGGTTGGTGTCCGGACTGCCTGAGTAAGCAGGGCAGTACGAAGGTCGCCTCGGGTTCGACTAAAAGACTGTTCCCTGTGATCTTAGCAGAAGTGTTGCGGACAACGGTTTGCACGCTCTGCAGAAATCGCGATCCTGAGGTGCGCGAGCTACTCATTCGTCTCTGCTATGCCAGTCCCAAGGCCGGGGCCATACTGCACAAGCGACGGGGGAGGAGTATCAACCTTGTTAAAATAATCAAAGGTCATCTGGCCCAAATGTTGCACCTTGTTAGAGGGATCCTTTCTAGGATACAAGATAGGGGAAGAAACCCCGAGAACAAATTGAACATGAGAAGTGAATTAACAACAAAACTACCCCAAACAGGTCAGACCACTGACTCGAATTCTGTCGATGGTTCTGATCAGGTGAAAGCCTCGGTGATCGTCACTGGTTCCGTAAGGTGAGGTGGCTAAACTCACAAGATCGAGGAAAATGTCACAGAAAAGAGAGGAAAGGGAAGGTAAAGCAAGGCCTGTCGTCATCAGGGATCCGAACTCCCTATTCGAATAAGCGAGGTGATCACCTGAGGGTCCTGAAAGATAGAATCAGGGAAACAATTGGGTACGCCAAGGACAGAACCAACATGCACGAACCGATAAAAACGGGCCTCGTAAAAACGTTGGAAGAGTTAGGAAAAATACAGGAAAATAGTACGTCCCTTTCAAAGGTTCCAGAGCTTCGCCTGAAAACAGAATCTTTGGGATCAAGAACGAGCAGTATAGAGAGTTTGGCGAGTATTGTCAGTGCTAGGAGAATAAATAGAACCTCATCAATGAAACAAATCACAGACTACAGAATGGCTTGGCAAGAAGCCATAAAAGCGCGCAACGAACGCAGGACAGCGTTTACTGTAGACGTAGAAAAGGCAGTGGTAGGCCTCGGACAGGTTAAGAAGGAAGAACGGTAGGTCACCCTGGAAATAAGAAACATAGATTTGGAAGGTACAGAAGAAAAGATGAGTACAGCAAAAAGAGTGAGCCCTCAAAAAGCCAGACTATTGTAAAAGGGGAACCCTAATAAAGCTTCACATAAGAGGCCTCTGAATGACTATAGTGACACGCAGTGAGAGAGGCCGAAGAGCTTCTAGAAATAGGACTTATTTAGGATTATGGCGTCAAAGGGCACTTTTACTTTGACAAATATGCTTGAAATATATATGTTTAGGTTATGAATGTGAGAATTTGAAAAAGAATTTGATTTAAAAAAGTTGTCTATAATTAATGTACAATATTTGTCAATTTTTTAAATTTTAAACAAAATTTTTTATTACCTTATGGACAACATTTTTAAATCAAATTCTTTTTCAAATTCCCACATTTATAACCTAAATATAGGTATTTCAAGCATATTTGTCAAAGTAAAAGTGCCCTATGAAGCCATAATCCTAAGTAAGTCTGCGGTAGCTGTAAAAATAAAAATCATGATTTATGGGCTTCGAAGACTTGTACCTGGTATATGACATATACAGACATTGTTTTTAGTTTTCTACAATGTTTATGTGTTTATAGCATTGTTTAAATAATTTTTTTAACAATTTAACATGATTATAAATGAAAACTTGAATTTTATTTATTCTTTAACATTTTAAGGTGTATCCGTCCCGTTGATCGCCAGAAGAAAGCGTTTCTCTGGAAAAAAATTCAGCAGTTACCATCGGTCGGCTACTTTTTGCTGCAGTGCTGCACCGACTGCTGTGTCTGAGGCGTAGCAGGCTGGAGTAAGGTGTGCACTTTCTTCCAGATACGCAAAACGCGTGGCTCGCTCGAGGTCGGCTTTGTTCTCTTCGAATGCCTCTGCTGCTTCATCTGTCCAGTTAACCTGCTGGTCGCCTTTGATCTCGCTTTGAAAAGCTCGTTTATCGGCGCTTGCGTCCTTGCTGCGTCCGAAAGGAGGTCGCGGTAGAAATTAACTGCTGTGAGAACTGCTTCGTTATTTGTGGTAATGTGTTTTGGCTGATAGCTTCAACCTTCCGAGATGTTGGATATATGCCGTCGCTTGACACGGCGTAGCCAAGAAATTCCACTTTTGACTAGCCAAAGACGCATTTTGCTAAGTAAACGACGATGCCGTACTGTTGAAGCCATTTAAACAGCTGCTTTAAATGGTCGTGTTGTCGCTCTTCGCTGTCTGACACCACAACGATGTCGTCGATTTAGACGTAACAGAAATCTAGTTCCTAGACCATCTCGTCAACAAAACGCTGGAAAGTCTGAGTTGCGTTTCGTAAGCCAAAGCTCATGAACAGGAACTCTTAAAGCCTGAATGGCGTCGTAATAGCGGTTTTGGCGATGTCTTCCTTAGCGACAGGAATTTGATTGTACGCCCGAACAAGGTTGATTTTTGCCCTCCCCTTTTCGGTCCCATGTGTAGCGGCGCGGCCCAGCGGCTGCCTTTGCCAGTAGGTAATCGGAGTAGATGAGCACTGGCTACGGCTTGTTTGTCTATTTTGGTTAGGTACGACCTCTTTTCTCGACGGGTGGCTACTGTGATGGCGGCGCGTCGTGAGTGTATGTGTATGTTTATGTGTGCATGCGTGTGATATTTTAGTATCTTCATTATGTTGCGTTTAGGTGTGTAATGGAATTGAGGATTCCATTATAGTACTCAATACAGTAAAAACGCACATAACTCTATAGCTCAACGACGTCGCCACGACAAGAGAACTGTACTACAAAATAATAATAAAAACCGCTGCCAATTCATTGGCACGTAGCATACTGCAACAAAATTAATTGTTCCAATAAATAAAATATTGTTTTAAAATACAGTGTGTGAATGCTATTTAAAATATTTCCAAGTTTAATTATTTTGCTGTAGAAGCAATTTTCTTATAGCAAAAGATATATAATAATCATAAAGATCCGATCGAAATCTCTAAAATAGCGAAGTTGCAGAATTGATCGTTTAATTTTAAAAATATATTTTTTTAAGAATTCTTGAGAAAAATTGGTTTTTACATTTCAGATCTTTACTTGAGAACTGCTCGACGATGTCGTTCAAAATTTTAACAGCAGATAGCTTTGTTTACGGTGAATCAACAACTAAAATTTTGAAGCATTTGACTACATTGTTTTAGATATAAGAAATCAAAAAATTTTCAAAAAAATTCAAACCTTGATATCTTAAGATTTATAGGGGTTTCAAAGCTGCACAACAAACTTAGCCAAAACACATAAAATACTTACGTTTCCCAAAATTTCTAGTGCAATAAGGGTTTTTTACGCCCGTAATCGAGGCACAAAGAAAAACTCATCTTTTTCAGTTTTCGATTTATTACTAAAAAAATAAGTTGTCAAATTACTTGAAATTTTAATGGAATATAGTTTGATACGTGACCCACACACACATCCATATGGACATTTTCTAAAAACACTTTAGAATTGACTTTTTATAATTGATTTAATGCAATTTATCCGTCAACTGTATGTGCTCCAAAGTTCGATGAAATAAAGTTGAATTATATTCGTAAAATTGATTTTATTCAATTTCAATTCAATTTATTACCAGACAAAATAGTACAGAATATTTCTCAGTAGGAAATACCCATACCTTGCAGAAGCAAACGCAGTTACCTGTATGCCAGCTGGTGTTACAAAAATGAAAATACGTTATAATATAACACAAAAAATATATTACACACACACGCGCGCGCGCATACACACACACACGTATCCATACATTTTCTGAAAACACGTGATTCGAACTTCAAACATCTCAAAACATATTTCTATGAAGTTTTAGCTTGCCCCACTTGGTAAGTAAGGGAGCACTAATGAATAACTTACCAACATCGATAAGTTACCGACCAGGCGGCGCTAGTAGTAACCTTGTATAAATTTATCTAAGCGTAGGTAGATGGCGTGTATGCATACAACATTAAGGAGAGGGACAGTCCCGGATTTATAAGGAGCCTTACGCCAAGCAGAGTCATTCACTCTGGCTCTTACTCCAGACGGAAGGATAAAGTGTCGTTCTTCTTCACTCGTCTCGTCTTTCGTTGTACTTAGTACGCAACGAGAACAGCGTTCTCAAACAGTGCTTTTAGGGACTGCCCCTTATAACTTTAGCTTCTAAGAGTCACTCGATATTATTATACAAAGTATCAATATAAGTAATACTCTTTAATACACAATAATTAATTACTTGATTTAGTCTCCCTTTTCCCCAAACATCGTCCTAATTGACTCATATGGCCAGGAATGTCGTTCCCTGACCGAGTAAATCCTACGACATCTGGATGTAATGGTAGGAGTGTCGTTTCCCACTGCTGCATTCATCGCTATATGGTTTACCTAAGTGTGTGGAGCTTGAGAGTAGATCCTTCCCCTTCATTCCTGATACACACAAGCAGCGTCTTTCTGGTGGTTCTCCACTTCAGAGCCTAGGGAAAGCTTGTGATTACTCAAATGTAGTGCGAGGTAATTGTGGGTTTGGCATTTCCTATTCGAGTGTACTGTTACATCACCTTACCAACCACGGGTCACGAATCCTCCGCGGTACATACTAACATCGGTGTGGACCGTTTTGAGGAGTGGTCGGCAGAAAGTCGGTTAAGGATTTTTATGCTTATTTCGAGGTCAGAACCTCAGATAGATATCGCGAAAGTGGCGGAGAAGTATAGGGGTATTGGGCTGAAAGGTAAGTACAAATAGTTTAAATGGACCCGTTTGATCAGGTGCAATAGTTTATGCGATTTCAAGGTCAAATTTAGGCTACAGGTGTACCTATCTTTTAGATGAATAGTCCATAATCGGAACAAACAGTTTATTTAAAACAGTTTAACTAGTCATAGTTTGTTAAATTTAAGTTTAACTAATTTTTAGTTTAGCTAAACAGTTTATCTAATATACAATTCGACTAAAAATCAAATTTTATTCAAATTTTTAAAAAATCGTAATTTGATAAATTGTTTCTTAGCTACATTGTTTTAAATGTACCGTTTAATAGATAAATTGTTTTTTTTTCTTTTTGACAAATTGTTGTAGACAAATAGTTTTTAAGGCGACTTATTACTCTGATGGACTAGCTCTCCTTCGAGTTATGTATTGAAATAGTTTTTTATTATATAAATTTGAAACAAAACTGCATGAGTTAGAGTTAACTCCTTGGGTTTAACCAACATGCTTAAACGCCATATTTACATGGGTGATGGGGTTAAGCAAGTCGGTACTAGAACCAATTGCAACACAAACCAAGGCCGGTAATCGGGTGGTAATGGTTACTTTTTATAACATGCAAGTCTGTCACTATAGCAACTTGGTACTAGAACTAGTTGCAACATAACCATTATTCCTAACTACTTTACCCACGTTAAGATGGTGGGTGAATCAATGACCGATCCATGTGAAATAGCTGGTCTCGAAGTCAATAAATACCGCTATATAATTTAAATTTATAAAAAATATAATAAAATCAATTAATTAAATAATATTATCAATTAAATAATTTCCAAAATTACAAAAATTATTATTTACGTGAAGTTAATTTATATTTTAATAAATCAAATCAGAAATTAAAAGTGCTTGTTAACTACAAAAAATATAAAAAATTCTAAAACCATGAAAAAAAATTGCTAAAATAAAAAAAATGTTGTCAGATAGTCGCCACGTTTACGTCATCAGCCCTGGATTCGGCCAAGAGCGACTAAACAATTCGTCTCTTTGCGTGTTCGTGTATCGACGTAGCGTGGCGTTCGCTGAGACCGACTACAGTAATAATAATCTCGACGCAACTCTAACTAGCTAGCTACTCGGGAAATAGCGTCAGAAAGAGAAAAGTGACAGGCGCAATTCGCGCCGACACGTACAACTTACGGATTCTCGCAGTCTGCCATTGCGGCGTCGTCTTCTCGCTGCGGTGATGCTTCGTCGGTTTGATCTTGACTCCCTTCCTCACGCCCTGATGCCCGTAGCCACCAAGGCGTCGATGCCTCTCCCATCGGTCTGCCCAGGAGCTTTCGTGGAGATGAGCGGCTCCGTCGGCCAATTGACTGGTCAAGAGCGCTGGGCACGTGCGCTCACTGCCAAGTCTAAACGTGAAGAGAGCGCCAGCTTACTCTTCTCACCCCTCTCTACTTCCTCTTTCAAGTACTTTTGGCGTTCCCGCTCTTTCTGTCTTTCTCTCTCTCGCTTAGCATCTTTGCGTTGCGTTCGTACTAGCGCTGTCGTATCGCGCTGTCCTTGTTTCTCTCGCGCTTACCTATGCTTACTTTGCTTCGCGTGCGGCTTCTGTCGCTCAGGTAGGGTCTCGCCGTGTGTATGTCTAAGAATATGTCCATTAAAATCATTGATAGACATAGTCATAATCGTTGCAATCGTTATAGTATTAAGTGGTTATAGTAGTAAGTAGTTAAGTGACATGATAAGCGACGATCAAAGATCGAAGTGTATGCTTACTTCGGTGTGCGTTTTTTTTCCTTTATAAGAAGTCCTCACTTAATTTTCCACCGTAAAAATTGAATTTGGAAAACATTAAAAGCATTAATTTGTTTATAACTTTTCACGTGCTCATTTCCTGACCAAAAATGCTCCGAATTCTGATTTTGCAGTACTAAATACGCGTATGAAATTTGAATTCCAGCGGTAGCCCGGAGTGATCTCGAAATATCCCTAGACCATGCGCAGCCAACTTCACTCGCGATTTAGCCATGGCAGAGTCACGATGCGTGCCACGATACGTGCCATGGCGATATCACGGTACGTGTCGTGGTAAAGTCATGACTCGGACAACGGCAACGTCGTGGTATAGCCATGACTCGGACAAAGGCGAAGTCGTGGTATAGCCGCGGTGTAGCCACGGTACAGCCACCGTACAGCTGTGGTGGAGCCGAGGTGACGCCGAAGTTAGGGCCGGAGGCTCGAGAGACTCATCAGGATACTAGTCGAGGAAATAAAGCAATAGACTATCGATTTTCTATAAATAAAAAATTGACAACTCGGTAAATATTGATGGAAATAAGTCCAGTTTGGCTATTTGGGGGTTTTTGGGGTCGCTGAACACGAATATAGCACGGCAACGGCCTCCGAGTTACCTGGTACCCAGGTTAGACGGTATGAACTTCGTCTCCGAGAGTTTTGCGGGAAATCGTAACATAGTGAGTCGAAAGTTCTTACTCGGGGGGTTTTCGAGGTCGCTGAACACGTATATAGCCACGGCCTCCGAGGTACCTGGTACCCAGGTTAGACTGTATGAACTTCGTGTCCTAGAGTTTGACGGAGAATTGTAACATAATGAGTCGAAAGTTGTTACTCGGGGGTTTTAATATACATAAAACATTTTTTCAATTCTACATTTAAGATTTTTCATTATAGAGGGTTTGTTCAAAATTTTTCTATCTACAATGTTACAGCAAAATATTAATGATAAATCCTTTCTATCAAATATGGCATCACAAAAATTAGAAAAAAGCACTTTCTAAATTAACACTAAATGTTCAAAAAACAGTATACATGACTTTTGGAAATTATTGCGTTAGTGTGTCGAAAAAAATTGAATGTAAAATTAATAATGAAATAATAAAGAGAGTAGAAGAAACGAAATACCTAGGCTTAATTTTTGATACGAACATGAGATGGGATAAACATATCGAATACCTTATAAACAAGACAAGATACCTTGTTTTTATGGACACAACTACTCTCAGAATAATTTACTACGCATTCTTTCATAGCCTGATTAACTATGGAATAGTTGCATGGCGTGGTGCGTATCAAAATAACTTACAACTGTTACAAACGGTCCAAAAAAGAATCATAAGAATTATTAACAAAAATACCTTTCAAAGTGTTAATCCACTTAACCTTCAACAATTATTCGCTTACGAAAGCCTACGGTACCACTACAATAGCCTTAAAGATCAGTATACAAAATCATCAAGCATAACAAGGAAAAAGCTAATAATCCTACCGAAGTATGCTAAAACTATTAGTACAAAAACAAGCTACATTAAAGCTATCAACATCTACAATAATCTACCAAATAATCTTAAAATCATAGATTTATGGAAAAAATCAAACATCAAGAAAATACAAGATTGGTTGAGAAATAATGAATGAGATGAATACTCCCACTACAATTGACTGCAAACAACTTAAATCATGGTTTTCAGAGATGTGCAATCAGGAGCATACTGAGCAACAGAGAGTAATATCTTCATTAATACAGGATTTAATACAGCACAGAAATGATATGAAAAGTAATGGACAAAAAACTGAAATGAATTCTGTTTACCTAGATATTAGAACTTACATTTGCGCTAAGGGCAAATGTAACTCTCACAAAATACGAAAACATCGACGCATCTCCAACTACAACTATAAAAAAATGATTTTATCATATCAGAATATTACAGATAGCTTAGACAATATAACTAATGAAATAATAAATACCTGCATGGTCAAAACTATAAGCAATAAAGCAAATATAAAATTCATTAATTTCGTAAAAGCAACTACAAATGGATGGGATGATAACAAAAACGTAAACACTGAAAAATACAAACCAATAGAAACGGTCTTCTCTATGATAGATGAAATGGCTGAAGAAAATAGCAACAAAGCAAGGAGTAGAGAAGCGACGGCCGCACCAGGCCTAAAAATCACAGAATCAGCCAGCCTCAGAATGACGTATGGCGATATCAACTATCTAGGATCCAACAAAGCTTTTTTCTATTTTGATAGAGGAATACGAGGAAAACAGTTTTTTAAGAACTCAGTGTCCTCTCTTAAATTACAATCGCCCTACAAAGACATAGTAATCATAGATGATATTGTTTTTACGTCAGACTGTAAGTGTGACTCATCTAATGAGCACAAAGTAATGTTTCCACACTATAGAGTTACCTGTGCTGTCGGACTGACATGCCCAGCTAGACTCAACTATACAGAGAAAATGTCGTACATAAGAAAAAAAAATGCAACAACGGATAGATTTATGACAGCAAGGCAAATGTTAGTTCGGAACTGGTGAAATTGTGAAATTGTGAAAGCTGTGAAAAGTGCCATGATACAAGTAGAAATTTTAACTTACAAATGTTTTTACCGTTTTACAACATAAAATTGCAATACAAAAATATAGAATCTTAGAATCGTGCAATATAATCTTATTTAATGTGCTATATAATGTCGTCGTAGCATTACTAGTATAAAAGACAAAAATACAAAAATATAGAATCATCTACGAACACTTTAGAAAATATCAACAAATAACTTATTTTTTATATACAACTATTAAATGGATTATATGTCATTGTTAATTTTTATATGCAAATACTAATTTTATATATTGTTATCAGAGTTGGGGCGAAGAGAGTCTAGGGACTCCCGTAACCCAACCTAGGTTAAGTGTGAATGAGAAGGATGGTATGATCTGGGTCTGGAAGTCCGAATGAGGCTGTATTGTATGTAGTATGACTGGAGGTTATTGCTGTGAAATAAAGCAATAACTAAACAGTATTTATATGTTCTTGTTATCTCTGTTGTTAATCCGGACCTGCGAAAAGGAAATACTGTTTTCCTCTGCAGGATTTGCGGCGTTATAGTGTGTTATTGTGTGAAGAATATCAGCTCTGAATCGGATGCAAATGTTTGTAACTCTGGAGTTAAATAAATAAATAAATAAATAAAACTAGCCCACATTGCATATTGAAAAGAGCTCATAGCGAGAACGGGTGGACTATGAATGCAGTAAATATAAAATATGGATAAAATGTCACTTAAGCTGCCCTTAATCAGTAATGCGCAATCTCTATTTGCTCGTAATAACCAAAACAAGCAGTTTGATAATCAGTTTGTCAGAAAAAATCACGTGTAGTATATTTAAAGAAAATATTGACTTGCTACAGAGACCTACCACTCAAATTTGGACCAATGCAGAATCATGTTCAATTTCAATTAATAGCCCCGTACTAGCACAGCAAATAAAATTACAACAGGAAACTAATTTAGCGAATAGCCAAATAATCGAAATAATCAACGCGAAACTAGTAAGGGAATCAAAAAACCGCTGCCAATTCATTGGCCCGTAGCTTCCTCCAACGAAATTTATTGTTCCAATAAATATTGTTTTAAAATACAGTGTGTGAATGCTATTTTTAATATTTCCAAGTATAATTATTTTGCTGTAAAAGCAATTATCTTTGTTAAGACTTTAACGTGTTCGGACCATGCATGCTTAGGAAGAAATAATGTGTACACAGGATTTCACAATAAATCACTATTTATTGATAACACCTCAAGCTAATCATCCATTGATGATACAACGTAGTCAAGCTATTATATGAGAATATAATTAGTATAACAAAAGTAATCGAACAGACAAGCTAAAACGCGTGTTGACCGCTCGAGTGCACAAGGCGAAGTGAGCGCCGCTGTCGCACAGCGACGTCGGCGGTGACCGTCTCGTGGCATAGAGAGGGGAGAGTTGAGTCGCGTAGCTCTGCATTGGGCCTGCCGTCTCTAGCAAGCAGACATCTGCTCGCTCATATCCAACATTCTTATTGCAAAAGATATATAATAATTAGAAAGATCCGTTCAAAATCTCTAAAATAGCGAAGTTGCAGAATCGATCGTTTAATTTTAAAGATATATATATATATATATATATATATATATATGTAAAAATCGTAAGGTGATCATAAGCGAAGAAAAAATATAAAACCAAAACTCTCAAACTCGCTACCCCACGCGTCACGAGTTTTAAAGACAATAGCATAAAAGGAATATTGAAAGGTAGCGCACAAGTTGCTATGAAGAAATGTGTGGCAATGAAAATAATAATTTAAAAAAAAAAGAGAATCAAAGTATTTCGCGTCGTTTTACTCAAGCTGGATTTTTATCTCATCAGCATTATTCTGCTAGTTCTTGGATGAGCAGATCATCCTGACTTTTAAGACAAATCGGTTTTTACATTTCAGCTCTTTACTTCAGAACTGCACAACGAAATCGTTTAAAATTTCAACAGCAGATAGCTTTGTTTATGGTAAATCACCAAATAAAATTTTAAAGTATTTGCCTACTAGTCCAGGCAGTACAGCAATCGAAATGGATGTCGTTTGATAACGCAAAAATTTGTATGCAGAAAGTTGCCGAATATTGTGTACAACAATAATCTATATTATGTTTGCCTCCACCAAAAAGAAGTCCTTGCGTAATGCTGTAGAACAACAAATGTACCAAAATATCGAACAATGACCCATTTTTCGATACATTTGTGTCTATAACTTTGAAACAAAGTCTTAAATCGACAAAATTTACTCTTTCTTTTTTGTTTATTTGACGATTTCCTATAAGGTTATGAGAATCGCGAATCAAAAAAGTTTAATTTTCCAATAGTAATATGCAATAATTAGTAAAAAAATCATACGTAAACTTGTAGAAATGTTTTCGGCAAGTAAAAATTCATAAATATTTATCAAATTTTGAGAAAAGATAGTTCAACATATGACAATTACGCATAACAATTTTTGTAAAGATTGACGACGTAGTTTTTCACTGCCACAATTGTTAATTTACAAATTATAAAAAAGTTGATCGCGCATACCTCGTTTGAACAACAGTGAAAAAGGAGCACGCGATTTTTACAATTACTTAGTGTCAGAACAAACAATAATCAATTATAAAAATATCCATTTTTATGCATTAACAATTTTTTACAATTTTTAGAAATTTTTTCCATTGTAAATAATTTCTTGTTTACAGCATCGGTTGGATGTAATTTAAAAATTATTTCACATCTGAATACTGCTTTGCAAGCACTTTCTTTTAACCCAAAAGGACGAAATTTGACCGTGTAGATCCGGAGATAGAGGCCAATAATAATTTATGGTTTAGTTAATCGTTTAATCGAAATTTAACTAGCGCGCCACAAGGCGGCATTCGGCCGCTATGTGGCTTGCCGCTTCGCGATGAAAGGCACGCAAAACACTCGCGCTTCGCGTTTTGCGCATAAGGCACGACCGCCGACGCTCGCGCTCGCCATGCCCCCCGACGCTCGCGCTCCGCGCTCGCTGTCTAACCTTACTACTTAATCTAATTATTAGAAAAAAAATCAATGAAAAACATTGATTATTCATCTTTTTTTCGAATACAATTAAAAAATGTGTTTAATATTGTTCATTTTCGAATAGACATTCATATAAATTTTAACATGTATTCTCTTACTGCAACAAAATAATTAACCCTTTTTTATTCCGTAAGATTAGAAAAAATTATCTTTTTATAGTACTTGAATTCAAATTATACACGCGAAATTTCATAAGGTGGCCAAATTCGGAACTATCCTATTGGTGGAAAATACATTGATTTATATGTAAGCTGTGACTGTGACGTCACGCTTAACTAACCGAATTCCATCCCGTTCCTAAAGTCGTGAATTTTCTGCAAAGATAGTTTATTACATAATTTGAACAGAAAAAGTATTAGTTTTATTATCAGCTAAGCAAAGCCGAACAGCTGTTCGTTGGCTCTGTCGAAGCGAGGCAGCGAGCTCGACCACTGCGCATACATTGTGCGCATCGATCTGGCGACCGGTTGGCGATATGCCCATGCAGCCGTCTGCCGTGTGTGTTTTGACGTTTTGAAGCTGCCTCCCGGCCTCCGCTAACCGCAATGTTTTGCTCTGTTTAACTTTTCGGCGATATAAGTGAGTGCGTAGTGAAAAAACGGAAACGACGACGCGATGCAGCAATGTTATATGTAGTTTTAAAATCAGAACAGAAGTGCTGCTATGGTGCCTATACGTGTTTACAAGCAACATCTGCTCACCGCGATCCCGCTCGCGGATCAGCTGCTCGCGGTTGTTGCTTTGTAAGACAGTGCAAAAGGTATTCAAAAGTGATGCACCCGGAATGGCACCGACGATGCGATGTGTGAGCAGTGTGAGTGTCAGTTCATGAAGGAGTGCTGCAGTATAGGAAGACATGTAGCTCCAACAAGAAACTTGAGTTTTTGCTTGGAGGTTATCCTTTGTTTTTTGGATTGGAGTACTCCTGCGAATGCTGCTCCTGCTCATTCTATTGATGTGCTGATACATTCTTCTTGCAAGATGCTGCTTGGATGAAGATTCACTATCGCATAAGATCTACGACTGGTTTTCCTTTGTTCTATTTCCTGTGTTCATTATGTTTATAACAGATATCTATTGTGTTATGTGCAGTATAATCAGTGTAATTTTGTGATCTGTTTTTTAGAGTTGTACTCTCTCTCTCTCTCTCTCTCTCTCTCTCTCTCTCTCTCTCTCTCTCTCTCTCTCTGGTGGTGCTGGTTGGCGTTTCTAGGTACTTCAACAGCCTCAATACGACTCTGGAGCTGGATTTATGGTATCTGATCGTGTTGCTTGGCATCTCTGGCTGATGTCATCACCAGGAGACAACCTTAGAATTACATTTGAACTTTCTGCAAGTGCTGGTTGGCGTTTCTAGCTGGCTCAACCACCTGCGAATGATCCTGGAGCTCTATTTCTACTATCCGGCAGTCATGTTTGGCATTGCCAGCTGATTGGATCACCTTGAGACGATCTTGCAACTGAATTGATGCTGTCTTGGAGTATTGGTTGGCGTTCTTGGATACTTCAACTATTTTAATACGAATCTGGATATGGATTTATACTATCTGACAAGGTAATTTTGGAAATATTAGAGTAAACTTGAACTGTATGTTGAATTTATATTGTATCTTCAATAAGTTTTAACTCTATACGCTTTGTCCCCTATGATAAGTTCAGTAAACAGATGTCTAATGGCTCGCGGATACCTTTTCAGTGTTCATGATGATAATCTTCTGTTTGTAAATGTGAATTATGTGACTGAGACATGTGGTTTGACGGTATTCATACTTAAAAGCTGCCTTGTTTCAAATTTTTATGCAGAGATCAGTGGTCTGAATCTCTCAATAATTATTTATGAGTTTGATTTTGTAATATTTTTCTGTATGTCTAGGTGTATAAAAACTTCTGCATTTGTTGGATTATGGTCTACTGCGTCTACCGGAGTCAACCTAAGGATACTGATGGTGTTGATAACTGAGCTATCAAAATCTTGGAGTTGGAACGTAACTTCATTCAAGACTATGGCACTACTATACTTCTACTATACGTATCTATAATCATGTATTTTAGAGGCTGGTTTTTCTTTAACAGTTAATTAAATTATACAGTCATTGTTTTCTAGTTTTATTAATTAAATTCTATTTTTCTTGTAGGTGAAAAAAAAAAAAATTTAACATGGAAGGACTCAAGAGGATTTTCAAGAGGATTTTAAAGATAGTTAACAGAAGATTCAAGATTTTATCAAGATTTGATTTAGTAATAGGGTTTCATTTAGAAAATGTATTATAATAGCATAGTTTAGAGGGACGTGTCAGGCTTCTCAGAGCAGGCTGAGATATCGAATCTCACACATTTTTCGCACTGGGTCAGATGGGGCATGTTGCAGCGAAGTTATTATTGAATTTATGTATCAAAAAATCGCTTCTAGGAATGTTGTATGTCAAAAAGTGTTAAAAAATATCTTTGTCACGGTAAAAAGTTGTATTTTAAAATTGTTTACAACTTTTACATTTAACATTTTTATGTAAAACGTAAATTCGAAAAGTTTTATGGCAAATAATTGGTTTTTTAGCTGTAAAAAATCGATTTTGGGCTGTTAACTCGAGTTCTAAGCATTTTCATGATTTTATGTAAGTGGAAAAAAGTTGTATTTTTCAAAGATCTACAACTTCTCCATTTAACTTTTTTTGTAGCATGCTTAGAATTCGAGTTACAGCTAAAAAACCATTTTTAGCGATTTTTGAAGGTGACCGCATTCTGCGTATATGTGCTGGATCAAGTCTAAAATAGGACCCGCACCTAACTATCATGAGAGGAGATCCCAAAAAAATGTTTAGCCTGATTGACTAAAGTCTCTCAGATATAATTGCATCACAACAAAATTTTTATTAAAAAATACATGTAATTACATGTAAAATCAAACAAATTGTGCATTTCAAAACAACGTAGAGGATCGGGATAAAAAAATAGTTTTTTAGTTTGTGCAAGAGGAGACTCCTCCTAAAATTTCAGCCCGATCGGTCGAAAATTGCGTGAGATATCGCATCTCACAGATTTTTCGCGTACGAAACTATAAGGCACTTCCGTGTCGCGGTCGTGCCTAAAAAATACTCTCTTATAGCTGATTGCAAATACTTTCTATATCCGCCTTGTGCATTTTCGACAGATGAAAGCCTAATGAAAGAAAAATCAATAAAAACTCCGTAATCTCAGGAGTTTGTTGGCCAAGCGGCGTGGGAGCAGGAGTGGGGATGGCAAAGAGCAGCTATGCTTTCAAAATGCGAACGCGCGTTAAAACATGAGTTATCCCGGCAACGGTAGCATTTATCGAGACGATTTTTTTTAATTCGATGAAGCGAAATAAGAGGAATCAGAATATGCCATCAAAAAACATCGTTACAGACCATTTAAGAAAAAGAAATACTTTTTATCAATATTTATTATTGAAACGTTTAATTAGTTACATAATTTAATGAAATTATGTTTGCGGAGGAAGTAGTCCTCAGCATAAAGTTATCCCTCGGTAGTGATTTAAGAAGGGTTGACGGATTTCTATCGGTCTCTCCGAGGCAAGGTAATGTTCCGAAAGAAAAACCACTTGACTTATTTTTTCTTTCGACGACGTTTTGGCGAACAATGTCGCCCTCATCAGGAAAAAAAAACTATAGGACTCGACAGAGTTTCCTGATGAGGGCGACATGTTGCGATCCTGTTGTTCGCCGAAACGTTGTCGAAAGAAAAAATAAGTTAAGTTGTTTTTCTTCCGGAACATTACCTTGCCTCGGAGAGACCGATAGAAATCCGTCAACCCTTCATAATTTAATGAACATTGAGCAACAAAATAATTTTTAAATCATACAATTATTTTTTTAATGCAAATAAAAATAGCATATAATTTTGATTTTGAAATTCGTGCAAAAGTTCTATGTAATATTGTTTTTTGATGACATATTCTGATTCCTCTCATTTCGCTACATCGAATTAAACAAAAAATCGTCTTGATAAGTGCTACCGTTGCCGAGATAACTCATGTTTTACCGCGCGTTCGCATTTGGAAACACCCGGGCCTCGCGACAGCGTAGCTGCTCTCCGCCATCCCCACTCCTGCTTCCACGCCGCTCGGCCGACGAACTCTTAGGATTATGGAATTTTTATCGATTTTTCTTTCATTAGGCTTTCATCTGTCGAAAATGCACAAGGCGGATATAGATAGTATTTGCAATCAGCTTTATAGCTGATTCCAAATACTTTCTATATCCAAAAGTATTTTTTAAATTTCGATTTTACGATTAAGTAAGCCATAAATTATTATTAACTTTGTGGGCCTCTATCTCTGGATCTACATGGTCAAATTTCATCCTTTTGGGTTAAAAGAAAGTGCTTGCAAAGCAGTATTCAGATGTGAAATAATTTTAAAATTGCATCGAACCGATGCTGTAAACAAGAAATTATTTATAACAGAAAAAATTTGACAAAATTTAAAAAAATTGTAAAAAATTGTTAATGCGTAAAAATAGATATTTTTATAATCGCTTATTGTTTGTTATGACACTAAGTTACAGTGAAAATTGCGTGCTCCTTTTTCACCTTTGTTTAAACAAGGTACGCGCGATCAACTTTTTTATAATTTGTAAATTAACAATTGTGGCAGTGAAAAACTACGTCGCCAATCTTTACAAAAATTGTTATGCGTAATTGTCATATGTTGAACTATCTTTTCTCAAAATTTGATAAATATTTATGAATTTTTACTTGCCGAAAACATTTCTACAAGTTTACGTATGATTTTTTTACTAATTATTGCATATTACTATTGGAAAATTAAACTTTTTTGATTCGCGATTCTCATAACCTTATAGGAAATCGTCAAATAAACAAAAAAGAAAGAGTAAATTTTGTCGATTTAAGACTTTGTTTCAAAGTTATAGACACAAATGTATCGAAAAATGGGTCATTGTTCGATATTTTGGTACATTTGTTGTTCTACAGCATTACGCAAGGACTTTTTTTTGGTGGAGGCAAACATAATATAGATTATTGTTGTACACAATATTCGGCAACTTTCTGCATAAAAATTTTTGCGTTATCAAACGACATCCATTTCGATTGCTCTACTGCCTGGACTAGTAGGCAAATGCTTTAAAATTTTATTTGGTGATTTACCATAAACAAAGCTATCTGCTGTTGAAATTTTAAACGATTTCGTTGAGCAGTTCTGAAGTAAAGAGCTGAAATGTAAAAACCGATTTGTCTTAAAAGTCAGGATGATCTGCTCATCCAAGAACTAGCAGAATAATGCTGATGAGATAAAAATCCAGCTTGAGTAAAACGACGCGAAATACTTTGATTCTCTTTTTTTTTTAAATTATTATTTTCATTGCCACACATTTCTTCATAGCAACTTGTGCGCTACTTTTCAATATTCCTTTTATGCTATTGTCTTTAAAACTCGTGACGCGTGGGGTAGCGAGTTTGAGAGTTTTGGTTTTATATTTTTTCTTTGCTTATGATCACCTTACGATTTTTACACACATATATATATATATATATCTTCAAAATTAAACGATCGATTCTGCAACTTCGCTATTTTAGAGATTTTGATCGGATCTTTCTAATTATTATATATCTTTTGCAATAAGAATGTTGGATATGAGCGAGCAGATGTCTGCTTGCTAGAGACGGCAGGCCCAATGCAGAGCTACGCGACTCAACTCTCCCCTCTCTATGCCACGAGACGGTCACCGCCGACTAAGTTACAGTGAAAATTGCGTGCTCCTTTTTCACCTTTGTTTAAACAAGGTACGCGCGATCAACTTTTTTATAATTTGTAAATTAACAATTGTGGCAGTGAAAATTTGTGTATATTACTATTGAAAAATTAAGCTTTTTTGATTCGTGATTCTCATAACCTTATAGGAAATCGTATAAACAAAAAAGAAAGAGTAAATTTTGTTGATTTAAGGCTTTGTTTCAAAGTTATAGACACAAATGTATCGAAAAATGGGTCATGATCTCGAGGACCAAACGGGAAAAAGTAGGTAATTTTATTCTCTCAAATTCATTTTAGCTGAATCGTTTGTAACAATGGGATGATTGGCAAAAACGCAAAATTATGTTATCGAAAAATGAAATAATTGCCATAGTAAAAAAAGTAATTGAAAAAATAAAAAATAACTGTTTTTCCTGAATATAGAATCCAAAAATAAATATGCATGTCAAATTTGATTGATATTGATGGAGTAGATCGAGAAATATCACGGTACACACACACACACACACGCACACACACACACACGCACACGCACACACACACACACACATACACACACACATCCATACGGACATTTTTTTAAAACACGTAATTCGAACTTCAAACATCTCAAAACATGTTTCTATGAAGTTTAAGCGAAACTGAAAATTTTACTATTACAAAGCTTTCTTTAGGAGGAAGCAAAACGATATAGCGAGAAATTTGAAAGAAAGGTAGAAGAGAAAAAACACGGTCGCAGTAGTAGCAGTAGCGCAGAAAATTGAAAAAACAGTTTTTAGCACAAAAATTGACGAACTATAACAATAATCACGGCAAAAATACAAAAAAACAGCTAGACGCTGTAAGTGCAGCATTAGACAACGACTCTAAGTTGTTTTGCTTGAAAAAATAAACTTGAAAACATAATCAAAGCACTATAAACAATAGTAACTGTAAGCACTGCAGTCACACCAAACACGTATTAGTAAGTAAAGGAGGGGGAGGAGGCATTCAATCGAGTAAACTAATAATTACTGTACGTTAAATACTAGTAGAAAAATAATTAATCAATATACACTAAAATTAAAAATAAAATGGTGAAACCGATAACCGCACGTGCTCTTACTATCTTCTAGAATATTAAAAAAGTTCGCGAATTTCTGCGTGGATCGCAGTGCTGTGGACGGATTCCGGAACAGACTGCAGTTTGACATATTGCGATTATGTCAAACTGCATTAAACCTCGCACGGATAAAAAAAAGTAGTAGGTGCAACTCGTGTGGCGTTGGCACAATCTACCAATACATTAAAAATAATCACAACTAGCGCGCCACGCGCGGTCTTACGGCCGCGGTGGCTTGCCGCTTTGCAATGGCTTCGCGACGCAAGGCATGCAAAACGGTTCGCGTTTTGCGTATACGGCACGACCGCTGACGCTTGCGCTTCGCGCTCGCCATACCTGCCGGTGCTCGTGCTGCGCGCTCGCTATCTGAAAGAACATTGATCATTGATTTTTTATCTTTGTCGTATACAATTAAAAATGTGTTGGCCATGCATAACTTGAAAGTTTTTCAATTATTTTAGTTTTTGACTCATGATTTTCAATATTGTTGATTTTGGAATATAGACATTCATATAAATTTTAACATGTATTAATATAAATTTATTATAAATATGATTGAAAACCCATTATTATTTCGTAAGATTAAAAGATAATAAAAAATATTATCTTTTTATAGTTCTTTAATTGAAATTATCCGCGCGAAATTCCATAACGTGGCCAAATTAGGAACGATCCTATTTGGTGGAAAATACACATTGGTTTTTATATGGTAGCTGTGACGTCACGCTTAACAAACCGTACTCCATTCCATTCCTAAAAAGTCATGAATTTCGTGCAAAGATAGTTTATTGCATAATTTGAACCGAAAAAGTATTAGTTTTATTATATCCGCTGAGCAAAACTGAACAGCTGTTCTTTGGCTCTGTTGAAGCGATGCAGCGTGCTCGACCACTGCGCATACATTGTGCGCATCGATCTGACGACCGGTTAGCGACATGCCCATGTGTGTTGAAGCAACCTCCCGGCCTCCGCTAACCGCAATGTTTTTTCGGTGATATTATAAGTGAGTGCGTAGTGAAAAACGGCAACAACGACGCGATGTAACAGTAAGTAGTTTAAAAATAAAAACAGAAATGCTGCTATGGTGCCTGTTTTCAAGCAACCTTTTCTCACCGTGATTCCGTTTGCGGTTCTTGCTTTGGAAGACAGTGCAAAAAGTATTCAAAAGTGATGCACCTGGAATGGCACCGAATATGCGACGTGTGAGTGTCAGTTCATCAAGGAGTGCTGCAGTATAGGAAGCTGCAGTATAGTGCTGCAGTATATTAGCTCCAACAAGAAACTTGAGTTTTTGCTTGGAGGTAATCCTCTGTTTTTTGGACTACTCCTGTGGCTGCTGCTCCTGCTCATTCTGTTGATGTTGTCTGGACGAAGATTCACTATCGCATAAGATCTACGACTGGTTTTCCTTTGTTCTTGTGTTCATTATATTTACAACAAATATCTATTTTGTGTTATGTGCAGTATAATCAGTGTGATTTTGTGATCTGTTTTTTAGAGTTACATCAGTGTTGTAATTCCGATGCCTTCCAAAATCACCCTGGACTGGATTCTATCTCTCTCTCTCTCTCTATCTCTCTCTCTCTCTCTCTCTCTCTCTCTCTCTCTTTCTCTCTGGTGGTGCTGGTTGGTGTTTCTAGGTACTTCAACAGCCTTAATACGACTCTGGAGCTGGATTTATGGTATCTGATCGTGTTGCTCGGCATCTCTGGCTGATGTCATCACCAGGAGACAACCTTAGAATTACATTTGAATTTTCAACCACCTGCGAATGATCCTGGAGCTCTATTTCCACTATCCGGCAGTCCTGGTTTGCGTTGCCAGCTGCTTGAACCACCTTGAGACGTTCTTGCAACTGAATTGATGCTGTCCCGGAGTGTTGGTTGGCGTTTTTGGATAATTGAACTACTTTAATACGAATCTGGATATGGATTTATACAATCTGACAAGACAATTTTTAAAATATTACAATAAACTTGAACTGTATATTAAATTGATATTGTATCTTCAATAAGTTTTAATTTAAAACGCTTTGTTCCCTGAATAAGTTCAGTCAACAGATTTCTTATGGCTTGCGGATATATTTTCAGTGCTCATGATGATAATCTTCTGTTTGTAAATATGAACTATGTGACTGAAGCATGTGATTTAACGGTATTCATACTTAAAAGCTGCCTTTTTTCAAATTTTTATGCAGAGATCAGTGGTCTGAATCTCTCAATAATTATTTATGAGTATGATTTTGTAATATTTTTCTGTATGTCTAGGTGTATAAACAATTCTGCATTTGTTGGATTATGGTCTACTGCATATGGAGCTATCAAAATCTTAGAGTTGGAACGTAACTTCATTTAAGACTCGTGCACTACTGTATACTATACTATACTACTACTATACTGCTATATTGCTGGATGGGTATTTTTATCAGGTAAGATCAGTGATTTGAATAATTATTTGTGAGTATAAATTTCTAATGTTTTTTTTGGCTTTCTAGTTTCTCAATATTGTGGCCAAGGCTGATTTGTATTCTTTTATCAGCCATCAAAACTACTGGAAAACTGGCAACTTACTTGTATTTGTATCAATTATTTATTTTTGTTTGTAGACTTATTCTTAAAATAAACCTTATTTTAATTTTATTTTATTGTAATTTCAGATAAATAATACAACACTGCTGTATCGCAGTTTTCAAAAGGATAATATTTCGTTTGTAGGATTTCAATTAGAAAATTGATTGTTTAGGAATTCAGCATAGTTTAGAGGGATGTAGTAAGCTGCTTAGAGCTTTTCTTCAATCTAAGCGAATTTCCTTATTAGGTTTTTCTGGTTCAGTATAATAATACACTTAAATTTCGGAAGTGAATTTTACTGATTTAGCTTAAAAGATATAATTATCATAGCGTACGTACGTCGTTATATGATGCCAAGTAATACTCTGATTGGCTTCACTGATCCTTGTATTCGGCGATTGAGTATTTCTTAAATAACGCATTTCTTATAATTTAATTTAAAAAGTGGTTTAATCATGTATGTATGTTCGAGATAAAGGCCCAACTATAAATTTCAGCTTTAAACAATATAGGAAAATTCCGGAAAATATTTGGGTTAGATGTGGCATGTTGCACCGAAGTTATTATTGAATCTATATATCAAAAAATTGCTTATAGGGTTGTTGTATGTCAAAAACTATTTTTAAAAAATGTTTGCCACAGTGAAAAGTTGTGTTTTCAAAATATCTGTAACTTTTACATTTAACATATTTATGTAAAACTTAAAGCCTCAAAGTTTTATTGTAAATAATTGGTTTTTAAGCTGTAAAAAATCGATTTTGGGCTGTCAACTCGAGTTACAAGCATTTTTATGATTTGATGTTAATGAAAAAAAGTTGTATTTTTTATAGATCTGAAACTTTTCTATTTAACTTTTTTTTGCAGAATGCTTAGAATTCGAGTTAGAGCCAAAAAACCGTTTTTAGCGATTTTTGGAGATGGCCGCATTCTGCGTACATGTGCGGGATTAAGCTGAAAATAGAACCATCAGGATTTGGTGATAAGGGGAGTTTGCACACAAAGTTTTAGCCTGATCGACTAAAGTCTCTCAGAGATAATCGTGTAACACCAAAATTTTTATATAAAAATACGCGTAAAAATCGAACAAATTGTGCTCGCATTTCAAAATTATGTAGAGGATCAGGATAAAAAAAATTATTTTTTAGTTTTTGCGAGCGGATACTTCTCCTAAAATTTCAGCCCCATCGGTCGAAAACTGCGTGAGATATCGCATCTCACGCATTTTTCGCACACGAAACTATAAGGCACTTCCGTGTCGCGGTCGTGCCAAAAAGCGGAATAAAAGAAAGTTAAGTGCCAAGGACTTGGCAGCGGTTTCAATATTTCTAACTCTGTCTCTAAATACTGTAAACGTCTATTATTTCTATGCGAATGTGGAAATTTACCTTCACATATTTTTTCATCTCTAGGACTTTATGTCTATCTTTATCTTTTATCTTAAGATATAACTTTTAATATATTTTGATATTTAATATCTATCTCTTTTACAATTTTTTGTCATTATTCATATTTTTCACTTCAATTTAATATACTATTTTTGTTCTATAATTTTTATATTTATTAAATATTTATTATTTTGTATCCTATGCAGCACTGACAATAATTTCCAGGTGGCTTTAGTGAGTTTTCATAAAAATTAAAATATGCTTAAATCTTTTTGAAAGTACAGTGGCCGGACACAGTAACTTTGCATTGCGCGCCACAAATGGCCGCCGATTTTGTTGTTAACTGGAGCTCTATCAACAAGGTTAAGTTAGATGCGGCGGCGGTTTAGCAAAGCCGCGTCTGACCTAACCTTGTTGACCGAGCCCCAGTTAACAGCAAGGCTGGCAGCCATTTGTGGTGCGCAATGCAAAGTTATTGTGTCCGGCCACTGTACTTTTCAAACCATAATATTTTGATAATTGAAATGAAATATTAAAACCGGTTTCTGCCGACAAAATTACTGGAAAAGCTAGCTCTTTAAAAAATTACTTTTAATACGCAGCCTTATAAGGCAAGAGTTTATATTACTTTTTTAATTAATGAAAAAAAAATTGTATCCTAACAAATTTAGTATGTAGTCGAAGATTTGTTCACAAATAATGTCATGACATACTCAAAATTTGGTGTTGCTGACCAAACCAAAAAGATATAACTGAAACACGCTTTTAACGCTCTTCTGCTTTGTAATAGACATTCGGAAATAGTTTAGAATATAATCGAACATTTAAATGTTATAACAAAACCAAATTTTACAAACAATCAACAGCCTCTTTAGAGACTTACTCGGTACGTTTACCCAACGCTAGAGCCACCTTTAGTTCTCTGCTATACCACACTTTAACTTTAGCTTTATCAGTATTTATGTCTTCTAACATTTTTTTGGCTTTCCTTTACATTATTTTATTTACTATTATTCAACTTCTTGTGTTCGACGCATTTTCAGTGTTCTGTATCTCTTAGAAAACAAGAGAAAAGTAGTCGCAAAGATGCAGAATCTGATTCTTTTTTCAGATTTTTAATTGTTCTAACTAAATGTTGTCTGTAGATTCCTCCTGTATCAGGTACAATATATCTTCGAAAGCTAGAGTTCACAATTTATACGTTACAGTTACCACAAACTTTAATTGACTTGAGCATTGAAGAACACTTTAATATTTATAGAATTTTTTTATGTGTATCCCCATCGATGTCTTAATTTCGATTTTTATATTTGCATGATGATTATCTCATCATTCTTTTTATATCTGAATGTATTTTAATTTTTTTTTATATCTATGTTACTATTCTTACTCTTGTGTTATTATCTCTACGTTCACGATCTTTTTCTGAAAATAAATATATATAAGGGTGGCTCTCTGTGAAATCGAAGATAAAAAATTTCATTTTTGCCCAAACTGTATATATATGTTCAGATTTTGGGATAAGTCCTAAAGATAGAGCCAATACTGGGACAGTGTCAATGTAATGGGATTCAGTGTGAGCACTAAAGCATTGGATTGAATATATTAATCATAATAAAATACCAGTTAACTACGTACCTACATACCGATTTTTAGTCTATGAGTTAGTTTAAATAGCGACTAGGCTAGAATGATTATCGCTGCTATAACACCAAAGGTAGGTCTTTAGAAAGAGCTGTTTGTATATAATTAAGAGTATGTAAAGCTCTGTAAATTTGATTTTCTTCTATTATTGTACTATTATGAACAATGTTTATAAATTGTTTATAAGCCTAAGATTTTGACTAATTGGTCATCCCGAGTGAAAGTTTCCATCGAACAACTAATTTTCACATCAGATGTTCCCTCCGTATGTTAAAACTTGAATTTTTCAAAAATAGGTCCAATCAGAAGGCAAAATCACTATCCATGCAGTTCGAACAGAACTATTTCAAAAAATTTCATAATCCAAAGTTAATAATGTATAAGCCTCGAGTCAATCAGCTAACGCAAGCGAGCGCTCTCACGCAGCGAACAAAGGCGAATCAGCACGACGCGAAGTGAGCGCGCGCGCTCCAACCGGAAGGCCAGTCCGCACGAGCGCGGATCGTGCAACTCAGCAGCGACGTGCCAGGCGGCGCGAGTGGCGCACCACGAACACACCTATATAAGTCGGGCCGCGCGGCGCAGTGGGCAGTTCTACTCAAGCTTAGCTCCTGGCGGCATGGTGAGCACACGTTACCGCAAGGAACGGCCAGAGATAGACCGACGCCGACGAAGTCGCCACGTGAGCACACGTGACGACAAAGTTAGCAAAACCCGGAACTCCGAGTTGTCGTCGTGAGCACACGAGACAACCAGGAACAGCCGAACAGCGCCAAGTCTCGTCTACGTGAGCACACGTAGCCGCTACCCAACGTCGCCACCTGCTCCTGAACCCGGTTCCAAGGGATCTGTTGTTTTATCCGCCATGAGCATACGGAGCTGAGAAAATAACTAAAGTACCGCCGACGATTCCCCAGGTCGTGCGCTCACGTCCTGGTGAACCAGCGGTTAATTTCTGCCCGTTCAAAACCGATCTCACGCCGACATCTCAAGATTCGCCTGGTCACTGTAGGCACACAGGACAAAGAGAAGAACGAGACGAGCGACCACGATCTGTAGAGCCGTGCGCTCACGACTCTATGGATCCAAGGGATCCCTAACCTCCGAAGACCCGACAATATCCCGAACCCACGTCACCGTCCGAATCTCCGATACCGCGTCCGTAAAACCGACGAATGCACCGAAACTACGTGACTCAGACGACGTCGCGTTGATGTACCGTTAACCGCACTAGTATAAACCAGACCGATTGTAAAGGCGAAATATTCTAAATAAACCGCGATCTCGATTTCTGTTATAGATGGAGACTAACAATTGAACGAACAACTTGTTATCTTATTTACTTAAATATATTTATTTTGTTAATAATTTACATAAACAGTCTCATCAATTAACCTTTCCCCTAACCAAATCCTGGCGTCCGACCGACTACTCAACATACGGGGAAAGTCGAACCGTCACAGGAGGAAATATTTTTATTAAACAACTGATTTTTACTTCACATATTCCCTCCGCATAGATATTTCAACAATTTTTATAAAACAAAGTTAACAATGTAGTTGATCTCATCTTATAGGTTACCTGGAGCTGTGAATTTTTTGAGGTTATATTGCTTGATATGTATTACATGATTTAATGTGCTTTCTGCTTATGTACGTACGTATACTTAGAAGTGTACTTCCAGTTCACAAGTACTGTTTTGTGCACTTAAGTACGAAATTTATGTCCAAATTATACATTAATTAAAGTCAAATGATGCGTCCCAGTAATGGATATAGTTGTTCTAAACTGGGTCTTACCAAGCTATCTCAGCCCACTATAAAGCACCTACCACAAAAATGGATCCTAAGATGGGACATTCAATATTTTAATATATAATTATTAATATCGTTACATTAAGGATTCATTTTGTTTATAAATGTATCACAAACGTGTAGAAACTTTATTTTGTACATTATTGTGCAAAATATCATTAATACAAAGTTACAAAGGTTCACACTAAAGTTTCGAAACACAAAAAAAGGTAGTTTCAGACTAAACTCACATACTGGTTATCAGGTGTATATTTCTTGATTTTTTTTTAAATTGACAAATCATAGTAGAATAAAAATACATAAACCGATTGAAAAGTTTAGATATTAAAGAATATCAGACAATTTTTACTTTTGTTATTTATATTACAATGTAATATATAATAAACATTATTCATTAGCGTCCCAGTATAGGACACACTTTTTGCGTTGTTCACTTCCTCACTTCTTCTATTGTTATGTGGTCCTCTTCCTCTTCGTTCACTTCCCCCTCCTCTGTCTCCCCAACTCCAGTCCTGATTTCGTCTTCCTCTTTTTCCCCTAACTGCGCTTTGAAGTGTGTGATCTAGTCTTCCTCTCCTATGTTTGCGCTGCTTTTATATTTCGTGTGCCTCCTTCTTTTTTTCACTATATCCTAGAATGTCTTACCCGACCTGTCCTCTCCAGCTTCCTTAATCCTCTTTTCCATATCTTCCTCCTTTCTTTCTACCAAAATTTTCCATTCCCTCTTCCCTTTAACGTATGCAGCTCTACCTTCTCCTCTGCTTATCCCTCTTCCTAGTCTCTTCACTTCTGCTTTTTTCCTCCTGCATTTTTCGTCGCACCAGGTGTTCTTGTCCCGTTTCTTATTCTTCCTTTTCTTTCTTCTGATGGCCCTGTCTAGCTTCCCCCTTAACTCTATCCATTCTTTCGCCTCTTCTGTTTCCCCCAGTTCTTTCCTGAATCTCTCCACTGCTGCCTCTGACCAGACTGCTACTGTGTTTTCATGTCCCTCCTCTTTTTCTGTCTCCTTGCTTTTCCTGTCTTTTGCGATTCCTCTTTTGCCCTCTTCATTGACTATAACCTGCCCCTCCTATGTACGTATATGCACCCTGTTCATCCCCTACAATCTTGCCATTTAGAATGCTCAAGCCCCTTTCTCTGATCTTATCTATCAACTCTTCCCCCTCTCTATTCTTTTTCTCGTTCATCGATGTTCTTACTTCTACATTACTTTCTTCATCTAATCCTCCTCCTTCTGTGCCCGTCCTTGCGTTTAGGTCTCCGCACCATAGCAGTTGTTCTCCCCTGGCCTTTTCTACTAATTACTCTAGCTCTGTGTAGTTTCCCTGTTTTTCTTCCCTCATATATGTGGTCCCTACACGGAGAAAAAAAAGTAGCGATTACTGAAGTCAGTTCAGTAACGCCAGTTCTAACTTTTCAGTTGCGGTCACAAAAGCAAACTCGTGTAGTGCTAACTGCGTGCACTTCAGTAGCAGCTTCCCTCATGCAAAAGTGTGTGTTTGCAAATCGTTATTAAAAAACCATGGGACTGAGAGCCTTGAAAATTTGTATAATAGTTTGAAATACCCAAAGCTAATATAAAATCATAACAGTTCACTGTACGCAAGGTTAGATTCGGATTTTACCAAAAATACTTGATGCGTGGTTTTAGTTTTTGATCATTCGTCGAAGGAGATTTTGATTTTTCATACTTTTTAGACGTTTTTACATAAACTATGAGACTGAGAGCTCTGAAATTTTGAATAGTAGTTTGTAATACCCTAAGCTAGTATAAAATCAAAACATTTTACTGTAATCCAGTTTAGATTGGACTTTCACCAAAAATACTTGATGCGTGATTTCAGTTTTTGGTTTGCGTCGAAGGAGATTTCCATTGTTAATACATTATAGACTTTTTTACATGAACCATGGGACTGAGAGCTCTGAAATTTGGTATAGTAGTTTAAAATCTCTAAAGAAAATTAACTTCAAAAAAAGTAAAAGGTTATAGGCGAGTTTGATATATTCCGCAACGAAATAACAGCTAAAAAAGAACTGAGATTAATCAAACAAAGTCAAGTTTACTATATTTTTGGAAATAAAGGGCTTACTTAAGTTAAAGTTATGTTATATAATAATCAATTAGGAACAACTCTCAAGATACTTACTTCGTAACTCGCTCCTCTTTTTTCTTCGAAAAAGCACCTGCTCCCTTTCGTTCCATGTATATTCCTCCTTGTCTATCCATAGTTTCTTATACCCTACCTTTACTGTCTTCTCTTCCTTTCTTAACTTTATCGCAATCTCTCTTAATTTCCCCTTGTTTCTCCTTTCCTTCCAAGTTAGATCATTATCTATGAATATGTTTGAGCCTGTCAGTTTGGATTTTTCCTTGATGATCGCCCCTTTTTCCGCCCAGTTTCCACATTCCACCCCTATTCTTCGCGTTTTCCCTCTTATCATCGATATTTGTCTGAGACCTGTCTCCGCCCCTATTATTTCCTTTAGCCACTTCTCTACCGTCTCTTTATCCCAGTTACGCTATTTTTCTTTCTGTTCCTCTCACTCTCCTCCAATTCCCATTCCATTTCTAGCATTCGTTTTTCATTAATTTCGGCCTCCTCCGGCCGAATCTTATCTTCATTTACTCCCGGCTGTGCCCCCTTTTCCCTTTGACGCTCCTCTCTCTTTTCTAATTTATCCATCATTTCTCTTATCCCCTTTAATTCTTCCTTCCACTCCAATTTGTCCCTTTTTCTTTCCTCCTCTTCCTCCCTAATTTGCCCTTCTAGTTGCTTCAAACCTTCATCTACTCTTTTATTTAGTTTCGATTCCAGTGCGTCGTATCTCTTTTCCCATCTTTCCATCATTTGCTTTCTGTCCTCGTGCTCTTTGTCAATTTTCTTTGCCATTCTCTCTAACTTCTCCAGTACCCGGTCCATTATTCCTTTTCCCCTCTCTTTCTCTATTACCTCCTCTTTCTTACCTCTCACCTCTTCCCTTTCCTCCTCTTCTACCTCTTCTTCCTCTTCTCCTTCTTCCCTCTTACTCTGCTCCTCCTCTGCTTTCTTCTGCGCACCCTCCTGTGGCGATCTCCTCACTTTCCTTCCCCTTGCAAAGATGAAATTAGCCTCCTCTATTTTTGCAGAGTCCACGGTAGTGAGTTTAACCTCTTCTAATTTTCCTGTACCCGTTCTCTCTTTCTTTACCTTCTCTTTCACCTCTTCCTGACTTCTCTCCTTTCTCTTCCGTTCGATCTCCTTTAGACTGTCTTCCAACTTCCTTTGCTGGAGTGTGTAGACCTGCCTGCCTCCTCTTTTTCTTGAACCGCTTCCTCTTTTCTCTGATCTCGGTGTAAACCAATTTTTAAAACTTCCCGCCTGCTCCTCTGTCTCTCTTGAACCCGATTGCGGAGTCTTGAAGTCCGGTTCCTCTGTTCCGCATCTATTCCCCGATCCGTAAATTACTTGTTTTATTTGCGCGTTCATAAAACTCATATTCCGAGACCACCTCTCTCTATCCTTTTCTACTCGATACTAACCTCTGATCAATCTTATCCCTCTATATTTACTCTCCCGCTTTTCCCTTTGCTCTATTTCCTATACCTTTTTACTCGTTGCACTTCTCCTGTCTCTTTCTCTATATCCCTTTCACCTTTTTTCAACCTCTCACTCCTTTGCTTCTCCTTCCTAGACCTTTTCTCCTTGCATCTAACTCTCGCACAACCTCACTTATTCACTACCAAAATGGTACTCCCGATTTATATATATATATGTATATATATATATATATATGGGTGTGTATGTGTGTATATGTGTCTATGTATATATATGGGTGGTTCTCTGTCAAATCGAAGATGAAAAAATTTTTTTTGGTTCAAACTTTATATATATGTTCTATAGAATGCCTGTGGCTCCCAAAAAAAATTTTAGCGCGATCCCTTTACTTGGCTTCAAGTTATAGCTGGTCAAAGTTGGTGTTTTAAGCGATTTTTGCATTTTTTGCCTATTTTCAACGATTTGTAGCTCATAATGGATGCATTTTTAACTAAAACTACCCTGATACTTTTTTTTTGTTAAATTTTCTAAATTTTTCAATAAATTTACTTTTAAAGTCATATATAGATGTTTAGCCTACCTTATTTGCATTTTAAACCTTAAAATGTGATAATCGAAGGGTTTGATCCGGACTCCGACTACTTTCGTACGGTGAAAAGATACCTTTTTATAGTGCAAAAGTACCTGTACAAGAGCCAGAATGGCAGACGCCTTTCTTTTTTGTTTTCATGGTACACCAATAGTGAAAAACCCTCAGAATTGATTCAAGTAACTCATAATAGCTGTCAAAGGACGATCATCATAAAAATATCACAGTGATTGTTTATGTTAGTAAAAGGAATCTGACGTCCTTTGTCACAGCTATTATGATTATTGAATCTCAATTCTGGTTTTTCACTATTGGTGTACCATGAAAACAAAAAAGAAAGGCGTCTGCCATTCTGGCTCTTGTACAGGTACTTTTGCACTATAAAAATGTATCTTTTCACTGTACAAAAGTAGTCAGAGTCCGGATCGAACCCTCAGATTTTCACATTTCAAGGTTTAAAATGCAAATAAGGTAGCCTAAACATGTATATATGACTTTAAAAGTATTTTTATTGAAAAATTCAGGAAATTTAACAAAAAAAAGTATCAGGGTAGTTTTAGTTAAAAATGCATCCATTATGAGCTACAAATCGTTGAAAATAGGCAAAAAATGCAAAAATCGCTTAAAACACCAACTTTGACCAGCTATAACTTGAAGCCAAGTAAAGGGATCGCGCTGAAATTTTTTTTGGGAGCCACGGGCATCCTATAGAACATATATATAAAGTTTGTATACGAAGTATACGACACGATGATGGCGCGGGTCGTGGCCCTTATATACTTTGATATTGGGTTCTCTAACCTCAAAGTAATTTTTCAAACGTATTTATAGCATTATTATTGCACCTATGCCCGTTGTATCGCTATCGACTGGACATCTTTTTACCTAATCTTTCTCGAGGAAAAAGATTAATTCGAAAAGATTACTTTACTGGCGAAATATTGGATGCTGAAATTAAGCTTAGTAATTTTCTTTTCGTTGGGACGGTCTTCCTCTCCCGAGATTTTTCAGCCTTCCGGTCACGTGGCCCCCGTCATTGACGGAGCGAAAATTTGAATAGTCGAGAAAATGAAGCAATGAACCATCGATTTATTAATTATTTTTGCATATAAATATGCATTTTGGAAGTGCATTTCGAAAAGACAATAAATAAAAATTTACAACTCGGTAAATATTGATGGAAATGAGTCCAGTATTGCTACTCGGGGTTTTTCGGGGTCGCTAAACTCGAATATCACGACGGCAACGGTCTTCGAGGTACCTGGTGCCCAGGATGGACAGTACCAACGTCGTCTTCTGGAGTTTTATGGAAATTTTTAACATAATTAGTCGAAACTCGTTACTTGGGGGGTTTTCGGGGTCGCTAAACACGAATATCGCAAAGGCAACGGTCTTCGAGGTACCTGGTGCCCGGGGTAGACAGTATCAACGTCGTCTCCTCGAGATTTACGGAAATTTGTAACATTATTAGTTGAAACTCGTTACTCGGGAGTTTTCGGGATCGCTAAACACGAATATCGCGACGGCAACGGACTTCGAGGTACCTGGTGTCCAGGGTGGACGGTATCAATGTCGTCTCCGAGAATTATCTTGAGTATTACATATTTTTACTGTTGGTATCGTATAATGTAATACGTGTATAGTCTCTATAAATGTGATGAAATCTCCTATAAAAAAACCTTTGTAAAAGGTAAAATATTGGCGAGTAAATGTTTCTTTACAAAAGTCATGAAATCTCAAAAACAAACATAACTGATGTCAAGTAGTTATTTTTCATATTTTTCAGGTATATATGCATGCAGGTACATTATTTTATAAAATAAAATATTTTTTACTTCAATTCTTAGTTGATACAATAGTTTAGATTCATAAATGAAATTTTAAATTATTCATCTTCCTTGGCATTTCCAAAAGCATATTCAATCATATACTGTTAATCCAAAGAAGCTATTTAAATAACTAAAACCATATAATATTGGAATATACGACTCTAGATTTTAATATTTTTTAAATTTTTCTATTAACTTCTGAACTATGGATATATATTCGAGAAGAGAACTTCCCCGCCGGGCGGCGGGGGGGAAGCGTCGGAAAATAACAGTGTGTCTCTCTCGGCTGTTCGAAGTCGTTTCCGCGTGAGTCCGATTTTCGCACAATATTTATATGGTCGGCGCGAAGACAGTTCGGTTTCTCCGACGCTCTCTCCCGCTTCGAATAAGGAATGACTTCTAGAATAATCGACGAGATCAGCTGTAAATGTATACATGTGAGCCGCAACTCTGACGTCAACGGAAAAAAGAAAAAATGTCAACAAGCTTCTAGTGCACGGGTTATAATATTTTTGCTACCATGTTTGCGGCGGTATAAAACGGTGTTTATATTTTTTCTGTTTTGACGTCAGAGATGACTCATGTGTTAGTTTTCGGCTGATGTAAGAGATGTGTGTATACGGTGTTGAGGTTTTGTGTGTCTTCTTTCTTATTTATTCAATATTTCTGTAAGTGTATGTGTAGCATTTCAGATATTAATTAGTCTTTTATTTCAATGGACTTCTCTGTCTTTAATTTTGTAATTTTTAAAGTTGAATTTATGGTTGTGATTGTTAATATGGTCGGAAATAACAATGTTTGTTGATTTTGTATGTTTGTTTATCTATATACACACATTTCTCTTTGTTTGGCCTACGTATGTGGCGGAGCAGTTAATACATTCAAGTTTGTATACAACATTGTTTTCATAATCTTTTTCTTTTTTATCTTTTTCTTTAATAATAATGTTTTTAATTTTGCTGTTGATCTTTAGTACAGTGTCAATGTTGTTTGATTGGAATGCAATACTGGTTTGTTCGTAAAAATCGCTGATGTGTGGTAGGCTGACGATATTCCGATTTACATTGTTATTCGTTTGTTGTCTCGGTGGAGCGTTTGATACGATGGAGGCTAATCTTTTGCGTACATATTTGTTAACAAAGTTGGACGGATAACTGTTTTCATAGGGTCCATTTTTTATTGTATTAATGTTTTTGTTATGCAATTTTTTTATTTGATAATTTGATCGCTCTATCAACAAGATTATACACCATTGCAATTTCCTGAGATAATGGATGTTGTGATGTACAGTTTAGAAATTTACCAGAGAAAGTTGGTTTTGTGTATCAATCAGTAATTAGTTTATTGTTATCTCGTATTATTAAGACATCTAGAAAACTTATGGAATTATTAACTTTAGTTTCGTGGATGAACTGAAATCTATTATTGTATGAATTGAATATTCCCAATGTTTCGTCAATTTTATCGTCAGGTCCACAAGTTATAATATCGTCAACATAGCGGTAAAAGAATAACGGTTTGAATGATAGTTTTGATAGACATTCCGTCTCGAGGTCATCCATGACAATGTCGGCGAAGAGTCCCGAGATCGGAGAGCCGATAGGAGTGCCGAATAGTTGTTTATAGAATTTTCCGTTGAATTGAAAAAAAGTATTTCCCATAAGTAGTTCACATGCTAATAAAATTTCAGAGAGTGGTATTTTTGTATGATTTGTGTGTATCTTTTTTCAATGCTTTTTTTGACTAATGTTTTGTCTATATTCGTATAAAGCGATGTTACGTCGAGACTGATCAAGCGGTAGTTCGTTGAAACATCGATATTTTTTATTATTTCCATGAATTCGTAACAGTTCTCTACGTGTGAGGCTGGTTTATTTATGCTATTTTGTAATATTCTGAGAAGGCTTTTTATAAGAAATATGTGGGAGAACCTATTGTAGATATTATCGGCCGTAATGAGATTTCTTTTTTATGGATTTTTGGTAAACCATAACATCTTGGTAGTGTTGTATCAGTTTGAGTAAATTTAGTTTTTCCATATTTATTTCCAAAAAAGCCGTTATTATTCCAATTATTCATAAATTTTTTGGTTTTGTTTTGTATTTTTGACAATATTTTATTTATTGGATCAATAAATTTCATTGGAGGAAGCTACGTGCTAATAATTTACTTACGTTATCCGATCCGTCATTGTAATTTGAATTTATGCTCGTTACCGGTCCAATCCGTTGTGCTCCAATTTTTGTTTCAGTTGTCCTCTCGACAGGTAATTTTGTTCTAACAAAAAGCCAGCAATTGACAGTCACTAATAGAAGTCATTATGGGCTAAATGTATTCACACGCGGACCTTTTTCTTGAAATCAGCAGTCTTTTCCTCATTGAGCTTGTTCTTTTTATCCAAAAATAAAACAATATCATTAAAATTAAAAAATTTTGAATTTTTAATATAAATATAATTTTGTTTGATACATAATCGAGCTTTCACTTTCGAACTTAGCTTGAACAAAATGGTTAAAAACAAAATTTGCTAAATCTAAATGATTGATATTATTTTCTTCCTTGTTACACATTCAAACTTATACTTTTTATTTTTATCATTTTCTTCTCTAATTATAGGTTTGTGACGTAATTTGCATAGCTAATTATATAAGTATTCATTTCTTTCACGAATAAAATGTTTCTCATTACTACTTTTTATTTTATTTATTTTTTTTTTTTTTTTTTTTTATTCAGTTGTACCAACCCATATACCCTGTACGGGTTTTTATGGGAGCATCCTTACCACCTCTGTGTGAGGATGCTTTGATCCTATACCCCACCTCCCTGAGAAGCTTTCGGACTATATATGAGAGATAGTCAAATTTCGCTTCTACAGTCATTAGACCCACTGCTCCGCATTCGCCCTGGGACTTGCCCAGTGACGTGGGGAAAACTTGCTAAGCAAGAAAACCCACGTCAGAGTCAGCCGATAGGAAAGTCAAACTTAGGTACTTCCTACTTCCACGAGAAATACCTAGGTTATCATTCCCCATCTGTTGCATCATTGGAAAAGTGAGAACATTCGGGCGGTCACCCATCCAAGTACTCACCGGACCCAACGGTGCTTAACTTGGATGATCGACCGTCTCCGCATCTACGAGCCGTTCCAATGATGCCCCCCATTACTACTTGGTTTTCTTTATCAAATGCTCTGAAATGACTTACAACATTACCGATTTCATATAGTTGCTGTTAATTTATCTTCTAAATACATTTTAACTGGTTTGTTTAATTCAATACAATTTTCGAAATAACTATCATTATTTTTTATGTGATCAGAACATCTACTATCGAGCAACTAATTCAATTAATTCTTTTTGTTACATACACTTTGTTTATTTCGCGCCACATGCGCTGTTCCTACCCAGGCGCTGATGTCAGACCCACTCGGTTCACTCGTGTTGGCTCCTTGTTGCTGCTGACAGAAGTTGCCGCGCCCTCTGCCACGACCTTGACCACATGTTAGACCTCGCCATGATTCTCCGTTGTGTCCCGCTTAGCCGCAATCTTGGCACTCTTTTGCGAAAAGCCCCGTTCTTCCGCATTTGTATTCTTCCTTTGTTTAGAGCGAAAACTTTGGATTTTCTTTTGGAAACATTGTTATTGGTTTTTATCTCGGCCAGATTAATTTTATTTTTCACATAATCTATAAAACTTTAAGTATGTATTGAAACGCTAGGAGAAGCCTAGGTTTCTTTTCGACCGTGCAACCGAACAGGCTTCGATTCATACGTGGTGGCGAGCCGCCGCGGCTCAGGGCGCCAGGCATTGGAATGCCAGGGACCTAAGATCCCCTTTCCTTGAGAGGCCACCACGTGTCAAAGCCTGTCGATGCGAGAAATTTAAGCTCGGCTAGCTTATCGTTGGAAAAGGTCGGGAGTCAGGGTCGTGGGATAATAACGCTTGACTTGGCTGTTGCTGACTTTGCTTTTACGTACTCATTTATTTTCTCAAATCTCTGAACTTTATTACACTACGGCATCCTGCCGATAATCACTCTGTCTCTCACATGGCCCGCTGGCCGAGACTTCACACATCACACTCCGCGGCTAGCATACCGCTCGCTTGTTCACGGCCCACGACAAGGTCGCCGCGATTATCCCATCCGAGTGCGCGAAACGGCCCCACGTAAAGTTCGCCGACGGATTTGCCCGTGCCCACCGCGCAATCGACGCCGTGCTCGCGCTCGTCAGCGCGAACACCGCCGACTTGCCGATGCGGGCGAAACACTCGCCTCGCCTCTCCGAAACGTCCGCCGGCCAGGACGATCGGCGCGTCCGTCACGACGTGCTCTCACGGGCTTGCGACTCCCCGGCCGAATTTTCAACACGTTATTACCGCCCGCGCGCCAACTCTTTTCCTAGCCGCTTGCCGGCAACCTTGCCGCGACCGTGACGCGCGCGCACACACACACTACACAGGGACTCGCTGCTCCGACACACGTCTAGCTATTAACCTACTCCAACTCAATGCATCCGCGCATTACCGACTCATAATAATTATCTAAACTATCGGATATCAGACAGCCATCTCGCATGAGGCTGTCTGCGCAAACCTTATGATCTAGCGAGAGCGGAAGCGAGAGCGATTAATCTATACCAGGACGGAAGCGATAGCTGAGGACTATACGATAGCTTGGGAACAAGGAGTTAAGTACGATACTAAATTAACAAGGGATTCGATAGCTGAGTGACGGAAATGGATACGATAGCTGGATTAAACGATAGTTGACTAGGAAACGTTAGCTGGACGCCCGAGAACGATAGCTGGGCCGGGATTTACGATAGCTGATTGTTGCACGCGAGCAACAATCACGAGAGCGAAATCTTCGAGAGCGATAAAACACGACAGCGGCACCAGGCGCGAATCCTGGCACGTGGTCGCGGGACGGCGCCATTTTCCTTCGTCGCAACCTGCAAGACTGCGCCGCGATAAGCACGTGTTCGCGACGATCTTATGCACTCGCGCACTTTTCGATTCGCGAATATTGAAACGACCGCACTGACACCACTTACTTTTTTTATGCGGGACGTCGGCTCCAATCCACTCCTTGGGCTGCGGAGTTTGCCGCCAACGGGAAGAACGGTGTCAGGCGGAGCGAAGAGAGAGAGCAACCTAGCTCGGCCGAGGCTGATAAGCGAAAGGGACAAGAATCTCCCCACCGGTCGGCACACGAGGCCCGCGAGTCAGCGCCGCGCGCGTTCGCCGAGTGTACTCTCTCCTCCCGCACTCGCTCGCATGGGCGCTCCGCCGCGGGAGTCGGGCGCTCTCTTACCGACGCGGCGTCTCTCGCGCGCTTTGTAACGTGCAGTCGGACTGCCACGTTACAGTATATTAATCAAATCTCCAATGTAGCTGTACGATTCAGACAGCGTGTTTAACATGTAATTTAAATTTTCTTTCTCACTTATTTTTGCGCTAGCATTTTATGGTTCAATAATTGACTGTTCAAAATCACTCAAGAAGGCTGTTGTATGACTATAACGAGACTTTTCAGTCTGTTTCTATGCACTATTTGCAAAGTCGTTGACTTTTTTAAATACATGCTGTCAAACTTTTTATTTATCTCAAAAGCTTTACGCTCTTCACACACAAATTCTAATTGCTTATTTGATATTGCAAAATATATATATTTATATCAACTTTAGGTCATTTTTATCCCAGGTTGCGTCTGTCTTTGATCAGGATTTTCCTTTTTCAATCACTTTATGACACAATTTCAACTTCAAAAACATTGTTATTCTTTTCTTCTGCATGCTGTAGACATCTCCATCAAACACCAGTATCGCAAATTCTTTCTTCTCCATTTCGTCAACTTGACTTGCAGTCTTCTCTTCTGATTCAGATTTTTCTACACCTTCTACTACGTTCTGGAACGTTTCTTTGTGTTCGGAATCTTTCTTTTCAGTTTTCACAACTTTCTTCGCTTCCAGCGTTTCTCAGTTATTCATAAACTTAAGTTCTTTCTGCTTGCACTAGACCATGTGTTTTTCATACATCTTTTAATCCGCGTACATCACTGTCCTCACGACATTCCTCAAAAACTTGTTCTCTTATTCATTAGCCGTATATATCTAGCATCTATTGTTGCCTATAGTTTTCTTTTATGAGAAACTTTTTATTAAAAAAATGTTCCCACACCACGTGGCTTTTAACCTCACTTTATTTGAGTATCTCTCTTGAGCCAGTATAAAGAAACTTGGTCCCAGTATAAAATATGATTGGGCCTAATGGTGCGCTGATGAATTCGTTCGATATTATTAAAAACAATAAGTTCGAAATGTTGGAAAACTTGTATTCCAATTACAAGGTGTGAAACCCACCTCAGTTATATATGCATAAAAATATAAAACTGGATTTCGATCTGTTAAATTGAAAATCCGTCTAAGGCTAAAAACACATGATTGAAACCTTATTGCGACGGTACAATATTCGTCGCATAACCGCCTTTTCTCACGGCATGAGGATTGCGTCGCCATCGATAAGGCGTGTGTTTATTTTTTTGTGTGTGAGAGTGGCGAGGGAGCCAGAAAAAAGAAGCGGATTTCAGCGAGCAGCGAGCAACGGGAACAATGGTGAGGAAGGCTGTTTCAAGGAATCAGCATAGAGGAAGAGGGTTCTGGAAATGACAGTCGCGGGCGCAAACTTGTAAACGCTGCTGCGACAGCGAGCCCGACCTTGTTACGCAGGAGTGAAAGAGAGAGAGAGAGAGAGAGAGAGAGAGAGAGAGAGTGAGAGATGTGTGAGCGCGGCAACGCGACAAGCCAATCACAGGGCGGGTGCGATCGTAGCGGTGCTTAGCGCGCGGGATTTGTATTGTAGATAAATAAACGAACAAGTGTCAAGGAATTCCAAAGCCTATTTAATTCTGAACACCCTGGACCCGATTCGGGGCTGGTCTAGCGGGACCCACTCCGAGAACCCAAGAGAGAAATCGGAAAACTAATAAATTATAGTGACGCATGCTCGGGACTGAGGCGACGACAGAGCAAATTTGCTCCCTCCCTGGCGAAAAAATCACGTGATTAATCGCACGATCGATCACGTGATAAATCGTTTGATTTCACGTGATTATTTGGCGTGATTTATCACATGATATATCACGTGTAAAATCACGTCAGGAATCATTCGTAAAATTTTGTGACAAGACGCAAGTCTCGCACATAAAACAAGTAAACGTGGCCTTGAGTCAATCAGCTGACGCCAGCGAGCGCGCGCGTGTCTGAATCTTACAGATTCCTAAATTACTCTCCAATAACTTCTGTGTATTACTGGTCCTATAAGAAGAAACCAATGCCGAAATTTAAGAATCTCAAACAAATATAGTAAGTTAGTAGATTATGAAAGTTTTGTGAAATTTCTTAAAGATAATGGCTATATATTTAAGTCGTCAAGGGAAATGTCATATCGTACGACGATAAATTTAGAAGACAGTTTTCCACACCACCCAAGAGGTACTGTCAGAAGTATATTGTATTAGGGTCATAATATAATATACTTCGGGTGCATTGATTTTTTATTGTTTTTTTTTTATTTTATTGTATAAATGTGGGGGTAAATATATATGTGTGTATAAATGTGGGGGTAAATATATATGTGGGGCGAAGCCCCACTAGTATATATATATGTATGCTATAACTGACTTATCAGCAATTTAAGCATTAAAATGTGAAAATCTGTGGGTTCGATCCGGACTCCAACTACTTTTTTACAATGAGAAGATACCTTTTCATAATGCAAAAGTACCTGCTGGGATTATTCATAAAAATACCACAGTGGTAGGTTTTGTTGGTGAAAAAGTATCTTACGTCCAGTTTTAAAAATTTTTAAATTATGAAAATACTTAGATAGACACATTTATCAGATAGGCTGCAGAGTGAGGAAAAAACTACTCTCTTGGAAGAAACAAACTTTTTCCTCCCAAGAGAGTAGTTTGTTCCAGCTGCTAAGAAATACTCAATTCATATAATAATGCTATAAGCACTTTTTGGACCTTTAGGGTAGCTTTCCGCAACACCTAGGGCCTAGAGATGGACACAGTAAGATGGCTGTATGAGGTTATTATTAAATCAAGACTCACCTATGGAGCATTGATATGGGATATATATGTGAGACAAATGCTCATATTAAGGCGCTGGATACAAAGAATGCTCATGACAGAAATCACGTGGTTTATGTGGACGTCACCGAAACCGGCCGCAATGGAAACTTTATTGAAACTTCCACCGCTTGACAAGGTGATTCTGGAGAATGCTTGTAAGAGTTTCTGCAAAATTGCAGATTCAACGAACAGGGCATTCTTTAAGGATGTGGCGCTATTGGAACAGATAATGCGACACATAGTAAAAAAGGGTTGCGACAAGATGGCTTGAAGATTTTCTTCTCTAACTATTTCTCGATTGCTATTCCACAGGGGGAAAATTGTGGGGAGGTACTCATCTGTACGCATGGCTCCAAAAACAAGAATAGGGTTAGAGCCAGAGCTTAAGAATGGGGAGGGGGGAGGGGGCACTCAAGAGATATTGTGCTCGCTTGACCAGCTTGCCACTGTTTTTCAGGCAAAAATCAGGGCCATTGCAGAGGCAGCAAATTAGCTGTTAAGAAGAAGTAGAGTTCAGAGAACCATTACCTTTTGCTCTGATAGCAGAGCGGCTCTAATGGCACTGGACTGCACTAATATTACCTCTAAAAAGGGATTTCGATGTAGACAGGCACTGGAGTCACTAGCAGGCCATAACGTGGTAAGATTGTTGTGGGTGCCAGGACACTCCGGCGTAATAGGCAACAATGAAAAATGTTCTTTTCCATGCATTCAATGTAAAAAGGTCATGACCTCTTGCTATTAAAAATTAGCCAAACCTTAAAAATTTTAATTTGTGAAAATTTTTAAAAATTTTAATTAATTTTTGTCACGCATGACTCGAAATGTGTTACTAGCCATCGTACATGCATAAAAAGGCGCCTTTATATTTATTCGTTGAGAAAATACAGTGTGCAATAAAGGTAATGGTAATTTTAAGCTTAGGAGACATTTCAGTCTTTGTCACTGTCTTAGGTACCTTTGGATGTCCTAGCTATATATGATTCAATTACCGTCTTTTCCCTAGACAGATCAAATATACCAATGTGCGCCTTTTGTTGTTAAAACTGAGTGAAACCTTACAACCTACAGCGACCTTTAGACTAGATAAATATAAACGTCATAACAGGCGATCGCGAGAAATCGAAAAAAATCAGAAATATTCCAAGTTAATTTGTCCTGAAGTGTACACAAATTATTATAATATATTTATAATCATATTAAAGTATTCATAAACTCAATTATTCTATTATTTCTTCCTGTACACAAATTGTATTCATATATACGAATATTTATAAAAATAATATAGAACGTTTATATTATTAATAAAGGTATAATGCATAAGTATTTCTCATAATATTTATTTGTTTTTAATAGCAAAACTGTCGCCGACTTAAAAATACGTTTTCCGAATCTGCAAGAGGGTATGAAAGGTCTGTTAAGCTCAGAGATGGAAAAAGTCATGAGAGAAGAAAAATTCTTGAAAGAGGAACCAGATCGACTAGAGTCAGCTCTAAAACGCTGCAAAAAACTGACTGGTACACTCGTCACACTTAAACGGTAATTTTTAATATATAAATAATTACTGTTAAAAATACAGCATAAATTATTGCAAGTTGGTCCTGTTTCATCACGACTCATTTTTCACAACACAACCATGCAAATAAGAATGGTGGGTTGTATGCAAGAAGAATAAACACAAGTAATAATGTGGAAAAACTTTTGCTATTAATTTCACTACAAATATCATTAAGTATATATGCTTGTTGTTTACAAAAGTCGCTCTGTATGTTTATCAATAATATACGTTGACGAATGTAGTGCAATTATTAACTTATATCGATTTTAAAAATGTCAAATATTAAAGTTTTGGCAGGCAAGCTAGAATGAGCTAACGAGTGGCTATACAAAATAAATGCTGTCAGGTCGTCTTGTAGTCTACGATGTGCATTACATAGGAATTGTAAGCAGGCAACGGTTATTGAATCGCACTCTAGTGTGAGCGCTGATGATAATATTGCCTGGATGCAGTTTTCTTGTACGTTTGTTTACGGTAGCCACCATTTTTTGTGTACAAAACGGAACACGTTTGTGTGATAAAGTACATAAGTGTACTTCGTTAAATAAGGGCTGCGACTCAATATTTCTGGAGAGGATTACAGAAGCTGAGTAATATTATCGGAAAAAACCCGTGATCATTTAAAGTAATCAATTGAATTATTTATTGACTAATTGATACTGTTACGTTGTTAGGGAGCAGAGCACACGTTGCTCTTCTGACAAAGAGCGTAGTTTAGCAGTCAAAAGATTGGCTTATCGAGCACTAACCGTTAGAGCAGGTATGATAGTACTAATCGTTTTAAATTCACTGCGCGGACATTTCGTATTTCCAATGCCAAAAGAAAGCTAAAAGTCTGATTCACTTCTAGTTTTGCTAGAATTATTCTTCGAACTTAACACTACGCCGGTTAACTCTTTATATTAATTAAAACCCATTTATAATTACATTATTCGGTAAAATGAAGATATTTGGAGGTTAGGTGAGGTTTTCTGTAATCGTCAAACACCCGCGTGTATTTCCAATGCCAAAAAAAAACTAAAAGTCCAATCTACCTCTAATTTTGATAGAATGTTTCATTGAACTCAGCACTACGCCGGTCAACTCTTAGTTTTTTATTTTAAGTTTTATTTAGATTGCTATACCTAATCGAAGTACCGCGTTTTTAGATACGGCCGCCCCTTAAGGCCTACAGAGACCTATCAGCAAAACATCGATATATAAAAAATTCTTATCCTATTTTCTACTGTATATAAATATTTATTTTTGTATGTATGTAGCAAAACCATGTCTGTTCCATATTGAAACGTTGCGCTTACAAAAACTAATGCTCCTACACTCATAATTTTTTAAACTTTAACACATTTTAAACTTTACACAGTGGGGGGCTATGGATATTTTGAAATCACATAAAAACTAAACAATTTTACGTTATTTGGTGGGGGGGGGGGCAGTGAGGGGCGGTTGCGGGAGTCTTGCCAAAATGACTATAATATATATATCCACCCTATATTATAGATCATAGGCGTGATTTAAGCAAAAATCCCCTCCACCCTCCCCCTCCACCCCCCTCCAGCCCCCTCCACCCCCTTCCACCAGCCCTCCAATGTCCCTCCACTTTTTAACGTAAATTGCTTTAAAATTATACGTTATTAGAAGGGTCAAATCCCTTCCACCCCTCCATCCCCTCCCCCCTCCCACCCCCTCCATTTCCCTCCCACGGCCCCTCCACTTCCCTCCACCGCCCCTCACTTCATTGTCGCTGACATGATAGTTTTCATCGGAATAAGATCAATGCTACTCTATTGAACTGCTTATTTTGATCAGTTTTCCACACCACTTCAAGGGCTTGGTCAAAAGCCATTGTAAATAATTTCTTTGCTTCATCGTGTCAACTGTGACATAAGGAATGGAGTCGGGATCACCTTCCATTTCGTCATTTATATAATTGTCTATAAAATATTGAAATCGTATAGACAGAAAGGGAAAACTTCTTGACAAAAAAAAAAATAAAAAGTTTTTTTTGAAATTAATTAAAAGAGTATGGCGTGATATTTATTAGTGAATGCGTAAAACACATGTAGGAGCGTCGTGCAAGGATAATTAAAAAAACATCCCAAACTCGTACTCATAAATAAAAAAAAACGCAATGATTGAGCACTTCTACGTTATTTTGTATAAGAACACAAAGTACAATACACATTCTCCCAACAGTTGTTAACTAAATATAATAGTTTATATTTTACGATTCGAAACCTCGACAACACTCAGTTTGACTAAAAGATGTTTTAGAGAGGTGTAAAATATGGGAGGCGAGACATGTATATGTCGTGTACATCCATGGATTTCAGAAACGAAAGAGACAACAAATAGAATCAAAAAAAGTTAATACAGAACTTAAATTGTATTAATTAAAAATTTCTTCCAACTATATTCTTTTATTGATCACGCGTATCATTTTTGAATGTGTATATTGTTTAGGGTTTCTACATTCGAGACATTGCGACATTAATTATCCATTGAGCAACAATTGGCGTCTCATATTATATTCCTATTGAGAGTCAAAACTTTGGCCTTGGAGATTTATTGATTGTATGGCAAAACTGCTAATGTGTTATTAGAGAAATTGATGTTCGAAAAAGAGTAAAAGGAAAGCGATCGATATTTTCAGTATTTAGTGTTATTCCTTGGTATGAAACTTTTTGGCCCTACTATTCGCCTGTAATAATTTTGCTTCGATTTAGTATGATTATACAATTTAGTAAATCTTGAAACGAGTGCCATTGCATAAACATCTGTCTAACTAATTTGTAATTCAGCTAACTATTGCATTTTAATTTTACAATTTAGTTTTGTGGTGGACAGACCATCTTCGAATCTGCGTTCTAACATTTTAACTGGTATATTTTAAATGAAATATTCTCTCAGTTGATCTACTCTTGTAGGTAGCATTAATCTTATAGCTATAATTGTTTTTGACTCACCAGTGTAATAATTTTAAAACTCTACATTTAAAGTTTTTGATATTGCTTCATTGTCGAGGAGCTAAAGATTACATATGATGAGAAGCTTTCTAAATTAATTTTTGTAACACTTTTCATTACAAACATTTAGTTAGTTTTCCAATTTTGAGGTATTTTCAAATGTACTTGATTATAGCACTTTCTCCTACTTCTAGTAAAAGAAGAAAAATTCTACATTGTTTGAACGCATATTTTTATGAGTTTCAATATTTTAAAAAGAGGGCCATAAAATTGAATATTTAATTTGTTTCTCTACGATTTGGAGTTACGGCTACCCGTTGTTTAATTATGTGTAAATTTTGTTCTGAAATCACGCTCCTAATACTATCATTTGCCTGCAAAAAGGAATATCATTTACTACATACATCTCTCAAGGTCGATCACTAATTTCTAGCTTTTTTTAGGTATCCATTGAAGCTTCATTCCCCAAATTATTAAATTACTGCTCTTAATCTTTTTTTGTCTGCTCTAATTTTCAAAAAAGCGCTATCTATTTTATCTTAAATCTAAAGGTAATCTAAAAGTTCATGACTTGTTAAACCTTGTAGGTAATAAAATAGATGCTATTCGCAGTCATGCATTGACAAACTTTTTTGTTTAATTGACAGTAATAATAAATTAAGTTTTGTATAAAAATGTTTTTTCCTGAACCCTCCCGGACCATCAATAAAGTAAATTTTGTCTTTGCTGTCAATTAACTCTTCAAAAGTGGACTTTTGCTCAGTAGTTAAATTGATGAACATACGTTTTAAAGGTATCAGCACTAAGCAAAACTATGTCTTAGTAGTGTTTTCATTATTTCAATAGTCATATTTGGCTTCTGGAGGTAATACTTGAAATCTTCTTGCCCATGATCTTTCCTCGTTCTCTGAATATAGTTTGAATATGAGATAGGCATTTATTTTCTTTATTTGTTTTAAAATCTTCTGTTAAAGAATTTTAAATTTATTTCCAAATTTGTATTTAGCTTGTATGTTTATCTGCGCCTTAAAATAAACCAGCCAAAAAAATTTCGTAATTGAAATGGTAACATAATGTGACAAGCCTCTTCAAAAAATATAAAAACATTGTGAATATGCTTCTATCAAGCATTGCCAAGCCGCTGGGTCTTTGTATTGTGTGATACGTTATACCTTTTATGATTTTTTAATCTTCAAATGAAGTTGGACCTCTTGCGCCTCGGTTCAATCATTATTTAAAAAAAATCTTTCAGTATCTGTTTGGCCGATTACGATATTGAGACGGAGCAATGGTGCTAAATTTACAATTACGTGTACGTTTTTATCCAAGAGGGTGCATTTTTATTAAACCCTAAATATTTCTGTATATTTTGACATATTTAAGTGTCTTTTGCAAAATCATCAATTTTATTCAATTTAAAACCATGCTGTTTGAAAGTTAGTTTTCTTTTTGTTCAATGCTTCTAATTCTTTGCTTTCTTCATGAAACTATGGTGTAATGTTAATATTTTGATTAAATGAGAATTCACTAAAACGTTCTACAGGCAGGAAGCATTTGCCACAATTAGGATACTCCTTGAAGAACGCCATGCAGCTTTCGATTAGGGTTTAAATATATCACCATCTACGATATTTCAGTAAGTCCAAATCATAGAACTAAGCGGAAGGTTCTATATTAGAATTTTTCAAGATTGTCAAATTTTTTATTACCTGCATAATGCTCGATCTCCTCTTTATGAATATAAATTAAATATATAATCTTCTCTATT